>CM038670.1:487871061-488471061 GCA_021605145.1 Aegilops bicornis
TGAAACTTGGCATGCTATCATGGAGTGGCATCACAATGCCGTGGTAAAATTTTTGTCCCATTTGGGGCAAATTTGGGTATATGCTTCTCACAAACTGGAGCTTCTCACAACAAGCATGATGGTTTTCGGTAGGGAATGTCCCACCTTTGGGGACGAAACGATATCCATTGCCTCTTATTGCTTTCAATTTTTTTCTCATGTCAACATAGAACAATAGGAGTGTTGTGTGAATTTTGTGATTTTAAGGGTTCTGCTTTGGACATTTTTATGCATTAACTGAGTTTTCAATGCATTTATGTGCACAATTCAAATTTGAACTACATGCACATGCTCCAGTGCATATAAATTGGTTGAAAAATCAAATATGTGTCCTTGGGTGCATGGTTACGCCCCATGCAAGAAACGGGAATGAATTTCAAACACCAGGGCACCGTTCATTGCCGGCAAAACATTGAGATGACTGGTTTTTAACTTCTATTAAATCCGAAGCTCGTCTGAAATTCATGAAACTTGGCATGCTATCGTGGAGTGGCATGATACGTCTCCAACGTATCTATAATTTCCGATTGTTCCATGCTATTATATTACCCCTTTTGAATGATTATGGGCTTTATTATACAGTTTTATATTACTTTTGGGACTAACCTTTTAACCAGAGGCCCAGCCCATATTGCTATTTTATTGCCTGTTTCAGTATTTCAAAGAAAAGGAATATCAAACGGAGTCCAAACGGAATGAAACCTTCGGCAGTGTGATTTTTTGGAAGAATATGATACTGGAGACTTGGAGTTCACGTCAGAAGATCCTCGAGGCAGCCACGAGATAGGAGGGCGCCCCCCTGTATGGCGCCCCCCCCCTGTCTCATGGGCCCCTCCAGCACCTCCCGACCGACTTCTTTCGCCTATATAAGCCTACGTGCCCTAAAAACATTGAGGATCAAGATAGATCAGGAGTTCCGCTGCCGCAAGCCTCTGTAGCCACCAAAAACCTCTCGAGTCTGTTCAAGACTGCCGAGGGGGGAACCCATCACCGGTGGCCATCTTCATCATCCCGGCGCTCTCCATGACGAGGATGGAGTAGTTCACCCTCGGGGCTCAGGGTATGTACAAGTAGCTATGTGTTTGATCTCTCTCTCGTGTTCTCTCTATGGCACGATCTTGATGTATCGCGAGCTTTGTTATTATAGTTGGATCTTATGATGTTTCTCCCCCCTCTGCTCTCTTGTGATGAATTGAGTTTCCCCTTTGAAGTTATCTTATTGGATTGAGTCTTTACTTTGAGAAAACTTGATGTATGTCTTGTCGTGTTTATCTGTGGTGACAATGGGATATCACGTGCCACTTGATGTATGTTTTGGTGACAAACTTGCGGGTTCCCCCCATGAACCTATGCATAGGGGTTGGCACACGTTTTCTTGACTCTCCGATAGAAACTTTGGGGCACTCTTTGAAGTACTTTGTGTTGGTTGGATGAATCTGAGATTGTGTGATGCATATCGTATAATCATGCCCACGGATACTTGAGGTGACAATGGAGTATCTAGGTGACATTAGGGTTTTGGTTGATTTGTGTCTTAAGGTGTTATTCTAGTACGAACTCTTTAGTAGATCGATCCGAAAGAATAACTTTGAGGTGGTTTCGCACCTACCATAATCTCTACGTTTGTTCTCCGCTATTAGTGGCTTTGGAGTGACTCTTTGTTGCATGTTGAGGGATTGTTATATTATCTATCTATGTTATTATTGTTGAGAGAACTTGCACCAGTGAAAGTATGAACCCTAGCCCTTGTTTCCTATCATTGCAATACCGTTTACGCTCACTTTTATCATTATTACCTTGCTTTTTTTATATTTTCAGATTACAAAAACCTATATCTACTATCTATATTGCACTTGTATCACCATCTCTTCGCCGAACTAGTGCACCTATACAATTTACCATTGTATTGGGTGTGTTGGGGACACAAGAGACTCTTTGTTATCTGGTTGCAGGGTTGCTTGAGAGAGACCATCTTCATCCTACGCCTCCCACGGATTGATAAACCTAAGGTCATCCACTTGAGGGAAATTTGCTGCTGTCCTACAAACCTATGCACTTGCAGGCCCAACAACGTCTACAAGAAGAAGGTTGAGTACAAGACATCATCGCATCATAATGCCGTGGTAAATTTTTTGTCCCATTTGGGGCAGGTTTGGGTATATGCTTCTCACAAACCAGAGCTTCTCACAACAAGCATGATGGTTTTCGGTAGGGAACGTCCCACCTTTGGGGACGAAACAATATCCATTGCCTCTTATTGCTTTCAAATTTTTTTTCGTGTCAACATAGAACAACAGGAGTGTTGTGTGAATTTTTGTGATTTTTCGGGGTTCGTTTGGACATTTTTATGCATTAACTAAGTTTTCAATGCATTTATGTGCACAATTCAAATTTGACCTACATGAACATGCTCCAGTGCATATAAACTGGTTGAATAATCAAATATGTGTTCTTGGGTGCATGCTTAGGTCCCATGCAATAAATGGGAATGAATTTCAAACACCAGGGCACCGTTGATTGCCGGCAAAACATTGAGATGCCTGGTTTTTAAATTCTATTAAATCCGAAGCTCGTCTGAAATTCATGAAACTTGGCACGCTATCATGGAGCGGCATCAACATACCGTGGTAAATTTTTTGTCCCATTTGGGGCAGGTTTGGGTATATGCTTCTCACAAACCAGAGCTTCTCACAACAAGCATGATGGTTTTCGGTAGGGAACGTCCCACCTTTGGGGATGAAACAATATCCATTGCCTCTTATTGCTTTCAATTTTTTTCTTGTATCAACATAGAACAACAGGAGTGTTGTGTGAATTTTTTTGTTTTTTCGGGGTTCGTTTGGACCTTTTTATGCATTAACTAAGTTTTTCAATGCATTTATGTGCACAGTTCAAATTTGAACTACATGCACATGCTCCAGTGCATATAAATTGGTTGAAAAAACAAATCTGTGTCCTTGGGTGCATGCTTAGGTCCCATGCAAGAAATGGGAATGAATTTCAAACACCAAGGCACCGTTGATTGCCGGCAAAACATTGAGATGTCTGGTTTTTAATTGTAGTAAATCCAAAACTCGTCTGAAATTCATGAAACTTGGCATGCTATCATGGAGCGGCATCAACATGCCATGGTAAAATATTTGTCCCATTTGGGGCAGGTTTGGGTATATACTTCTCACAAACCAGAGCTTCTCACAACAAGCTTGATGGTTTCGATAGGGAACGTCCCACCTTTGGGGACGAAGCAATATCCATTGCCTCTTATTGCTTTCACATTTTTCTCGTGTCAACATAGAACAATTTTGGGGTTCGTTTGGACACTTTTATGCATTAGCTGAGTTTTCAATGCATTTATGTGCATAATTCAAATTTAAACTACATGCACATGCTCCAGTGCATATAAATTGGTTGAAAATCAAATCTCTGTCATTGGGTGCATGCTTAGGTCACATGTAAGAAATGGGAATGAATATCAAACATCAGGGCACCGTTGATTGCCAGCAAAACGTTGAGTACTTTATTTTTAAATTCTAGTAAATCCAAAAGTCATTTGAAATTCATGAAACTTGGCATTCTATCATGGAATGGCACCCGACATGTTGTGGTATTTTTCGTGTCCATTTTAAGAGAAGGCGCACTCGAATAATGACAGCCAACAAAGGCATTTTGAAAAAATAGCTGCCACTTTCATATCTCAAATGTTTGTATAATTCAAACTGTGTGCGTTCTGTTAACCATTCATGTGAGCCACCTGTTTTGGTTTTAATGACTGTAGGAGGTGCCGTGCGGACAGCTTCTTGACCTTGACTGAACGGGAGGCGTGCGAGCGCCGTCCGGTGCGCAGGCTGACCGAGAGGCTTGCAAGCTGTCTTCGAATGCACAGGCTCACCGGGATGCATGCGAGTTGTACGCTGCGCAGGCTCACTGGGAAGCGAGCCCTTTAACTTCCATGGCCGCCCGCCTTGCTCGCATCCTCTCCATTAATGGCGCCCTAGCCGCAGTTTAATTCGCTTTTTAAATATAAAACACTCATCGCAAACGTTTTAGTTAGAACACCCGTATGTAAACTGACAGCTTCCCCAGGAAGCCAAGAGAAAATGTGCCGAGCAGGATTTCTGCAGCTCTTGGTCGCAAATGTTTTAGATAGAACACCCGTACGCAAAGTGAGAGCAGCGCAAGATTTGTGCATCCCTTCAACACAAACGGTTGTTTTGGATGACCCGTGTGCAACCGCGTACAAACAATTTGGTAAGATTTGTCAATCCTTGTAACACTGCGATTTTTCAAAATATGAAGCTAAAAATCACTAGCAGTATCTAATTTTTGAAACTAAAATTCAGTAATTAGGCATATATTTCATTCATAGATTAAGCAGTCGTTCTTAATTTATACAAACAGTTCAACTCGACAGCTGAACCGACTAAATTTTTCCCCAATTGTTGGCAACCACGTACTGAAATATCTAGTTCAACTATATATACTAGCTAATTTTAAGTACGTTGTACAGTTCCACCACATCTATAGTCAGATGAACTGAACAAAATAGCCCCTAAATACTACTACTACTGCGGAGGGGTGATACGTCTCCAACGTATCTATAATTTTTGATTGCTCCATGCTATATTATCTACTGTTTTGGGCAATATTGGGCTTTATTTTCCACTTTTATATTACTTTTGGGACTAACCTATTAACCGGAGGCCTAGCCCATATTTGCTATTTTTTTGCCTATTTCAAAGATTTCAAGAAAAGGAATATCAAATGGAGTCAAACGGAACGTAAATCAGCTGGAGAAGTTATTTTGGAAGGAAAGCTACCAGATGGACTTGGACCCCACGTCAAGGAAGGAACGAGGAAGCCACGAGGTGGGGGGCGCGCCACCCCCTAGGGCGCGCCCGCCTCGTGGGGCCCTCGTGGCTCCTCGACGCATTTCCTGCACCCATGTATACTCACGCATTCTAAAATTTCCAAAGACAGAGATTAGATCGAGAGTTCCGCCGCCAAAACCTCCAGAGCCACCAAAACCAATCGGGACCTCGTTCAAGCACCTGCCGAGGGGGGGGAACCCTCACCGGTGGCCATCTTCATCATCCCGGCGCTCTCCATGACGAGGAGGGAGTAGTTCACCCTCGGGGCTGAGGGTTTGTACCAGTAGCTATGTGTTTGATCTCTCTCTCTCTCTCTCTCTCTCTCTCTCTCTCTCTCTCTCGTGTTCTTGATTTGGCACGATCTTGATGTATCGCGAGCTTGCTATTATAGTTGCATCTTATGTTTCTTCTCCCCCTCTTCTCTCTTGTAATGGATTGAGTTTCCCCTTTGAAGTAATCTTATCGGATTGAGTCTTTAAAGATTTGAGAACACTTGATGTATGTCTTGCCGTGCATATCTGTGGTGACAATGGGATATCACGTGATTCACTTGATGTATGTTTTGGTGATCAACTTATGGTTCCGCCATGAACCTATGCATAGGGGTTGGCACACGTTTTCGTCGTGATTATCCAGTAGAAACTTTGGGGCACTCTTTGAGGTTCTATGTGTTGGTTTGAATAGATGAATTGAAATTGTGTGATGCATATCGTATAATCATGCCACGGATGCTTGAGGTGACATTGGAGTATCTAGGTGACATTAGGGTTTTGGTTGATTTGTGTCTTAAGGTGTTATTCTAGTACGAATTCTAGGGCTGTTTGTGACACTTATAGGAATAGCCAACGGATTGATTGGAAAGAATAACTTTGAGGTGGTTTCGTACCCTACCATAATCTCTTCGTTTGTTCTCCACTACTAGCGACTTTGGAGTGACTCTTTGTTGCATGTTGAGGGATAGTTATATGATCCAATTATGTTATTATTGTTGAGAGAACTTGCACTAGTGAAAGTATGAACCCTAGGCCTTGTTTACTATCATTGCAATACCGTTTACGCTCACTTTTATCATTAGTTACCTTGCTGTTTTTATTATTTCAGATTACAAATACCTATATCTACCATCCCTATTGCATTTGTATCACCATCTCTTCGCCGAACTAGTGCAGCTATACAATTTACCATTGTATTGGGTGTGTTGGGGACACAAGAGACTCTTTGTTATTTGGTTGCAGGGTTGCTTGAGAGAGACCATCTTCATCCTACGGCTCCTACGGATTGATAAACCTTAGGTCATCCACTTGAGGGAAATTTGCTACTGTCCTACAAACCTGTGCACTTGCAGGCCCAACAACGTCTACAAGGAGAAGGTTGTGTAGTAGACATCAAGCTCTTTTCTGGCGCCATTGCCGGGGAGGTTAGTGCTTGAAGGTATATCTTTAGATCTTGCAATCGAATCTTTTTGTTTCTTGTTTTAGCACTAGTTTAGTTTATAAAAGAAAACTACAAAAAAATGGAGTTAACCTTGTCTCATACGCTTCGTCTTTTTAATATGTTTCGTGAGTACGATGGAAAGGAAAATGCTTTGTACTAAATCTTTGAATGATGAGCATGATTGCAATGTTGTTAGTATAAACTCTTTGAATATCCATAGTACTAATGATGATTGCACTAGTTATGATGAAAATATCTCTTATGAGCATGTCAACTTTTGTGGAGTGCATGTTTGCATGAACACACCAAATAGAGAAGATATTTATTGCAAGAGGCATAAGCATTTAGAAACTAAATGGTTGCAAGAAAGGCTAGATGTGAGTGCTGAAAATTTGAATTTCCTTTGCCGTACTTGTGAACTTTGCAATGAACGTGGTCATTTACATCTCCAATGCAAATTGTTTCATGACTGAATTGTGTCCAAAAATTGTGACGATTTGATTTCCCTTGCACATTATAATGAACTCAGTTTGCTTTTGGGTTATGAAGACTTGAAACATTTACTTAAGGACCTTCCAGAATTTGCCCATAAGAAATTCCTTGATATTGATCTAGAGAAGATTTATTTGTATTGTGTGGTGAATTGCATTGAAAATCCTTATATTGTTAATTACATAGAGAATAGAAAGACAAAAAGAAGATGATGAGAATACTAATGAAAGGGAAGAGACTTCGCAATATCCACCTATTATTTCTTATGATGAATCAGGTAACGAGGAGGAGCTTTCTATTCAACCAATCTCGGCAATAAGGAGCTCAAAGAGGAGGATTGAACCCACACATGATGTGGTGAAGAAGAAGAAAACAAAAAGGAATAGAGGTAAAAAGGTATCTCTTCCAAATAAAGTTGCTCCTATTATTGTTGTGCCTCATGAAAATGAATCAAAAATAATTGTGAAAGATGATGCACTTGATGATGATCTCGTTATGCCTATTGCTTTTTGTGATGATTATGATTGGGAAGATAATGATACTTCTTATGATCTTGAAAATCTTTTTGGTAGTTGCTTGGAATATGACAATTGCTATACTATTGGTGCTATCCATACTATTAATCATGAGAGTGATTATGCTTATGATATGAAAAGGCCCAAGCTTGGGGAAGCTATGTTTAATAAGGATGACATATTTGAGAATATATTTGCTGAAATTAATGTTTGTCCCAAGCTTGGGGATGCTATGCTTAATAATGATGATATTTTTAGCCTCTCAAGTTTCGATATGCAAAGTTGTTATGATGATAGCATGCCTTCTACCTATGATGATTATATTGATGAAAGTGGGTTTGGAAGAGTGTCAACTTTAGGAAGTAGTGATCCCACAATTTTGGAGGATGTTGAATCTTATAATATTTATGAAAGTGGATTTGGAGAGGTCATGACTTTTACTTAGTAATGATTCCACTATCTTGGAAGAGGTTTCAATCGATTATGATGAGAACAAAGTTGCTACTTATGATGATTATTGTGATAAAACTTATGCTATAAAAAGTAGTGATGATTATATTTACAAAACTTGTCATGATTATGATTACCCTTTTTCTGAACATTAGTCTTTTAATGTGGTGTCTTATGATACTCCCACTATTTCGAATGAGAAGAATTTTGCTTATGTGGAGAGTAATAAAATTTCTATGCTAGTAGATCATGAATAGAATGCTTTAGGTGCTGGTTATATTGTTGAATTCATTCATGATGCTACTGAAAATTATTATGAGGGAGGAACATATGCTTGTAGGAAATGCAATAATATCAAGTTTCCTCTCTATGTGTTTAAAGTTTTGAAGTTATGTTCGTTTTGCCTTCCTATGCTAGTTGATTATTGTTCCCATAAGTTGTTTGCTCACAAAATCCCTATGCATAGGAAGTGAGTTAGACTTAAATGTGCTAGTCGTATTCTTCATGATGCTCTCTTTATGTTTCAATTCTTATCTTTTATGTGAGCATCATTGAAATCATCATGCCTAGCTAGGGGCATTAAACGATAGCGCTTGTTGGGAGGCAACCCAATTTTATTTTAGTTTCTTGATTTTTGGTTCTGTTTAGGAATAAATAATCCATCTAGCTTCTGTTTAGATGTGGTTTTGTGCTTTAAGTAGTGTTTGTGCCAAGTAGAACCTTTGGGAAGACTCGGGTGAAGTCTTTATGATCATGCTGTAAAAAAATAGAAACTTTAGCGCTCACGAGATTAGCTTCAACTTTTTACTGGAGAGTGCTATTCAGTTGATTATTTTTGCATATGGTTACTAGACAAAGTACTCAGGTCCACCAATTTATTTTGGAATTTTTGGAGTTCCAGAAGTATATGTTTGATACAAATTACTACAGACTGTTCTGTTTTTGACAGATTCTGTTTTCATTGTGTTGCTTGCTTATTTTGATGAATCTATGGCTAGTAAAATAGTTTATAAACCATAGAGAAGTTGGAATACAGTAGGTTTAACACCAATATAAATAAATAATGAGTTCATTACAGTACAAGATTCGATGGACTATGGAATAAGGAGTGGCAAGAACCTAAGCTTGGGGATGCCCAAGGCACCCCAAGGTAATATTCAAGGATAACCAAGCGTCTAAGCTTGGGGATGCCCCGGATGGCATCCCCTCTTTCATCTACTTCCATCGGTAACTTTACTTGGAGCTATATTTTTATTCACCACATGATATGTGTTTTGCTTGGAGCGTCATTTTATTTTCTTTAGCTTTGCTTGCTGTTTGAATAAAGTACCAAGATCTGAAATTCTTAAATGTTAGAGAGTCTTCACATAGTTGTATAATTATTCAACTACTCATTGATCTTCACATATATCTTTCGGAGTAGTTTGTTGTTTGCTCTAATGCTTCACTTATATCTTTTAGAGCACGGCGGTGGTTTTATTTTGAACAAATATATGAACTCTCATGCTTCACTTAGATTATTCTGAGAGTATTAAATAGCATGGCAATTTGCTTAAATAATCCTAATATGCTCGGTATTCAAGATTTGTAAAACTTTCTTTTGAGTGCGTTGAATACTAAGAGAAGTTTGATGCTTGATAATTGTTTTGAGATATGAAGATGGTGGTATTAGAGTCATGCTAGTTGAGTAATTGTGAATTTGAGAAATACTTGTGTTAAAGTTTGTGATTCCCGTAGCATGCACGTATGGTGAACCGTTATGTGATGAAGTCGGAGCATGATTTATTTATTGATTGTCTTCCTTATGAGTGGCGGTTGGGGACGAGCGATGGTCTTTTCCTACCAATCTATCCCCTAGGAGCATGCGCGTAATACTTTGCTTTGATAACTTGTAGATTTTTGCAATAAGTATATGAGTTCTTTATGACTAATGTTGAGTCCATGGATTATACGCACTTTTCTCATCCTTCCACCATTGCTAGCCTCTCTAATACCGTGCCCTGTTCGCAGGTATCAGACACCCACCATATATCTTCCTCAAAACAGCCACCATACCTACCTATCATGGCATTTCCATAGCCATTCCGAGATATATTGCCATGCAACTTACCACCGTTCTGTATATTATGACACGCTCCATCATTGTCATATTGCTTAGCATGATCATGTAGTTGACATAGTATTTGTGGCAAAGCCACCGTTCATAATTCTTTCATACATGTCACTCTTGATTCATTGCACATCCCGGTACACCGCCGGAGGCATTCATATAGAGTCATATCTTGTTCTAAGTATTGAGTTGTAATTGTTGAGTTGCAAGTAAATAAAAGTGTGATGATCATCATTATTAGAGCATTGTCCCAGTGAGGAAAGGATGATGGAGACTATGATTCCCCCACAAGTCCGGATGAGACTCCAGACGAAAAATAAGAAAAAGAGAAAAAAAGAGGCCATAAAAAGGAGAAAAGGCCCAAATAAAAAAATAAAAAAATAAAAAATAGAGAGAAGAAGAGAGAAGGGGCAATTGTAGGATCTTGAGAAGAGGTGTCTAGAGGGGGGGTGATTAGACACTAAGTACCAAAGTTGCAGTTTTTAACTTCTTTAGGTTTAAGTGGAGTTTAGCCACAAGTTTAACATTCACAATACATAACAAGCAAGCATGCAAAGAGTATGTGAGCAGCGGAAAGTAAAGCATGCAGCTTGCAAGAATGTAAAGGGAAGGGTTTGGAGAATTCAAACGCAATTGGAGACACGGATGTTTTTGTCGTGGTTCCAATAGGGGGTGCTATCGTACATCCACGTTGATGGAGACTTCAACCCACGAAGGGTAACGGTTGCGCGAGTCCACGGAGGGCTCCACCCACGAAGGGTCCACCATGGTCGTCGCCCACGAAGGACTTGCCTCACTAGCGGTAGATCTTCACGAAGTAGGCGATCTCCTTGCCCTTACAAACTCCTTGGTTCAACTCCACAATCTTGTCGGAGGCTCCCAAGTGACACCTAGCCAATCTAGGAGACACCACTCTCCAAGAAGTAACAAATGGTGTGTTGATGATGAACTCCTTGCTCTTGTGCTTCAAATGATAGTCTCCCCAACACTCAACTCTCTCTCACAGGATTTGGATTTGGTGGAAAGAAGATTTGAGTGGAAAGCAACTTGGGAAGGCTAGAGATCAAGATTCTTGTGGTTGGAATGGAATATCTTGGCCTCAACACATGAGTAGGTAGTTCTCTCTCGTAAATAGGATCCGGAAGTGTAGGCTTGTTCTGATGGCCCTCTCCACGAATGAAGAGGAGGTGGAGGGATATATATAGCCCCCACACAAAATCTAACTGTTACACACAATTTCCCAAACTCGGTGGGACCGAATCAACAAACTCGGTCGGACCTATTTAGTAAACCTAGTGACCGTTAGAGTTTTCGGTGGGACTGACATGCAACTCGGTAGGACCGATATGGTTAGGGTTAGGGCATAACTTAATCTCGGTGAGACCGATTACACAAACTCGGTGAGTCCGAATTTGGTAATTAGCTAACCAGAGAGTTGGTCAGGCAAACTCGGTGGGACCGATTACTCAAACTCGGTGGGACCGATTTTGGTAATAAGTTAACCAGAGAGTTTGCATTGTAATCTCGGTAGTACCGATTGCACAAACTCGATGGGACCAAATTTGGTAATAGACATACACAGAGAGATTACAATCCCATATCGGTGAGACCGAGATCCCTATCGGTGAAACCGATTTGCCTAGGGTTTGTGGCAGTGGCTATGACATTTGAACTCGGTGGCGCCTGATAGAAAGAATCGGTGTGGCCGAGTTTGACTTTAGGTTTAGGTCATATGTGTGGAAATGGGAAAGTAGCTGAGGGTTTTGGAGCATATCACTAAGCACATGAAGCAAGAGGCTCATCAAGCAACACCTCATCCCTCCTTGATAGTATTGGCTTTTACTATAGACTCAATGTGATCTTGGATCACTAAAATGTAAAATGAAGAGTCTTGAGCTTGAAGCTTGAGCCAATCATTTGTCCTTAGCATCTTGAAGGAGTTCCCACATCCTTTAGTCCATGCCACTCCATTGTTGAACTTATCTGAAACATACTACATAAAAGTGTTAGTCCAACAAGAGATATGTTGACATTAATTACCAAAACCACCTAGGGAGCACTTGTGCTTTCAATCTCCCCCTTTTTGGTAATTGATGGCAATATACATCAAAGCTTTAGATAAAGACATAAAGAATAGCAAGTAAAGCTTCGTAAAGACATGTAACAAGCATAGGCTCCCCCTACATGTATGCAATCATGTGAATATGGAATATAGAAGCATGTGAGAGCAAAACCATGATAGAGTAGGAAATGTGTTACATGTATCTTGGCCATATGCATCAGAGCAAATAATATTAAAGAAAATACCTTCATGCTCATGAGTCCTTCTTGCAAACAGTATGTGCATCGGCAAGAATTCCTCATACACATGAGTGTGATGCATATACTTACCTTGTAGTCTTGAGTTGGCTTAGGGTGGAATGAACCTGCACAAACAAGGTTAGATAACACAGGTACATCTACTAGCTAGAGCAAACAGAAGAAACCACAAGAATACCAAGACTGGGATGACATGTAGAGAGTGAGTACTAAGTACCAAATTGGATTAGACATGTCCCCAAGAGTAAAGATATGCAATGAATTTAAATGATTCCTTTCCTTAGATGTCTTGCTCCCCTGAATCTAGCATGGGATACTGGGAGAAGATAGGGAACAAAAATCAGTAAGGAAAGATATAAAGGACAGACCAAATGCAATTAAGCACATATGAACATGTCTTTCCCCCAAGAAGACATGTGGCATCTCTCCTCTTGAACATCAAGCATCTGGGATCCTTGAGAAATACTTTCTACTTGAGTACTCTCTCCCCTTGGAGATCTCTTTCTCCCCCTGTGGAAGTAATTCTCTCTCCCTTTTGGAAGTGATAAGCTTAGATGTGATCTCTCTCTCCCCTTTGACATCAATTTCCAAGAAGGGTCTTCTGGAATTTTTTGTGAATGGGTTTGGTCCTTGAGTCACAACACAAAGCACTGGATAAAATTGTGATGCTTGTAGAGGACAAGATTCATTGAGTGGAGCTGGATCAGAAGAAACACAGAATAAGTGGCCAACTGTTTTTCCTGTTGTGAAATCGGTGGCACCGAGTGGTATGCTTCGGTTGGACCGAAAACATAGTCGGTGAAACCAAGTTCATCGCAGAGAAAACACTTGTCACCTCAGCTCACTAGACTAGTAAGATCTCACAAATATTTGCAAGGAATTTACTGAATGATATGCAGTGAATTGGATGCAGGAAATGCAGAGCAACAGAAAAGAAAAGAAAGAAATCTAGATGAAGTTTTTTTTGAAAGAGGAAACAAATATGCATGAGACAAATGCAAAAACTCAGAAAAGAACACGAGAGTACTTCATCTAGAGATGGTCGGCGACAAATTCACCTATGTTAGAGTATATTGACTTAGGAGTCAAGTGAGATCACTTGATCATAGGTCATACTCATCGTTTAAGCTCAAAATGGGGTTACCATTTTACGTTTAAGCATCTTGATGTATTCACATCTTGTCGAGTTGCTTTAGCTCATGACTCGGAGTAAAGCTTCTCTAAGATGGAATAACACACCTTGGTTGGTGGTGTTGACCATGTAGTTGAACTTGTTTGGGTTGCTCAAGGTTGATGTAGCTCATCAAGAGTTGCGAGCACCACTTGGAATTTGAGTCCATCTACCTACATGGGTTAGTTCTTGCAAGGAGTAGCACTTGTGTATCCAAAAATGATAATCATGAAGCTCAACATAGAGTTTGTCAAAGGATATGTTTGAATGATTCCGTGCTTCCTTGTCTTCAACCACCATAGTGTAGAGACTTGGTGATGTAGAGATCGCTCAAGATGTGAGTAGATTACAATCTCATGGAAATTGTTTCAACCAAGTACCTACATGGGTTAGATAACATGCAAGATGCAAATATATCCAGGATATAATATTTCCATCGTAAGAGAGATATCATGGATTAGTCATAAACTCATGTCTTGCATGTATCCAATGGAGTTTATACTCCAAGTTTGAAGCATCTATGATGTTCAATTCTCCTCTCAACCTGCAAAACACTTTCTCATCAAGGGGTTTAGTGAATATATCTGCTAATTGCTTTTTGGTGCGAACATGCTTAAGATTAATGTCACCCTTAGCAACATGATCTCGAATGAAATGATGACGAACTTCAATATGCTTAGTTTGAGAATCTTGTACGGGATTATGACCAATTTTGATAGAACTTTCATTGTCACAAAGCAATGGAACATGTTTCACATATATCCCATAATCTTGAAGAGTTTGGGTCATCCAAAGTAATTGAGCACAACATGAACTAGCGGCAATGTACTCCGCTTCGGCGGTAGATAAGGATACCGAGTTTTGTTTTTTGGAGGACCAAGACACAAGAGATATACCAAGAAATTGACAAGTACCCGAAGTGGACTTTCTGTCAACCTTGTCTCCGGCATAGTCCGAGTCGGAGTAGCCAACAAGATCGAAAGAGGCCCTCTTAGGATACCAAATGCCAAAATTTGGAGTATGAATTAAGTATCTCACTATCCTTTTACGGCCTTAAGATGACATTCTTTAGGAGCAGCTTGATATCTTGCACACATGCACACACTTAGCATAATATCGGGACGTGAAGCACATAAGTATAACAATGAACCAATCATAGAGCGATAAACCTTTTGGTCAACTGGTTTACCATCTTTGGTCAAATCAAGATGTCCACTAGTAGGCATGGGTGTAGACATACATTTGCATTCTTGCATATTGAACTTCTTGAATAAGTCCTTAGTGTACTTCGTTTGAGAAACAAAAGTACCTTCCTTAGTTTGCTTGATTTGCAACCCAAGAAAGAATTTGAGTTCACTCATCATTGACATATCAAACTTCTCTGACATTAGCTTTCCAAACTTTTCACTAAAATGAGGGTTAGTTGAACCAAATATAATATCATCAACATAAATTTGGCATACAAATAGTTCTCCATTAACCCTTTTAGTAAAAAGTGTGGAATCAATTTTCCCAATTTCAAAGCCTTTTTCAATAAGGAACTTGGTCAAGCATTTATACCATGCTCTAGGAGCTTGTTTAAGACCATAAAGGGCTTTGTGAAGTTTGTAAACATGATTTGGTTTCTTAGGATTGACAAAGCCGGAGGTTGTTTAACATAAACTTCCTCCTCTATTTCACCATTTAGAAAAGCACTTTTAATGTCCATTTGGTACAAGGTGATATCATGGTGATTAGCATAGGCAAGTAAGATGCGAATGGACTCAAGTCTAGCAACAGGAGCATAAGTCTCACCATAGTCCATACCTTCGACTTGTGTGTAGCCTTGGGCTTATTTAGACGTGCTTTGTTGCGAACTACTTGTCCATATTCATCTTGCTTGTTGCGAAACACCCATTTGGTACCGATGATGTTGTGGTTGTTGTCAGGCTTCTCAACCAATGTCCAAACTTGGTTTCTCTAAAAGTTGTGAAGCTCTTCATGCATAGCATTTATCCAATCCGGATCTTCCAATGCTTCTTCGACCTTCATAGGTTCAATGCTAGAGATGAAAGAATAGTTTTCACAAAAGTTAGCTAAACGAGTTTTAGAGCGAGTGATTCTCCCGGTTTGAATATCATTGTAGATTTGCTCCACGGGATGGTCTTTAGCAATTCTTGCTCGAACTCGTGAAAGCTTTTGCTTGGGTTTTGGTTGAACATCTTCTTCATCTTGTTCTTCTTCTTGGCCTTCTTCATTGTTGGCGTTGTCGTTCACTTGTCGTGGTGGAGAAGGAGGTTGTTGACGTCCGTGATGTTCTTCCTCGTTTTCTTCATCTTGGTGTGTTCCACTTGTGGATGCTTCCGTATCAACTCTTGGTTCACCTTGTCGTGAAGTAGAAGCTTCCACTTAGACGGACAAGGTACTCTCCTTCACCTCCGTTGGACGGACCTTGCCAATAGACAAGTCTTGGATTGCTTCTGAAGGGTCTTTGTCTCCTACATCAATTGGTAATTGCTCTACTTGTGAGCCGTTAGATTCATCAAACTTCACATCTACCGTCTCTTCAACCTTTCAGGTGAAATTGTTGTAGACACGGTAAGTGTGAGAGTTTGAGCCATAACCTAGTAGGAAACCTTCATGAGACTTAGGAGCAAATTTTGAACGACGATGCTTATCAAGAATGTAGCACTTTGAGCCGAATACTCGAAAGTATCCAACTTGGGGTTTGTTACCGTGAGGAACTCGTGATGCCGTCTTGCCGAGTAGCTTGTGAAGATACAAGCGATTTGTTGCATGACAAGCTATCTCAACCGCTTCGCCAAAAAGTGCTTCTGCCTTTGTACTCATCAAGCATCGTTCTCGCCATCTCGATGAGTGTCCGGTTCTTCCTCTCAACAAATCCATTTTGTTGAGGTGTGTACGTAGCCAAGAACTCGTGTGAAATCCCTTCTTCGTCAAGAAAGGTGTCCACATTTGCGTTCTTGAACTCCATTCTGTTGTCGCTGCGAACCTTCTTGATCTTCACTTCAAACTAATTTTGGGCCTTCCTAGCGAAGTTTTTGAAGATCTTTTGGACCTGTGATTTATCATCGAGAAAGAACACCCACGTAAATCTTGAAAAATCATCAACTATAACTAGACCAAAAGAATTTCCACCGAGACTTTTGTAAGTGTTGGGACCAAAGAGATCCATATGAAGTAGCTCGAGTGGCCTTCTTGTGGTCATGATGTTCTTCACGGGATGCCTTCCTCCAACCTGTTTACCTGCCTGACAAGCACTGCATGCCTATCCTTATCAAATATGACATCGTTAACTCCAAGGATATGATTTCCTTTAATAAGCTTGTCAAGGTTTCGCATGCCAACATGACCTAGTCGTCTATGCCATAACCAACCTTTTGAGGATTTAGCAATGAAGCAAGTTTTAGGTTGTGCCTTTTAGAGAAATCAACAATGTAAAGATCACCTCTACGTATGTCGGTAAAGACCATTTTATGATTGTCTCGACGAAACACTTGGCAATCTACTTCAAAGAATAGGACATTGAAACCGAAATCAGCAAGTCTAGATACTGAAAGTAAGTTGTAGCCAAGAGATTCAACGAGCATGACATTCTGAATGGAGCTATCGTGCGAGATGGCCACCTTACCGAGGACAACCACCTTACCCTTTGAGTTGTCACCTAAAGTGACATACTTTCGAGGACTATCATTTTCAGCGAGCTCACGAAACATGTCTTTATCTCCGGTCATGTGATCGGTACATCCACTGTCAAGAACCCATTCCTTTCCTCCTGACGCATATCCCCGAAGATTTGCCATAAGACCAAAATGGCTCATTTTATCATCAAGATCGAAGTCACTATCATCATCCTCATCATAGTATCCATGTTCAACATCGTCATGTGGTGGATCAAGTCCTAGAAAGGGTAATTCGTTAGAGTGAGTTTGACAATGATCTTGCTTATGAATTCTTATAGCTTCGGAAATAATATCACCAATAATTCCAACATCTCCTTTGGCACGCATAAGGTTTGTAAGTTCAAATAGACGATCACCAAACATAGGATCACTAGTATTCATCTTACTCAAGGCAATAGACTTATGGAGAATCTCATCTAGATTTTTCAAGGAATAATTTGGAAAGCGTTCCTCAAGGAATTTCCATATAGTGTAGGGACACTCAAGAGTAGGCAAGATTCTAATTAAGTTTCTAGGCAAACCTCTAGTGATGAGATTAACAGCTCTAAGATTCCTAATCATGTCAATAGATTCATCAAGGGTAGGATGCATAGGATCAACATGAGGTGCACAAGGGCTAGCAATGTACTTGTTCAAATGATATTGATTAAAAATTACAAGCATCTCATTTTTCCACTCATGAAAATACTCTCCATCAAGAATAGGCACTCTATGTCTAAGACTCCCCAAAGTAGACTCATCCATCTTCCTCCAATGGTGATTAAACCAAGGCAATGGAGACCAAAGCTCTGATACCACTTGTAGGATCTTGAGAAGAGGTGTCTAGAGGGGGTGATTAGACACTAAGTACCAAAGTTGCAGTTTTTAACTTCTTTATGTTTAAGTGGAGTTTAGGCACAAGTTTAACATTCACAATACATAACAAGCAAGCATGCAAAGAGTATGTGAGCAGCGGAAAGTAAAGCATGCAACTTGCAAGAATGTAAAGGGAAGGGTTTGGAGAATTCAAACGCAATTGGAGACACGGATGTTTTTGTCGTGGTTCGGATAGGTGGTGCTATCGTACATCCACTTTGATGGAGACTTCAACCCACGAAGGGTAGCAGTTGCGCTGAGTCCACGGAGGGCTCCACCCACGAAGGGTCCACAAAGAAGCAACCTTGTCTATCCCACCATGGCCGTCGCCCACGAAGGACTTGCCTCACTAGCGGTAGATCTTCACGATGTAGGCGTTCTCCTTTCCCTTACAAACTCCTTGGTTCAACTCCACAATCTTGTCGGAGGCTCCCAAGTGACACCTAGCCAATCTAGGAGACACCACTCTCCAAGAAGTAACAAATGGTGTGTTGATGATGAACTCCTTGCTCTTGTGCTTCAAATGATAGTCTCCCCAACACTCAACTCTCTCTCTCACATGATTTGGATTTGGTGGAAAGAAGATTTGAGTGGAAAGCAACTTGGGAAGGCTAGAGATCAAGATTCTTGTGGTTGGAATGGAATATCTTGGCCTCAACACATGAGTAGGTAGTTCTCTCTCAGAAATAGGATGCTGGAAGTGTAGGCTTGTTCGATGGCTCTCTCCACGAATGAAGAGGAGGTGGAGGGGTATATATAGCCTCCACACAAAATCTAACCGTTACACAATTTACCAAACTCGGTGGGACCAAATCAACAAACTCGGTCGGACCGATTTAGTAAACCTAGTGACCGTTAGGGTTTTCGATGGGACTGACATGCAACTCAGTAGGACCGATATGGTTAGGGTTAGGGCCTAACTTAATCTCGGTGAGACTGATTACACAAACTCGGTGAGACCGAATTTGGTAATTAGCTAACCAGAGAGTTGGTCAGGCAAACTCGGTGGGACCGATTACTCAAACTTGGTGGGACTGATTTTGGTAATAAGTTAACCAGAGAGTTTGCATTGTAATCTCGGTAGTACCGATTGCACAAACTCGGTGAGACCGAATTTGGTAATGGACATACACAGAGAGATTACAATCCCATCTCGGTGAGACCGAGATCCCTATCGGTGAAACCGATTTGCCTAGGGTTTGTGGCAGTGGCTATGACATTTGAACTCGGTGGCGCCGGATAGAAACAATCGGTGGGGCCGAGTTTGACTTTAGGTTTAGGTCATATGTGTGGAAATGGGAAAGTAGTTGAGGGTTTTGGAGCATATCACTAAGCACATGAAGCAAGAGGCTCATTAAGCAACACCTCATCCCTCCTTGATAGTATTGGCTTTTCCTATAGACTCAATGTGATCTTGGATCACTAAAATGTAAAATGAAGAGTCTTGAGCTTGAAGCTTGAGCCAATCCTTTGTCCTTAGCATCTTGAAGGAGTTCCCACATCCTTTAGTCCATGCCACTCCATTGTTGAACTTATCTGAAACATACTAGATAAAATTGTTAGTCCAACAAGAGATATGTTGACATTAATTACCAAAACCACCTAGGGAGCACTTGTGCTTTCAGCAATGCTACTATCCTTTTACCACACTTGTGCTTCAAAGTAGCACCGTGATCTTCATGATAGAGAGTCTCCTATGTTGTCACTTTCATATACTAGTGGGAATCTTTCATTATAGAACTTGGCTTGTATATTCCAATGATGGGCTTCCTCAAAATGCCCTAGGTCTTCATGAGCAAGCGAGTTGGATGCACACCCACCTAGTTTCTTTTCTTGAGCTTTCATATACTTATAGCTCTAGTGCATCCGTTGTGTGGCAATCCCTACTCACTCACATTGATATCTATTAATGGGCATCTCCATAGCCCGTTGATACGCCTAGTTGATGTGAGACTATCTTCTCCTTTTTGTCTCCTCCACAACCACCATTCTATTCCACCTATAGTGCTATGTCCATGGCTCACGCTCATGTATTGCGTGAAGATTGAAAAAGTTTGAGAATGTCAAAAGTATGAAACAATTGCTTGGCTTGTCATCGGGGTTGTGCATGATTTAAATATTTTATGTGATGAAGATAGAGCACAGCCAGACTATATGATTTTGTAGGGAGAACTTTCTTTGGCCATGTTATTTTGAGAAGACATGATTGCTTTGTTAGTATGCTTGAAGTATTATTATTTTTATGTCAATATAAACTTTTGTCTTGTATCTTTCGGATCTGAATATTCATACCACAATTAAGAAGAATTACATTGAAATTATGCCAAGTAGCACCGCATCAAAAATTATCTTTTATCATTTACCTACTCGAGGACGAGCAGGAATTAAGCTTAGGGATGCCTCGATACGTCTCCAACGTATCTATAATTTTAGATTGCTCCATGCTATAATATCTACTGTTTTGGGAAATATTGGGCTTTATTTTCCACTTTTATATTACTTTTGGGACTAACCTATTAACCGGAGGCCCAGCCTAGATTTGTTGTTTTTTTTGCCTATTTCAGTATTTCAAAGAAAAGGAATATCAAACAGAGTCAAAACGGAACGAAATCAACTGGAGAAGTTATTTTTGGAAGGAAAGCTACCCGATGGACTTGGACCCCACTTCAAGGAAGGAACGAGGAAGCCACAAGGGTGGGGGGCGCGCCCACCCCCCTAGGGCCCGCCCCCCTGCCTCATGGGGCCCTCGTGGCTCCCCTGACGTACTTCCTGCACCCATATATACTCACAGACCCTAAAACTTCCAGAACAGAGGTTAGATCAGGAGTTCCACCGCCGCAAACCTCTAGAGCCACCAAAAACCAATCGGGACCCTGTTCCGGCACCCTGCCGGAGGGGGGGGGGACCCTCACCGGTGGCCATCTTCATCATCCCGGCGCTCTCCATGAAGAGGAGGGAGTAGTTCACACTCGGGGTTGAGGGTATGTATCAGTAGCTATGTGTTTGATCTCTCTCTCTCCCTCTCTCGTGTTCTTGATTTGGCACGATCTTGATGTATCGCGAGCTTGCTATTATAGTTGCATCTTATGTTTCTTCTCCCCCTCTTCTCTCTTGTAATGGATTGAGTTTCCCCTTTGAAGTAATCTTATTGGATTGAGTCTTTAAAGATTTGAGAACACTTGATGTATGTCTTGCCGTGCGTATCTGTGGTGACAATGGGATATCACGTGATTCACTTGATGTATGTTTTGGTGATCAACTTTAGGGTTCCGCCCATGAACCTATGCATAGGGGTTGGCACACGTTTTCGTCGTGATTCTCCGGTAGCAACTTTGGGGCACTCTTTGAGGTTCTATGTGTTGGTTTGAATAGATGAATTGAGATTGTGTGATGCATATCATATAATCATGCCCACGGATGCTTGAGGTGACATTGGAGTATCTAGGTGACATTAGGGTTTTGGTTGATTTGTGTCTTAAGGTGTTATTCTAGTACGAACTCTAGGGCTGTTTGTGTTATTTTAATACAAAAAACATTTGCGATTTAATTACCTACTATACCACCGTCCTAGTTTATAACTATGATTTAACTAATAAAATACGAATGCATGTCGCCAAAGATTATATAGTTGGATTTGTATTTGAACATAGTTTCCAATTATATAATTTTTAAAACATGCATTAACATTTTGTTGGTTAAATTTGAGGGCAAACTATGGCTCAGAATATAAAGGAGACTATAGACTAGACGGAGGTGGTAGCACACGGCCGCTCTGTACGCAGCGACACAACTATGGCCGGCTTGTAGGTGACCATTTCCTCTGTGTTCAACTGCTCTATTCGTGTGGTTGCTTGCGGTTTAGGCGGCCGCGACGCGCTCTGCTCGCGCCTGCCGCGTGTGCTCTGATCTCGCGTCCCTCCGGGTGCTCTGCCCTCGTCCCTCCACACGTGCGGCCAGTGTTTGGGGCCGGCGCACGATCACGCACGTTCGTGTGCAAGCGGTTGCGTCAGGCGCGACGCGACGATGCAGTTACCCGCTGCAAAAACTGCCATGCGGACGCGCCGAGAATCCACGCCGTGCGGCCCCCTTTTATTCCTGTGGCCATTTACCTTCATCTCTCGTCTCACACGACACAATAAGCACACCCACGAGGATGATACGTCTCCAACGTATCTATAATTTTTGATTGCTCCATGCTATTATATATTCTGTTTTGGATGTTTAATGGACTTTATTTATACACTTTTACATTATTTTTGGGACTAACCTATTAACCCGAGGCCCAGTGCAAATTGCTGTTTTTTTGCCTATTTCAGTGTTTCACAGAAGAGGAATATCAAACGGAGTCCAAACGGAATGAAACCTTCGGGAGCATGATTTTGGGAACAAACGTGATCTAGAGGAGTTGGAGTGGACGTCAAGAAACATACGAGGAGGCCACGAGGCAGGGGGCGCGCCTACCCCCCTAGCCGCGCCCTCCACCCTCGTGGGCCCCTCGTGGCTCCACCGACCTACTTCTTCCTCCTATATATACCTACGTAGCCCGAAACCATCGAGGAGCACCACGAAAACCTAATTCCACCGCCGCAACCTTCTGTAGCCGTGAGATCCCATCTTGGGACCTTTTCCGGCGCTCCGCCGGAGGGGGCGTCGATCCCGGAGGGCTTCTACATCAACACCATAGCCTCTCCGATGATGTGTGAGTAGTTTACCTCAGACCTTCGGGTCCATAGTTATTAGCTAGATGGCTTCTTCTCTCTATTTGGATCTCAATACAAAGTTCTCCTCGATCTTCTTGGAGATCTATTTGATGTAACTCTTTTTGCGGTGTGTTTGTCGAGATCCGATGAATTGTGGGTTTATGATCAAGATTATCTATGAACAATATCTGAATCTTCTCTGAATTCTTTTATGTATGATTGGTTATCTTTGCAAGTCTCTTCGAATTATCAGTTTGGTTTGGCCTACTAGATTGATCTATCTTGCAATGGGAGAAGTGCTTAGTTTTGGGTTCAATCATGTGGTGCTCGATCCCAATGACAGTAGGGGAAACGACATGTATTGTATTGTTGCCATCGAGGATAAAAAGATGGGGTTTATATCATATTGCTTGAGTTTATCCATGTCGGTGTCAAAACCGGCGGATCTCGGGTAAGGGGTCCCGAACTGTGCGTCTAAGGCGGATGGTAACAGGAGGCGGGGGACACGATGTTTACCCAGGTTCGGGCGCTCTCGATGGAGGTAATACCCTACTTCCTACTTGATTGATCTTGACGATATGAGTATTACAAGAGTTGATCTACCACGAGATCGTAGAGGCTAAACCCTAGAAGCTAGCCTATGGTATGATTGTTGTCGTCCTACGGACTAAACCCTCCGGTTTATATAGACAACGGAGGGGGATAGGGTTACACAGAGTCGGTTACAAGGAAGGAGATCTACATATCCGTATTGCCAAGCTTGCCTTCCACGCCAAGGAGAGTCCCATCCGGACACGAGACGAAGTCTTCAATCTTGTATCTTCATAGTCCAACAGACCGGCCAAAGGATATAGTCCGGCTGTCCGGATACCCCCTAATCCAGGGCTCCCTCAGTAGCCCCTGAACCAGGCTTCAATGATGATGAGTCCGGCGTGGAGTTTGTCTTCGGCATTGCAAGGCAGGTTCCTCCTCCGAATACTCCATAGAAGATTTTGAACACAAGGATAGTGTCCAGCTCTGCAAAACAAGTTCCACTACCACCGCGGAGAGAATAATATTTACACAAATCTAATCTGCTGACGACCCTTCATAACGTGACATCATGCCATGGCATGTTCTTTACATGAACCGTTTTTCCCAATCAGCCTGCCACCTCACGCTTCGCGAGGCGATTTTATTGGCACGTCTGGTCGAAGTAGAGACCGTGTCCCCCTTATTGCGGGATTCTCATCAACACGGACGTGGGTAACCCAACCGTGCCTGTTGGTATGACTCCCCGATTGTAGGCAAGTCCCAAACGGTCACGAGGAGGATGCTTGGTATTCACCCTCTTTATAAAGAGACCAAGTCCTATCATTTTTCTTCTCGAACTCAATCGAATCCTCCCCCCCCCCCCCCCGCCTCGAGTTCCAACACCCGAGGCTTAGGTCAGCGCCTGCACCTTCAATAATGTCCGGATCCAACCTTCAAGGTCGGTGGACGCCTTCCTCTGTCACAGAGGAAGACATCAAGAAGCTAAGAGAGGCCAGGTTTCTGACCGGCGAGATCTCGCACAGGCTGCCTGCTCAAGGGCAGGTCATTCCCACTCCCGAACCCGGCGAGAGCGTTGTATTCATCTCTCACTTCCTCCGAGGGCTAGGCCTCGCTTTAGATCCTTTTGTCAGGGGGCTCATGTACTATTACGGGCTGGATTTCCATGACTCGGCCCGGATTCAGTCCTTCACATCTCGTCGTTTATCGTTGTATGTGATGCCTTCCTCCGCATTACCCCTCACTTCGGCCTGTGGCTTAAGACTTTCAATGTGGAGCCGAAGATGATCGGGGGACGACGCGCAGAGTGCGGAGGTGCCATAATAAGCAAAAGCGCCAATGCCCCATGGCCGGAGGGTTCCTTCCAGGAGGTGTCTAGCTTATGGCAACGGGAGTGGTTTTATATCACAGCTCCCCGGGGCACCAAGTGGGTGGCCTCCCCTGCCTTTTGCTCGGGCCCCCCGCCACGACTGATGTCATGGATCAACAAGGGCCTGGACTGGGGGCCAGTAAAGGACGTGCCGACATTTTAGAGCCGCATCCGAGATCTCCTCGAGAGAGACGTCGGTCTGGCCACGATAATGCAAGTCATGTTAGTTCGTCGAGTCCTGCCCTGAAACGTCGACCTCTCCGCCTGTGGGAGTTCAACCCGGAAGGACCGCGAGCCATTCAGCACTTCCTCGGCATGACGCTTGAAGAGATGTACAAATTGTTCTTCGGACCACAAATAATGTGTCCGGACACCACCGAGGATGCGGGTCTGAGCTGCAATCGCCCGTGATACCCAAGTAAGTAGTCCCGTGAGTCAACATGTTGTCTTTTTATTTATCACAACATCATTCTGAAAAGTCGCTCTTTGACCAGGACTGGGTAACAAAGGCGAAGATGATCAGGTGTCCGACCCCCCTTCTTGAGGTCTCACCAGATCCTGTGCTAGCTAGGATGCTGGAGCTTGCGCCTTATCAAGCGCCCTCAGGGGAAGATAAAGGGGGGGGGGAATAAAGAGGCTGAAGGCGGATCTCGCTCACTGTTCATCCAAACCGGGGGAGAAGCGCCCGCTGAGGAGGATAACCGGGGAGAAGAATCTGAAATTCCCTCTCCCCGGGGGAGGAAGAGGACCACCTCTGAAGACTCGGAAACAATGATTTCCAAACGGGGGAAGAAATCTTCACCAGAGGGTCCTGCCTCGGGGGGCATCCTTGCCGCACAGTGTCCGCAAGGGGATCAGCCTCCCACCGAGCTGTAAGTAAACAAAAGGTGCTTAATAGTAAAAATATCCTGCTTTACCTCTGAGGACAATAACCGAAACATATATCTTGTTGTTCGGATTGTAGCCCTTTTCGATAGAGTTCGTCTTCGGGGGATCTTCTTCCGGAGATGATGGAGAGCGAAACACCTCCCCATGCCACCCCGCCTCACGAGGCGGGCGACCCTGAAGTGTCGTCGTGGAGGGTTTCTCTCGATCCTGCAAGGCCAGAGGGTAATCCTTCGGCCACCCGAAGTCCTTAGTATTCAGCTCCTAAAGAGAGCAACCGAAAGAGTCCAGCACTGTCCGGTGTGCGATCGGACGCACTAAAGTGTTAGGGAACATAGTAATTTCAAAAAATTCCTATGCACACACAAGATCATGGTGATGCATAGCAACAAGAGGGGAGAGTGTTGTCCACGTACCCTCGTAGACCGAAAGCGGAAGCGTTAGCACAAGGCGGTTGATGTAGTCGTATGTCTTCACGATCCGACCGATCAAGTACCGAACGTACGGCACCTCCGAGTTCAGCACACGTTCAGCCCGATGACGTCCCTCGAACTCCAATCTAGCCGAGTGTTGAGGGAGAGTTTCCTCAGCATGACGGCGTGGTGACGACGTTGATGTTCTACCGACGCAGGGCTTCGCCTAAGCATCGCTACAGTATTATCAAGGTGGACTATGGTGGAGGCGGGCACCACACACGGTACGGAGAGATCAACTAATCAACTTGTGTCTAGAGGTGCCCCCTGCCCCCGTATATAAAGGAGCAAGGGGGTGCGGCCGACCAGGGAGAGGGCGCGCCAGGAGGAGTCCTACTCCCAGCGGGAGTAGGACTCCGCCCACTTTCCTAGTTGGAATAGGATTCGGGAGGGGGAAAGAGGAGGGAGAGAAGGAAGGGGGGGCGTCGCCCCCCTCTCCTTGTCCTATTCGGACTAGGGGGGAGGGGCGCATGGCCCAGCCCTGGCCGCCTCTCCTCTTCTCCGTAAAAGCCCACTAAGGCCCATTTACTGTCACATCCCTAGTTCTGGTATGACCTAGGCTAGCTAGTCATTTGTGCATCATGTTTAAATTCCATTTAAATCGAAATGAGGATCTGTGAAACCCTCAGAATCTTTTTGGAAATTGATCAAATAAAAATTGCTCCAAAAGGGTCCAAGAAAATGCTCATGTTGCTCTCTGAAAATATTGGACAGAGATAAAAATCAAACCAATATTTTTAGGAGTCCATAAGTAATTATTCTGGGCATTTGGAATTAATGCAGTAATTATTTGCCTTGGATATATATTGTTATATATAAAAAATATTGTCCAAAAATTATGCTAGTTGATGAGGAGCTCTGGAATAATATCACTAGCCTCTACAAAAATTGGCATATGAAAATAAAATGGTTTAGTATTTTTATTAAACCAAACAAATGTCAGAAAAATAGAAAAGAAAACAAAAAGGGAAAAACCTAACCGGGCCACTTACATGCAGCAGCCGGGCATCAGGCGGCTTGGCTCGCCCAAAGAAGCCGCCCAGCCCACTGGCTGCCGTTCTTCCTCCTGGCGCCGGGCCAAAGGCAGGGTCGGCGCCACAAGACGGCCGCAGGCCGCCACGCCACCTGCCTGCCTGTCCTCCCTCTCGACGCCTGGACGCCCGGAACGCCGCCACGCTGCCCCGCACCGCCTCACTCCCTCTCGCTCTTCCTCCTCCTGGTTCTCTCTTCCCGAGCGCACTGAGCACCAACGCCGCCGCCAAGACGCCATTGCCGCTGCCACCACCTCCTCGCCTCTCTTCGAGTCCGAAGCTCCGCCATGTCGCCCACCACCTCCCTGGTTGCCACGCGCCTCGGGAGGCCCCGAGCGCCTCCATCGACGCCGTTTTCATCTCCGGTCACGAGATCGCCTCCCTAGCTCGCCGACCGCCTCGTCCGAACCGCCAGAAGCTCTACTTCATTTCTCCTCCCGTGCTAGTTGCCCCGCTTAGCTAGCTCAGCTGCCGCGCCGAGACCTCATCGCCGCCCGGCCATGGCGCCACCGTGGCTAGAGCCCAAGCTAGCTGCTCCTTGCTGGCCACCATGCTCCTGGTGACGCCAGAGACCGAGATGCCCTCCGCAGCCTCGCCGTGCCTCGTAGGCTCGCCTCCCGCCGAAGCCGACTCCGGCCGCCCGAAGCTCCGCCCGGCGAAGCTCCGGCGCCTTCAAGAGTTTCACCAGCTCCCCGGGTTATGATTTACGACGGGCTACGCCTGGTGGTCTTCGCGCGATCAGACGCCGCT
Source organism: Aegilops bicornis (assembly GCA_021605145.1). NCBI lineage: Eukaryota > Viridiplantae > Streptophyta > Magnoliopsida > Poales > Poaceae > Aegilops > Aegilops bicornis. The sequence continues at coordinate 487,898,737 of CM038670.1, forward strand.
AGAAGCGCAAGTCCGGCGAGTCGCCGCCGCGCTATTGGTCGCCGCCGGCCAGAACTCCGGCGGGCTGACGTGGTTTTTTTTAATTAGGCACTAATCCCCACCTACTGACACTGACAGTGGGCCCGGAGCCCACTAATCCTGATTAGACCAAAAAAAAACCCGCCTGTTAAATAACTGAGTCACTGACATGTGGACCCCACACGTTAGGTTTGACCGGGTCAGCCCACGTTGACTGCTGACGCAGTGCTGACCGCAAACTGACGCAATAAATGATTTCTGGAATTAAAATAATTAGAAAATTCCAGAAAATAGCCAAAACTTCAAAAATTCATATAAATTGAACCGTAGCTCAGATTGAAATAATTTATATATTAAAAATTATCAGAAAAATGCAATCTATCCATCTGTATCAGTTTCATGCATGACAAAACAACTTATACCTGCTGTATAGGTGAAAACATATTAATGGCTTATATAAGAGCTTAACTTGGAGTTGCATTTGAATTCTTGGTTCAAATGAACCTCTTCCAAACTGAATGCTAGTTGCATTAGCCCAAACAGCATCACATCTACATGCCATGTTCATGCATCATATTGTTGCATATGCTTGTGTATTGATTGTTGGCACTGCTCCTTCTCGATAGGTCCAGCTGGAGAGTGCTCGAGAGTACTGGCTCGTGAAGCAAAGGCCTCCCTTGTTGATTTACTGTGCAAGCAAACCCCTTGTTCATTCCGATACAATCCTACTCTCTCGCCTCCTGCTCTCGCTTATTGCATTAGGACAACAACGATTCATCTGCTACTTTGTGCTGCGGTAGTTGAACCCATTCCTCTGCATGACTGTCATTGCCACAGTAAATAGTTGAAACCCACTAGCATGTGTAGGAGTTGATTGAGCCATGTTGTGTTCCTACCATGCTATGCCCGCTATTGCTTAGAGTTGTGTCAGGTCTGACTCATTGGGAATGAATCGGAGTGTTACGATATGTTCTGATGCTGAAAGTGAAGTGTGTGAACACGATTTGGTAAAGGTAGCCGTGAGAGGCCATGTAGGAGTACATGGTGGGTTGTCTCACCGAACCGCCCTTAAGCTAATCGAGTAATATGTATGTTGTCCAATGACTCGATAGTACCACACATTGGGTTCCGTAACTCGACCCTCTCGACTTATTAACCAACTTGATCTCTGTCCTGTGAGTCGCAACTAGTTTCGTGTTTGTAGGTAGTGCTATTTTTCTATCGAGTGGCACCGGCTGTGGTGGGCTTGGGACAGACTAGGCACATGTGGCTCGTGTACCGAGTGGAACCCGGATGGTGGGCCTGGGAACCCTGCACACATCGCTCGGGGCCGTGAGCGACACCCCGCCGGATCTCCTTATGGATGGAACCCTAATAGGCGATAAACCCGGGCTAGAGTCTTGTGTGGTTAGTCGTCGTGGGCTTACACCCTCGCCAAAGCTTCCGCTTGAAGGTTGCCGAGGTACATGACGTGTACATGGCGATAAGTGGTGAGAGCGTGTGAAGAAGTACACCCTGCAGGGTTATCATGATCTATTCGAATAGCCGTGTCCTCGGTTATGGACTTCTTGGATGCTTACGTGGTACATAGACAACTTGAAGTGGATACTATAAAATGCTCAAGACAAGTGTGAGTGCTATGGATGGCCTTCTCGTATGGAGACGGGAATGAATCCATAGTAGTGTATTGTGTGGTGACTAGTGGACTCGTGTGTGCCATATCACCTCAAAGAAGTTCTGGTAGTCGTAGAACAGGATAGCCACAGAGTCAAAGCTGGCTTGCTGCAACTAAACCCCACATTACCCTCTTGGTACAAATGCATGTATGTTAGGATCTCGATGTAAGTCTTCTTGAGTACCTTTGTACTCACGTTGTTTTATTTATGTTTTGCAGCGGAGATTTCGGTCTTACTAGTAGTTCCACTTGGACTTCATTTAGTAGCTTGTTACCTCAGCTACGATCTTGTACCCTTGGGAGGGTCTTGTAGATAGTCGCTTCTCAAATTTTTTCTTTTGTAGTTGTCTGTACTCGCATATGTAATGCTTCCGCTTGTTGCTTGTATGTTTCAATGATGGGTCTTGTGACCCCTGCTTTGTAGTTAATGCTATGTGGCTCTTCCGGGCCTTTATCTATATGAGTTTATGCTATGTTGTGATGCCATGTTGTACAACACATACTTGCATGTTATGCGTACGTGTAACGTGTATTGCTATGTGTGGGATCCGACAACCTAGTTGTCTATCCTTCGTAGCCTCTCTTATGGGGAAATGTAGTCTAGTGCTTCCACTGAGCCATGGTAGTCTGCTACAGCCCGGTTCACCGGAGTCCTGCTAGCCCAACACTACTGCTCCGGAACACTTGACTGGCCGACATGTGATTCACTTTGTTCCTGTGTCTGTCCCTTCGGGGAAATGTCACGCGGTGACATCCGGAGTCCCCGCTTAGCTCGCTACAGCCCGGGTTCCTGAGTCATGTTAGCCCAAAGGTTACAGCCCGGATTCAGACGCTGTCAATCGACATGCTCGATGTTGATTCATGTATGCCTGTCCCCATAGGTTAGTGCCACTTTGGGTTCATGACTAGTCATGTCGGCCCGGTTCTTCATCATATGGATGCTAGCGACACTATCATATACGTGAGCCAAAAGGCGCAAACGGTCCCGGCCATGGTAAGGCGACACCTGGGAATACCGTATGCGTGAGGCCGCAAAGTGATATGATGTGTTACATGCTACATCGGTGTGACTTAGGATCGGGTCCCGACAGCTTTGGTATCGAGCTCGATCGCTCAGAGGATTTCCAAGCCAACCTGATCGAAGTTGAGTCTAGAAATGCTTTAGTTATGTAGGGGAATTGATTGTGGAAGGGAACGTAAGGCTCTTTTTACTCCTTATATCTCATGCCCTTCTGATCTGAGTCGTCATATCTTTCCTACGGGGTTAAGAAACTAGGCTTCCTCTTCTGTCTATCAGGATCACGTGTTACTACTCCGTAGTCCCATAGGATTGGTTGATCAGAGTCATACCCCAGTTTTCGAGTACTTCTGGTATAGTCTGTTTAGTATTATCCCAGAACCTTTGAGTGGTGATGTTGAGTTGTTGTACTACCCCATTTTAGCAGGATGTCTCATTCTGAGCATTTTACTGCCGTTATGCTGCCGGAATTGCCCCAGGAGTTCGAGAGTTACTAAATTCTTTGTCCTACATTTTACAGCCTGTAGTTGATGTTGATTCCTTCCTTGGTTTCGTTTCTCAGGATGTCACCAGTTAAGCGAAGTTCTGCTGCTCGTAGCCAGAACCACGGAGATGGTAGGGATGAGGATCCTCCCGACCATCCTTCATTGGCAGAGTTTATGTTAGAGATGGAGAGAAACAAGCATGAGTCTAACCGCTTGTTGGCACGTATCAAGGAGAACACCGCACATCAGTTCAAAGGGTCTGCAACCATTCATGACTTCATTCGCTTGCACCCACCTACCTTTCATCATTCCATCGAGCCACTCGATGCAGATGATCGGCTCCGTAGTATCACACGCAAGCTCCGCTCGCAAACGTAGCTGAAAGTGATAAGGTCACCTATGCTGCATACCACCGGAAGGTCCCGCTAGTCTTTGGTGGCGTAACTATGAGGCTATGCTTCCAGCTGGTCGATTCCTACCGGAGAGATTTCATCGAGGCTCTTCGCGAGCATCACATTCTCAAGCCCTCATCGATCGCAAGAGAGAAGAGTTCTGTAGTTTCATCCAGGGTAAGATGGCTGTTGATGCTTACAGCAGAGAGTTTGAGAACCTTGCTCGCTATGCTTTAGAAGAAGTGTCCACGGACGCCAAGAAGCAGGCTAGGTTTTGGAAGGGTCTCAACCCCAAGTTGCGTCGTGATCTCCACCTACATCATTGTGATACATTCTAGGCTCTGGTGAACAAGGCCATTAATGCAGAGACAGCTCAGCTCACTTATGAGGAGTCTCGTAAGCACACCCGTGATTTGGGATCTTCCTCCGGTTCTAGTTCGCAGGTTACCGGATTTGGATTCAACTCCGCTCTTCCTCCCGGATATACACCGAGGCCATCCTATGTGGTGCCCCACCCAGTTCCAAAGAAGATGCTCCACCTGTGCCTATTGGTAGACTGCCTTCCAATGCGGGTCCACGCCCAACTTCGTGGACTTGCTTCACATGCGGAGAGCCGTGACACTATGCACGTGACTACTCTCAGACCAGTTATGCTCCACCCCAGCCTGAGAAGACTGTTGGCTGTGTTAAGCCATCAAGCAAGACGATCAGTGTCAAGTCAGCTCCCACTGAACATGGACGTGTGCATCACGTCTCAGCTAAAGACGCTCATGATGATCCGGATGTCGTTCTTGGTACACTCCTTGTCAACTGTCATCCCGCCTCGGTCCTATTCGATACTGGAGCATCTCACTCCTTCATCTCTGAAGGCTATGCTCGGTTGCACGACATGTCATTTTGTGATATGCCAACTCCGCTTGAAATCCAAACCCCAGGGTCTAGATGGCAAACCACTAGAATCAGCTATGGTAATGAAATCCTTGTTGATAGACTTGTATTTCTTGCATCACTTGTAGCCCTCAAGTCTTCAGATATTAACATCATCTTGGGTATGGATCGGATGACAGCTCATCATGCCAAGATTGATTGTTACACCAGATCTGCTCAGCTTACACACCCATCCGCAAGATAGTCACCGCTCCACCAGAGTTGCAAAGCGCCAACTCTATTCTCTTAATGCCAGCCCTCTTCCGGACCTTGAAGATATCCCGTAGTCCGTGACTTTCCGGATGTCTTTCAGAGGAACTGCCAGTATTCCACCGACAGAGATGTAGAGTTCGGCTATAGATCTTATCCCAGAACCGCCTCCAATCTCTAGGAGACCTTACAAGATGGCACCCTTAGAACTAGCCAAGCTTAAGAAACAACTTGATGAGTCCTTGCAAAAGGGTTTCATCCATCCTAGTTCTTCTCCTTGGCTTGCCCTGGCCCTCTTCGTCAAGAAGAAGGATGGTACGGACCGGATGGTTGTAGATTATCGTCCCGTTAATTTGGTCACGATAAAGAACAAGTATCCGGCCCCAGTGATTAATCGAATTGTATGATCAGCTCGCTGGATCCTCGGCCTTTTCCAAGATGGATTTGAGGTTAGGCTACCACCAAATCAAGACTGTAAACGGGACATCACCAAGACAGCCTTTGTCACTAGTTATGGCCAGTATGAGTACACCGTCATGTCCTTTGGTCTAACCAACGCTCCAGCCACATTCTCCCGCTTGATGAACTCGATCTTCATGGAGTACTTAGATAAGTTCGTCGTGGTTTACCTCGATGATATTCTTATTTACTCGAAGAACGAGGAAGAGCATGCCGAACATCTTAGACTGGCTAGAAAAACTCAGAGAGCACCGCCTTTATGCTAAGTTCTCCAAGTGTGAATTTTGGTTGCCAGAAGTGACCTACCTAGGCCACGTAATCTCTGGTAAGGGCATTCCTGTCAATCCCGAGAGAGTTAAGGCCGTCCTTGATTGGACTCCACCTGAAACCGTTAAACAAGTTAGGAGTTTCCTTGGTCTAGCCAGCTATTGTCGCCGCTTTGTTGGAAACTTCTCCAAAGTAGCCAAACCCCTCACGGAACTTCTCAAGAAAGATAAAAGTTTGAGTGGTCCCCACAAGTGTGAGTACAGTTTTCGTGAACTGAAAAGATGCCTCGACTTCTTCTCCCATACTAGTGCCACCGGATTTCACTAAAGACTTTGTTATCTCATCATGACGCCTCACGACATGTGGACTAGGTTGCATTCTTATGCAGGATCGTCATGTGATTGCCTATGCATCTCGCCGGGCCAGCATCCACATGAGGAGAATTATCCTACACATGATCTAGAGCTTGCAGCCGTAGTCTATGCACTCAAGACCGGCGGCACTACCTTCTTGGTAAACGCTACAGATCTTCACCGATCACCGTAGTCTCAAGTATATCTTCACCCAACCAGATTTGAACCTTAGGCAAAGACGTTGGTTGGAGTTGATCTCAGATTATGATCTAGGGATTACCTACACCCTGTGCAAAGCTAATGTCATGGCTGATGCGCTAAGCCATAAATCCTATTGCAACAATCTCATGTTGCAAATAGGGTCAACCACTTCTCCATGAGGAATTCGTAAGCTTAACCTTCACATTGCTCCTCATGGATTCCTTTCTACCTTGGTGGCGAAACCTACTCTTGTGGATCATATCATAGAAGCCCAGAAGCATGATACGGGGATTATCCGGATCAAGAGAAACATTGCCAAGGGTATTGCCGGTAGTTTCTCTATAGATGATCGAGGTGTCGTTTTCTTTGGGAACCGCCTGGTGGTCCCCAAGAAGCAGCATCTTCGACAGTTGATTCTTAAGGAGGCGCATGAATCTCCTCTCACGATTCATCCCAGTAGTACTAAGATGTATCAGGACCTACGCCAGAGGTTCTGGTGGACTAGGATGAAGAGAGAAATTGCTCAGTTTATTGCTAACTGTGATGTTTGTCGCCGCGTTAAGGCAGAGCATCAAAGACCTGCTGGCACCCTTCAGCCTTTAGCCATTCCCATCGGAAATGGGATAAAGTTGGTATGGACTTCATCACCGCTTTCCCAGGACCAAGAAAGGGAATAATGCTATCTTCGTAGTCATTGATCGTCTCTCCAAAGTGGCGCACTTCCTACCTGCTCGAGAGAGTATCACCGCTAGTCGGCTCGCCGACTTATATATCTCTCGAATAGTTTCACTCCATGGTGTTCCACTAGAGATCAATTCTGCACTGCGGGCAGTCTTTTCACTTCTCATTTCGGGAGAGTTTCCAAACTGCCATGGGAACCCATCTTTCCTTCAAGATCGCTTTCCACCCTCACGAGTGGTCGTGTGGAAAGGGTCAACCAAATTCTCAAGACATGCTTAGAGCTTGCGTTATCTCATTCGGTATGGATTGGGAGAAATGTCTTTTGCCGAGTTTGCTTATAACAATAGCTATCAATCCAGTCTCAAGAAAGCTCCTTTTGAGATTCTCTATGGACGAAGATGTCGAACACCCTTGAACTGGTCGGAAACTGGTGAAAGACAATTCTTTGGACCAGACATGATCCAGGAGGCAGAAGAGCAAGTTCGTGATCATTCGTGAGAATTTGAAAACAGCCCAATCTCGCCAAAAGAGCCAAAGATGACCGCTGCCATAAGGAAGTGGCTTATGGAGTTGGCGACAAGGCTTACCTTCGGGTTACCCCTTTAAAGGGTACCCATCGCTTCGGTATCAAGGGCAAGTTGGCTCCTCGTTACATTGGTCCTTTTCGCATTCTCGCTAAACGAGGAGAGGTTGCCTACCAGCTGGAACTACCCCCACATCTTTCTCGAGTGCATGATGTCTTCCACGTCTCTCAACTCAGGCGTTGCTTCTCGGATCCCATCCGTGGAGTGGACCACGAAACGCTTGATCTCCAAGATAACCTCACCTATCGAGAGTACCATGTTCGCATTCTTGATCAAGCAGAGCGTGTCACCCGACGTCGGAACATCAAGTTTCTCAAGGTTCAGTGGTCTCATCATTCCGAGAGAGAAGCTACTTGGGAGTGAGAAGATCGTCTTCGACTGGAGTACCCCACCTTCTTTTCGTCGACCCCTGAATCTCGGGACGAGATTCTTTCAAGTGGGGGCGAGTTGTCACATCCCTAGTTCTGGTATGACCTAGGCTAGCTAGTCATTTGTGCATCATGTTTAAATTCCATTTAAATTCCACGCGCTGCCCCGCACCGCTCTCACTCCCTCTCGCTCTTCCTCCTCCCTGGTTCTCTCTTCCCTGAGCGCACCCGAGCGCCACCGTCGCCGCCGCACGCCATTGCCACGGCCACCATCTCCCCATCGCCCTCTCTTCGAGTCCGGAAGCTCCTCCACGTTGTCCACCACCTCTACGTCAAGCCACGCGCCTCGGGAGGCCCTGGAGCGCCTCCATCGACGCCGTCTTCATCTCCGGTCGCCGGAGATCGCCTCCCCTAGCTCGCCGACCGCCTCGTCCGAACCGCCGTAAGCTCTACTTCATTTCCCCCTCCTCCCCGTGCTAGTTGCCCCGCCTAGCTAGCTCAGCTGCCGCGCCCGAGACCTCATCGCCGCCGGCCATGGCGCCACCGTAGAGCCCAGCCAGCCGTTCAGCTGCGTCACCGTGCTCTGGTGGCCCGTGACGCCAGAGACCGAGATTCTCCGCAGCCCTGCCGTGCCCGTAGCTCGCTTCCCGCCGAAGCCGAACTCCGGCCGCCGAAGCTCCGCCCGCGAAGCTCCGGCGCTTCTGCAGCCTCACCAGCCTCGGTTGCGGATGACGACGGGCTACGCCCGGTGGTCTTCGCGACAGACGCCGCTTAGAAGCGCAAGTCCGGGCGAGTCGCCGCCGCGCTATTGGTCGCCGCCGGCCAGAACTCCGGCGGGCTGACATGTTTTTTTAATTAGGCACTAATCCCCACCTACTGAGACTGACAGTGGGCCCGGCGCCCACTAATCCTGATTAGACCAAAAAAAACCCCGCTTGTTAACTAACTGAGTCACTAACGTGTGGACCCCACACGTCAGGTTTGACCGGGTCAGCCCACGTTGACTGCTGACGCAGTGTTGACCGCAAACTGACGCAATAAATGATTTCTGGAATTAAAATAATCAGAAAATTCCAGAAAATACCCAAACTTCAAAAATTCATATAAATTCAACCGTAGCTCAGATTGAAATAATTTATATATGAAAGATTATCAGAAAAATGCAATCTATCCATCTGTATCAGTTTCATTTATGACAAAACAACTTATACCTGCTGTATAGGTGAAAACATATTAATGGCTTATATAAGAGCTTAACTTGGAGTTGCATTTGAATTCTTGGTTCAAATGAACCAATTCCAAACTGAATGCTAGTTGCATTAGCCCAAACAGCATCACATCTACATGCCATGTTCATGCATCATATTGTTGCATATGCTTGTGTATTGATTGTTGGCACCGTTCCTTCTCGATAGGTCCAGCTACGAGAGTGCTCGAGAGTACCGTCTGTGAAGCAAAGGCTCTCCCTTGTTGATTTACTGCAAGCAAACCCCTTGTTCATTCCGATACAATCCTACTCTCTCGCTCCTGCTTCCTCGGTTATTGCATTAGGACAACAACGATTCATCCGCTACTTTGTGCTGCGGTAGTTGAACCCATTCCTCCGCATGACCTGTCATTGCCACAAGAAATAGTTGAAACCCACTAGCATGTGTAGGAGTTGATTGAGCCATGTTGTGTTCCTACCATGCTATGCCTGCTATTGCTTAGAGTTGTGTCAGTCTGACTCATTGGGAATGAATCGAGTGTTACGATATGTTACGATCTTTGAAAGTGAAGTGTGTGAACACGATTTGGTAAAGGTAGCGGTGAGAGGCCATGTAGGAGTACATGGTGGGTTTTCTCACCGGAACCGTCCTTAAGCTAATCGAAGTTCTATGTATGTTGTCCAATGACTCGATACTACCACACATTGGGTTCCGTAACTCGACCCCTCTCGACTTATTAACCAACCCGATCTCTATCCGTGAGTCGCAATTAGTTTCTCGTGTTTGTAGGTAGTGCTATTTTTCATCGAGTGGCACCCGCAGGTGGGCTTGGGACAGACTAGGCACATGTGGCCTGGTGTACCGAGTGGCACCCGGATGGTGGGCTCAGGAACCGTGCACACATCGTTTGGGGCCGTGAGCAACACCCCGGCCGGATCTCCTTGCGGATGGAACCCGAATAGGCGATAAACCTGGGCTAGAGTCTTGTGTGGTTAGTCAGGTCGTGGCCGACACCCTCGCCAAAGCTTCGCTTGAAGGTTGCCGAGGTACATGACGGTACATGGCGATAAGTGGTGAGAGCGTGTGTGAAGAAGTACACCGCAGGGTTATCATGATCTATTCGAAGAGCCGTGTCCTCGGTTATGGACTTCTTGGATGCTTACGTGGTACATAGACAACTTGAAGTGGATACTATAAAATGCTCAAGACAAGTGTGAGTGCTATGGATGGCCTTCTCGTATGGAGACGGAGATGAATCCATAGTAGTGTATTGTGTGGTGACTAGTGGACTCGTGTGCGCCATATCACCTCAAAGAAGTTCTCGTAGTCGAGAACAGGATAGCCACAAAGTCAAAGCTGGCTTGTCGCAACTAAACCCCACATTACCCTCTTGATACAAATGCATGTATGTTAGGATCTCGATGTAAGTCTTCTTGAGTACCTTTGTACTCACGTTGTTTTATTTATGTTTTGGTGGAGATTTCGGTCTTACTAGTAGTTTCGCTTGGACTTGACGAGTAGCTTGTTACCTCGGCTACGATCTTGTACCCTTGGGAGGGTCTCAGAGATAGTCAGGGCTTCTCAGCCTTTTCTTTTGTAGTTGTGCGTACTCAAAAATGTAATGCTTCCGCTTGTTGCTTGTATGTTTCTCAATGATGGGTCTTGTGACCCCTGCTTGTAGTTAATGCTATGTGGCTCTTCCGGGCCTTTATCTATATGAGTTTATGCGTTATGTTGTGATGCCATGTTGTACAACACATACTTGCATGTTATGCGTACGTGTAACGTGTATTGCTATGTGTGGGATCCGACAACCTAGTTGTCTATCCTTGGTAGCCTCTCTTATGGGGAAATGTAGTCTAGTGCTTCCACTGAGCCATGGTAGTCTGCTACAGCCCGGTTCACCGGAGTCCTGCTAGCCCAAAGACTACCGCTCCTAACACTTGATCGGGCCGACATGTGATTCACTTTGTTCTCGTGGTTCCGTCCCTTCGGGAAATGTCACGCGGTGACATCCGGAGTCCTGCTTAGCTCTGCTACAGCCCGGGTTCCCGGAGTCCTGTTAGCCCAAAGGTGCTACAGCCCGGATTCGCAGACGCTGCTGACCGACATGCTCGACGTTGATTCATGTATGCCTGTCCCCATAGGTTAGTGCCACTTTGGGTTCATGACTAGTCATGTCGGCCCGGGTTCTCTGTCATATGGATGCTAGCGACACTATCATATACGTGAGCCAAAAGGCGCAAACGGTCCCGGGCCATGGTAGAGCTCCTTTATAATCACCCAGTTACATTGTGACGTTTGGTAGCACACAAAGTGTTCCTCCGGTAAACAGGAGTTGCACAATCTCATAGTCATAGGAACATGTATAAGTCATGAAGAAAGCAATAGCAACATTCTAAACGATCGTGTGCTAAGCTAACGGAATGGGTCATGTCAATCACATCATCCTCCTAACGATGTGGTCCCATTAATCAAATGACAACTCATGTCTATGGCTAGGAAACATAACCATCTTTGATCAACGAGCTAGTTAAGTAGAGGCATACTAGTGACAATCTGTTTGTCTATGTATTCACACATGTATTATGTTTCCGGTTAATACAATTCTAGCATGAATAATAAACATTTATCATGATATAAGGAAATAAATAATAACTTTATTATTTCCTATAGGGCATATTTCCTTAATAAAGGATCTGCTAGAGCAAGCGGCTATCTCAGAAGTGCATCGTACGCTAACAGGGTACGGTGATTGAGAGGATTTCATCCGCCGAAAGCGGGTTGCATGAAGCTTTTATGAGTGTGCTGAAAGGCTTTGAGGTACATAAAATAGTGTATGTTTTTGATAGTACCGCACACGTTAGGTGTGCCCTGTGCAGATAGTAGCCCCTGAGACTCTGGTTTCTGTCGAGAACGGTGGCAAACAGAGGATCATAGTCCCAGGTAATAATCAGGCCGCCTTCATATGCAGGTGGCTGGAGGTCCGATGGCTAGCTGGACTGGTGAGTTTGCCGAGGTAAAGCGACAACTTGATGCAGCGGATGTCGACATCATGCTTGTGAACGAATGGCTCGACGAAGCACAGGGTATGTGATTTCTCCTGTGATCAACACATGGTAAGAGGAGCATGATGCTAGTATCTTTAATATGTTTGTGATTGCAGATGGAGCTGCTGCCGTGGAGACCCTTCGGGCGGAACTGTTGGAGATATGCCCTAGAGGCAATCATGTATGATGATATTTCCTATGTGTTTATGAATAAAGATAGTCCTTGGACATTATCATTGATGTGTATCAGCAAGTACGTGACTTGTTTGTGGGACTATGCATTGTATGATGACTGTCCTAAAAGGTCCCTAGTCGAAAGGGCTGTGTGTGGACGCAGCAATGACTAGACCGGCATATGACACGGTCGATGGCTTGGTCTCACTAGCCATGGAGCATTGGATGCTAACCGGATAATATGGACTTGGAAAGGTCTGGTCAGATTCGACATAGTCGGATCCGAGTCGAGATAAGGTCCGAGTCGGATAGACCCAACTATGAGACGCAGCGATATGTCATATGTGAGTCTCTAGTACAACATAATGCTCTATGTCCTAAGACCTGAGTGACGCATGTACTCGGGATGGTGACAGACTTTGCTTTGGGCCGACCAAACGCTACTCCGTGATCGGGTAGTTACAAAGGTAGGTTTCGGTTTGTCCAGTCCCATGCTGTAGACATGGTCGAGCAATATGGGATTTGCCCCTCCGATCAGAGAGATATACTGGGCCCCTCGTGATCCGACCTGGATAAGCATGGCCATGCGACAAGGATTATGAGATAATCCGGATTGTGGCTCGGTATTACCGAACGAGAAAGAGGTCAGGCTAGCACAAGGATGACAGCCTCGCTTTGAGCCCGGCAACATATATCGTGTGGCAAAGGGAACAGAAGTGTGACACGCCAGGCTGTACAGGTTCGCTTAACCAGCTTCATAGTTCTGCTTGGTGGTCGGCACACCTTGCTAGAGGTCGCTACATTAATCGTGCAGGTCGGAGGTGATCCGAACTGTGACCAAGCCGACTTGAACCTAAGGGGTCGTGCGCTTAAGGGAAGGAACCTACGAGGTCGGTTCTTAGGACACTGGTCGGATATGATCCGAACTAGACTAGGAACGTGACCGTGTAGACTTTGGGCTTTAGTGTCCGTGTGAGGCCCAAGTGTTGAGCCCGCGACGGAAGCCTATATAAAGTGGAGGTGCGGCACACTCATGTGATTGATCGCTTCGGCGCTGCGACTAGGGTTTGCATGTGTTGCGAATAGCCACTTCCACTCGCCGCCGACTGTGTGATCGGACCTAGCAGTCCGCCGCACGGTGTTCCTCCTGCACGCACGGATACCGTTAGAGGCGGTGCACTTGCGCCGCTCCGGCGAACTCGTACGTGGGATCGGACGACCGGCTGTTCGAGGGAGATCGGACGAGGAGGAGACGATCCATGCGGACGCGCTACCCCAACTCTTCTTCCGCTGCACGGCACTATGCGTCTAGTGGTAACGAACTGTGATCCATCTCCCGTAGCATGTTCCTGGATGTTCTGCGTGTAGGAAAATTTTAATTTGGAGTCGACGCACCCTACCGTAGAACCCAACAGTGGTATCAGAGCCACTGCTATAGGATTTGGTTTCAGATCGTATGCATATTAGATATGTGGAGGCGGCAGATGAAATCTGTTGTCGTTGATAAGATCGGCTATGTGCATGGTTTATGTGATCAACTGCACATGGGGATCGTTGAGGCTATGTTTTTTGTCAATCGGGATCGATGAGGTCGTGACACGATCTACCCCTACCGGTCGGTCATCCGCTGTCGGGGTTAAGAATGAAACGTAAATCCGAATCGGATTCGCGATGATCGATAAGATAGGTCAGATCAGAAAATTCGGCGTGAACGGAGTTCAGATCAGAAAATCGGGACCGCCGTGTGCGTAACGCCGTGTATTTCGTACCCGACACACAAACCGGTAGAATGCGATTCTATGCATAACTTTGTTTTGCAAGTTTGATGTGAATAGTATGGCTCATGTGTATGTGATGCATGTGTGTAATTTATACGCGGGCTCATGTGTCATGTTTGTCAGCCGGCAGGAGCCAAAGTGCTGTCATTATATTGTATAACGACCTGCGTGTCGACTTGTGACTCGACCTGCGTGTCGACTTGTGACTCTATGTAAATTCATTACTAGTTGTAGTAGTTGGATAATAGAGATCAGGTTGGCGGCTTGGCGGCCCTACATGACAAACAAGATGGAGTTGTAGATGGTCATCGGAGTCGGAGCCGACCTGGAAGAACGTCCATGAAGGAGCCATACTATTTCACAATATGTGTTATATTTGTGATTGTTATGCTTCTTTGTTTCTATGCATGTTAGAATGATGGAATGATCCCTCATGAATATCAAGTGAATTGCAATCCCCGATGTTGCACCTTCGCACGTCAAGTACGTCTAGTAGCGGGCTCATAAAATTGGGGTGCTGTTGGGTGTCCTTGAACTGAAGGGTTTGTGTCGGACACGGACATGCACTGCATCAGGTTAACTTGACAAGGCTATCAAAACGGTTTTGGGCCTTGTGGTAAAGAAGGTTGGGAGCCGGGGTATGAGATACCTTCCCAACCGATAGGAGTCGTATAGAGATACGATTAGCAAGGAGTTTCTTACCGGATAGGTATGTCGGCTAGCAGTGATGCTAAAGCTCACTAGTCGCATGCGCTAGTCGGATCCTGCATCACTGAGAGTTTGCGGAGGGATGCTGACTTTCAAGGGGAGTATTTACTGCTTAGGCTAGAATTACTCTACATAAACACATTGATTAGTGATTGCATATTTTACATTTGTAGATCAATGGCACCAATGACTCAACCCAACTTTGCATTGAGATCAATGCAGAAAAGGATAAATTGAATGGAACAAACTTTACCACCTGGTATAGAAATTTGAGAATTGTTCTCAAGCATGATAAAAAGGAACATGTTCTAGAGGATCCACTTCCAGAGGAACCTGCTGATAATGCTAGTGCCATAGCTAAAAATGCCTACGTAAACTTCGTTGATGAATCAACGGACATCACCGTCTCGATGTCGGGCTTGTATGGAGCCCGATTTGCAACAGATTTCGAAAATGTTGAGGCTTACGATATGATCGAGAGTCTCAAGAGCATGTTTCGCATACGTGCTAGGACCGAAAGGTTCAACGTCTGGCGATCCTTGATGGATTGCAAGCTGAAGGAAGGTGATCCACTGAGCCCACATGTGATCAAGATAATCGGATATGTGCAAGCTTTGGATCGTTTGGGCTTCCAGCTCTTGGATGAGCTGGCTACTGATGTTGTTCTGGGTTCTCTTCCGCCCAGCTATGGGACGTTCATCTCGAACTATCATATGCATGGCATGGATAAGAAGCTCACTGAATCGCATGGGATGCTCAAGGTGGCAGAGCAGGATATTAAGAAAGGCACGCATCAAGTGTTGATGGTGCAGAAATCAGCTAAGTTCAAGAAGAGTTGGTGCAAGAAAAAGGCTAAGGCAAAGGGCACGGAGACGGTAATCTCTGGCGCTACGCCGAAGTTTGGACCGGTCTCGAAGAACGTTTGCTATCACTGCAAGGATACCGGTCACTGGAAGAGGAACTGTAGCAAGTGGCTTGCAGAGCATGGCAAGAAGGCCGGAAATGCTGCTTCAGGCAAAGGTACACTTGTCGCGTATATTATAGACATTTACCTTGCTGACATACCTAGTAGCTCTTGGGTATTTGATACCAGATCGGTTGTTCATATTTGCAACTCGATGCAGGGGCTGGTAAGAACTAGGCGTGTGGCACAAGGGGAGATTGCCATCAAGGTCGGCAACAAAGCAAGAGTTGCTGCGTTGGAGGTCGGCACGATGCTGCTCCAGCTTCCTTCCGGATTCATAATGGAATTGAATAATTGTTATTACATTCCTGCACTTAGTCGGAACATTATTTCTGCCTCATGTTTGATGAGTCAAGGTTATGAATTCAATTTAAAGGACAATGATTGTTCGATATTTTTGAATGGTATGTTCCACGGCTATGCACCCATTGTTGATAGGCTATTTATATTGAATCTAGAACAGGAACCGGTCTATAACATGAATGTCAAGAGGCATAAGCCTAATGAGATAAATCCGACATACTTCTGGCATTGCCGGGTTGGACAGAAACGCGTGAAGAAGCTCCATGATGATGGGCTCCTAACTTCGTCCGACTTCGGGTCGTTTGAGACATGTGAATCATGCTTGCTCGGCAAGATGACCAAGTCTCCTTTCGCAAAGACTTGCGAGAGGGCGTCCGAGCTGTTGGAGCTTATACACAGTGACGTGTGTGGTCCAATGAGCACAACTGCCAGAGGTGGCTATCAGTACTTCGTGACTTTTACCGACGACTTGAGTAGATATGGATATATCTATTTGATGAGGCACAAGTCGGACACTTTTGAAAAGTTCAAAGATTTTTAGAACGAGGTTGAGAATTAGCTCGGCAAGACTATAAAGCTTCTGCGATCTGATCGTGGAGGTGAGTACATGAGCCAGAAGTTTGATGATCATCTGAAAAGTCGAGGTATAGTACCTCAGCTCACACCTCCGGGTACACCACAGAGAAACGGCGTGTCGGAACGGAGGAATAGGACCTTGTTGGACATGGTCCAGTCTATGATGAGCAAATCGGATTTACCCTTGTCATTTTGGGGACACGCTCTAGAAACTGCAGCTTTCACACTTAATAGGGTACCATCAAAATCAGAGACAAGACACCACATGAGATGTGGACCGGAAGAATCCCAGCTTTGTCTTTTCTAAAGATTTGGGGTTGTGAAGCATTTGTCAAGCGACTTATGTCGCATAAGCTTACACCTAAGTCGGATAAATGCATATTCGTGGGATATCCGAGGGAAACCTTGGGATATAGCTTCTACAACCGGAAGAGAACAAAGTGTTTGTTGCTCGAACAGAGTTTTCCTTGAGAAAGAGTTTCTACCGGGAGGCCGATGGGAGGACGGTTCGACTCGAAGAAATTCGAGGACCACTCGGGGACGGCTCGGCTGGTGATGAGATCATACCGGAGTAAGTTAGGGAACCTGTAGTGGAAGCGGCACCGGAACCACGGAGGTCGGAAAGATTGTGCAGAGTGCGTGATGTATTGTTGCTATAAAGCGACGAGCCGGCCACGTATGCGGAAGCGATGGTGAGCCCAAATTCCAAGGCATGGCTGGAGGCCATGAGATCCGAGTTAGAGTCCATGGATGAGAATCAAGTCTGGGACTTGGTTGATCCGCCGCCTGGCGTAACTGCCATTGGTTGCAAATGGGTCTTTAAGAAGAAAACCGATGTGGATGGAAATGTTCAGATCCACAAAGCTCGGCTTGTCGCTAAAGGTTATGGACAAGTTCAAGGAATTGACTACGACAAAACTTACTCGCCGGTAGCGATGCTGAAATCGTTGAGGATCATACTAGCTATAGCTGCATATTTCGATTACGAGATATGGCAGATGGATGTCAAAATGGCTTTCCTTCACGGAAATTTAACCGAGGACGTGTATATGATACAGCCCGAGGGTTTTGTCCATCCGACTAGCACTAGTAAGGTATGCAAGCTCAAGAGATCCATTTATGGGTTGAAGCAAGCATCTCGGAGTTGGAACATTTGTTTTGATGAGGTCGTCACTGGTCTCGGTTTCATCAAAAGCGAAGAGGACTCTTGTTTATACAAGAAGTTAAGTGGGAGCTCGATAGTGTTTTTGATCTTGTATGTGGATGACATACTACTGATCGGGAACGATGTTTCGATGTTAAACTCGGCCAAGGGATCATTGAATGGCAAGTTTTCGATGAAGGACCTTGGTGAGGCAGTCTATATTTTAGGCATTAAGATCTATAGAGATAGATCGAGGAGGCTGCTCGGCGTAAGCCAGAGCACGTACATAGATAAAGTGTTGAAACGATTCAACATGAGTGAGGCGAAGAAAGGGTTCTTGCCACTCTCACATGGTATAAGGCTAAGTGAGACTTAGAGTCCTTCGACATCTGGTGAGCGAAGCAGGATGAGTAGGATTCCGTATGCCTCGGCAATCGGATCCATCATGTATGCCATGATATGTACAAGGCCTGATGTTGCTTTTGCAATAAGCCTGACAAGCCGATACCAGGCCAACCCAGGTGAGAGTCACTGGGCAGCGGTAAGACTATTTTGAATTACCTGAAAAGGACTAAAGAGATGTTCCTAGTTTATGGAGGTGAGGAAGAGCTCGTCGTAAGGGGTTACGTCGATGCTAGTTTCCAAACTAACAGAGATGATTGTCAATCACAGACCGGATTCGTGTACGTCTTGAACGGAGGAGCAGTGCACTGGGTGAGTTCCAAGCAGGATATGGTGGCCGATTCTACCACAGAAGCCGAATACATTGCGGCTTGTGAAGCTGCAAAGGAAGGTGTTTGGATCCAGCATTTTCTGGATGATCTTGGTATTTTCCCAGCCTCGGTGAAACCTTTGGACCTTTATTGTGATAATTCTGGTGCCATCGCACAAGCCAAGGAGCCGAGGAATCACCACAAGGTCGCACATAGACCAGAAATATCACCGACAATGAAAGATCATAAAGAATGGTGATGTAGAGTTATGCAAGATTCACACAGATGCAAATGTTGCAGATCTGTTGACTAAGCCGCTTCCACAACCCAAGCATGAGGGGCACGTTAGAGCTATGGGCATTCAATGTCTATTTGATTGACTCTAGTGCAAGTGGGAGACTGTTGGAGATATGCCCTAGAGGCAATCATGTATGATGATATTTCCTATGTGTTTATGAATAGAGATAGTCCTTGGACATTATCAATGATGTGTATCAGCAAGTACGTGACTTGTTTGTGGGACTATGCATTGTATGATGACTGTCCTAAAAGGTCCCTAGTCGAAAGGGCTGTGTGGACGCTGCAACCGACTAGACCGGCATATGACACGGTCGATGGCTTGGTCTCACTAGCCATGGAGAATTGGATGCTAACCGGATAATATGGACTTGGAAAGGTCTGGTCAGATTCGACATAGTCGGATCCGAAGTCGAGATAAGGTCCGAGTCGGACAGACCCAACTATGAGACGCAATGATATGTCATCTGTGAGTCTCTAGTACAACATACATTCTATGTCCTAAGACCTGAAATGACGGATGTACTCGGGATGGTGACAGACTTTGCTTTGGGCCGACCAAACGCTACTCCGTGGATCGGGTAGTTACAAAGGTAGGTTTCGGTTTGTCCAAATTCCCATGTCGCAAGACATGGTCGAGCAAGATGGGATTTGCCCTCCGACTGTGAGAGATATACTGAGCCCTCGTGTGATCCGACCAGGATAAGCATGGCTATGCGACAAGGATTATGAGATAATCCAGATTGTGGTCAGTATCACCGAACGAGAAAGAGGTCGGGCTAGCACAAGGATGACAGCCTCGCCTTGAGCCCGACAACATATATCGTGTGGCAAAGGGAATGGCGAAGTGTGACACGTTATGCCAGGTGTTCGCTTAACCAGCTTCATAGTTCGCTTGGTGGTCGGCACGCCTTGCTAGAGGCCGCATTAACCATGCAGATCGGAGGTGATCCGAACTGTGACCAAGCCGACTTGAACCTAAGGGGTCGCGGCTTAAGGGAAGGAACCTACGAGGTCGGTTCAGAGGACACTGGTCGGATGTGATCCGAACTGGACTAGGAACGTGACCGAGTAGACTTTGGGCTTTAGGGTCCGTGCGAGGCCCAATGTTGAGCCCACGACGGACGCCTATATAAAGTAGAGGTGCGGCACACTCATGCGGTTGATCGCTTCGGCGCTGCGACTAGGGTTTGCATGTGTTGCGAATGGCCACTTCCACTGGCCACGATCGTGGTGATCGGACCTAGCAGTCCGCCGCACGGTGTTCCTCCTGCACACGCGGATACCGTTAGAGGCGGTGCACTTGCGCCGCTCCGGCGGACACGTACGTGGGATCGGACGACTGGCTGTTCGAGGGAGATCGGACGAGGAGGAGTCGATCCACGCGGACATGCTGCCCCAACTATTCTTCCGCTGCACGGCACTGCGCATCTAGTGGTAACGAACTGTGATCCATCTCCCGTAGCATGTTCCTGGATGTTCTGCGCATAGGAAAATTTTAATTTGCAGTCGACGCACCCTACCATAGAACCCAACAGGAACTTGCCCGAGCCAAGGAACAAGCCAGAAAAAGTGATGCGACCGCTCGAAAAGAGGCCGAAGAGCTGAGAGCCGAGCAGGCTGCACATTGCCGAAGCAAGGATGAAGTAGCCAAGATGGCTGTGGAATTGAAGGAAGCCGCCGACCGTTACGAGCTTCTTGAAGGTGAAAGTCGAGCGAAGGTAAAGGACCTGGATAAGGCCACGGTGGCTGCCAAGGACGCCCGCTCTACAGTCAGAGCGATGAAGGAGGAGCTGCGCCAAGCCGGGGATATCACGGCTGGGAAGCCCTTTATGCTGCGGATGAAGTTCCGAGATCCTATGTACACTCCTCTTGATCGGCTATGGAGTTCTGCAGACGCGTATCTGGATTTGGCAGCAAGTGCTGCTGACGCAGCCGAATACTTCAAAGATCAAAAAGATCGTGAAGTGGAAAAGCTGTTTTGGTCACAATTCAATGCTCCAGCGCGTCCGCTTCGGTTGAACGAGAGAATGGCCGAGTGAGCCGAGCTCCATAGGTTGCCCGGGCTTGCCATGAGGTCTGTTGTGGATCATCTGTGGCCGGAAGGGCCAAGGCCGAACAGTTATTTTAGTTTGTTGCAGCAATTCCTTGGTGATGTGCCGCGCATCGATGCTATGAAGAGGTCGGCGTGCATAGAGGGTGCGCAGATGGCACTTGCCCGTGTCAAGACATACTGGGCAGAGATGGAGGCCACCGCTATTGCAACCCAGGGTTCGGCCGTGGGCCGAATAGCTGCCGAGCACTACTTTGAAGAAGTCCTTGACGGCGCTCGTTTAATAGAGGCTCAGTGCTCGAAGAATATTATGTTCTAATAACATGTACTCCCATTGTGAAAACAATGTTTTATTGAGTTATAAAGGTTGTGTTTATACTTTTGCCTGAAAGTATTATGATGCCTCATGTGCGGCCGTTTATGTATATATGTATATAACCTGAAAGTTTGCAGTCGTCGGCTTCAGCCCCCATGCATATAATGCGTGGGTGTTCGTAGAAGACGTGTGTTCACACTTGATCCAATGTCTTGGTCCATTAAGGAGGTGATAGCGCAGCAAACTAGGCAATCGTACTATAGTGCTTTAACACTTTCACTTAGCCATAGGAGTTTGACGGTGGGGCTACTATATAGCCCCTGGTGGCTCCGCGCTCGTCCGAATACGGGCGCCAGACATGCCTGGCCGGAAACGCCCTTCGTTAATGCAAGAGGAATCTCAAGATTCCGCTAAGTCATCGAGTGGTTGACCAGTCTCGCGCTTTATCATGACAGTCAGTTTTCGGCTTTCTCTACTGAGGTGCTCGTCCGGATGAACCAGGGCACAATCGCAGTAGTTCTCCTGGTGCCACCTTAGCCGATAGAGCGGAACATAAGGTAGCAAAACACAGGAGCTGGGCAATCCCAACATTTGACCAAAGACATGATTCGGAGCTGATGCATATAAGGCCAAACTCGCGACGTCGAACACTCCCTAAGGTATTCGGTCTTTATAACATATGCCGGGCTGAACAATGCCCTTGATAATGAACCCCGAGTGTCCAGGTACGTGCAATATTATGATGTGGCCAAGTGCCAATAACGTCAGCATCCTTCCCGGTTGTACTGAGAATCTGGAGGATGTGAACAACAAGAGACAGTAAAAAGGTTTACGCAGGGTCTTAATCTAAAAAGAAACCTTTGAGCGGGTCCCTGCTGCACGTCTGCGCCTGTGTCTCCGTTGTGCCGTATCCTGGACGGGTGTAGCACGATTGTCATCTGTAAAAGAGAGGAACTTAGTTGAAGGTTGTCGTGCAAAAAATTGGTTATTCTAAATAAACCATTTAAAATTTAAGATAAGTAAGGTTGAGTCGAACTAACCCTGTTTACACGCGGGAAGCCCCTGGTACCGCCTATAAGGGTACAATCATCAAACCAATCTTAAGTATATCTAATGATGCGCCGGACTCTGTCAGATTTCGGATCTCGGCAGACCCTTGAGGTTCAAACTCTGGGGTGCACGCGGAGATCTTTCCCCTACCAGCTCACGCATTAATGGTTTGCAAGGGATCTAAATAGGAATGATGAACAACACAAGAGACACAAGATTTTTGCTGGTTCAGGCCACCGTTGTGGTGTAATACCCTACTCCAGTGTGTGGTGTGGTGGATTGCCTCCGGGGCTGATGAAGAACAGTACAAAGGAAGAACAGCCTCGCGAGGGGCTGTTCTTGAGCTGGTGCGATGGACTACTTGGGTGAGTCCAGTCGCTTCTCTCTCTCTAGTGGGTTCGACCCGTCCCTTCTGTCATTGGTGGCTAGTCCTATTTATATAGGGAGACCTCGGCCTCTTCCCAAATAATGAGCGGGAAGGGCGCCAACAATTGGCCATTTTGAAGGGGAACATCTAGTACACTTATCCTCGACTAAAGTTGGTCTTGGCTGCCAAAGGCTCGACAAGGACGCTGGCCCCTGGGCTCCACGATGACCTCCGTCCTACCGCTCTGCTGGTCTTGGTCTTGTTGCACCGAAGCGGTAACCTTTGCCTGATGCATTGGCCTGTGCTTGCCTCCTTTGCACCAAAGGGGAAACAAGGACATCAAGCAGTTAGCGCCCACTGCACCCGCCGATCTCGATCGTCATGGCTTGCGCCACGGGCACCCTCGTGAGGTACCCTTCCTTGATCTCTCCGCCTCCTCGTGAGCCTCGCCTGACGAGGCTGCCTCTGAGGAAGGTTCCTGCCGTCCGCCTGCAAGGCTTGGCCCCTCGCGAGGGTCTTCACTTGAGCCGATGAAGCGGTCGCTACTGGGCCCCCACTTGAGCCACGCCTGAGACAGGCAGGCAAGTCTGGGGACCCCATTCCCGAGCACCGACAAGAGCCCGGGCCCTAGGTGCGCCTGGAATTGGCTTAGCAGAGAGGCGAAGGGGCAAGTGCGAAGCGCCGCGGGGCCCAACAGCCTGCGGCCTTGGGCGCCGCGTGGCGATTGATTGGTCGTGGGCATCTCTGCTTCCCCATGATGCCTCATTACACGCCCGGCTAAGCGGACCCGGGGTTGCACACATCCATTCCCCTTTCGCCATCCGCGCACTCCCGGCCCTTCCTTCTTCCTCTGGCTCCAACTTCCGCCCTTAATCCAACTCGGACTCTCACCCTTCCTGTCGCCATGGCACCAACGAAGAAGGAAAAGGTGAAGAAGCCCACGCCTTCGTCCCGCTCGCCTCCGGCGGTGGCCCCCGCCGTTGATCGATCTATCATACTCAACCCCGAGGCCTTGGGCAAGGTCCGCTCTGCTCTTGCCACCATCTTCAACGAGTGCGGCAGGACCACGGCATGGCCTGTGTCCCATGCCTCCTTCGCCAGGGTTGTCACGGAGGTCCGGTTCTTCGCTGATGCCCTGTGGGCGGGTCTGGTTCCCCCCTTTTCCGCTTTCTTCAATGCGGTGCTCTCCCACTATCAGATCCACATGATGCATCTCAGGCCTGAGTCCATTACCCTCCTGGCTGTCTTCGCCTTTGTCTGTGAGGCAATGGTGGGCATCCCTCCTTCCGTTGCCCTGTTGCATCACTTCTTCTATTTGCGCCTGAGTGATCCTACTCGCTCGGGGTGTGTGAGCTTCCTTGCGGTTCCAGAGACGGCTGCTTCGGGGATCGATTTCGGACTCCCTCCTCCTGAGGCCAAGTTCAGAGAGCGGTGGTTGTATGTGGACGTTGGGGTGCCCAGCCCCCTGCTCTCTTACCCTACCTTGCCTGTTGTTCCCAACTCAGGCTAGGGTCATGAGACGCTTGCGGACACCCGGCTTGCATTCGTCTGGCGCCGCTTCGAGAGCTTGAGGGCACTCAACGTGGCGGCGCCCAAGGTGGTGAAGGAGTTCATCCAGTGTCGCATTGCTCCTCTCCAGCGCCACTCTCATTGGATGTGGGACTTTGCGGGGTGCAAAGACCGCATGCGATTTCAGGAGGGGCACCTGGCGCCTCAAGTGCTGAGGACGGTGCTCAGGGTCCTGGCTGGCGATCCTTCCCCAAGTAGCCTTTGACATGGTGGTGCCCTCTTGTATCTTTGTTCGGCCAGGGCCGATTTCGTGAAGCAGATGCCTTGCTTTGACGAGTGGGGACTGCGCCCGGCTGGCCTCAGGGGGCCTCGCGAGAACCCAGTTGCCGTGGTCGCTCTTTCGGTCGCCCAAAGTGGCTCTGTCTCAGGTGATGGAGCTGGGAGATGAGAACTGTCAGGAGTTGAAGGGGACGACGTTGAGGTGGTGACGCCGCGCGGAGCCCTGAGGGCGGCATCTCCCGGAGCTCGTTCCAGAATAGTGACAGGTGAGGAGTGGCAGCCTCCGGCTCCCGAGGTTGGGGCTCCCGAGGCCCCGGTCGTCCCTCATGAGGCGGCGCCTGGTGGCGTCCCCCAGGTTGGTCCCATTGGCGCTGATCACCTTACCGCCTCCTCCGTGCCACAAACCGACCCCTGCGCCGAGCGCTTAGGCCGGTTCCGCGTAGACTTCGTGGCACTCCGCAAGAGGAAGGAGGCCTCGGGCGGTGACGATCGCCCTTGCCACTTGCTGAAGTGCAGGAGGTACTTCGCCATGGACGAGTAAGTCCTCTTCTCTCTCTGCTCCTCTACTTCTCGGCTCTTGCAGCTGACCGTGGCCTTTCAAGGCCCTTCCTGCCGAATCCGCGGAGATGGCCAAGGAGCCATCTCCCCAAGCTCCGTCATCATTGCTGATCCTTGGTGCGTCGGGTTCAAGCGGCGCCCTTATCACTCAGCCGGTCGGAGAGGTGGCCCGTTCAGCTGGACATCCCGAGCCTGCGCGCCTGCTGTCCTCCCTTCACGTGTTCTCCTGGGGCATAGCCAGCTTGCCCCGCGCGCCTTCATCGATCGCGGACGGTGGCTGGCTGAAGTCAATCTTGAGCTCTTCTTGTGGGGACGGACCGGCGCCAGGCCCTGCTACTGGCGAGGCTCGTCCGGCGATTGTTGGGGCGACAGCCCCCTGCCCTGCACCGGGAGGAGGCGCGCCGCCTTTGGGCCCTCTGCATACACCAGTAGCAGAGGGTGACATGGAAGACGTGCTCAGGCGTGCTTGCGAACGCCGCGCCTTTCATCAAGAATTTCTCCATGGGGCGACGAACGCGGTGAACCGGCTCGGGGCGGAGCTCGCCGGCGAGGATGCGCGTCTCGTGGCCGAAGGTTTGCGCCTTGCTGAGGAGAGGCGCAAGCTGAAGGTAGCCGTTGCCCTCGCGCGTCACGAGCGTGACCTTGACAATGCGAAGGCTGAGGCGTCGCTGGCGACCTCGCGAGAGGCTCGCTCTCGAGCGTCGAGGAGGCCCTGGAAGCAGACCGTCGGCGCAGGGACGCGGATGAGCATGCGTTGGAGCTCCAAGCCTGGAGCAACTCTCTGGAGCAGCAGGTGGAACTGCACCAGGCTGCACTTGTGTCGCTGAAGGAGGCTTCCGTCGACCAGGCGGAGCTCCAGAAGCGCGAGGAAGCGCTG
Source organism: Aegilops bicornis (assembly GCA_021605145.1). Taxonomy (NCBI): domain Eukaryota; kingdom Viridiplantae; phylum Streptophyta; class Magnoliopsida; order Poales; family Poaceae; genus Aegilops; species Aegilops bicornis. The sequence goes on from CM038670.1 coordinate 487,924,299, forward strand.
CTGCTGGAGGCCTCCGAGGGCAACCTCGAGCTTGAGTGGTTGGAGACGAGGGAGCGCCTGGTGGCTCAGGCGGAGGATGATGTCGCCGCGCGCGAAGCCCGAGCCCAAGAAGAGGTCGACCGCCGCGTAGCGGAAGCTCGCTCAGGCCTCGAGCGCCAGTATGAGTTGAGGTTGGAGTTGGTCAGGGCCGAAGCTGAGGGCAGGACCGCGGCCCTCAAGGCCAAACTAGACGGCGGACGCTGGGTGCAGACTCTGCTGCAGCCGCTTTGGCGCAGCGCAGGCGGAGCTGACCTCCTCCCGCGCCGAACTGCTTCTTCTCCGACAGAGTATTGATGGCGCCGAGGCCACCACACGGAAGAATGAGGACGAGATTCGTCGGCGGCGGGTTCTGGAGCACGATCATGCCCCCATGCTCCGTACGCTTAGGGAACGGGCTAACGCGGCCCTGGGCAACATTTGCGAGGCCGCCGCTGAGGAGCCGCATGAGACCAACTATGCTGGCAACCTCCAGTATTTTGCTGACGTGGTGACGCTCCTGGAGAACCGCTCTGAGAGGTCTCGTTGGCTCGTCGAGGAGAGGAGCCGAGCCTTTCTCGGGCACGCTTTCTCCCGTGTCTTCAGTTATCTGCGGGACAGGGATCCCCACTTCGATTTCGATGCTGCCATCGCACCGGTGCCCATAGCCGTCCGGGGTGACCTGGCGCAATGGGTGGAGGATCACATGGACGACCTTGTCAGGGCCTTCGCGTCTGATGATGACGGCGTGATCGTGGCCGCCGATGAAGGTGGCGTGGTGGACGGTCCTGGTGCTGGCAGAGGTGTTGGTAGCGGCGATGATGTCAGCAACGCCAGCGACGCCTCTGGAGGTGAGCCAGAAGGCGTGGCGAGCGATATGTCCGACTGATTGTTTGTCACCGCTGTTTACCCTGCACGAAAGAGGTTTGGGCTTGGCCCTCAAGACTGTGAGAGCATTTTGGGAGGGGAAGCCCCTCATATAAAGGTTTGCGGTAAATGCCCTGGTAATCTTAACGCGGCGTGTGAGCTTAACGGCCGGCCTGGTGGTGGGTCAGCTGGCTCGTTTACCTTTTGACCCTGGTGAGCCTCGAAGGGGTGGGGGGCCATAGCGCCATATGTGTCTTCTGGGTGAACCCCTTGATCCTGCGATAAGAACCTCCGGAGAGGGCGTGGCGACAGTCGTCCGAGTTGTGGACGCGGTTGGCCCGACCCGGCTCGCGAGGGGCTCGCGAGGGGAGGCAGCTGACGCTAGCTTTGGACGCAAGGCCGAAACCAGAACACGAGAGATTGCTCGAATGAGACTAAACACCCCTTCCCCAAACGCACGCAAGGCTCAACTCAAATCCAACTTAAATTCAAATCGAAGAAACTTGTCAACAGAGGAAAATGCAAAAAAGCAAAAGGCCGCATCCGACACCTAGTCTAGTCTTCGACGTCTTCTCACCAGCGCGGAGCTAAGTGCTGCCACTGGGCACGGGCGGGAGCCCCCGAGGCCCGAGGGCGGCTCTCCGGAGACTCCGGGGCGTGTACAGCCCCACTCATTATTACGTGAGAGTGTCACGGGGCGGCGAGCTTGACAGGCACTGGGCCTTCTTCACAGGTACCGGCCTTGCTTCATATCGCCAGATGAGGGCCCCGCCTTGCGCCACACTCTACCGCCACTGACGGTGGCCGGAGACCAAGGACGACGCCAATGGGGTAGAGCGGTCGCCAGCGGTTCCCCCGACGACCACGGGTCCTCTGCCGGGGGCAGGCCCTGAGGCACCTCCCCGGCAGAGGGCCTACCTCCTGAGAACGTCTTGCGCCAAGCTCCGCGGGGATGAACCCGGATCTCGGCCCCTCTCCTGCAGCCCTCGGTGCCCTCTTCCTGAGGGGTAAGAGGCTGCAGTGTTGGGGCAGCCACCTATCGCGGCAACCTGTACCTCCTGCGGCACACGGTTAGCATAAGCTTGCTCCAGAGGAATTAATGGTACCAGATAGTTTCTACCGCCGGCGCGGTCGTCAAGGCCCTCTTGGGGTTCCTAAAAGAGCTCAGCTTGTGGTGTCTCATCGCCCCAGCCTGACCCAAGGAACAAGCCATGGTCTTCTTCCCGTGCGCACTCTTGATCCATCATGCAGGGCACATAAGCTTCTGGGGCCGCTGCCCCGTAGGTCTCGCTGTAGTGCACCACATGCCACGCAGTCCGGCCCGGAGCGTTGTCTTGAGAGTGGTGGCGCGGTGGTCCACCGAGGCCAAAGGTCACAACATGCGCTCCTTCGCCGGCCGGAGATGGGGTATGTGCGGCTTGCTGCCTGGTGCTGCTGGCCAGGTTGGCGCCGAGTAGGCCTTGGAGCCCGCTTGAGGTTGCATGGGCGCGTATGGGGCCGCCATACGGCACGCTCTAGACCTGGGGCGGCAGCCCGACACAGAAAGGAGGTTCTCCCGAGGCGGCAGCGTCCAGGAGCTCGGCCACTCGCTCTAATAACACGTCGCAGCCGCCCTCTAGAAGACGGCACCATAACAGCTCTTGGGCCACCGTGAGCACGACCCTGGAGTTTGCCTGCTCCCGTCGGGTGTGCGGCGCCGTGGCCGCGGCGTGGCTTGAGGCTCTGGCCGCTGACCGCACCTATCGCGGCGTGAGCGCAGGCGGCGTCTGGCCGTGTCGCCCGCGCTTCGCAGCGCTATGCGGAGCGAGCTGCTCGAGGTGCAAGGTTGAGGTCGCCTGGTCGGCAAAGATGGCGTGGCCACGCCGCCCAGCAGTCGGCGTTGGCTGCTGGGTCGCTTGACATCGAACGATGAGGCAACGAAACGCGAGGCGGCAGAGGAAGGATTCCGGCGCACCCCTACCTGGCGCGCCAAATGTCGGATTTCGGGTTCCGGCAGACCCTTGAGGTTCGAACTCTGGGGTGCGCGCGGAGATCTTTCCCCTACTAGCTCACGCGTTAATAGTTTGCAAGGGGTCTAAACTAGGAACGATGAACAGCACAAGAGACGCAAGATTTATACGGGTTCGGGCCACCGTTGTGGTGTAATACCCTACTCCAGTGTGTGGTGTGGTGGATTGCCTCCGGGGCTGATGATGAACAGTACAAAGGAAGAACAGCCTCGCGAGGGGCTATTCTTGAGCTGGTGCGATGGAATGCTTGGGTTAGTCCAGTCACTTCTCTCTCTCTCTAGTGGGTTCGACCCGTCCCTTCTCTCTGTGGTGGCTAGTCCTATTTATAGAGGGAGGCCATGGGCCTCTTCCCAAATAATGAGCGGGAAGGACGCCAACAATTGGCCATTTTGAAGGGGAACATCTAGTACACTTATCCTGACTAAAGTTGGTCTTGGCTGCCAAAGGCTCTGACGGTGATGCCGTCCTGGCTCCACGATGACCTCCGGCCCTGCCGCTTTGCTGGTCTTGGTCTTGTTGCAATCAAGCGGTAACCTTTGCTCGATGCCTTGGCCTGTGCTTGCCTCCTTTGCACCAAAGGGGAACGAGGACATCACAAGAGTCGGCGCCCGCCTGGCACCCGCCTGATCTCGATCGTCATGGCTTGCGTCACGGGGCACCCTCGTGAGGTACCCTGCCTTGATCTCTCCGCCTCCTCGTGAGCCTGCCTAACGAGACTGCTCCTGAGGAAGGTTCATGTCGTCCGCCCCGCGAGGCTTGGCACCTTGCGAGGGTCTTGAGCTTGTGCCGATGAAGTGGGGCCGCGCTGGGCCCCCACTTGAGCCACGCCACAGGCCGCAGGCAGGCAAGTCTGGGGACCCTCGTTCCCAGAACACCGACAGACTCTTCTAACTGTGTTCGTGGTCTTAACGACCGGTCATTTGTTCTGGTTGGTGAGGCAGTCTAGTGTTCGGGTGTTAAAGCAGCCGCACGTAAGGAACACTCAATATTTCCAATAACTGTGATGGTGCCGCGCGGGCCCGCCATCTTAAGCTTAAGAGAAGCGTAATGCGGTATAGCGTTGAAAAGAGCGAAAGATGTTCGTCCGAGTAGTGCTTGATAGCCGCTTCGGAATGGAGCGATGTTGAAGTGTAACTTTTCACTTCGGTAGTTGTCGGGTGAACCGAATACGACTTCTAGTATTAGAGAGCCCGTGGAGCGGGCCTCTAGGCCTGGTATTACTCCCTTGAAGGTAGTATTACTGTGGCTGATCTTTGTCGGGTCTATCCCCATTTTGCGGATCGTGTCCCGATATATCAGGTTTAGACTATCGCTGCCATCCATGAGGACTCTTGTGAGATGGTATCCATTTATTATTGGGTCTAACACCAAGGCAGCCAATCCTTCGTGCCGGATACTTGTCGGGTGATCCCTGCGATCAAAAGTGATCGGGCAGGCCAACCAGGGGTTGAACTTAGTGGTGACGGGCTCTAGGGTGTGTGTGTCTCGGAGTGCAGGTTTGCTTCTCCTCTTCGTCACATGTACCATGTTTACTGTTTTAACCTCTGGTGGGAATTTTTTCTGTCCCCCAGTGCTTTGCTGGCGAGGCTCGTCCTCGTCTTCACTTGGTGTCCCCCTCCCCTTGTGTTCAGCGTTTAGCTTACCGGCTTGCTTGAAGACCCAGCATTCTCTGTGGGTTTGATTTGCAGGTTTTTCGGCGGTGCCATGAATCTGACATAGTTTGTCTAGAATCTTGTTTAGGCCGGACAGTCCATCTCTGCTGCCTTTAGAAGGCTTCTTCCTTTGACCTGGTCGAGAGCCCCTAAATCCGGCGTTTACCGCCGTATTGTCTGGGATGTCTTTTGTATTTTGTTGCTTGCTTTTACTGCGTCGTGGTTTTCCATTGCCATCCCTGACTTCGGATGTGCTTGGGTCGCTGGTGCTACTGCGGGCTAACCAGCTATCCTCGCCCGCGCAAAAGCGGGTCATGAGGCTTGTTAGGGCTGCCGTTGTTCTCGGTTTTTCTTGGCCGAGGTGTCTGGCGAGCCATTCGTCTCGGACGCTATGTTTGAAAGTTGCTAAGGCTTCGGCGTCCGGGCAGTCGACGATTTGGTTCTTCTTAGTGAGGAACATGTTCCAAAGTTTTCGGGCTGACTCTCCGGGCTGTTGAACTATATGACATAAATCGTCTGCATCCGGAGGTTGGACATAAGTCCCTTGAAAATTAGCCTGGAAAGCATCCTCAAGCTCCTCCCAACTTCCAATTGAGTTTTCAGGGAGGCTTTTCAGCCAGTGCCGAGCTGGTCCTTTGAGCTTGAGGGGCAAGTACTTGATGGCGTGGAGATCATCTCCGCGAGCCATATGAATATGGAGGATAAAGTCCTCAATCCAGACCCCAGGGTCTGTGGTCCCGTCGTACGCCTCTATGTTCACTGGTTTGAATCCTTCTGGAAATTTATGGTCCAGCACCTCATCGGTGAAACATAGGGGGTGTGCGGCACCCCAGTATTTAGATGTACCATGGCGTTCGAACGGTTGTGGTATTCGGTGTTGATTTTTTTTCCGTAGCGCGCTTCCTAGATCCATAGATGCATCTTGTCATACTGGATTTTTGGCGCAAGTCCTCACGTAGATCGTGTGTTGACTTATGTGCGTCCTTGTTAGCCGCTCTATCTCAGCCATGAGGTGGTTGATCCGACCAGTTGGCCGGGTTTTTTTTCAGCTGTGTGGGCTCTGAGGCCTCATCGTCGAATTCGGGCAATAGCTTGCGCTTTGGATAGCTCTTCGTGTGGTAACTACCACCATATTTTTCTTCGTTGTCAAGCACTTTGTTCCATCTAAAGGTTGAGTGTATTCTGCGTGGCCTTAAGCCTTTGCTTCTGCTCCTTTAGACTCCTCGCTGTGGCAATAAGCCTTCTGCAGAGGTTCTCTTGTTCCAAGTGCCTTTCCGGGATGATGTGTGCATCTTCGTCCAGACTGTTTTCCTCCACGGAGGGAGGTTGCTGGGTTTTATCCTCGGCGTCGCCGTGTTCGGACATCCGATCCGTACTATGTTTGTTGTTTGCGCCTTCGTCGCGCTCTGCCGCTGGGTCGGTGTGGTCGTCGTTTCCTCTAGAGTCGACCGGGGTGTTGTTTTCTCTTTCGCTGTTATCGCTGTTTTTGCCGAGGCGGGGTTTAGCGCGGCACCTACGTCGACGCTTTGCTTGCTTCTCGATGGAGCTGTTCTTTGTTGCTTCTTTCCTTTCCTCGTCATTGTTTTTCTTGGGTGTGTCCACCATGTATCTGTGATGTGATGAAGTGGAGGTCCACCGCCCTGTGGGCGGTGGTTCCTGTTCGTCTCCTGCATCGTCGTCCATACCGTTGATGTCTTCGGCGTCGAAGTCGAGCATGTCGGTTAAATCGTCGATAGTGGCTACTAAGTGGGTGGTGGGTGGGCCACAAATTTCTTCGCCGTCCGCATTCCATTCTAGCTGGACATAGTTCGGCCAAGGTTCTCCTGACAAGGAGAGAGACTTTAACGAATTTAGCACATCGTCGAAGGGTGAGTGCTGAAAGATATCCACGGAGGTAAACTTCATGATCGGTGCCCAATCGGATTTGACAGGCACGGAGGCAGGCGGTTCGGACCCCGTGGCCGGGGACGAATCCAATGGTTCGGCAGCACAGCTCTCGCGAGGGGTAAAGTCAGTATTCGGCTCAATCACCACTGAGAGTGCGGCCTCCAAGGCGGGGTCTATCCACCCGTCCTCAGATGGCGCAATTTTCTCCGGATCGAGGGCCGGAGTAGTTGCAGGTGCGATCTCCCGAACACTGTCCGACGGCAGAGCTAAATCATGCTCGTCGTGATCGCGCGGCGCACCTGACATGTGCTCGAATCCGTCGAAGATCAAGTCTCTGTGGATGTCGGCAGTGTATTTCAAGTTTCCGAACCTGACCTGGTGGCCAGAGGCGTAGCTCTCAATCTACTCCAGATGGCCAAGCGAGTTGGCCCGCAGTGCGAAGCCGCCGAATACAAAGATCTGTCCGGGGAGGAAGACCTCACCCTGGACCGCATCGTTACCGATGATCAAATGAGCCATGAAGCCTTACGGTGACGGCACAGTGGAACTCTCAATGAAAGCACCAATGTCGGTGTCAAAACCGGTGGATCTCGGGTAGGGGGTCCCTAACTGTGCGTCTAAGGCGGATGGTAACAGGAGGCAGGGGATACGATGTTTACCCAGGTTCGGGCCCTCTCGATGGAGGTAATACCCTACTTCCTGCTTGATTGATCTTAACGATATGAGTATTACAAGAGTTGATCTACCACGAGATCGTAGAGGCTAAACCCTAGAAGCTAGCCTATGATATGACTGTTGTCGTCCTACGGACTAAACCCTTCGGTTTATATAGACACCGGAGGGGGCTAGGGTTACATAGAGTCGGTTACAAGGAAGGAGATCTACATATCCGTATTGCCAAGCTTGCCTTCCACGCCAAGGAGAGTCCCCTCCGGACACGAGACGAAGTCTTCAATCTTGTATCTTCATAGTCCAACAGTCCGGCCAAAGGATATAGTCCGGCTGTCCGGATACCCCCTAATCCAGGACTCCCTCAATCCCTCTACATCATGTCATCTTACCTAATGCGTTACTCTGTTCTTATGAACTTAATACTCTAGATGCATGTTGGATAGCGGTCGATGTGTGGAGTAATAGTAGTAGATGCAGGCAGGAGTCGGTCTACTTGTCGCAGACGTGATCCCTATATACATCATCATGCCTAGATATTCTCATAACTATGCTCAATTCTATCAATTGCTCGACAGTAATTTGTTCACCCACCGTAATACTTATGCTATCTTGAGAGAAACCACTAGTGAAACCTATGGCCCCCGGGTCTATTTTCCATCATATTAATCTCCCATCAACGAGCTATTTCTGGCATCGTTTATTTTGCGTTCTTTACTTTTAATCTTTATCATAAAAATACCAAAAATATTATCTTATCATCTCTATCAGATCTCACTTTTGCAAGTGGCCGTGAAGGGATTGGCAACCCCTTTATCACATTGGTTGCAAGGTTCTTATTTGTTTGTGTAGGTACGAGGGACTTGCGTGTGGCCTCCTACTAGATTGATACCTTGGTTGTCAAAAACTGAGCGAAATACTTATGCTACTTTGCTGCATCACCCTTTCCACTTCAAGGGAAAAACCAACGCAGTGCTCAAGAGGTAGCAAGCAAGTTGGATGCACACCCACTAGTTTTCTTTTGTTGAGCATTCATTTATAGCTCTAGTGCATCCGTTGCATGGCAATCCCTACTCCTTGCATTGACATCAATTGATGGGCATCTCCCTAGCCCGTTGATTAGCCGCGTCAGTGTGAGGCTTTCTCCTTTTTTGTCTTCTCCACACAACCCCCATCATTATATTCTATTCCACCCATAGTGCTATATCCACGGCTCACGCTCATGTATTGCGTGAAAGTTAAAAAAAAGTTTGAGATTACTAAAGTATGAAACAATTGCTTGGCTTGTCATCGGGGTTGTGCATGATGAGAGCATTCTTGTGTGACAAAAATGAAGCATGACCAAACTATATGATTTTGTAGGGATGAACTTTCTTTGGCCATGTTATTTTGAGAAGACATAATTGCTTAGTTAGTATGCTTGAACTATTATTATTTTTATGTCAATATTAAACTTTTATCTTGAATCTTTCGAATCTGAACATTCATGCCACAATAAAGAAAATTACATTGAAGAATATGGTAGGTAGCATTCCACATAAAAAATTCTGTTTTTATCATTTACCTACTCGAGGACGAGCAGGAATTAAGCTTGGGGATGCTTGATACGTCTCCAACGTATCTATAATTTTTTATTGCTCCATGCTATTATATATTCTGTTTTGGATGTTTAATGGGCTTTATTTATACACTTTTATATTATTTTTGGGACTAACCTATTAACCCAAGGCCCAGTGCAAATTGCTGTTTTTTGCCTATTTCATGTTTCGCAAAAAAGGAATATCAAACGGAGTCCAAACGGAATGAAACCTTCGGGAGCGTGATTTTTGGAACAAACGTGATCCAAAGGACTTGGAGTGGACGTCAAGAAACATACGAGGAGGCCATGAGGCAGGGGGCGCGCCTACCCCCCTGGCGCGCCCTCCACCCTCGTGGGCCCCTCGTGGCTCCACCGACCTACTTCTTCCTCCTATATATATCTACGTACCCCGAAACCATCGAGGAGCACCACGAAAACCTAATTCCACCGCCGCAACCTTCTGTACCCGTGAGATCCCATCTTGGGGCCTTTTCCGGCGTTCATGGGAGGGGGCATCGATCACGGAGGGCTTCTACATCAACACCATAACCTCTCCGATGATGTGTGAGTAGTTTACCTCAGACCTTCGGGTCCATAGTTATTAGCTAGATGGCTTCTTCTCTCTCTTCGGATCTCAATACAAAGTTCTCCTCGGTCTTCTTGGAGATCTATTTGATGTAACTCTTTTTGCGGTGTGTTTGTCGAGATCCGATGAATTGTGGGTTTATGATCAAGATTATGTATGAACAATATTTGAATCTTCTCTGAATTCTTTTATGTATGATTGGTTATCTTTGCAAGTCTCTTCGAATTATCAGTTTGGTTTGGCCTACTAGATTGATCTTTCTTGCAATGGGAGAAGTGCTTAGCTTTGGGTTCAATCATGCGGTGCTCGATCCCAGTGATAGTAGGGGAAACGACACGTGTTGTATTGTTGCCATCGAGGATAAAAAGATGGTGTTTATATCATATTGCTTGAGTTTATCCCTCTACATCATGTCATCTTACCTAATGCATTACTCTATTCTTATGAACTTAATACTCTAGATGCATGCTGGATAGCGGTCGATGTGTGGAGTAATAGTAGTAGATGCAGGCAGGAGTCGGTCTACTTGTTGCGGACGTGATGCCTATATACATGATCATGCCTAGATATTCTCATAACTATGCTCAATTCTATCAATTGCTCGACAGTAATTTGTTCACCCATCGTAATACTTATGTTATCTTGAGAGAAACCACTAGTGAAACCTATGGCCCCCGGGTCTATTTTCCATCATATTAATCTCCCGTCAACGAGCTATTTCTGGCACCGTTTATTTTGCGTTCTTTACTTTTAATCTTTATAAGAAAAATACTAGAAATATTATCTTATCATCTCTATCATATCTCACTATTGCAAGTGGCCATGAAGGGATTGACAACCCCTTTATCGCGTTGGTTGCAAGGTTCTTATTTGTTTGTGTAGGTACGAGGGACTTGCGTGTGGCTTCCTACTGGATTGATACCTTGGTTCTCAAAAACTGAAGGAAATACTTACGCTACTTTGCTGCATCACCCTTTCCTCTTCAAGGGAAAAACCAACCCAATACTCAAGAGGTAGCAAGGACACATACAGAGAGGACATCCAACGGTTCCAATGGCACTCCCCGTGTCTCCAATGGCGCTCCCAGCGGCTGACGACGACAACGGCGGGCAGTTCTCCATCCATCACGTAGTGGACACCCACGTGAGGGGGAAGGCCCTCTCGGTGGTGTACATGAACGATCCGGTCTCGGTGGAGAGCTCCATCCAAACTATGGAGCAGTTCCTTGCCGAGGACAAGTACCGAGTGGTCGGCTTCGACCTCGAGTACACCATTGGTCGTGTCGGGCACGATCAGAAGGTTGCTGTCGCCTAGTTGTGCGTGCGACATGACGTCCTCGTCTACCACTACCACCTTGCCACAAGTACTTGCGAGCGTTTCTCCAGGTTTATCAACAGCTCCGACTACAGTTTCGCTACGATGGACACCACCAACGATCTAAAAGCGCTCAAGATTTCGGACTTGAAATGGCCGAATCTTGTCAACATCCAGGACCACTACAAAGTCTGGGGCAGCGACAAAAACAAACTGAACTCCCTGGTTGACCTTGCCTCGGCCATCATCGACCCCTACTACGCGAAGATGAAGGAAGAGAGCAATAAGGACAATAACGCATGGCACAGTGTGTGGCATGAGAGACTGGATGAACAACATGTCAAGTACGCGGCCATGGACGCGTACACAAGCTACGAGATGTATAGGCGGATCGTTGACATGAGGAATTGTCTTCTTCTTGACCCAGACGAGGGATCGAGCCACATAGCAGTGGAGGGAGTTGTCGGATTTCGGGTTCCGGCAAAACCCCTAAGGTTCGAACACTGGGGTGCGCGCGGAGATCTCTCCACTCTCTAGCTTGCACGTGTCAAGATCTCACGGGCTAGCTCGACGAACCCAAAGAACAAAGTGACACAAGATTTATACTGGTTCGGGCCACCGTTGTGGTGTAATACCCAACTCCAGTGTGGTGTGGTGGATTGCCTCTTGGGCTGAGTATGAACAGAACAAGGGAAGAACAACCTCCTGAGGAGAGGTGTTCTTGTGCTCGGTGAGCTTGTGTGGGTGAGGATGGTCTAATCCCAGATGAGTTTTTGTTCCTATGGTGGTGGCTAGTCCTATTTATAGAGGCCCTGGTCCTCTTCCCAAATATTGAGCGGGAAGGGATGCCACAACGGCCAGTTTGAAGGGGAACGGCTAGTAAGAGCTATCCTGACTAAAGGTGGTCTTCGCCTGCCAAAGGCTCTGGTGGTGACGCCGTCTTAGGCTCCACGGTGACCTCCGTCTTGCCGTCCTTCTGGTCTTGGTCTTGTTGCACCGATATGGAAACCTTTGCCTGATGCCTCGGGACTCCTCACCTGCGCTTGCCCCTTTAGCACCAAAGAGGAAACGAGGACAGTGTGCGCGCTGGCGCCCGCCTGGCCTTGGTCGTCATGGCTTACGTCACGGGAACCTCGCGAGGTTCCCTTGCCTTAATCTCTCCGCCCCTCGCGAGCTAGCCTGGTGAGGCTGCCCCCGAGGAGGCCTTGTGTCGTCCGCCTCGCGAGGCTTGGCCCCTCGCGAGGGTCTTGGGTGTTTGCTGGTGAAGATGGGCCGTACGGGGCTGCTAGTGGATCCATGCCATGGGCCGCAGGTAGGCAAGTCTGGGGACCCCCGTTGCCAGAACGCCGACAGTAGCCCCCAGGACCAAGGCGCGCTCGGATTTGGTTTCGAGGCGAAGCCAAAGGGCAAGTGCGGAGCACCGCGGGCCCCAACAGCCTACGGCCTTGGTCGACGCGTGGCGATTGATTTGACGTGGGCGTCTCCGCTTCCCCGCGCTGCCTCGGCAACCGCCCGACTTGACGAGTCCCTGCTGCATGTAAGGAAAAACCATCATTACCTGTGATCGTGGGGATCGAAGGTTGGCCTTCTCCGGCTATAAATGAGGAGGGGGGCGGATCCCCTGTCGCCCATCTCTTCCCGTTCCGCCTGCTCCATCTCCCTTGCTCCATTGCTAGTAGCTACTCCCATGGCGCCGATCCGAAGGTTCTCAGCCGCGGAGAAGGGAAAGACCCCCCGCGACGAGCCTGGGCCACTTACATCGAAGAAGAGGCCGGTCCCCTCCCGTGATGTAGTCGGGAGGCTGGAGGTGACAAGGCGTTGTTGCAAGTGGCCTCCTCCCGGGTATCCGCTGCCTCTGTACGCCCAAGCTGAGGGCTCAGGAGGAAGAGGCGGCGGGCGGCGCCGCCTACGCTGCAACCATGGTCGCCGCGCCGCGGTGTCACATGCCGTCGCCCCAGGATCCCATGCCGCAGACTCCTCGCGCGAACTCGTGTTGTGGGCGGCGATGCCTCCGCGCACTTGGATCCGCTTCCCGCAATTCTTCGCCGCTGAGATGCCGCCGAGGGGGCCCCTTGAGCTTTGGCTGCAGCACGCCGACTGCGACGCCTGGGAGACTGGAGCGGAGGTCGAAGTCGTTTCTCCGACAAAATCTTCATGACCCGCGGTTGGGGTGAGTTTGCCCAGGTTTGCCGTACGGAGGGTGCCCTCACGATCCACTTCGAGTATGACGGCGCCTCCACGATGTTGTTCAAGGTCTTCGACACGGAAGGCCATCACTTTGAGTGCTGCCCAGGAGAGGGCCGCCTGGACGGCGCCACGGCAGGAGCTGGGCTTGCCGCCTGCCTCGCCAGCGGCTCATCAAGCAGCAGCAGCGCCGCTTGGGAGTCCAGCGACTCTCTCGAGCCCTACGAGACTCCGGAGATGAGCGACGACAGCTACGTGCCCCCGAGCTCTCGCCGTGCCCGGAGCAAGGCCGCAACGTCCCGCCGCGCCGTCGCTGATCTGGATGGGGTTGGCATCGACCTCCCGTGTCCCACTGTGGATGATGGCGCTGTCTGCGCCGACGCGTGTATAGGACCCCTGGAAGCTCCTTCTTTGTTTCCTGCGAGGAATCGAGACAAACCCCGCGGGGCCGTGTAAAGGGTCTGTAGTGTCTTTTGTTGATATTGTCCATATTATGAAGATATGCAAGTGCTCGTCCTGTTTCGGCTCGGTCTCCCCTTCTCAGCCCCACGATGGCTTGATGCTCTACGCTGACAGGTCCCGGTCCCCAGGCAGGCTGCAGCCATCGCTGGTATGCCAGGTCGCGATGCCGTGGTCAAGGCCAGGAGGTGAGCAGCCCGAGGTACAGTAAGAGCTCCTGAGGCGCGATGCTCAGGAGGTCCCCTTTAGCGAGCAAGCGCCCATCGAGAGGTAAGAAAGGGAAGCGACATTGTCGCAACAGGACTGCAGCAAGTGAGAATCCTATGCCGTAGCGATTGGTTCACCCAGACGCGAAACTTATCTTGGCGGTCCTGGGTCGGTCCCTTGTGATGCGCCAAACTCGTGCTTCGGCGGTCGTAGCGCAGCCAGGTCAGGCCCGTGCGAGCCTCCCCCTCTTCTTCATGCTCTCCCAGGTGCTCTACGTCCTCAGGTCCCGGCCCTCGAGCGAGCTCAGCCGCCGCTGGTATGCCAGGTCGCGATGCCGTGGTCAAGGCCAGGGGGTGAGGGCTGGAGAGCCAGTAGGAGCTCCTGAGTAGCGATGCTCAGGAGCCCCCCTTTTAACGCACAAGCGAATCACACGGGAGAAGAGGGAGCTCGTGGTACCGCCTGCTGTCATCCTTGGGAAGTTCCTGCAGGTTAGCGCGAGGAGGGACAAAGGTTACACTATGATGGCCGGTCCACCGTAGGTCGCTCTGCAAGAAGGCGAGGGCACTGAGGGCCTGGTGAGGTGACGTGCGCGGGGCGTGCCGCGAGTCAGACCTCGACCACTCAGATTTGTCGGTGTTGCAGGGACAGACCCGAGCACAAGCGTCATGCCAGCGTGAGCAGCTCCCATGGTGGGTGATAATTAAGCAGGTGATAACCATAGGTAAATAGCGCATGGAAGGAAAACTAGCTTAGGCAAATGCAGGAACGATACATGCCACTGGGTTGGACCCAAGCGGCTTGGGGAGGATGCAGCCCGAGGGGCGCCCCCAGCTGAGTAAGCTAAAGATATAAAAGGATACATGCTGCAGGGACAGGATGCAGCCTGAGGGGCGCTCCCAGCTAAATAAACTTGGAAAATGTCACCTGGTTCCGTTATCGAAGGAGTGTTGGGGTAGCTAAAGACACGTGGCGAAGAGGTTGCTCCTCACAAACCACCGGGGCCCTGAGCCTCGGGAGGGTCTGGGGGTCCAGGCGGTTCCTTGAGGACCGTCTCCATCTCCTCCAGGACTGCGTGATGCCTGGCCTCCTGAGCCGCCAGGACGCTCTGCGGGTTACGCTGATAGGCTGCCACCATGCTCGGCAGGCCGAATGGCATGCGAACATAGCTGTGGGGCGGGCCCTCGCAATGTCCCACGTGCGAAGACCAGAAAAGCTCCTGAGATGCGGCCATGTTGAGCCCTGGGATGTTGATGCAGATGCGCAGCCCGCCATCCTCGCCTAGATGGGGAGCTGCGCCAGGTAGGCGGCGGTCGCCGCGCATGGATCTTGCTTCTTGAAGAGTGATGAACTCTTGAGCGCCAGGCGCTCCTCGCCTGGTGCCCTCCTGAGGGAAACGTGCCGCAAAGCACGCCTCCAGGTGGTGCCCGAGCGCCTCCCTCGTGATGTTGCCAAGGTCTGAGGCCCTCCAGAAGAGAGCCCTCGAGCCCTGCCCAAGGAGGGCGCCAGGCGCGCCTTCCTATGCGCGGGAGGGGGGCGCCCCATCTGAGGGCGCATGCCTTGAGGTGGCGTTGCTGACTACACCACTCTCCTGAGGCCCTGCACGGAGCAGCTGCTTCTTCTTCTTGGGGATGGCCTCAGGAGGGTGCAGGATTCCTTCGTTGTCGGGGTCTTTGATTGCTGCGGCCTGGAAGGCGCGCTCAAGGGAGCACACTACATCCTTCTCCTCACAGCCGACTGTGATGACACCACCAGTCCCTGGCATCTTGAGGACGTTGTAGCCGTGGTGGGTCACTACCATGAACTTGGCCAACGTTGGGTACCCGAGGATGGCATTGTACGGCAAACGAATGTGGGCGACGTCGAAGCCGATGAGCTCGGTGTGGTAGTTATCGCGTCCACCGAAGGTGACAGGGAGGCGGACCTGCCCGATCGGGGTGGTGGAACCATCGGTCACTCCTGAGAAGGGCTTGGTCGGTTGCAGCTGATCATAGGGTACTTGAAGGCGATCGAACGTGTCGACAGACAGGATGTTTAGCCCCGCACCGCCATTGATAAGGGTCTTGGTGACTTGGACGTTGCTGATGACAGGCGAGCAGAGCATTGGGAGAGCACCGGCGGCTGTGGCGCACTTGAGATGGTCCGTCGAGCTGAAAGTGATGGCGTACTTGGACCACCTGAGCGGGCGTGTGGCCTCGAGCTTGGGAAGAGCCGCGTTCACCTCGCGAGCAAACTGCTTGAAGATACGCTGAGACGCTGGGGCCTGAGCTCCGCCCAAGATGCAGGCGATAGCGCGCGGTTCCTGGAAGCCCCCTGCTCCTTCGTCCTGATGGTGGTCGTCGTTCCTTCTGGGTGGTGGCGACAGCGGAGGAAGACCAGCATTGCCCTGAGGGCGGTCCTCGCGAGGCTGATCCCTCCAGGCTTCCTCACGAGGCTGATCCTGCCAACGGTCCTGGCGAGGCCGGTCATGCCACTCCTGGCGGGGGCCACGATCGTCCCAACGTCCTCCGCCACGTCCTCCTCCTCGGTCGTAGCCCCGGTCGTTGCACTCGGGGCGTCGACCAAAGCATCCATCTCGAATGGCCCTGAGCTCCTGACAGTCGTTGGTGTTGTGGATGCGTACGTTGTGGAAGGCGCAGAACGGTTGGCTGCTCTTTGATGACTCGCGATGATCTCGGCCGCGCTTCGAGTCTGGCTCCGCCGCGAGCACGACCACTACCTTGCGCTCCTGACAGTCGTTGGTGTTGTGGATGTGTACGTTGTGGAAGGCACAGAGCAGTTGGCTGCTCTAGGATGACTCGCGATGATCCCGGCCGCGCTTCGAGTCTGGCTCCGCCGCGAGCACGACCACTACCTTGCGCTTCATGTCCTTGGCCTTGGCTTTCTTCTCCTCCAGGTCAGTAGCTGGGAGCTCGAGGAGGGAAAGGCGCCATTCCTCAGCTCTCGTGCACTTGGTCGCCAGGTTGAACAACTCTAGAGCCGTGCACAACTCCTCGTGGATGGCGAGCTCCTCCTTCATCTTGACGTCGCGGACACAATCAGAAAACACCGAAATGATGGCCTCTTCTGTCACCTTGGGGATCTTGACGCGAACGCTATTGAAGCTTTGGATGTACTTCTACAAGGTCTCTCATGGCTGTTGCTTGATGCGGCGCAGGTCACCCGCGGCCGGGGGGCGATCGCGAGTGCCCTGGAAGTTGGCGACAAAGCGGTCACACAACTCACCCCGAGAGGAGATCGAGCCCGGGGGCAAGTTCAAGAGCCACGAGCGAGCACCGTCCTTGAGAGCCATGGGGAACCTGTCGGATCACGGGTTTCGTCAGACCCTTAAGGTTCGAACTCTGGGGTGCGCACGGAGATCCAACCCTCCACCGTCTCGTACCTCGCCGAATCGCAGGGACCTAAACTACTAACAAGAACAACACAAGAGGCCTTAAGATTTATACTAGTTCGGGCCACCGTTGTGGTGTAATACCCTACTCTAGTTTGTGGTGTGTGGATTGCCTCTGGGCTGACGAAGAACAGTACAGGGAAGAACAGCCTCGCGAGGGTCTGTTCTTGGTGGGTGTGATGAACTGCTAAGTGGTGCCCCGTCGCTCTAGCTTGGGGAACGGGTTTCTCTCTCTCTCTCTATGGATTCCGAATGCTCGATCTGATCGTCCTTCGTCCCCCTCTCTCTGAGTGTGGCTACCCCTATTTATAGGCGAAGGCCCTGGGCCTCTTCCCAAATATTGAGCGGGAAGGGCGCCAACAATTGGCCATTTTGAAGGGGAACAGTGGGTACACTTATCCTGACGAAAGTTGGTCCTCGCCGCCAAAGGCTCCGGTGATGACGCCTGCTTGGGCTCCACGATGATCGCATTCCAGCCGTTGGGGCTGGTCTTGTTCTAGTTGCACCGAAACGGATGCCTTTGCTTGATGCTCTTGCCTGCGCTTGCCCCCTTTGCACCAAAGAGGAAAGGAGGACGCTGCGCGGGCTGGCGCCCGACTGGCACCCTTGGTCGTCATGGCTTACGTCACGGGCACCTCGCGAGGTACCCCGCCTTGAGTTCTCCACCTCCTCATGAGCCAGCCTGACGAGGCCGCGCCTGAGGAAGCTCTTGGTCGTCCGCCCCGCGAGGCTTGGCCCCTCGCGAGGGTCTTGAGCTTGTGTTGATGAAGATGGGCCATCCTGGGCCTCCTTTGAGCCACGCAGCAGGCCGCAGGCAGGCAAGTCTGGGGACCCCCGTTCTCAAAACGCCGACAGAACCAGTTCGCCATGACTTTCTCGTCACCATTGGCCGCCTCGATGCTCTACTCATAGAGCTGCAAGAACTCCACAGGGTCGGGGGTGCTGTCGTAGCGAGGAGGCAGATCCGGCTTGAACTTGCCCGGCCAGACGATGCCACGCAACTCAGGGGTGAAGGCGCGGCAGCCCGCCATGGCCATCGAGGCCCGTCGTGGAGGCGGAGCTTCATCTTGGTGTCCCCGCGTTGCCACGGCAAGTGGCACATGGCCCTGCCGCGGCAAGCGATCCTGACATGGCGGTGCTAGGAGCGGTGGAGCGTTTTCTTGCGGTCGGGGAACTTCTTGGCAGCTTCCTTCTTCCCGCATGGGCGCCCGAAGCGGTGGGTCTCGCCGGGGGACCACAAGCCTTGGTGCCAGAATGTCGTCTTGGTGCGGAGGTGGTGGCAGCGCTCCATGAGCCATGTCGCCAGCAGCTGGCGGAGGGCGAGCCGGCGAGAGGGATGGCGCGGGGGAGCCCCCTGCAGCGCTGAGAAGCTCGGTGATGTGGTCCAGCCAGTCCTCGTAGAGGTCGTCGATGGGGAGGTAGCGCAGGAGCTTACGTGCCATGAGCAGCGCGGCCTACGCGTCCGCGGGAGCACGACGGGCGTGAGACGACGAGCCGGCTGGGGTCAGCGACGGAGTGGCGGTACGGCCATCCCGCCGCACGGAGGGGTGCAGGGAGGACGCTTGCTGCTTGTTTCCCGCTGGACCGGTGGCGGCGTTGGCGGCGGGTGACGGAGAACGACGGGGAGGCCCGCCGACAGGGGCTGTCTGAGCGACACAGGTGGCGAGAGCGGCCCGGCGCTTCTGCGGGCCAGCGGCGTCGGCCATGAACTTGGTGGAGTGGCGCAATGCGGATCGACGAGAGGAAAGCTTCAGCGCACCCCTACCTGGCGCGCCAAATGTCGGATTTCGGGATCCGACAAAACCCCTAAGGTTCAAACACTGGGGTGCGCACGAAGATGTCTCCTCCCTCTAGCTCGCACGTGTCAAGATCTCACGGCCTAGCTCGACGAACCCAAAGAACAAAGGGACACAAGATTTATACTGGTTTGGGCCACCATTGTGGTGTAATACCCTACTCCAATGTGGTGTGGTGGACTGCCTCTTGGGCTGAGGATGAACAGTACAAGGGAAGAACAACCGCCTGAGGAGATTGTGTGGGTGAGGATGGTCTAATCCCAGATGAGTTTTTGTTCTGATGGTGGTGGCTAGTCCTATTTATAGAGGCCCTGGTCCTCTTCCCAAATATTGAGCGGGAAGGGATGCCACAACGGCCAGTTTGAAGGGGAACAACTAGTACAAGCTATCCTGACTAAAGGTGGTGTTCGCGTGCCAAAGGCTCTGGTGGTGACACCGTCTTGGGCTCCACGGTGACCTCCGTCTTGCCATCCTTCTAGTCTTGGTCTCGTTGCACGATATGGAAACCTTTGCCTGATGCCTCAGGACTCCTTTGTTGGGGAACGTAGTAATTTCAAAAAAATTCCTACGCACACGCAAGATCATGGTGATGCATAGCAACGAGAGGGGACAGTGTCGTCTATGTACCCTCGTAGACTTTAAGCGGAAGCGTTATAACAACGCGGTTGATGTAGTTGTACGTCTTCACAATTGACTGATCCTCAGCACCGAACGTACGGGGCACCTCCGCGTTCAGCACACGTTCAGCTCGGTGACGTCCCGCGAACTCACGATCCAGTAGAGCTTCCGGGAAGAGCTTCATCAGCATGACTGCGTGGTGATGGTGATGATGATGCTACCGAGGCAGGGCTTCACCTAAGCACCGCTACGATATGACCCAGGTGGATTATGGTGGAGGGGGGCACCGCACACGGCTAAGAGATCAATGATCAATTGTTGTGTGTTGGGGTGCCCCTGCCTCCGTATATAAAGAAGCTAGGGGGAGGCGGCAGGCCAGGAGGAGGGCGCGCCAAAGGGGGAGTCCTACTCCCGGTGGGAGTAGGACTCCTCCTTTCCTAGTAGGAGTAGGAGAAGGGGGGAGGAGGAGAGAGAGGGGAAGGGGGCGCCCCTTGTCCAATTCGGACTAGAGGGGGAGGGGGCGCGCGGCCTGCCCTGGCCGCCCCTCCTCTTCCCACTAAGGCCCAATAGGCCCATTATACTCCCCGGGGGGTTCCGGTAATTCCCCGGTACTCCGGTATATGTCTGAAACCTCCCGAAACACTTCAGGTGTCCGAACATAGTCGTCCAATATATCGATCTTTACGTCTCGACCATTTTGAGACTCCTCGTCATGTCCATGATCATATCCGGGACTCTGAATTACCTTTGGTACATCAAAACACAAAAACTCGTAATACCGATCGTCACAGAACTTTAAGCGTGCGGACCCTACGGGTCCGAGAACTATGTACACATGACCGAGACATGTCTCCGGTCAATAACCAATAGCGGAACCTGGATGCTCATATTGGTTCCTACATATTCTACGAAGATCTTTATCGTTCAAATCGCATAACAACATACGTTGTTCCCTTTGTCATCGGTATGTTACTTGCCCGAGATTCGATCATCGGTATCTCAATACCTAGTTCAATCTTGTTACCGGCAAGTCTCTTTACTCGTTCGGTAATGCATCATACCGCAAATAACTCATTAGTCACATTGCTTGCAAGGTTTATAGTGATGTGCATTACCGAGAGGGCCTAGAGATACCTCTCCGACAATCGGAGTGACAAATCCTAATCTCGATCTATGACAGCTCAACAAGTACCATCGTAGACACCTGTAGAGCACCTTTATAATCACCTAGTTAAGTTGTGACGTTTGGTAGCACAAAAAGTGTTCCTCCGGTATTCGGGAGTTGCATAATCTCATACTCATAGGAACATGTATAAGTCATGAAGAAAGCAATAGCTATATACTAAATGATCAAATGCTAAGCTAACGGAATGGGTCAAGTCAATCACATCATCCTCTAATGATGTGATCCCGTTAATCAAATGATAACTCATGTCTATGGCTATGAAACTTAACCATCTTTGATTCAACGAGCTAGTCAAGTAGAGGCATACTAGTGACACTTTGTTTGTCTATGTATTCACACATGTCCTAAGTTTCCGGTTAATACAATTCTAGCATGAATAATAAACATTTATCATGATATAAGGAAATATAAATGACAACTTTATTATTGCCTCTAGGGCATATTTCCTTCATCCTCGCCTGCGCTTGCCCCTTTAGCACCAAAGAGGAAATGAGGACACTGTGCGCGCTGGCGCCCGCCTGGCCTTGGTCATCATGGCTTACATCACGGGAACCTAGCGAGGTTCCCCTTGCCTTGATCTCACCGCCCCTCATGAGCTAACCTGGTGAGGCTGCCCCCGAGGAGGTCTTCTGTCATCCGCCTCGTGAGGCTAGACCCCTCGCTAGGGTCTTGGGTGTTTGCTGGTGAAGATGGGCCATACGGGGCCGCTAGTGGAGCCACGCCGTGGGCCGTGGGCACGCAAATCTAGGGACCCTCGTTCCCAGAACACCGACAGGAGCGTCACAAGTAGATGACTAGACGGTCGTTTCTCCTACTTTAGAATGCATGCAATTGTTTATTGAGGTGTGTGCGAATGATCTATATAGTCACTTATGTAATTGGATGTTTATTTCAGTTATATATATATACATATATATATATATACATGTTATTCTATTGTAGACAGAGCAATTCACACGGCTTATTAGCAGCAATTGTCTGTGTTATTACTGGTCTTCGCACACATTTCTGATTACGGACCTGTTTGTCGCGTATCACACACATCTTGTTCAGTTGAAACGTTTCCATTATGTTGCCTAATCACACACAGTTCATCCCAGTGAACCTTATGCTGTATATCACACACGCCTTCATTCGGCTGCCTGTTTCTTTTGTTCCTCCTCATCCTAAACAGTTAATTGAGCTGAACCGTATGCCCTGCATCACACACGCAACTAAATTCTGAACCGTGTTTGATGCATTTGTCATCGCGAACGTTTTGCACCTTTTTGACGGGTTTTTTACACCACCGTTTGTGATTATGGCATCGCACACAGTTTCGTCGAAGGGTCTCTGATCGTAGTGTCGCATTTGGACCATCCTACAGTAGTGCCTCCTCCATGCTGTCATGACCGGATTTTCAATAAAAATATTTATTGAACAACCGACCCATGAAATCCAATATGAGGATAAATCCTCCATATCGGTAGACAAAACTTTGATACAAGAAGTCAGTAGCATTACAATATTACAAGGGTCGGACTAAAGATGCCCAACCAATTATTACAACACACCAATATATACATGATGGCGGATATGGCACAAGGTGTAGGATGGAAATACTACCGACTTGGAGTATGCGTGGTTGGTGGAATAACACGATTAGAATTGGTTAATAAGTCTCTTGCCTTTGGCGGCTCATCGGCGTCGAGGTGAGGCTCGATGAATTTATTTGGGTAGCGAGCGGATATTTTACAAGGACTAATCCAGGGGTTGCACGAGACCGTTGGGATTCCTCTAGGCGTCGGACTCGCTATCGAACTCTTCATCCATGAGATCGCCTTCACAAGATCTCGCCAAATCAACAAGCCAGGTGAGTACTATGAAAGTACTCGCAAGACAGTTCAGACAAAAGATATAACAAATGGAAGCATGAATGCGACATAGTTAATCTTAACAATGCTCAATTAAAGCAGTATAGAAAAATAATTAAAATGGGAGTCGGCGGTAGTCCGCTCGAAAACCCAAGGAGGCAAACTAAAAACCGATCAGATTATGCAGGCGGCGCCTCGAAAGGTGAATAAATAAGCAAAATATTGCCACGATGAGCGTCGGCGACACCTCATAAAGGGCTTATATTGAAATAAAAATGCATGCGTGCAGCGATCGGACGTCTGGCGACATCACGTAAAGGGCTTATAATAAAAATAAGTAACATTAATGCCGCGAATGGACGTCTGAGCGACATCACGAAAGGGCTTATAAGAAAAATAAGTAACGGCAATGCATGATCGGACGTCTGAGCGACATCACAGAAAGGGCTTATAATAAAAATAAGTAACAGCAATGCCACAGTCGGACGTCTGAGTGACATCACAGAAAGGGCTTATAATAAAAATAAGTAACGGTAATGCCGCAGTCGGACGTCTGAGCGACATCACAAAAAGGGCTTATAATAAAAATAAGTAACAGCAATGCCGCAGTCGGACGTCTGAGCGACATCACAGAAAGGCCTTTCATCACAAAGATATAGCACCCATAATAAATATTCAACACATGAATTTAAACGGGTTAGTCCATCCACAGGAATAAACATTTAACTGGACTTAGTACTCATGTGATTCACCGGAGTATCTGTCACCAAAACTGACACTTGTCAGGATAAGATATCTGAGAACTTGGACATGGATAAGATGATTCGAGGATTTATGACTCTGCAGAGTTTGTACTAAAATTACCCACAGCCAACGGATTTCCGTAGTCCTGAAGGACTAGTTCCGTTTATGGTATTTCGGAAGAAACACAGCTAACCAGTACACACCCATCCTACCTCATGATGCCAGGAATCACCCTGGACATCGCCCAAGAAAAACTTTTGAGACGGGGAGATCACAATCTCGAATAGCATGGGATCAAATTTATATTCGCGCGCTCTAAGGGGTGCCCCCCTCTCGGTCCCAACCGGAAACACCCATGCCCCTGACCGGATGAATGGCTTTAATCTAGGGCCATGGAACCATCATCACGGCCTCTCCATTTGGTGTGTACCAGTAAAGCGGTTTGCTACTTACTAAGCCATATCCCTATGGAAAACATGTGGTAGTACGGGAAGGGAAATGGATGGGAACCGAATCGATACGGGTTGACACTGAAGTCAAATAGTATGGCATAAGACTGGCATGCTACAACACTGCCATCTTACCCATCCTCATGCCAACACATGGCCGTGCACATTCACATCCAACACGTATGGATTATCGAACTCACTTGCCTCAACTTTGCATGAAAAATAACATTCATCGGTATGCTCACAAACATGCCATGAAACTACTTAATGCAAACCTGCCAGAACACTCATCATATCAAAAGTCCAAACATGCTTGCCTGGTTCAGAGTAGTCGGAGCCTAGCTCGGTGAAGTTTATGGTCCGTCACCTCCTTCGGTATCTACGGTATAAATAAAACATACGTGCTTAGGTAAAGACCTTGAGGTGCACAAAAATTTCTCCAAATATTTTTCAAATAAATCTGATAAAAAACTAGACAAAATTTTAAAGAGGACAGAAAAAGAATCAATCAAAAATACTTTTCTGATTAAAAGTTATAAGAGTTTTGGTCCAAGGACCCATCTGTAATGAAACAGAAAGTTTCCAGGGGGTTCTGCGGAAAAGTCCAGATAACGTTTCGTTTAAAAGAAACGGCTGAGAGACTGACAGGCGGGCTCCACCCGTCAGGTTTGAATTTTCAAACGAGGGAAAACAGAGCGCGACGGCGCCGAGAGGTGCGGTGGTCGCCGGCGGCAATCCACAGCGAGGTAAGGTGATCGGGGTGTACCTTCGTGATCAGTGCGCCCTTCCGCGTTTGTGGGTGGTGGCAGAGGTCGTCGGCGAGCACCACATTGACGGCGGCCCTTGCTCCGGCGGACGGCGGTTCGGACGGTCGTGGATCTCGCTGGAGAGAGCTGCGGGGCCAAAATTGAGGTGGGGGTTATCCTAATAGAGGTGGTACGAGGCTACGGGCGAAAGTAGGGCGGCGGAGGAGTTCTCACCGGAGAGAACGATGCCGGAGCCCGAGGCGGACGGAGGTGGCCGGAGTCGAGGAAGAAAGGCTCCTCGAGGCCCCTCCAGTGGCCAGGCGGGGTCTGGTGAGGTGGTGGAGTCGTGCGGAGGCGAGAGTAAGCTCGGGGTGCTATATATAGCCGGCCCGAGTCGGTTGCCGTGAACGGATAAGTCCAGCGAGTTGATTACGGCGGCGCTGTGGCTGGACGGTCGGCTTAGGAGCTTGAGCATCGCCTAGGAGGAGTATTGGAGCCGTTCCCGTGTCCAACTCAAAGACGGGAGGGCTGGTTACGGTCCGCCCTCGACGGAACGGCCGCGACGGCCCGTCGGCGGCAGAGCGCGCTGCGTGCGTGCTGACGGCGACGGCGCCGCATGCGTCAGGCTGGCAAGAAGGTGGCCACGCGAGCCACCAGGGGCGCTGGGCGGCGCCCGAACGGCGTTGCGCCACGCTTTTGCCCCGTCGTCCGTTACGGTGGTGCGGCCAAAAGCACGCCGGCCTTGAAGCGGGCGTGGCGCCACCGACGCCAGGAACACGCCAAGCGCTCGTGTGAAGCTCCGGACAAGAGGGATAGGCTGCGAGCAACATGCCAAGGGCACTGTGGACTCGTGACTGAAGTTCTTGACGGAGATCGACCTTTGAACTGAATTTTACGAAAGTGAGCGGTACTAGTGCATGCAAGGTGTTCGACAGAATGATCTAGGCATGTAGGGATTTTTCCTTTAGCTGGTTTTTGGTGGAGGGGCCTCTCATTGCATCTAGAGGCTGCCTGAATATTTGTGGAATTTTTGGAGTAATGTAGATATGAATTTCACCAAATTTGGCAAATCTGGTCCGAACTTGCAGGGACTATAATTTGAAATTTTTGAACAGAAGAGGAGTGGATCTTGACAGTTCTAGGTTGTGGGTACCAAGGACTATCCAAGGGAGTTGGTTTGAGGTCAAAATTCAAATGCATGAAGGTACTTGCTTTGCAAATTACCTAGGCTCAAAATAATAGACAAAAAAGATTTGGGAGAGAATTAATTGAAATAAAAATTCAGAAGAGGGTTGAACTAGTAGAGATATAGTGTTTGGATTGCCCAAAGTGGAAGGAGATATATTTGGGAAGATTTTACCATGTGGTGTATGGCCAAATCATGAATGATTTCAAATATGGGAGAGAATGAAAAACCCTTAGAGTTTCTTTGTTTGAAAGAAAAAATAAACTTCAAAGATTTTTCTTGAATCCTTGAGAAGAGAGCAATTATAGGAAAAATTTAAAAACTAAACACCAGAGTTGAAGGAGATGCAAAAGTAAAATATTTGCCAGAGGGAAAAAGCTTTTGATAGAGATTTTTTTTGGAAGGGTTTTGGTGACCTCCTTCAAATCCAACAAAGCTTTGAAGAAAACCAAAGAAAATTTTTTGGAGTGTCACACATGCGTAATGCACACACGACTCTAGGCCAACCCCTTGTGAGGGCTGCCCGTCCATCCTTCAATGTCTTCATTACGACTTCTCGATGCTCATTGTAGTCTGGATGAAATACTTTAACGTTCATTGTGTGTCCACCAATCATGTACTTTGCGAGGTAATCTTGAGTTAACTGCTGCAGGAACCACTGGGAACGAAAAAGATTCACACATTGTTGTCTAACAACTCATTATGGGCAGTAAAAAGAGAAGGCTGCAGAGTTTGTAGTTACCATCTTACAGCTCACTGTTGTGTTGGATAGAGCATAAACAAATAATTTTCTTGCCACCATTTGTATCTTTTTTCTAATAATCCTTATTAGTTTCCTCACTTGATGTTTGTTCATGAATATCTCATTGCCCCATACGCAAAAAGGGTCGATGCGTGGATCCTTGCCAAGGGTTTATGTACCTACAAGCAACAAGTCAATATTATAAGCAAACAAGTGTCCAAGCTTGGATCTATATGCACTACATTATGGAACGACGGGGGGAGTACAAGACGAGGGATGAAGCTAACCTCGGCGGAAAATGGTGGCCACTCCCGTTGTTGTCCTACATAAGTAGTGGAAAGGCATGATAAGTACAGCAACCTTAACATCAAACAAATATAGCAAAGGTAAACAACATCATCTCCAAATGATAGCTTGAATGTGTTGGTTTCAGCATGCTGTTAAAGCAGATATAAAATGGAAGGCAATGTTACCGACAGCAAGCTTAACAGCCATCAAATATTGCAATTCAAACTGGTATTGTTGAAAATGAATAGAACGTAGGTAGTGCTTAAACACCACACTGGATAAATGTGTAAAACTGAAATAAAGGGCATGTGTTAATTACACCAGGAATAACTGGAACCAAATATAGCCGTTCAAATTGGTATTGATGTAGTCGAGCGGCACATTTCCGACTTGCACATAATGAAGAACACATTGTGAATGACTGAAATAAACAAGGCATAAATGACCAGTATAACAACCAAATATAGCCATTGAAAACTGGACGGAGTCTCACTGCAACTAACCTAACAAGCAAATACTTGAAAACTAGACAAATGCTCAGTGCAACCAACCTAACAAGCAGATAATGATGAACAAGGCATCTGCTCGATAACTGGACAAATGCTAAAAAAAGCAACCTAACAACCAAATACAGATAAACAAGGCATGCAGCTGATAAGCGGAGAAATGCTAAAAAGCAACCTAACAACCAAATACGAGATAAACAAGGCATGCAGCGATAACTGGACAAATGCTCACTGCAACCAAACTAAGAACCAAATACATATAAACAAGGTATCTGCTCAATAACTGAAAAAATGCTCACTCCAACCAACCTAACAACCAAATACAGATAGACAAGGCATCTACTCACTATAAACAACCAAATATAGCCATTCATGAAACTGAAGTGGACAATTCATACTTAAACATCACATAACCCTATTGAACAATACATTTTTGCATAACTGAAATAATTAAACACGGCACAGTTAAAGCACCGCACGACAAATGCTACTACAACAAAGGGTATGGGTTGGAAAACTAGAAAAGGTAAGATTTGCTGATAGAATGTTGCCTCACATTTCATGGACGGGATCCTTCCAGTTGGAAGAGCACAGACCCATGGTGCGCTCTATGATATCACAGATGGGTTGTTTCACCTTGGAAGAACCTTCATGGGTGCCCTCCTCGTGGTTGTGGTCGTGGTCGATGAGATCTGACTTGGCAATTGAGGATCCCAAGCCGCCGCCGTAGAACGTGTCCTTCAGAAATGACAAAATGGGCTTGATGGCGTATAAAGCTCGCAAATCCTTGATCGCTTGGCAGAGGAGATCAGCGGCAGGGCTGTCGAAGAGATCGACGGCGGTTGAACCAGAGGGGTTGGCGATGGACCACTTAACATGTGACATGGCCCGCTTGAAGCCATCGCTGTGGACGAGCTTGATGTCGTAGCCAGCTTTCCCGAGATACAGTAATACGCTAGCCCGCTGACATGAAGCCTTCGGCATGGCAACGCAGTCAACGTCTTCTCTGGCTTCCGCGGCAACGTGTTGCTCCAGGATCGACAGGTCGAGGCGAATGGCGGCCACCTCGCCAACGTCCGCCGGAGAGGCCATGATAAACCTCTTCTTGGCCGAACGCTCGTCGGGCTCCCCGAGATACGTGGTCGAGCTTAGGCTGCGGAATCCTGGAGCATGGGATGTGGATCTGGTGAGGGGGGACACCGCAGGCCTCATCTAAAAACTCAGGGGAGTGGGGCGACGGTATGGGAATCGCTGGGTAACCTGAACTTTATTATCTAAGCTAGGAGGAACAGGCAGACCGGCAGGGGTTGGCGGCAGCGTCGGCGGCGGCCGCGAGCTAGGGTTCGAGGGGGGGAGGGGGCGGGTGGGGGCTGTGGAGGGGGGTTGGTGTTTGAGGATACGGCGCGGCTTCTGAAAATTTTAGTAATGGTGGGTGGAGATGATGGTGGACGAGGCAGGGCGACGGTTCAAATGCCTCGGCTACTGCAATTTTACTATAAGGTCGGTCTTTGGAGGTGTGGGCGGCAGGTTAATCTGACAGCTACTAAAATTTGGGTAAAGGAATTGATCTTGGCGGGAGTGCCCAAGATCGCGCCGCAGTCCCGTAACAATATGCATGTATGATAATAAGGAAAAGTGGCGTGGAACCGCCAATTTTGCAATGCTCAAAGCGAGTAGTTTGTTTTATATTTCTAGCTAGCTGGTCTATCTATCGCACGGTTCGTCCTAATTTCCAAATAAACTTACCCGCCTTTAGCTTGCAGGTGTGGTGGTTTTACTGACTTGCATCGCTGCAGTTAAGCCAGTACCTCCACCCTTTGCTCGCGCTTGCGCGGTCGTGGTGATTTTACAGCGCACTTGCATCGCACACGGTTGAGCCAGTACCTCCACCTTTGCTCGCGCTTGCGCAGGCGTGGTGATTCACAGCGCACTTGTATCGCACACGGTTAAGATATTATACCCGTGTCCGTTGAGCGTCATCAGAGTCTTTGCAGCAGAGAGGGTCAGAAGACAGCCACACCAGCATGTGGCCCAAATATATATGAGTGAAAAGGGTTGTCTGTGATGTTCAAAATTCCAATGCACAACATTGACCATGCGGGCCCACGATTGGGCGCGTCGTCGAAGATCGATGAGAGGGGCCAGAAGTCAAGAACCACCTGGAAGTGGCCAAATATATGTAGGAATATTGGGGATGTTTAAAACTTTAAATACACAATGCATAACTTTGGTGGCACCTGCCTTGCAAACCCGAAAGCACCCTTTGACACACACACACACACACACACACACACACACACACGCACACACACACACACACACACACACACACACACACACACACACACACACACACACACACAAACACACACATCTGGGCTATTCTGTTTCACGTAACAGAATATTATTCTGTTACCCTACTTGAAATGATGATTTTAGGCGTTGTACTAATGTTTTCGAGTGCTTGAACTGATGCTTTCAGTTTTGTTTAACAGATCGTCTTCTTTAGTTCAAATTTTTTTTAGAATTTGTTTGTCAGAACGGGGCGTGTAATATATTGTTGCAAAGCTCTTGACAACTATATTTCAAGTATATTGAACGTTTTTGCAAAATCATCATGGTTTAAGAGCAGTTTTGAAAAAAAAACGTTTATTTCAAAACCGAAAACGCGAATCGTATTTTGGACTCAATTTTTAAATGGTCCGTCGGAATTGAGAAAATAAGATGGCGTTGGAAATCTGGTGAAAATCCGCATCTTCCACATATCTATTGTTTTTTCTAATTCCATACGATTTAAAAGTAATTTGAAAAATGGTGAAATTCTGGGCGAAATGTATTTTCACGATTTTTTGCAAATGGTTTGTCCGATTGATGCAAATGATATGGCATTAGAAAGCTATGGAAAATGCGCAACTTTTTCGTATTAAAATGTTTTTCTAATTCCTTATGGTTTAAAAACGAATTCGAATAAGGTCAAATTTGATTTCGAACGCGTTTTTTTAAGTTTGTCGAAATGAGGCAAATAATATACCGTTGGAAAGATATCGAAAATATGAAACTTAGTCATGTTGAAAGTTTTCTCAAATTCGCAAACCGTTGAAGGGTAATTTGGATTACGGTGAGACTCATCGTGCTATTTTTCCGTCAGAAAAAACAGAGTACTTGTACTGATCTACGTGTGCGTTTGTACTGATGTATTCTTCGGAGAGTAATTTTGAAAGGTTCCGAAAAAAGAGTACTTGAACTGATTTCCATATGGTTTTGTACTGAGCTTGTTTTAACATACTAGACTTTACTCTGTTTTTTGGTATGATTTTCCTCGTAGCTTTTCAACTGTTTACGGCATTTGTGTCCCCGAACTTGCATGGTTTATATCGTTGAACTGAATAATACTTTTAACAAAAAGAAAATGTTGTGTTTTTCATTTTTTTTTTGAACTCAACTTTGTTTTGCGATGATGTTCTGGACTTCTCCTATTTTACCACTTGAACTTAACTTTTTTGAATTTTTGTGTTTTTTTAGCATTTTTCCAAAGTGAATATATTTTACAACTTATGTGTTTTTTGATGAACTTATTTCAGACGTCATATTGAACTTATTACTTTTTTAATCAAGAATTTCTCGTGTTTCCTTTTTAAGTTGTTTTTTTCCTTTCTCGAACTTACTGTCTCTCGAGTCAGGACCGATGCTATGTTTTTCTTTGAACTGGTATCAAATTTCTCTATACACATATTGAATTGTTTACACGTTTGACTATTGCATTGCTGATTCAATACATGTTGAACTGCTGCACCAGAGCGAAAAACATCAATGCATGTGAGCTATTATTTTACACTGAAATTTCATCAATCAACATACATGATTTTCCTTTATGTTCACACATGTACTGTAGACATTTACATACACATGCACAGCTCCATGATCATACACAATTTTTGCAAAACCACTTCTACAACAACAATTCTTCTCCTGTAGCTTCTCCTCGCTATCTTTAACACAAACAATCAATTGGAGAAAGCACATATTATTTTAGATCGAGAAATCACCTCCGCATCCACCAGCTGGACTCATGTTTTCTTAAGCTCTTTCCCACGAACTTCAAAACAAAAATAAAGCTGAACATCACAGGTTTCTTTTTTGGAACTTTTGTCCTTCTCCGAAAAAATTTCAGGCTACAAAGGTGAACTTTTACATGTATCTATGAACATCAAACAACATTAAACAAAACAAGATCCTTGCGGCTGTTAACGAGATCGCTACAGCATTAGCACCTGCATGCTTTTTAACTGATGTATTTTCTTCATCGAACAGTTGTAACATGATGACTAGAAGTTCGATACAAAGCCAATAGATGACCAAATGGTACAATCTCAAAAGGCATAGTTATTGTAGTCAAGCAACTAGGGAAAGTTTCAAAGCTTCCACAACATCGACACTTGACTTTGAGTACTGCTACGCCAGGTAAGCTAGGACATTCTTCTTCAGCAAAAACCACATAAGCACTTGCCTTTATCACAGTCGCCAGGACCTGGAAAGATCTTCATGCATTCATCATTGCGAAGCCTGTCCATGCAAGGCTTACCGAGTTCAATGGCCGTTGTTGCACAAAAATCAGGTGACACCTTGCAGGCCAACGATGGTTCTTGGCCGAAACTCTTGCAGATCTTCAACGGAAAGAAGATGCATCACAAAATTGACATTACTGAGTACTGACTTAGGTTTAGATGTGCTCTATTTAATGAAACATACGAGAAAGTATACTGTGTCCAAGAATCAACAACAAAACTGTAAGAGAAACACCTGATAGCACGCCGTGATCCAAATGATCAATGAGAAAAATAGGAAGAAGATGCTAACAAATTAAATAAGAACAACCTAGCACAAAGATCTTCCATGCAAAGATCCATCTAATGTCTAACTAAATAAGAACACATCAGCTGTGTGCAATTAATACAAAGAGGCGTCACCATGTAGCAGAAGATGCGAGCAGGACAGAGCAGCTCCTTGTTGCAGTGGAGAATGGGGAGGACGGGGACTCTGGTTAAGCACAGGGCGGCAGCAAATGCCAGATCCAGGCCGTGAGCAAGAGTCTGGGCCGTTCAGATGAACGGTCACCCATGAATGATTTTCCAAACAACAAAGTAAACAAGTACTTTCTCAAAAAGAAAGTAAACAAATACATGCACGAGAATAGTTTTGTGCTTATTTTATGAACCAATAAATCTGAATTATTTCTATAACACACACAGAGCTGATAGATGTGCTTATCTATGAACTGATCAACAAGACTAATGTCTATCTGGGCTCTGATTTGGACACAAACAAAAGCACACTATTTCCTTAGAAGTTCCACTATCTTGAAGGATACGTAAATATAATATAGTACTACGAGCTTAAAATTATACACACAAACACATGTCTTCAGCAAACCCACCCATGATCTTTTATACAGTTCTTTTGTATATGTATATCAAGTATTTTGCACATGATCTTTGTAAAATTAGAAACTAAACAATACTTTGTCCCCGGTAAAGTCATGACCAAATTCTACATTTCCATTCCAACAGTTCAAGATCAGAGGTAGTAGTTCATCAGTTCAACCACTCAATTCAAACAGAAGGTCAGGTTCATAAGCAACTTTTCAGTGGTTTAGTTCAAAATTCAACAATTCAATTTTCAATAGACCAAATCAAGGAAAGACAACTGACCGAAGGGGTGTCCAATGGCCACGGTTGATCACGGCGTGCACGACAGTGTCCAACAACCTCTATCCTGGCTCATTGCGGAACGACGTGCTGGGCGTAATCCACGGCCTGGCATATGTGATGCAAAAAAGTGTTAGAGAGGACATAAGCTAATATTTGTAGCTGATTATGATGCAGCATTACAAAAAATAATATACTTTAGGCCATAAATGCAAAGTACTCTGAACTCTAAACTTTTCTGGAGCTTTTTGTTGAACTGAAGCATGCTCCGGAGCAGGATGAGATCAAGCGGATTCGGAGGATGCTGAGCAACATACATTGGAGATGCAAGACCACAGTACATCACTTAGAGATGTCACTAAACTCTGGGACATTTGCACTACAAGAATTGAATCTACACCAATCTTGAACTTTCAGGTTCCATACGCAAGATAGCTACGAATTGCTAAAATCATTCAGCAGCAGAAAAAAACACCAAAAGGTTCTCCAAATGGTTGCTTGAGGAAGAGCCAAATCTATTTTTGGGTGGTGGATGGCAGCAGCATGTGGGCTAGGTTGTCGCACACCTGGAAGGATGAGGAAAACGGCAACCCAACTACTATAGTGGAAACAGGAGCTGACGGTCGTGGACTGCTGCTCGGCATGAACTCGACCGTCTGGATGCCACGGTGCTGGACTGGGAACAGGGCTGGACATACTGGAGCAGTGGCCAAGGAGCTTAGAGTAGCAGCGTACACCAGCAACGGACTGCTCGCGCACAAGGAGATGTATTGCTCTCCTGGGATCAAGGCACGAAGTGTGTGCCTCCCGAGCCGCGGCGTCGAACTGCTTCGGGTTGTGTCGTTGAACGACTCGGTGTGACGTCGGTGAGCGGTATGGGCGGTGTGGCGATGGAGCCCCACCGGTAGTGGCAGGAGGCTCGACACAATCGGCATGGGAGCTGCAACGGTGAACGGCCTAGGGAGGACGGGTTGGACTGCTGGTTGCAGCGGCGTCGAACCCAACTGGAGAAGTTCAAAAAGGAACTTCATCTTCACCGTACAGACTACACCAATACTGAAAAATAAAGAATAACTGAAGTACGAGAGGAAGACGAGCCTAAGTTCAAATTACACACACATAAGCTGCAAGCTCCATGTTCTGTTTTTGGGCCGTTCGGTGCGGGTCTCTTTTCTCCTTCATACCGGTTCGAAAATCGTGGATCGGGCCCTTGATCGATACTTTGGTCATACATGCATGTCGCCATGACCTACCATAAGACAAATCAATGAATCTACCGTTTGGTCAAACGACAGTTGTTGTTGTCGATAAACCGCTTGGGCCAATAGATTGAACCATCATAAAGTTCGCACGAGAGGGACCACAAAACCAGCACCTCTTGCATGCGGCCCGGAATGATGTATGTTGGAAAGGGATGATGTGTGTTTTCAATATAGAATAATGTACAATTTAGATGTGGTGCCTACCTCTCGATACAGACAACAACCATGAAGGCAAGGTAGTTAAGGACGAGATACGC
Organism: Aegilops bicornis; assembly: GCA_021605145.1. NCBI lineage: Eukaryota > Viridiplantae > Streptophyta > Magnoliopsida > Poales > Poaceae > Aegilops > Aegilops bicornis. The sequence goes on from CM038670.1 coordinate 487,958,453, forward strand.
AGGGTTTGATGTAGGTCGAACCCAGCAATCTGAGCATGTGGGAGGGAATCCTGACAACGCATGAGCTCGAGCTTTGGTTGAGCGACATGTGACGGTGACCGGCCCTAACACGAACTAGGAGGAATCCATTCATGGCCAACACATACCCCTCATTATCGTTCAAAGGGATGATATATATATATATATATATATATATATATATATATATATATATATATATATATATATATATATATATATATATATATACACACTCGGGGAGCCCACAAATATGTGTGTCGTCACAAAAAACCGCACAAGGGAGACATGGTCGATCAAAAGACCCCGTATACACTGCACGCGGCCTGAAAATATGTATGGGTATGATGGTGTGTGATGTGTTTAAATCCCAAATGCACAACTTCGATTGGCCACCAACTACATTACAAACCGAACACCGTACCCGACTCCAAGCCTGGTTCAATACGTACGATGTCAGTTTCCCAACTTCGAGGTGGCGGCGGGGGGGGGGGGGGGGGGTCGTCCCACGCATGCTCTTAAACTTTATTTGGTCTAGCATGGGACACATCTATATATATCTATACATCTATACACCTATATAGTATGCGGATAACTTTGAAAGTTGGTCGTTGGATGAAGCCAATCCGACGTTACAGAGATGGCAAATCCGAGCACTACTGGCCGTTGGATATCATCTATCCACCAGATTCTGCCACATGCACAATCTAGAAGACTCCATGGTTGAACTTAAGCATAATGCACAAACCTCGAAACACAAGCACTTCTCCTTTGTTCTCTAGAATCTTCCATATCTTAATTGCCCAAAAAAAATTTCTAAATGAATTGTCACCTTTTGTTTTTACCTTTATAATGCACAATTCCATGAATCTTAAAATATTTTTTTTATAAAACTAATTGATTTTGTATGAGATGAACTATAAGAATTAAATGAACATCTACATCATGCATATATGACTCAAAGCTTACAAGCTATAGTGTGGTATTTATTCATAATTTGGTTACCAAATCTCATGTGTGCAATGCACGTGTACCTTACTAGTATCAATAGGAAACCATCATGGTCATACCCTTCTCGTTGTTGGGTCAAAGGGATAGATTGTGGGGGCCCCCTAATTGTCGGTAAAGGATAGTATATATACCTCGGGGAGCGCACAGATATGTGCCGCGTGTATAAGCCGCACAAGGAAAACATGCTCGAGAAGAACACCCTACCCCCTATACCCTGCATGCAACCTAAAAAAGGTTTATATAATCGCCATGACAGGTCAAGTCAATCATTCTTTAATTTTTTATAGGAAAAAACACACAAAAACATAGTAGGTTTATATAATCACCATGACAGGTCAAGTCAATAATTCTTTAATTTTTTAGAGCAAAAAATAACCCATAAATACATTGTCTACAAATTAGCAAAGCAAGGATCCCAAGGTTTATATAATTGCCATGATAGGTCACTATAGAGATATAATATTGTCGGATTATGGGGTCCGGCAAACCCGTGTGAAAGGATCGATATGGTTGACTAGAGGGGGGGGGGGTGAATAGGCAACTAACAATTTTAAAGCTTTTCTTTACCAAATTAAACTTTGCAACAAAATAGCTTGTCTAGATGTGCAACTAAGTGAGCAACCTATATGATGCAATAACAACTAGCACATAAGCAAGCAAAGGATGTAACACAAGTAGGCTTGCAAAAGTAAAGGCACGAATTAACCAAGAGTGGAGCCGGTGGAGACGAGGATGTGTTACCGAAGTTCCTTCCTTTTAAGGGAAATACGTCTCCGTTAGAGCGATGCAGAGGCACAATGCTCCCCAAGAAGACACTAGGGCCACCAGATTCTCCTCACGCCCTCACACGATGCGAGATGCCGTGATTCCACTATTGGTGCCCTTGAAGGCGGCGACCGAACCTTTACAAACAAGGTTGGGGCTATCTCCACAACAATTGGAGGCTCCCAACAACACCACTGAAGCTTCACCACAATGGAGTATGGCTCGAGGTGACCTCAACCGTCTAGGGTGCTCAAACACCCAAGAGTAACAAGATCCGCTAGGGATAAGAGAGGGAATCAAATTTCTCTTGGTGGAAGTGTAGATCGGGGCCTTCTCAACCAATCCCGAGCAAATCAACAAGTTTGATTGGCTAGGGAGAGAGATCGGGCGAAAATGGAGCTTGGAGCAACAATGGAGCTTTGGGGAAAAGAGGTGAGTGAACTTTGGGGAAGAAGACCCCTTTATATAGTGGGGGAATCAATCCAACCGTTACCCCACTGAACAGCCACGCACAGAGCGGTACTACCGCTTGAGCAGGGCGGTACTACCGCTCAAGGGGGGTACTACCGCTCCCACTCAGCGGTACTGACGTGCTGACGAGGAAGACAGGGCCCTGGCCCCAGAGCGGTACTACCGCCACTACTACCGCTCCTAGTACCGCAAAACCCGACACGAGAAACACCGGTCTCGAATCGAGGTGGTAGTAGCGCGGAACGACAACGGTACTACGGCCAAAGCCCGCAAGCGGTACTACTGCTCTGCGGAGCGGTACTACCGCTGAGAGCGGTACTACCGCTTAGTAGAGAGGTACTACCGTTGGAGAGCTTCGGCGGTACTAGTGTAACGCCCCGGATACAACTTTCCATATTGTAACTCCAACTCTTGCCTTTTCCGGAGATGCGATATTTTATTTCCTCCGTGGTTGGGTTTTTGTCTTTTGTTTTTGCATTTTTTTCATGTCTTGCATCTCATCTCATGGCATCATGTGCATTGCATCGGCATTGTTTTCTTAAAACTTGCATCCGCTCGTAGTTGTCGCTCCTCGCTTCTCTCTGTTGCGTTCGGTGGCCGTTCCGAGACCAATCGGGATTTCGCTTCCCTCTTGACCGTGACCACCTAACCTCTCTTGCCAGTGCATCGACCCCTTGCCCGCGTCCGAAACTTCCTGAACCCAACCCGCTCAGTCATCACCATTGGGTCCGGATCATCCCCAATCATCTACAAAATATCTCCGTTTTCTTTGTTTGGTCTCCCTAGCCTATTTATCCAGAACCGTCCGATTATGATCGGAAGGACCAAATAGTCCCTAGCCAAATCCACTTGCTATATATACACGGGATCCAACCCTAGAAATTAGGCAGCTTGTCCCATCCTCCTCATTCCTCCTAGCTGCCGCCACTCTCTCCCTTGGTTTCAACGCCGAGCCAACCAGCCACCACCGATCCTCTTCCTTGGGATCCATCCCCTCCCGATCCACCAACCACAACCAGACTCCTCTCCTCCTCGTTTTCCCCTCCTCTGCTCGTTCGTCCCCGAGCAGCGCCTTCACTGTCGCCCGGCGATCAGCGTCACCAGGACCCTCGCAAGACGAAGCTCCTCCCTTCTCACGCTTTGAGACCAGCGGCTCTCCTCGAGCCCGGCCGCAAAGCAGCCCAGGCCGACCCCGCGCCCTCTCCCTCGGTCCCTCCTTCTTTCTCCTGATCTCACATCTCTCTCTCTCTATCGCAGGACCCTGACGGCCAAGGCGCCAGGAGCCCGAGCCTCCCGTCGCCAAATGCCACCGTGGCGGCCCGGAACCCGACCGACCATGCCGCAGCTCCTCGGCCTCCTTCCTTTCTCTCTTTCTTTCTTCTTCTTCACTGTCGTTTCTCTCTCCCTCCCTCACGCTACGCTCTCTGTCTCTCAACGCAGGACGCCGCTGCCATGGCCTCAAGTCGAGCCGCCCTCGACCTCCTCCGACCGCCCAACCATCAGATCCGTTCCGCCGTTCCTCGTCGTCCCCTCTTCGGATCTCGCCGCGAGACGCCTGCGTTGAGCCGCCGCGCCAAGTCCGGCCGCCTCCTCCTCTGCTTCTGCTTCCGCTTTGAGCAGGAGGTCGACACCCCGCCTCGAGCCACGACCGCGCGTCGCCTGCGTGCGTTGACCGCGCCCAGGCCCAGCTGCTCCCCTCCGTCGCGCGAGGCCCAGCGCCCCAAGCTGGCCTCCTCTGCAGACGGGCCGAAGCCCATGGGTGAGCTGCCCCCAGCGCCTGCCCTGTTCGGCTCCTGTTCCAGATTCGGCCCGCATATGTTTTTTCCCAGTTCTGCGAATTTGTCTATTATCCAGAGAGTGCAGATTTACAGTTTAACCCTCATGTTCATGCATTTAATAACTCAACAACCGTGCATCGGATTAAAATGTTTTAAACATGTAAAATGCTTAGTTTTTCATCTAGTTTCATAATATGCCACTTTCATCCATGTTAAATATGTTTAAAATGTTGTTTGATTAAATTTGCTCAAATGCCATGTTAAAATGCTTTATTTCATAACTAAATAACCGTAGCTCGGTTTTAAATGTTCTTTATATGTAAATGGGGTGGAATAATGCATAGATTAACATGTTACACTTTATTTTGCTGTTTAATAACATTAAAATATGGTTTAGTGCAGGACAGTACCGAATCTAAAATATGCACATGGGGATTTTCCGGAATTGTTGTTTCTTATTTCCGGCCTCATTTAAATTTGCCTAAATAGTTAGTTTACTTATGCTTCACCTTACCTTGTTTAATAACATTTAATATTGTTGGGTACATAACCGAGATTAAACTAAATATGTCAATGTGGTGTTTTTCAATATGCAACTTCGTTGCATATTGAGTTCCACTTAACTTGTAGCATTGTTTGTTGCACTTTCCCATGCCATGCCTCATTAAACCGGACATGCATCATACTTGGTTGTGCATCATGCCATGATTATGTGATGGTTGTTTACTATGTTGTTTGCTTCTTTCCGTTTTGCTTCTCTCGTTAGCTTCGGTTTCGTTCCGGAGTTGTGAGGATTCGTTCGACTACTCCCGGTTGTCTTCTTCATGGACTCGTTCTTCTTCCTAGCGGGATTTCAGGCAAGATGACCGTCACCTTGGATCTCACTACTATCATTGCTATGCTAGTTGCTTCGTTCTATCGCTTTGCCGCGCTACCTATCTCTTGTTGCTCAAGCCTCACTAATTGCCATGTCAGCCTCTAACCTTTGTCACCCTTCCTAGCAAACCGTTGTTTGGCTATGTTACCGCTTTTGCTCAGCCCCTCTTATAGCGTTGCTAGTTGCAGGTGAAGATGAAGATTGCTCCATGTTGGATTATGTTTATGTTGGGATATCACAATATCTCCTATATTATTAATGCATCTATATACTTGGTAAAGGGTGGAAGGCTCGGCCTTATGCACAGTGTTTTGTTCCACTCTTGCCGCCTAGTTTCCATCATATCGGTATTATGTTCCCGGATTTTGCGTCCCTAACACGGTTGGGTGGTTTATGGGACCCCCTTGACAGTTCGCTTTGAATAAAACTCCTCGGCAAGGCCCAACCTTGGTTTTACCATTTGCCTCACCACCACCTATACCCTTTCCCTTGGGTCGGCCAACCCGAGGGTCATCTTTATTTTAGCCCCCCCGGGCCAATGCTTCTCTAAGTGTTGGCCCGAACCGAGCTGCCTGCGGGGCCACCTTGGGGAAACTTGAGGCTTGGTTTTACTCGTAGCTAGTCTCATCCGGTGTTGCCCTGAGAACGAGATATGTGCAGCTCCTATCGGGATTTGTCGGCACATCGGGCGGCTTCTTTGGTCTTGTTTTATTCTTTGTCGAAATGTCTTGTAGCCGGGATTCCGAGACTGATCGGGTCTTCCGGGAGAAGGAATATCCTTCGTTGATCGCGAGAGCTTATCATGGGCTAAGTTGGGACACCCTGCAGGTATAAACTTTCGAGAGCCGTGCATGTTATGTGGCGGATGGGAATTTGTTAATATCCGGTTGTAGTAAACTCAAGTAAAGTCTTCTAAAATACACCAACCGTGTGCGTAACCGTGAGTGTCTCTTTTCGGGGTTGATCGAGAGGAGAACACGGTTTCTGGGTTATGTTTGACGTAAGTAGGAGTTCAGGATCACTTCTTGATCATTCCTAGTTGACGACCGCTTGCTTTGCTTCTCTCCTCGCTCTTATTTGCATAAGTTATCCACCATATATGCTTAGTCGCTGTTGCAACCTCACCACTTTACCCCTTCCTTTCCCTTTAAGCTTTGCTAGTCTTGATACCCATTGTAATGGGATTGCTGAGTCCTCGTGGCTCACAGATTACTACAACAACAGTTGCAGGTACAGGTTATGCGATGATTATGACGCGAGAGCGATGTTTGCTTGTTTTGGAGTTCTCATACGCTTCTTCTTTGATCGGGGATAGGTTCGAATTCGGCCTGGGCTAGCGTGGTGGATATTGTTTGAGTTTACATTTATGATTCATCCGTAGTCGGATGTTGATCTTGTATGTCGTGATGTTGTATTGTTGTATTCAGGTGACATTGTATGTCTTCGTTGTATCCCCACTATTATGTAATGTTGATGTAATGATATCCACCTTGCAAAAGCGTCTTCAAGATGCGCTTCTATCCTTGGTGGGACCTTCGAGTTCCTTTAGGATATGGCCGCATCTTGGGCGTGACAAGTTGGTATCAGAGCCTCGACCGACCTTAGGAGCCCCCTTGTTTGTTGGCCGTTCTTGAGTCTAGAAGAAAACTATTTTGAGTCTTAGGATTATATATATCGGAGAGTAGGATTCTTTTTACTCCTCAGTCCCTTCGTCGCTCTGGTGAGGCCTCCTGACGTAGATGTTTTGTCTTTCCTCTCCTCAAATTTCACGAAAAAAAGATTTAGGATCACGCGGGTATCTTGGGATCGTTCCAATAGTCTTGTGACGAGAACATTGTTCTTGGTGCCTCCTGACATTTAGAGGTTGTGGCAGTGTCCCGGGGAGTTGAGCTCCGAGGTGTTGTCGTCACAATTTTGTCGTTGCAGTTCTGGAATACCTGAGTTTTGCCGACATCGAAAATCTCTTTTATGCAGTTGTTGGTGAGATAACCTCGACGCCACCCAAAGATCTTGGGGAGTTCGGGAGTATTGCCATAGCTTGTATAACGGATGCTTTTGAAGGTCGAGGTACCACGATTTCTGAAGGTTTCTTGGTTATGTGTTGAAGGATGGATACAGCTGGATCTAGGTATTGTTAGTTTGGGTGATATATTTTGTGTCCCCTGTATCCCCAACACCAGATTGCATAACCAGAAAGTTTTGGGAGTTTATAGGTGGGTATTCAAGTAGCTCCTAGAATATCTTTTCGACAGATGCATGATATGGGATTGGGTAAATCTCTATCATATGTATTTGTTCCGGCTTATTCTGCAAGGAAAATCCTTTGTTTTGTTTTGAGTTGTGGTATTCGAGTTGCTTCGAAGTCAAATGTTGATTCCATACCTTTCAAGCGGTGTTCTCATATTGCTATGTGGATGCTAATCCTTCTTGATCATCGAGGTCTTCATGTTAATTCTTTTCCCAACCGACGTGCTTCTCTTTAAGTGGATCCGATCATTTCAACGTCCGCAAGATAAATTCTAAGTTTTTCTCAATGGTGTTTGTTTCATCCGTCCCAAGTTGTCTTTGTTTTCCCGCCCTCCCACCCTTTTTCGTCAAGGACTCGGATTTCTTAATCACGTATCATTTTATTTGTGGAAGTCTCTTCATTCTTTTCTTTCAATGTTCTTATGCGGTGATTTCCCATGAAGATGCTCAACAGTTTCAAGTTCATCATTCTTCATTCTCGTATTCTTTTCCGGTGGATTTAACTCAAGATTTCAGTGTTGATCACATTCCTTTCCTTGCTGCAAATGCTTTCTCTTGCCGATGCACCTCTTAATCATTCACTTCTCGCTATTCATTTGTCCTGGAGTGCTGAAGATATCTCAGAAGGCTCGTCTTTTCTTCCAAGATCCGTTCAAGCTATTTGGAGATTATTATCTCATTCAAGTCATTTAATTCAACCGGTGCAACCTCTCTTTAAAATCCTTCAACGATGTTTCTTTCGAGTGGGCCCTAACCCACATGTCTTTTCGCAGGATCTTTGTAACGCCCCGGATTCGATGCGCCAGTTGTCATCCAGTTATTCGTCGTCTTTGCCATGTCATGTGCTTGCGTGTCTCTCTTTGCCATGTCATCATCTGCATTTTTATCATGTCATCATGTGCATTTCATTTTGCATACGTGTTCGTCTCATGCATCCGAGCTTTTTCCCCGTTGTCCGTTTTGCAATCCGGCACTCCTATGTCTCCTGGCGCCCCTTTTTGCCTCTTTTCATGTGCGGGTATTAAACTTTCTCGGAATGGCCCGAGGTTTGCCAAGCAGCCATGGTATACCACCGGTAGACCGCCTGTAAAGTTTCGTGCCATTTGGAGTCCGTTTGATACTCCAACGGTTAACCGGGTAACCGTAAAAGCCTCCTTCTCTTTGCAGCCCAACACCCCTTCAAACTGGCCCAAAACCCATCTAACTCCCCTCCATGCTCTCGGTTGTTCGATCACGATTGCGTGGCCGAAAACCGCTCCTCATTTGGACTCTCCTAGCTCCCTCTACCTATTTATAAGCCCTCACGAAATTGGCGGATGAATCCATGACGAAACCCTAAAATCTCGCCGCCGCCTCCGGACATGTCCGGCGCCTGTCGACGTCAGCGCCGCCGCCCATGCCATGTGGCGCGCACGTGTCCTCCCGCCGCCGGCCGCCCGCCCGCGAGCCAGGGCCACCGCCCATCGGGGCGGTCTCGCCGCCCGCTTCGGCCCGAAACGCAGCGCCCAGCGCGCCGCCAGCCCGCCTCGGGCCAGCGAGCTCACCGAGCCCGGCCAGCGCCCTCCTCGCATCGCGCGTCTCGGCGCCTCCTCCCGCCATGGCGCGCGCCCGCCGCCGTCGCCTCCGCGCTGCCGTTGCCTCTCCCGGCGCGCCTCCCGGCCAGCGCCCGCGCCGTCCCGGCCAGCGCCGCCCGGTGCCCGTCACGCCCAGGCCACCCGGCCGTTACCTCGCCAGCTCCTCGCCCGCCCGCCTCGCCGCCAGCGCCCATAGCGCCGCCCATGCCTGCTCCGGTCAGATCCGGGCGTGGTGCCCCGGATCCGGCCAACTCCGGCCGCCCCCTCGCCTCTCCGACGAGCTCCGGCCAGATCCGCCGCCGCCTCGGTTCGCGTGCCCGCGGTTGACTTCTTCTCCCCCCCCCCCCCGATTTCCTCCAAGTCATTTTTCTATCAGTATTTTGTTGCATTTTCATCATGCCATAACTCTGCACTCGTGGCTCCGTTTGGGGCGTGTAGCATACAGAATTGTTCGCCTCGATGAGTACATCATTTCATCTCATTGCATCATTTTCATTTGAGCTCATCTTGATTCCCGAAATGCTGTTAGAAGATGGCTATGTGATGTTAGTTCCAGATTCTTATCAGAACATGCACTTTTGTCATTTTTGCCATGATTGATGTGTGCACCCTATGAACTTGAGCTCTACATGTGTTTTGTAATATGTCATTCTATCTTTACAGGGGTGTATGCCTTGTATTTTTGTGATCTCTGTGGTGACTAGCAGAAGCATGCAAACTAGGCTTCATGATGTTGCTGATTTCAGCCTCTGTTCTGCTGATATTTTTATGCTATGTAAACTTGATGCTACTGAGAGATACATGCTTATTTTGAGATACTTCAGTAAGGATGTTTTGAACATATGGTTATGATCTATCCATCCATGCCCTTTTTTGCAATTATGGATTGCCATAGCTTGAGTCAATCGAGCTCTACTTTTGCTATAAAATGTTTCCTGGCAGGTTGTTTACATGTTATTCAATTTTGCCAAGGTTGTTGTAGTTGATCCTTGCATGCTATGATGTTGTTCTTGCCATGTATAACTTCTATGCCATGTCTTCTTACTGTGAGTTTCCTTGCCATGCCATGTATTGCTCTGTGGTGAGTGGTTCAAGCTCACCAACATGCCTACTTATTGTTGTTCCTGCCATGTATGAATCTGTAATATAACTTGCCATGTTTATATGGGTGCCATCATATTTTCTGATCCTTTTTGGCTCATGGTCACTAAAGGACTTTTGTTCTATGCAATTATTAGATTCATGCCATGCCTTTGTGTTCCATGATAAGTTCCTATAGCATGTTGTTTGATAGCTCTAAACATTGCAACCTGATGTTATTTCTGCTAAAGTCTGAAACTGTTATTATTTGCAATCTTTCCATGTCCTTTTGAGCATGTTCTATTGATTTATGGAGATAGCTCAGTGTTCATGTTTTGTAATGCTTTACCTGTAAATCATGCCCATGCCTTTTGTTATCATGTTAAGATGTTGTAGCATATTGTTTTGATGCTTGCAGCATGTCTAGTTGCTGTTTTGGACAGATTGTTGCTATAACTTGTATTGTGTGCGTGTTGAACCGTTGCTCCGTTTTGAGTGTGCTCTACATGAAACTTGCTTGATTTTGCATGTTGTCTCATATTATCATGTTGCCTCCATGTTTTGAAAGTGTTTGCTTGATGTTTGTATGCATTTTGCATCAATGCTATGTTTAACTTGTTTTGCTCATATCTTCTACGCCGTAGCTCCGAATCTAATGAACTTTATATGTAACTTGACTAGAATTTCGTGTAGATCATCGTGGTGCATCTTAACTTGCTGTTTAACAACTTGAACATAAAGTTATTCAGATCTGGACCAATTTCGAAATTTGCATATGAGGTCTTACCGGAATTGTTATATGTTGTTCCCGGCCTCATTTAAACTTGACTTGATGTGTTGCTCTTGTTTGCATCAACTCTTGCCATGAGTAGCTTCATCTAGATTTGTCATGCATCATGCTTGGTGTGCATCATGTCTTGTTCATGTGTGGTGTGTTTACTATGTTGTGTGCTTCTTCTTGTTAGTTCTGTTTACGTTCTTGCGGTCGTGAGGATTCGTTCGTCTACGCTTGGTTCGGCTTCATCCGTTCATCTTCTTCATGGACTCGTTCTTCTTCCTTGCGGGATTTCAGGCAAGATGACCGTCACCTTGGATCTCACTACTATCATTGCTATGCTAGTTGCTTCGTTCTATTGCTATGCTGCGCTACCCATCACATGTTTATTCAAGCCTTCCCAAATTGCCATGAGCCTCTAACCTTTTGCACCCTTCCTAGCAAACCGTTGTTTGGCTATGTTACCGCTTTGCTCAGCCCCTCTTATAGCGTTGTTAGTTGCAGGTGAAGATGAAGTTTGTTCCTTGTTGGAACATAGAGATGTTGTTCCTTCTTTGGAACATGTTTACTTGTTGGGATATCACAATATATCTTATATTTTTAATGCATCTATATACTTGGTAAAGGGTGGAAGGCTCGGCCTTATGCCTGGTGTTTTGTTCCACTCTTGCCGCCCTAGTTTCCGTCATATCGGTATTATGTTCCCGGATTTTGCGTCCCTAACGCGGTCGGGTGATTTATGGGACCCCTTGACAGTTCGCTTTGAATAAGACTCCTCCAAAGAAGGCCCAGCCTTGGTTTTACCATTTGCCTCACCACCACCTATTTTTCCCTTGGGAGTAATTAACCCAAGGGTCATCTTTATTTAGCCCCCCCGGGCCAATGCTTGTCTAAGTGTTGGCCCGAACCGAGTAGACTGCGGGGCCCCCTCGGGGAAACTCGAGGTCTGGTTTTACTCGTAGGATGTCTCATCCGGTGTTGCCCTGAGAACGAGATATGTGCAGCTCCTATCGGGATTGTCGGCGCATTGGGCGGCTTTGCTAGTCTTGTTTTATTGTTGTCGAAATGTCTTGTAGCCGGGATTCCGAGACTGATCGGGTCTTCCCGGGGAGAAGGAATATCCTTCGTTGATCGCGAGAGCTTATCATGGGCTAAGTTGGGACACCCTGCAGGTATAAACTTTTCGAGAGCCGTGCCATGGTTATGTGGCAGATGGGAATTTGTTAATATCCGGTTGTAGTAAACTTGAAGCAAACTCTTCTAAAATACACCAACCGTGTGTGTAACCGTGAGTGTCTCTTTTAGGGGTGATCGAGAGGAGAACACGGTTTCTGGGTTATGTCTGACGTAAGTAGGAGTTCAGGATCACTTCTTGATCATTACTAGTTGACGATCGTTCCTTTGTTTCTCTTATCGCTCTCATTTGCGTATGTTAGCCACCATATATGCTTAGTCGCTGCTGCAACCTCACCACTTTACCCCTTCCTTTCCCTTTAAGCTTTGCTAGTCTTGATACCCATGGTAATGGGATTGCCGAGTCCTCGTGGCTCTGATTACTACACCACCAGTTGCAGTGTGTACAGGTTATGCGATGATCATGACGCGAGAGCGATGCTTGCTTGTATTGGAGTTCTTCTTACGCTTCTTCTTCGATCGGGGATAGGTTCCAGTCGGCAGCCTGGGCTAGTGGTGGATATTGTTTGAGTTTCTGTTTATGTTTCATCCGTAGTCGGATGTTGATCTTGTGTATGGTGTTGATGTATTCTTGTGGCATTTGTGCCTTATGTATGTATCCCCATCTATTATGTAATGTTGATGTAATGATATCCACCTTGCAAAAGCGTTCCAATATGCGGGTCTATCCTTGGTGGGACCTTCGAGTTCCTTTTGGATAGGGTCGCATATTGGGCGTGACAATCTTACCAGACTCTTCTATTTATTCCGGAGCCATTCCTAATTCTTTTCAAGTTGGACGTAAGAATGAGTTATCATCAGTCAAATGTCTTTCTCCAAGATCTTCCAAATTCTTTTCATCATTGGTTCAACCTTTCTAATTTTCATCCCGGAGTATCTCAACAATTCATGGTGATGTTTCTCATCGTCATTCTCAACATTTGAACACCGAAGAAGAGTTCCTCTTAAATCCTTACCCGTTCTTCCAAAGATTCATGGTTCTAGCTTGATGCCATCCTCTCATAATTGTTCTCGATTGTGACAATTCTTTTCTTACCATCTGGAGCATTTCATGAGTTGTTTTCCATTTCTTTCCTCCGAATGCCATCATGTCATAATTCTTCATTCTCAGCGCGTAGCTATCTTTCTCCAAATCTTACCGGTGCATCGCTCAAATACCCTCTAATCAGTTCATGATCTCTTCGTTCTCATGTATCTAAATCCTCTCAAGTATCTTTGTTTTCTTTTTCTCCAATTCTTCCCGGTGAATTGTGCCTTTGCTACGTTCATTTTCAATTCTTATGGTGGTTCGTTCAAGATTTCACTTCCTTTGTTATCATATTAATTCATTCGTTGTTTCCAAATTCCACCGGTGGTTCCATCAATACCTTCTCAAGGTTGCGCTATATCTCTCTTAATCCTTTCCACGGGAATAAGTAGTATGCCAAATCCATTGCTTGTCATCAATTTAATTTGATGAAGGATAAGCATACAATAAATCTTATTCTTATTTCCTCGAGGTGATTCAATTCTTTTCTTCCGGAGTTGTTCATGATGAAGTAATTCTCGGTTCTAGTGTTTCATCTTTTCTTTTCTGGAGTTCCAAGTTTTCGGCATTATCTCATCGCGAAGCTCCTTCTAAATCATTTCTAGGCTTGGATCCTATTATTTTCATCCTTTTGCTTACTGGAGGCTCTACATGGTGGTTCATCAAGGACTCCTTTCATTCTTCAATTGTTCTTCAAGTTTTTCTCTCGGAGTCATGATCCGCCAAGCTACACTCTAAAATAAACATGGTGCTCAACACATGTTTTGTTTTGAGGCGTTCAAGTATTCTTCTTCTTGCATTTCGAAGTGCAATTCTTTCTACCTTATCTTTTGAGATGGTGTTATGTCATCCTTGGCAATTTCTCCTCGTGCTTCATGATCCACATGTTGTCAAGAATAAGGTACTTTAAATCCATCAATCCCTTTGTTGGAGTCATCTTGGGTCATATTTCACCTAAAGCCTTCCCTAAGGAATGTTGCTATTATGGTGCTTATCAATGATCCAATTTTCTCCTTCTCATCTCGGTGAAGAAGTTTTTCATCGCCTTGGTGCTCTCACTCAAACCAATGGCTTCCTTTAGTGGCCGTTTGTCACCTCATAATTTTGAGTTGTCTTTCATAAGCCCACATCAAGCTTATCCTTTCGTTGTTGATAATCCAACAACTCCGTTCTAGCATTTGTTGTAAGCGTGCTCTCTCAAGATCTTGTTTCTCTCTGTTCATTTCATTCCATTCTTTCTTTCTTCCGGAGGCATTGCGATGTTGCTCTCTTCACCCATCACCTCGTGTTGTCAAGATCATGTTATTTTCTTACTTATCCATTTAACCGGAGTGTTGTGTCATCTCTTCAAGTTCTTTTCATCTTATCAAGTTTTCCTTCTTATTTTAGTCGGAGTGCTGGCCAAATTATATCAATCTTATTCCTTCTCTATCTAGTTTTAACCGGAGTGGTTTCAATATCTATCTTATCACTAAACCTCTTGGTTCTCGTCGTATCCCTTGTTCCTCTTTTCCAACGGAGTGTTTTCAATTTTGCTCATCTTCGTTGTTTTCTTTCTTTCATTTTGCTCAATATCTCAAGGTTCATGGTTTCACTCGTTTGTCAAAGAAGCAACTTAGGTTTACCTCTTATCTTCCTCTTTCTTTTCCCTCCGGTGCCATCCTAGATCTCGGGACGAGATCCTCTCGTAGTGGTGGAGTGTTGTGACGCCCCGGATATAACTTTCCATATTGTAACTCCAACTCTTGCCTTTTCCGGAGATGCGATATTTTATTTCCTCCGTGGTTGGGTTTTTGTCTTTTGTTTTTGCATTTTGTTCATGTCTTGCATCTCATCTCATGGCATCATGTGCATTGCATCGGCATTGTTTTCTTAAAACTTGCATCCGCTCATAGTTGCCGCTCCTCGCTTCTCTCTGTTGCGTTCGGTGGCCGTCCCGAGACCAATCGGGATTTCGCTTCCCTCTTGACCGTGACCACCTAACCTCTCTTGCCAGTGCATCGACCCCTCGCCCGCGTCCGAAACTTCCTGAACCCGACCCGCTCAGTCATCACCATTGGGTCCGGATCATCCCCAATCATCTACAAAATATCTCCGTTTTCTTTGTTTGGTCTCCCTAGCCTATTTATCCAGAACCGTCCGATTACAATCGGAAGGATCAAATAGTCCCTAGCCAAATCCACCTGCTATATATACACGGGATCCAACCCTAGAAATTAGGCAGCTTGTCCCATCCTCCTCATTCCTCCTAGCCGCCGCCACTCTCTCCCTTGGTTTCGGCCGAGCCAACCAGCCACCACCGATCCTCTTCCTTGGGATCCATCCCTCCCGATCCACCAACCACAACCAGACTCCTCTCCTCCTCGTTTTCCCCTCCTTCCGCTCGTTCGTCCCCGAGCAGCGCCTTCACCGTCGCTGGGCCAAGCGTCACCAGGACCCTCGCACACGAGCTCCTCCCTTCTCACGCGCCTGAGACCAGCAGCTCTCCTCGAGCCGGCCGCAGCAGCAGCCCCAGGCCGACCCCGCGCCCTCTCCCTCGGTCCCTCCTTCTTTCTCCTGATCTCACATCTCTCTCTCTATCGCAGGACCCTGACGGCCAAGGCGCCAGGAGCCCGAGCCTCCCGTCGCCAAACGCCACCGTGGCCAGCCGCCGGAACCCGACTGGACCATGCCGCAGCTCCTCGGCCTCCTTCCTTTCTCTCTTTCTTTCTTCTTCTTCACTGTCGTTTCTCTCTCCCTCCCTCACGGTACGCTCTCTGTCTCTCAACGCAGGACGCCGCTGCCATGGCCTCAAGTCGAGCCGCCCTCGACCTCCTCCGGCCGCCCAACCATCAGATCCGTTCCGCCGTTCCTCGTTGTCCCCTCTTTGGATCTCGCCGCGAGACGCCTGCGTCGAGCAGCCGCGCCAAGTCCGGCCGCCTCCTCCTCTGGTTCTGCTTCCGCTTTGAGCAGGAGGTCGACACCCCGCCTCGAGCCACGACCGCGCGTCGCCTGCGTGCGTTGACCGCGCCCAGGCCCAGCTGCTCCCCTCTGTCGCGCGAGGCCCAGCTGCTCCCCTCCGTCGCGCGAGGCCCAGCGCCCCAAGCTGGCCTCCTCTGCAGACGGGCCGAAGCCCATGGGTGAGCTGCCCCCAACGCCTACCCTATTCGGCTCCTGTTCCAGATTCGGCCCGCATATGTTTTTTTCCCAGTTCTGCAAATTTGTCTATTATCCAGAGAGTGCAGATTTACAGTTTAACCCTCATGTTCATGCATTTAATAACTCAACAACCGTGCATCGGATTAAAATGTTTTAAACATGTAAAATGCTTAGTTTTTCATCTAGTTTCATAATATGCCACTTTCATCCATGTTAAATATGTTTAAAATGTTGTTTGATTAAATTTTCTCAAATGCCATGTTAAAATGCTTTTATTTCATAACTAAATAACCGTAGCTCGGTTTTAAATGTTCTTTATATGTAAATGGGGTGGAATAATGCATAGATTAACATGTTACACTTTATTTTGCTGTTTAATAACATTAAAATATGGTTTAGTGCAGGACAGTACCGAATCTAAAATATGCACATGGGGATTTTCCGGAATTGTTGTTTCTTATTTCCGGCCTCATTTAAATTTGCCTAAATAGTTAGTTTACTTATGCTCCACCCCTTGCCTTGTTTAATAACATTTAATATTGTTGGGTACATAACCGAGATTAAACTAAATATGTCAATGTGGTGTTTTGTCAATATGCAACTCGTTGCATATTGAGTTCCACTTAACTTGTAGCATTGTTTGTTGCACTTTCCCATGTCATGCCTCATTAAACCGGACATGCATCATACTTGGTTGTGCATCATGCCATGATTATGTGATGGTTGTTTACTATGTTGTTTGCTTCTTTCCGGTTTGCTTCTCTCGTTAGCTTCGGTTTCGTTCCGGAGTTGTGAGGATTCGTCGACTACTCCCGGTTGTCTTCTTCATGGACTCGTTCTTCTTCCTAGCGGGATTTCAGGCAAGATGACCGTCACCTTGGATCTCACTACTATCATTGCTATGCTAGCTGCTTTGTTCTATCGCTTTGCCGCGCTACCTATCTCTTGTTGCTCAAGCCTCACTAATTGCCATGTCAGCCTCTAACCTTTGTCACCCTTCCTAGCAAACCGTTGTTTGGCTATGTTACTGCTTTTGCTCAGCCCCTCTTATAGCATTGCTAGTTGCAGGTGAAGATGAAGATTGCTCCATGTTGGATTATGTTTATGTTGGGATATCACAATATCTCCTATATTATTAATGCATCTATATAATTGGTAAAGGGTGGAATGCTCGGCCTTATGCCTGGTGTTTTGTTCCACTCTTGCTGCCCTAGTTTCCGTCATATCGGTATTATGTTCCTGGATTTTGCGTCCCTAACGCGGTTGGGTGGTTTATGGGACCCCCTTGACAGTTCGCTTTGAATAAAACTCCTCCAAAGAAGGCCCAACCTTGGTTTTACCATTTGCCTCACCACCACCTATACCCTTTCCCTTGGGTCGGCCAACCCGAGGGTCATCTTTATTTTAGCCCCCCCGGGCCAATGCTTCTCTAAGTGTTGGCCCGAACCGAGCTGCCTGCGGAGCCACCTTGGGGAAACTTGAGGCTTGGTTTTATTCGTAGCTAGTATCATCCGGTGTTGCCCTGAGAACGAGATATGTGCAGCTCCTATCGGGATTTGTCGGTGCATCGGGCGGCTTTGCTGGTCTTGTTTTATTACTGTCGAAATGTCTTGTAGCCGGGATTCCGAGACTGATCGGGTCTTCCGGGAGAAGGAATATCCTTCGTTGATCGCGAGAGCTTATCATGGGCTAAGTTGGGACACCCCTGCAGGTATAAACTTTCGAGAGCCGTGCCCGCGGTTATGTGGCAGATGGGAATTTGTTAATATCCGGTTGTAGTAAACTCGAAGTAAACTCTTCTAAAATACACCAACCGTGTGTGTAACCGTGAGTATCTCTTTTCGGGGTTGATCGAGAGGAGAACACGGTTTCTGGGTTATGTTTGACGTAAGTAGGAGTTCAGGATCACTTCTTGATCATTCCTAGTTGACGACCGCTTGCTTTGCTTCTCTCCTCGCTCTTATTTGCATAAGTTAGCCACCATATATGCTTAGTCGCTGCTGCAACCTCACCACTTTACCCCTTCCTTTCCCTTTAAGCTTTGCTAGTCTTGATACCCATGGTAATGGGATTGCTGAGTCCTCGTGGCTCATGATTACTACAACAACAATTGCAGGCTGCAGTTATGCGATGATTATGACGCGAGAGCGATGTTTGCTTGTTTTGGAGTTCTCCTTCTGCTTCTTCTTTGATCAGGGGATAGGTTCCAGGTCGGCAGCCTGGGCTAGCAGGGTGGATATTGTTTGAGTTTCTGTTTATGATTCATCCGTAGTCGGATGTTGATCTTGTATGTCGTGATGTTGTATTGTTGTATTCAGGTGACATTGTATGTCTTGGTTGTATCCCCACTATTATGTAATGTTGATGTAATGATATCCACCTTGCAAAAGCGTCTTCAAGATGCGCTTCTATCCTTGGTGGGACCTTCGAGTTCCTTTAGGATAGGGCCGCATCTTGGGCGTGATAACTTATGTTGATCAGCGGTACTACTACCGGGACAGAACGGAGCAGAACGGAAGAAAAAGGGCAGCTCCAAAGATGCGGAAGGAAGACGACGGGTGTGAAGGATGTGTACGTGTTGATTCCACCCAAGTCTTACCACAGCCGATCCCCTCTTGATAGTACGGTGACTCCTATGAAACTAGGCCACCAACAACGAAGCGAAGGAGCTACACCGTCTTGAATACAACACCGAGGGGAGGTAATCGTCTCGTGCCAATGGATGAATCTCTGAAATAACTTAACACACATGATTAGTCCGTAAAAGCACTGTCATCAATCAGCAAAACAACTTGGGGATAAACATGCCCTTACAATCTCCCCCTTTTTGGTGGATTGATGACAATACGGGATTTGCGCAAACAAGAGAGATAAAGGACAAGCGCAAAAACCCACGTCCTAAAATGTAGATGGGCTCCCCCTGGGTGTGTGCTATCTCGATAAGTGCTTTGGACTGCACGGCACACATACTAGGATCAACGCTCCCCCTACATTTTAGAGACCAACCAAACACCTAAGCAGGATATATGAGAGGAGCATAGATAAACTAACGAGATAAGCATGCAACTCATAAGATATGGTGACATAGATAATGATACTGGAAATAAAAGGTAGCATAGGTAGCATATGTCTCACACCATATGACAGGAACTTAGGTCTCACTGACACAAACCAACAAAGCAAATAGCGAGGAAGGCACGAAGACGGAAGACACAAAGCACAAATCCCTAAACTCTCTCCCCCTTTGGTATCGAGACACCAAAAAGGAGAGGGAGTGCTGCTACGGCTCCAGGTGATAGCAGAAGACGGACACCCACATCAGATGTCAGCGGGACCATCTGCGCCACCGTCGTCGGTCGGGAAGTGCTCGGCATCAGAATCAGTCCACAGGCAAGGTCTTTGAATCCACTCCTCCTCCTCAGTAAGCTGGTCCTCCGATCCACTGTTGACTGTAGCACCCAACTGACGCATGAGCTCCTTGTGGCGACCACGAGCCTTCTTCTCAGCCACATGAGTCATGTACTGACCGTGAGCCTCCATGCAGAACAACTTCATCATCTTAGACTTGAGCTTCTTTGCCCAAGAGGGCTCTGCCTCAGAAGGCATGTAGTCATCATCATCATCATCATCAGCCCCAGTCTCCTCCTCGGTCTCCATGGCAGTAGCAGACGAAGGAACTCCAGTCTTAGGGGCCTGAGTGCCCCAGTTATCCTTCTTCCTCAGACGCTTGATGTCGTGAGACACCAACTCTCCAGTCTCCAGCACCACCTTGGGATAGACACGAGCCCAGGCCTTCTCAATAAGCAGCATGATGAACGGACCGTAAATCGGGCACTTGCGCTTGGAGATAGTAGATAACAGCTCAGACCACATGACATGGGAAATATCCAGGGACTCTTCGGTGTTCTGTTCCTTCTGACGCTGACAAAAGAGAAGCATGCCCACGAGATAGGAGTGAACCTGATCCTGATTCCCGATACGAGGGAAAAGAGTCTCTCTGAAGATACGGTGAAGAATATCCAGATAGGCAGGCAGCTCATAAGTTTCCTTCTTCGTCTCGTGGTTGATCCTCAAAGTGCAAGAGGGCCACGTAACTTGCTTGTGAGTGGAGTTGGTGTTGCGGTGTGGGCGAAAGCCGACAGGAGACTCAAGTCCTAGATCTTGCACCCCAATCAAATTCATGAAAGCTTTCCACTTGACTGAAAGCAACTTGCCATTGGTCAACCAAGTTAGTGTCCTGTCCTCATCAGTCCCGAGATGAACCGTGGCAAAGAATTGGGCCACAATATCAGCATCAAAATCTTTGTTGAATTGCATGACCCTAAGAATGTTCGATTGAGTGCACATCGAAGAGCTTCACCAAAGTATTCAGGATCCTTTTCCATATGGTCGGTGTCGATGGAGTGCACGTTGACAAAGAGATTCTTCTTGGCCTTGAGAACATCAAAGAAGATGGCGAACTGAAACTTGTTCGAGCGGACAGTTGACCATAGTGGGATCTTGGTACGCCTCATATGGGTTCTTGGCGACGCCGCCTGTAACTCCTTAGGTGACATTTACGCACGGTTTTGCCAGAGTGCTTGACTTGACACCGTTCTTTTGGAGTTGAGGTGGAGGTGGAGGTGGAGGTGGAGCACTTGAGGAAGCACCGGCACTGGTGGTGCAGCAAGAACGCTTGGACGTGGCACGACCGGGGTTGACATGACGAGCGGATGCTCGAGGAAGCTCATCACCTGGAACCACACACAAAACACGCAAACAACCGTAAAGAACGATCAAAAGCCACAAAACACGAGCAAAAGGATCACTGAAAGGTAAGAGCATGATGGAAACTGGTAGGGGGCGGTAGTACCGTGCCCTGATAGCGGTAGTACCGCTCCAAGCGGTAGTACCGCTCCAAGCGGTAGTACCGCTCTGGAGAGAGCGGTAGTACCGCTCGAGACGGGGAAACTGCGGTTTCCTACTACCGTGGACAGATCCGGCACTACCGTCCTACCAAATTCAAAAATACTCCAACCAAACATCAATCCAAACTGTCTAGAAGCATTCTCCATTCTACTCAAGCCTAGATTTGGCCAAAGATCTAGAGATGAAACTGCTACTGCCCCTAAGAAGCTAGATGGGAAATCTAGACAAAAAGAAAGAGAGAACGGGGGCAATACCGGCATCCATGGCAAGAGGACAAGGTGGGGATCGACTCCACCGAAGGAAATGGAGAGGGACGCCCGGAGAGGAGATCCGCGGAGCCCTCATGGCGCCCGATTCTTTGGAGAGAGAGGAATAGAGCGAGGGGCGAGCGAATGGGTATGGGGGAGAAGAAAACTCCCCCTGCCCCGATATAACCCCCTGCCCGCGCCTCACAGCGGTAGTACCACGCTGGAGGGCGGTAGTACAGCTTGGAGTGGTAGTACCGCTCGCCAGCAGCGGTAGTACCGCCAGCAACCAAAAAGGCCTCTAGACAAAAAACTCAAGCACAACAAGGAGAAAGGGAAGGCAAGGACAAGAAACAAGAACAACAGGGCAGCACACACACTAACAAAGGTCCAGAAACCACTCCTTCAAGACAACCAACCGAAAGAGGAGCGAGCTCTGGCCGCTCTCAAGAGAGGGCGGTGGCCGGAGCCACCTATGTTTGAGTCAATTGGTATGGCACCGCGAAGAAATATCCTTGGGCCCATGACCAAAACTCGTCTTTGAAGCACAAGTACCATCAAAAATGGCTAATGTGAAAGAGTTGATCGTTTTATGCATAATGGAGGGAGGAAGAGTTCATTGAGAGAACAACACTCCCCCTATGTCCATGCCTACACGTAAACTAGACAACAAGATGAGTGTGGTGGGGGTGCAAGGGTTCAAGTCACATTGCTCAAATCAATGATATTTAGCTCATGCCTTAACTCGCGAAATCTTGCTTCATCCAAGGGCTTCGTGAAGATATCTGCAAGGTTATCATGAGTGTTGACATACTTGAGCTCGATCTCCCTCGCCTAATGTGATCCCGGATGAAGTGATACCGAATCTCAATGTGCTTCGTCTTGAAGTGTTGCACGGGTTGAGAGAAATCTTGATGGCACTTTCATTATCACACCAAAGAGGCACTTTGTCACAAATGACACCGTACTCCTTTAAAGTTTGCCTCATCCATAGGAGTTGAGCACAACAACTACCGGCCGCCACATATTCCGCTTGATTGGACGAGAGAGAGACACACAACTTTGCTTCTTGGAAGACCAACTTACCAAGGAGCAACCAAGAAATTGGCACCCCCCGAAAGTGGACTTCCTATCCACTTTGTCTCCCGCCCAATCGGAATCCGTATACCCTTCTAGCTTGAAGTTTGCTCCTCTTGGGTACCATAAGCCAAAGTTTGGGGTATGAGCCAAATATCGGAAGATTCGCTTGACCGCCACATAGTGGCTTTCCTTGATCTTGACTTGAAACCGTGCACACATTCCCACACTCAACATGATATCCGGTCTAGATGCACAAAGGTAAAGCAAGGAGCCAATCATGGAGCGATATACCTTTTTATCCACCGCTTTACCATTGGGGTCAATGTCAAGTTGGCACTTGGTAGGCATTGGTGTAGTAGCCGGCTTGACATCACTTAGATTGAATCTTTTGAGCATGTCTTGAGTGTATTTGGCTTGGTTGATGAAGGTTCCTTCTGTTCTTTGTTTGATATCGAAACCAAGGAAGAACTTCAACTCTCCCATCAAAGACATCTTGAACTTGGAGGTCATGAGAGCGGCAAATTCCTCATTGAAAGCTTTGTTAGGAGAACCAAAGATAATATCATCAACATATAGTTGGCATACAAACAACTCCCCATTGACCTTCTTAGTAAAAGGAGTGGGATCGATTTGCCCCACTTCAAATCCACGATCTTGTAACAACTCGGGAAGGTGGTCATACCACGCATGTGGGGCTTGTTTAAGGCCATAGAGTGCCTTATCGAGTTGATACACGTGATCCGGGAAGTAGGGGTCCTCGAACCCGGGGGGTTGCTTGACATAGACCAACTCATTAATAGGACCATTAAGAAAAGCACTTTTCACATCCATTTGTTGCAACTTAAAGTTGTGATGGGAAGCATAAGCAATCAACAAACGAATGGATTCAAGACGAGCAACGGGAGCAAAGGTTTCACCATAGTCGATACCCTCGACTTGGGAGTAGCCTTGTGCTACCAATCTTTCCTTGTTGCAAATGATGTTCCCATGAGCATCTTGCTTGTTCTTGAAGATCCACTTGGTTCCAACCACGTTATGGTTCCCCGATGGCCTTGGCACCAATCTCCACACCTTGTTGTACTCAAAGTTGTTGAGTTCTTCATGCATGGCATTGAGCCAATCCGAGTCTTCGAGCGCCTCATAGACCTTTTGGGGTTCAACACAAGAAACAAACGCGTGATGTTCACAATAGTTTGCCAATTGTCTATGAGTGCTTACCCCTTTTCTTATGCTTCCAACCACATTCTCCATGAGATGGCCCTTGGTGGCGAGTTTGGAAGCAATCTTGGCGGCACGACGCTCTAATTCCTCCTCGGAGGTGAGATGAGGAGGGGTCACTTGATCATCTTGAGCACCGTCTTGAGCATGTTCTTCATCTTGAGCATGCTCGGGGGAGAGAACTTGACCTTGGGCATCATTTGGAGTGTCATCATCGTCTTGAGCACGATCTTTCCCTTGGTCTTGTTAATGAGGTTGAGGGCCTTCACTTTGTTCTTCGGAAGCGTGTGGGCCTTGGGTTGGTGATGGCTCCACTTGAGTGGAGCATTGTCCTTCTCCTTCGCCACAAGGGGTTCCTCAGCGGGTAGGATAAAACCAACACCCATTCTTCTTATGGCTTGAGGAGGAATTTCATCACCTACATCACAAGTGCCACTTTGCTCCACTTGGGAGCCGTTATTCTCATCAAACTCCACGTTACACGTCTCCTCAATACGTCCCGTGGATTTATTGGGGACACGGTAACATGAGAGTTTCTAGCATAACCAACAAATATGCCCTCATGAGCTCTAGCTTCAAATTTAGACAAACGAACACCTTTCTTGAGAATGAAACACTTACACCCGAACACCCGGAAGTACTTGAGGTTGGGCTTGTTGCCGGTGAGTATCTCATAAGGAGTCTTGTTCAAGCCTTTGCGGAGATAGAGCCGATTGGATGCATGACATGCGGTGTTGATGGCTTTGGCCCAAAAGTTGTATGGAGACTTGAACTCCGCCATCATGGTCCTTGCCGCATCCATCAACGTCCGGTTCTTCCTCTCCGCAACACCATTTTGTTGAGGGGTATATGGTGCAGAATATTGATGCTTGATCCCCTCATCACTAAGAAACTCATCCAAGGTGTAGTTCTTGAACTCGGTGCCATTGTCACTCCTTATAGTCAAGATCTTTGCATTATGTTGACGTTGAGTTTCATTTGCAAAGTCGATGACGGTTTGTTGAGTCTCACTCTTCCTCTTGAAGAAGTATACCCAAGTGTATCTTGAATAGTCATCCACAATCACCAAGCAATACTTTATACCTCCAAGACTATCAAATGATGGTGGCCCAAAGAGATCCATGTGAAGGAGCTCAAAGGGTCTCTTTGAGTATATGATGGTCGTGGGAGGGTGAGCCTTCTCATGAAGCTTTCCTTCAATACAAGCACTGAAAGCACGGTCTTTGGCAAAACTAACATTTGTTAGTCCACGGACATGGTCCCCCTTGAGAAGACTTTGCAAAGATCTCATATTGACGTGGGCTAAACGGCGATGCCAAAGCCATCCCACGTCAACTTTAGCCATTAGGCATGTCGCTCCGAAAAGTTAATCACATAGAGACCATTCTCGACATGCCCAACAAAGGCTACTTTAAGAGTCTTGCTCCACAAGAGGGCCACGGTATCAATGTCAAAGAAGGTAGCAAAACCAATGGTTGCAAGTTGACGAACGGAAAGCAAATTGTATGCAAGGGACTCAACAAGCATGACTTTCTCGATCGTAAGATCATGAGAAATGACAACCTTGCCGAGACCCAATACCTTAGAATGTGATGCATCACCCCACTCGACATTGGTGGGCATAGATGGAATCTCTTGCACGTCCACCACCAAGTCCTTGCTCCCGGTCATATGATTTGTTGCTCCACTATCGAGCAACCATGATCCCCCACCGGAAGCAAACACCTACAAGAGATCAATGCTTTGTTTTAGGTACCCATTATTAATGGGTCCTTTGATGTTAGTAACAAGGGTCTTGGGAACCCAAATAGACCATTCAATGTACTCATAAGGAGAACCAACAAATTTAGCATAAACATGCCCATCACTAGCACGGCACAACACATATGAGGGGTTAAAGTCGCCGGCTATGTTCAAGGGGATGACGTTGTCCTTCTTGGCATTGCCACCCTTGGCACGGTTCTTCTTCTTCTTGGAAGCACCCTCTCCATCTTCTTCGACACAAATCTTGGCCTTCAAGGTGAGGTTGGGCTTCTTTGCTCTTTGGGAGCGAAGCACCGCATTGTCGGCGGTCTTGTCCAATATGCTCATAGCCACAAACTCATCCAACACATCACTTGAGGACAGGGTGTGGAAGTCCGGCCGTTGACGGATGAGGGAGGACATGGCTTTGTGGTAGGGCATCATTGCCTTGAGGAATTTGGCGCTTGATCCAGTTGTCATCCGTGTCCTTACTTCCATGATCCCGGAGGGAGACTGCAAGCTTGGTTACTCTCTGATAGAGCTCACGAGGTTCTTCTTCTTCTTTCATTGCAAATTCATCGGCTTCATCTTGGACCACTTCATAATTGGAACGTTGGATGCTTGCGCTTCCACAATAAAGGGAAACCACCTTGAGCCAAGCATCTTTGGCAAGGGAGTAGGGCCGGAGATGAGGGAGGTCTTCGGGAAGGATTGCTTCTTGGATGATGAAGAGAGCATTCTCATTGAATTGATGATCCACGACTTCTCTTGGAGAAAAGTTGCTCGAGTCATGCGGATAGAAACCTTCTTCAATGATTCTCCAAAGTTTAGTGTTCACATGATTTAAATGACGCTTAAAATGATAGACCCAAGAATCAAAATCCTCCTTTTTATCAACCTTAGGTGGTGGACCGGCATGATTCAAATGAGTGGAAGGAATCGGTCCACCATAAACGGGAGGAGGTTGCACATGGGAAAAGATGCCGGTGCCATTCTTAACACGAGACGATGGGGCTTTCTCACTAGTAGCTTCCCCCTTATCGGAGTTAGCATCCGCTCCCGTGTTGGCGGGATCACCCACTTTCACGGGTGCGGTGGAAAGTTTAAGCCCTTCTAGGAATTCCTTAAACATGTCCTTGACCTCGGTCGTCATGGAGGTTTTCAATGTGTCCAACGCCACATTGAATTCCTCACGAGAGATCGAGGTACCCCCATCTCCCGTAGATGATATCGGATTCGCACCGGAGTGCTTCCCCACATCATCTACGACGTCAACCATACTCTTCGGATGGTAAAGTCCTTAAAAAGAGACGAGGCTCTGATACCAATTGAAAGGATCGATATGGTTGACTAGAGGGGGGGTGAATAGGCAACTAACAATTTTAAAGCTTTTCTTTACCAAATTAAACTTTGCAACAAAATAGGTTGTCTAGATGTGCAACTAAGTGAGCAACCTATATGATGCAATAACAACTAGCACATAAGCAAGCAAAGGATGTAACACAAGTAGGCTTGCAAAAGTAAAGGCACGAATTAACCAAGAGTGGAGCCGGTGGAGACGAGGATGTGTTACCAAGTTCCTTCCTTTTAAGGGAAATGCGTCTCCGTTAGAGCGGTGTGGAGGCACAATGCTCCCCAAGAAGCCACTAGGGCCACCGTATTCTCCTCACGCCCTCACACGATGCGAGATGTCGTGATTCCACTATTGGTGCCCTTGAAGGCGGCGACCGAACCTTTACAAACAAGGTTGGGGCTATCTCCACAACAATTGGAGGCTCCCAACAACACAACGAAGCTTCACCACAATGGAGTATGGCTCCGAGGTGACCTCAACCGTCTAGGGTGCTCAAACACCCAAGAGTAACAAGATCCGCTAGGGATAAGAGGGGGAATCAAATTTCTCTTGGTGGAAGTGTAGATCGGGGCCTTCTCAACCAATCCCGAGCAAATCAACAAGTTTGATTGGCTAGGGAGAGAGATCGGGCGAAAATGAAGCTTGGAGCAACAATGGAGCTTTGGGGAAAAGAGCTGAGTGAACTTTGGGGAAGAAGACCCCTCTATATAGTGGGGGAATCAATCCAATCGTTACCCCACTGAACAGCCACGCACAGAGCGGTACTACCGCTTGAGCAGGGCGGTACTACCGCTCAAGGGGGGTACTACCGCTCCCACTCAGCGGTACTGTCGTGCTGACGAGGAAGATAGGGCCCTGGCCCCAGAGCGGTACTACCACTTGGAGCGGTACTACCGCCACTACTACCGCTCCTAGTACCGCAAAACCCGACACGAGAAACACCGGTCTCGAATCGAGGCGGTAGTAGCGCGGAACGACAGCGGTACTATGGCCGAAGCCCGCAAGCGGTACTACCGCTCTGCGGAGCGGTACTACCGTTGAGAGCGGTACTACCGCTTAGTGGAGCGGTACTACCGCTGGAGAGCTTCGGCGGTACTACCGTTGTTGACCGCGGTACTACCGCTGGGACGAGCAGGCGAGGAACGGAAGAAAAGGGCAGCTCAAAGATGCGGAAGGAAGACGACGGGTGTGAAGGATGTGTACGTGTTGATTCCACCCAAGTCTTACCACAGCGGATCCCCTCTTGATAGTACGGTGACTCCTACGAAACTAGTCCACCAACAACGAAGCGAAGGAGCTACACCGTCTTGAATACAACACCGAGGGGAGGTAATCGTCTCGTGAATCTCTGAAAGAACTTAACGCACATGATTAGTCTGCAAAAGCACTGTCATCAATCACCAAAACAACTTGGGGATAAACATGCCCTTACACCGTGTGAGGTTCGAACTCTGGGGTGTGCACGGAGGATTCTCTCTCTATCTCTAGTTCGCTCGCTCAACGATCTCATGGCCTAGCTCGATGAACCCGAAGAACACGTGATGCAGAGGTTTATACTGGTTCGGGCCACCGTTGTGGTGTAATACCCTACTCCAGTGTGGTGGTGGTGGATTGCCTCGTGGGCTGAGAATGAACTAGTACAATGGGTGAACAGCATTCGGAGGAGAGGCGTTCTTGAGCTCTATGAGCTGGTGAGGGTGGTCTTGGTGGAATGGATCCGGTCCAAGATGAGTTGGTTCCCGATCGATTATCCCCCCATGGTGGTGGCTAGTCCTATTTATAGAGGCCCCGGTCCTCTTCCCAAATGTTAGGCGGGAAGGGATCCCACAACGGCCAATTTTGAAGGGAGACAACTAGTACAAGTTATCCTAACAAAAGTAGTCTTCGACTGCCAAAGGCTCTGGTGGTCACGCTGCCGTGGGCTCCCCGATGACCTCCGTCCTGCCGTCCTGCTAGTCTTGGTCTCATTGCACCGATATGGAAACCTTTGTCTGATGCCTTGGGACTCCTCGCCTGCGCTTGCCTCTTTAACACCAAAGAGGAAACCAGTACATTGCGCCCGCTGGCGCCCGCCTGGCCTTGGTCATCACGGCTCACGTCAGGCGAGCCTCGCGAGGTTCCCCTTGCATAGATATCTCCGCTCCTTGGGAGCCAGCCTTGGGAGGCCGCCCCCAAGGAGGTCTTGGTGTCACCCGCCTCACGAGGCTTGGCCCCTCGCGAGGGTCTTGAGTTGTTGTGTCGAAGCCGGGCCATACCAGGCCATTGGTGGAGCCACGCCGTGGGCCGCAGGCAGGCAAGTCTGGGTACCCCCATTCCCAGGACGCCGACAGTAGCCCCCGGGCCCAAGGCACGCTCGGGCTTGGCTTCGAGGCGAAGCCAAGGGGCAAGTGCGGAGTGCCGCTGCCCCAACCGCTTGCGGCTTTGGTCGACGCATGGCAATTGACAGGACGTGGGCACCTCGCTTCCCCGTGCTACCTCGGCAACCGTCCTCGACTTGACGAGACCCTGTTGCATGCAGAAGGAAAACCATCATTGTGTGTGATCATTGAGGCCGGCGGTTGGCCTCCCGCTGACTATAAACGAGGAGAGGGGCGGAGCCCCCGTTGCTCATCTCCTTCTCCATGCAGCGCGCTCCCCCTTCTTCCTCCTTGCTTCACCGTCTTGCCGCGGCTCCCATGGCGCCTATTGGGAGATTCTCTGCCGCTGAGAAAGGAAAAAAACCCGCGAGGAACAGGGGCCACTTCCGCCGAATAAGAGATTTGGCTATTCCCGCGGCGCCGGTGTGAGGCTGGAGGTGACGAGGCCTTGGTACGAGCGGCCTCCTCCTGGTTATCCTCTGCCCTTTTACACCCAAGCGCAAGGCTCCAGAGGAGGAGGTGGCACCTCGCACCGCTCGTGTCGCTGCCGTAGCGGCTGGGCCGTTGTTGCACGGGCCGTCGTCCCACGAACCCACGCCGAGGGCTCCTCGCAGGAGTCGTAGTATGGGCGGCGATGCCACCGCGTACATGGATCAAGTTTCCGCAGTTCTTCGCCGGAGAGATGCCGCCGAGAGGGCCGCTCGAGTTGTGGCTACAGCATGCCGAGTGTAGCACCCCGGCGACGGGAGCGGAGGTCGAAGTCGTTTCCCCGGGCAAGATCTTCATGACCCGTGGGTGGGGCGAGGTCGCCCGCGCCTACCGCGCGGAAGGGGCGCTCGCCATCCATTTTTAGTATGACGGCGCCTCCATGTTGTTCTTCAAGGTCTTCAACTAGGAGGGCCGCCGCCTGGAGTGCTGCCCTGGAGGGGGCCGCTAGGACGGCGCAGCGGCAGGCACCGAGCCCTCCTGTGGTCCTGTTGATAGCTCCTCCAGCAGCAGCGGTGGCTCCTGGTGATCTAGCTACTCTCCCGAGCTTGGCGATGCTCCGGAGACGAGCGACGACAGCTACGTGCCCCTGAGCTCTCGCCGTGCTCGAAGTACAGCAACGGCGTCTGCTCAACATCGCCGATGATCTGGATGGGGTCGGTGTCCGCCCCTAGGGGACCACCGTTGATGATGGCATCGGCGGTGACGTCTGTAGATATGACTCTTCGAAGCCTTCTTCTTTTGTTCTCTGTGAGGAATCGAGATGAACCCCGTGGGTGTGTGTAAAGAATCCATAGCGCTTTTGAGTCCTTCCAGAGGTGGTTTGCTGGCGCCTCCTTCGTCCCATGCTTCGGACAGGGTTGGTTCAGCAGATAATTCAACCGGTCCGGATTGTGATTAGGCGCACCACCTCGGTTCGGATGTTTACCTTTGCGCCGTTGACCCTTGTCCTGCACATTGGTGTTGGCTCTGAAGCCCATGTTACCATTCGCCTTACGCTTGTTTCCTCCGTTACTGCCGAGTGATCTGCTGGCTTACGGAGTTGTTGTTCTGTTTTCCTTCCTGTTCCATCCTCCTCCTCGGACTCGGGATCCTTGGTACTATCGAATCAGCGTACTTCACTAAAACGCCCATGAGAGTGCCCATGTCATTGCAAAAACGCTTCATGCGACCCAGCTTCAATTTTAAAGGTTCGAACCGGCGGTTGCTCTCTAGGGTTAAGATTGCGAGAATCGGTGTTGATCCGGTGCGAAGAATGTAGAACTTGAAGCAGGCGCCCAATGGGTTGTGGATTCTCCCTCAGCCTGGACACAAGCCGCCAAGTCCACCACAGACATGGGCTGCTTACAGGTGTCTTTGAAATTCTGAATGAACCGGGTCCGCAACTGGGTCCATGAACTGATGGAATTGGGTGGCAAGTTTTTCAGCCAAGTTCGGGCCGTGCCTTCAAGCATCATGGTAAAATACTTTGCACATGCAGCTTCATCCACATCCAGCATCTCCATGGCCATCTCATAGCTTTCTATCCACGCCTCTGGAGCGGATCGGCGGTATAATTGGGCACCTTGCGTGGCCCCTTGAAATCTTTGGGCAAGCGTACATTGCGTAAAGCGGGGGACGAGCAAGGCACCCCAAAGAGCCAGATGTAACCCGGGCTCGAAGATGGTCGGTCGAACCGATGCGGTGATGATCCTCATGTCTTGTTAACTCGGCCTCCCTCGTGCCTGGCCCGGTCCACCACCTCTTGAGCGTTTTCGAAGCCACCCGCCGGGTTGTTGCCGCGAGGTGCCCCGCGCTGCGCATTACTTGACACGGCCGTTTCATCTGTGTGCCGGCCATAACTCCGGCTTGGGCGGGGGGTGGAGTGGATCCGATCACGGCTGTATGAGTACGCTTCTGTTGGGCGGGGCCGTCCTCGAGAGCTCTTTGACCTGCGTGTTTCCACCGCTGTGGTGAATCGCCTTCGATTGGAATCGCCTCCAACCGCGCCGCAGCCGCAACAAGGTTATCCATCGGGTTGGAGTAGTGACACGGAGGTGTTAGCACAACCCGAGGCGCCCGGCATGATGGCGAGCAGATCTATCACACGGGCTGAATCGGCGCACCGTCCCAGTGCTTCCGCCCGGCTCTGCTTGGCGGCGGATTATCGGTCCCTGCTCCTGGGGTGTTGAAGAGGTCTCTTCCCTCGAAAACCGAGGGCAATCGGGATCTGTACTTTCTTTTCATGACTTCATGCGACGCGTTCTGATCCAGCATGAGCCTATAAGCCTGCGCATCCAAAGCGGCCCGCTCCGCCATCATCCTGACGTCTGCGGCTGCCAGATCCGCTTTAGCATGAGTGATCTGATCCTTCACCTTTGCAATCTCCGCATTATGCAGGTCTTGATCTGCCGGGTTAGCCTCTCGCCATGAGCACAGCCAATGCATCAAATAGTTCTGATAAAACTTGAGCCGGCGGGCGCACAGGGCCTCCTGCCCCGGCTGCCATCGCCGCTGTTGAACCGGCGACCATTGGCGCGGCGGTCGAAGAGTGAAGCGTCGCTTGTGTACCGGCCATGAATATTCCAACCCGGTTGGGCAGATCAAATGGGACCGGAATACTCCCAATGTCGGAACAGCCCCCGATCTGGCCAACTTGCGGTGGTACAGAGACTCGGTTTCCCGGTCGACGACTTCGTCGCCGAGTAGACAACGGTTTCACCACCAGATGCTGATCCGCCCTCATAGTCTCCTCCGTGGATGACTCCCACGAAAGCACGCGTGACAACCGGTTTAGCCAGGGCAGGATTCTTCTTCGCCCGCTGAGCCGTCTCGACGAGGTCGGTGCAGATGTCCGGCCCGGGCCACAGCTCACCGATCTTGCCGATGAACACGTGTATGCCACCAAAGGGGACCGGTACCCGTACTCAATCGAGCCGGCCTCGGGGCCCCAGCCTGCATCGTCGATGTAGAGCTTGCCGCTGACGACTCTTGGTCATCCGGACCACGCATAGCCTTCGAGTCGCCGAACTTGCCCTCTAAGATCATCAAACCATCGTGCGATAGCCCCACGGTGGGCGCCAACTGTCGTGGAATTGTCACGGCAGATGTCCTCATGAAAGGACTTAGTCGCGGGGCCATCGTACGGGTTAACTTAGAGGGGTTAAAGCGGACGCAAAGACACGAGAGTTTATACTAGTTCGGCCCCTTCGATGAAGGTAAAAGCCTACGTCTAGTTGTGATGGGATTGATGTGATTTCGACGACTAGGGAGCAATAGCCGCCTAAGCCTCGAATTGTTGTTGTTCTGTCCCTAAACCGCCCGGGCCGTCCCCTTATATACACGGGTTGACGTCCGACCGGTCTACAGAGTTCCGAGGCCGGCTCATACAAGTGTCCGGCTCGGTCTTTTCTTTCTCTTATCTTACAACACAAGTTACATGGTATGGCGGTTTTACCATTATGGGCCCTAATTCGCCCCTGGCCTCCGGGCCTCTACACTCTACAGCAATCGCCATCTTGTGAGTCTTCGTGGGCCCCAATTATGGCCGAGGGTAAACCGGCCCCTTCAGGGCAGTTTATATTCAGTAGTTACATCCCCAACAGTAAGTAAAAGGAAAGTTCCCTTCACATGCTTGCTTTGCATAATGAATGCCTTACCCGCTGCTATATTCTTGACCGCCTGAATCTCCTGGACGGCTTTTTGGGCTTCGGCCTTGGGATTTTGTTCTTTCTCGAGGGCCTTCGCAAGCTCGGACCCTTGCGTCTTAGAGTCACGCTCCAAGGACTCGTATTTCTTGACAAAATCCTGGAGCTCTTGCTGAACCTCGCCGATTCGGGCCTCTTGCTTCTCGCGCTCTATGCGCTCCTTGGACGCTTTGTCTTCGGCCTCAGACATCGCCTTATTCAGGGCCGCCACGTCGGTCGTGGCCCCTAGCAAAATTCGTGACGATCGTATGATCTAACAACCATTTTTCCTTTTTCTTTATCAATATACAGACGGGGTATTACTTACCTCTGTTCTCCTCGAGCTGCCTCTTGGTAAGGCCGAGCTCTTCCTCGGACCACTCAAGGTCCCGCTTCAGTGCGGAGACCTCCGCCGTATGAGCGGCAGCGGCCAGCAGCGAAGCCTGCTTATTCACATAGACACACTCCTATTAGACTCCTGCGATTATTATTTGATCCTTTGTTCAGCCTTCCTTTGCGAACACCAACAGAGCATCAGGGGCTACTGTCTATGCTGTAACATCTTTTCATAATTTGATTACTTACCTCAAAGCCTGTTAGGAGGCTGGCGCAGGCTTCAGTCAGTCCGCTTTTGGCGGACCGAACCTTCTCGACCACCGCACTCATGATAGTGCGGTGCTCTTCGTCAATGGAAGCGCCGCGAAGCGCCTCCAGCAAATTGTCCGATGCCTCTGGATGGACAAAGGCCATCGGCACAGACGGCTCGCCCCCCTTTGCGAGGGGTCGCCTGACAGAATCCGGAACCACTGGAGGTTCCGGCGCAGTATTCGGCTGAGGGCTAAACTTGCTGCCCCCGTCATTAGAGCCCATAGGAGTCTTGCCCCCCATGCGCCCAGTGTCTGGAATGTCGCCTTGGGGCACCTCCAGAACTACCTCCCCTTGGTTCGGTACCCTTTGAGACAACACCTTGACGTCGTCCGTAGGGCGGGGGGAGGAGGCGGTCGGGGGTGAATCCATGTTCATCTCCGACTGGCCCAAAGACTCATCCGAAGAGGATACATCGATATGGGCTTTGGATGGACTGCATGATCATGTTTGGCATGATAAGAAGCAATAAAACAAAACATACCAGAACTATTATGGTATTCGGATACTTACGACTTCGCCAGGGGCTTGTCCCTGGGTAAACACTCCTTGTCACTGAAAGCGGCCGCTGTGGAGCAGTACGGAAGGAGGGTCCTTCCCTTCTTGGACCCTTCGGCCTCCCCAGATGGGGCGGCCTTCCTTTTCTTGTCTCCCCCGGCTGGGGGGGGGGAGAACTTTCTTCTTCCTCCTCCTCGTTTTCGTGGGAGGAGGGCACCTCGGTGTTATCGGACCATGAGTCCGATACAACCCTGCGTCGGAGACCTTTCCTGGTCCCCGCGGCCTTCTTCTTGGCCTTCTTCTCCGGCGCCTCATAGGGCGCCTGAACCAGCATCTCCGTTAATAGAGCCCTTGCTGGATCTTCGGGCAGGGGGCGGACAATCGATCTGCTCCGCTGTCATGAACCAGTCCTGTTAAAAGGCGTGGAGGCTTAGATCCCTCACATGATTATACTAGGGAAAGGAACATCTTATGAGATATAAGGAGCTTACCGGATTGGAGGGCGCTTTGCACTGACTCCGCGATCCTCGGTAAGGGGAGGAGGTACCTCGGCGGACTTGAACAGCACCTTCCAGATGTCTTGGTGCGTCGTGTCAAAGAGATCTCGCAGCGTCTGGTGCTTACCCGGGTCGAACTCCCACATATTGAATGCCCTTCTTTGACACAGGGGGATCCGGCGGAAGAGCATGACCTGGACCACGTTGACAAGCTTGATTTTCTTGGTTATCATGTTTTTAACGCAGTTCTGGAGTCTGGTCAGCTCCACCAATGAACCCCGGGATAGGCCCTTCTCTTTCCAGGAGGTGAGCCGCATGAGGATGCCGGATCGTAATTCGGGGGCCGCCACCCAGTTGGTGTCGTGCGGCTCAGTGATGTAGAACCACCCCGATTGCCACCCCTTCACATTCTCCACATAGGAGCCTTCGAGCCAGGTGACATTGGGCATTTTGCCCACCATGGCACCTCCGCACTCTGCTTGCTGGCCGACCACCACCTTGGGTTTAACATTGAAGGTCTTCAGCCACAGGATGAAGTGGGGCTTGATGCGGAGGAAGGCCTCGCACACGACGATAAACGCCGAGATGTTGAGGATGAAATTAGGGGCCAGATCATGGAAGTCCAGCCCGTAGTAGAACATGAGCCCGCGGACAAATGTGTGGAGGGGAAATCCCAGCCCGCGGACGAAGTGGGTGAGGAACACAACCCTCTCGTGGGGTTCTGGAGTAGGGACGATCTGCCCCGCGTCTAGGAGCTGGTGCGCGGTGTTTGCAGCCAGGTATCCGGCTTCCCGGAGCTTCGTAATGTTCTCCTCCATAACGGAGGAGATCATCCACTTGCCTCCCGCTCCGAACATGTTTGGAGTGGTTTTGCGGAGAAAATGCGAACATGGGCACTGGAGCTCGAGTGCGCGAGAATGGATGGGAAGGGAAGAAGAAGGCGTGGGTGAAAAAGAGGAGTCCTTGTCCCTTTATAAGGGCGGTAGAAATTGTGCGCCTCCCCACTTGCCTGGTAAACTCGCTTATTCCCCAAGCGTCGTGATTGATGGCGTGGTTGGGTTACCCACACCCCTATTGATGAGAATCCCGTGATAAGGGGACACGACTCTGCTTCGACAAGACGAGCCAAGAAAACCACCTCGCAATACGTGCAGTGGCAGGCTGGGAAAAACGGTCTGTAATGACCGGACCACGGCAGGATGTCACGTTATGTTGTCAGCAAGTTAGATTTGTGGAATATTATACTCTCTGCGATGTTATGTGGAATTTGTTTTGCAGAGCCGGACACGATCCTTGTGTTCAAAATCTTCTATGGAGTATTCGGAGGAGGAACCCGCCTTGCAATGCCGAAGACAATCTGCGCGCCGGACTCATCATCATTGAATCCTGGTTCAGGGGCTCTTGAGGGAGTCCTGGATTAGGGGTCCTCGGGCAGCCGGACTATATACTTTGGCTAGACTGTTGGACTATGAAGATACAAGATTGAAGACTTCGTCCTGTGTCCGGGTGGGACTCTCCTTTGCGTGGAAGGCAAGCTTGGCAATTCGGATATGTAGATCTCCTCCCTTGTAACCGACTCTATGTAACCCTAGCCCCCTCCGATGTCTATATAAACCGGAGGGTTTAGTCCGAAGGACAACAATAATCATAATCATAGGCTAGCTTCTAGGGTTTAGCCTCTATGATCTCGTGGTAGATCAACTCTGGTAATACTCATATCATCAAGATCAATCAAGCAGGAAGTAGGCTATTACCTCAATCGAGGGGCCCGAACACAGGTAAACATTGTGTCCCCCGCCTCATGTTACCATCCGCATTAGGCCTTGATTCGGGACCCCCTACCCGAGATCCGCGGTTTGACACCGGCGGCCGTGGTCAAGGCCAGGGGTGAGGGCTGGAGAGTCGATGAGAATTCACGAGACGCGATGCTCAGAGCCCCTTTAACAGCATAAGTTTAATTGTATGAGAAAAGGAAGGAGCTGACGGGGCCACCCGTAGCTAGGCTCCAGAGATCCCTACAGGTTAGTTGGGGAGGTAAATATAGCCTATAATCGTGTTGGATGTCCTGCCGCTGATCGTCTCACAAGAAGATGAAGGCACTGAGGATCTGGTGAGGTGACGTGCGCGGGGTGGGCCGCGAGCCAGGGCTCAATCTCTTAGGTTCATCAGCATTGCAGGGACGGACCCGAGCACAAGCGTCGTGCCAGCATGTGGAGTCCTCGTCGCGGGATGAGCAGAAGGTCAGTAAGCAACGCGGGATGCCGCGAAGTGTAATCAGGCAGGTATAAAATCATAAGATGACTCAAGCAATGCTAGCTCAGACAAATGCGCAGATGATACATGCCACCGGGATGGACCTGAGCAGCCTGTGGATGATGCAGCCCGAGGGGCGCCCCCAACAGAGTAAGCTAAAGATGCAAAAGGATACATGTCGCAGGGACAGGCCCATGCGACCTGGGGATGATGCAGCCCGAGGGGCGCCCCCAGCTGAATGAACCGAAAAGAGTCACCTGGTACCGTTGTTGGAGAGATGTTGAAGTAGCCGAAGATGCGTGCTAGAGAAGTTGCTCCTCACGAGCTGCCAGGGTCCTGAGCCTCAGGAGGCTCTGGGGGCCCGGGTGGTTCTTGAAGAATCGTCGCCACCTCTCCCAGGACTGCGTGATGCCTGGCCTCCTGAGCCGCGAGAACGCTCCGCAAGTGGCGCTGGAAGGTGACAGCCGCATTCGGCAAGCCGAAGGGCATGCGAACATAGCTATGAGGTGGACCCTCGCACTGTCCAACACGTGAAGGCCAGAAATGCGCCTGGGATGCCGCCCTGTTAAGTCCTGGGATGTCGATGACGCGCAGCTCGTCGTCCTCGCTAGGACGCGGGGCTGCGGTAGGTGGTGGGCGGCAGTCACCGTGCATGGCCCTTGCTTCTTGAAGCTCCTCGGTCGCCTTGGTGATGAATTCCTTAGCACCAGAACTCCATGCCTTATGCCCTCTTGTGGGAAGCTGGTGGCGAAACATGCCTCCACGTGGTGCCCGAGCGCCTCCCTCGTGACGTTGGCTAGGTCTGAGGCCCTCCAGAAGAGATCCCCCGAGCCCAGCCTGAGGAGGGAGTCGGGCACGCCTTCCTATGCGAGGGAGGGAGGCACCCTATCCGCGCGCGCACGTCCTGAGGTGGTGCCGCTGGAGAAGCTGCAATCCTGAGGCCCTTGATGTTTCAGCTGCTTCTTCTTCTTGGGGATGGCCTCAGGAGGGTAGGCGGCACCTTTGTTATCTGGGTCTTCGGCCGCTGCAGCTTGGTAAGCGCGCTCGAGGGAGCACACTGGGTCCTTTTCCTCGCAAGCAACCGTGATGATGCCGCTGGTCCCTGGCATCTTGAGGACATTGTAGCCATGATGGGTCACTGCCATAAACTCGGCCAGGGCTGGATACCCAAGGATGGCGTTGTACGGCAGGCGGATGTGGGCGACGTCGAAGTCGATGAGCTCGGTGCGGTAGTTGTCGCGCTTGCCGAAGGTGACGGGGGGGGGGGGCGAATCTGCCCGATCATGGTGGTGGAGCCGTCGGTCACTCCTGAGAAGGGCTTGGTCGGCTGCAGCTGATCGTATGGCACTTGGAGGCGGTCGAATGTGTCAATGGAGAGAATGTTGAGTCCTGCGCCACTATCGATGAGGGTCCTGGTGACTTGGACGTTGCTAATGATGGGCGAACAGAGCATCGGGCAGGCGCCAAAAGTTGCTGCGCACTTGAGCTGGTCGGATGAGCTGAAAGTAATGGCGCACTTGGACCACCTGAGCGGGCGCGTGGCCTCGAGCCTGGGAAGAGCTGCGTTCACCTCGCGGGCGAACTGCTTGAAGATGCGCTGGAAGGCTGGGGCCTGAGCGCCACCCAAGATCAAAGACGATGGCGCTGCGGCTCACAGAAGCCCCCAGCCCCCTCGTCTTGATGATGGTCGTCATTCCTCCTTGGTGGTGGCGATAGCGGAGGGAGGCCAGCCTTGCCCTAAGGACGGTCCTCACGAGGCTGCTCCCTCCAGGCGCCCTCGCGAGGCTGGTCCTGCCAGCGGTCCTCACGAGGCCCGTCGGGCCACTCCTGGCGGGGGTCACGGTTGTCCCAACGTCCTCCACTTCGTCCTGCTCCTTGGCCGTAGCCCTGGTCGTTGCGCTCGGGCGTCGGCCGATGTGCCCATCACGGATGGCCCTGAGCTCCTGACAGTCATTGGTGTTGTGGCTGTGCACGTTGTGGAAGGCGCAGAACGGACGGCTGCCCTTCGACGACTCTGGGTGGTCGCAGCCACGCTTCATCTCTAGCTCAGCCGTGAGCACGGCCGCCCCCTTGAGCTTCACATCCTTGGTCTTGGCCTTCTTGTCTTCTGGGTCGGCAGCAGGGAGCTCGAGGAGGGAGAGGCGCCACTCCTCAGCTCTCGCGCACTTCGTAGCCATATTGAACACCTCCAAGGCCGTGCATAGGTCTTCGTGGATGGCGAGTTCCTCCTTCATCCTAACATCGCGGACGCCATCGGAGAACGCGGAGATGATGGCCTCGTCCGTCACCTTAGGGATCTTGAGGCGAACATTGTTGAAGCTGTCGGCATTCTGGGAACGGGGGTCCCCAGACTTGCCTGCCGGAGGCCTGCGGCATGGCTCATAGGGGGGCCCATCACGGCCCATCTTCATCAACACAAGCTCAAGACCCTCGCGAGGGGCCAAGCCTCATGAGGCACGACAGGAACTTCCTCAGGCACGGCCTCGTCAGGCTGGCTCGTGAGGAGGCGGAGAGATCAAGGCGGGGGTACCTCACGAGGTGCCCATGACGCAAGCCATGACGACCAAGGGCGCCAGGCGGGCGCCCGGCCAGCAGATGTCCTCCTTTCCTCTTTGGTGCAAAGGGAGCAAGCGCGGTGAGAGCATCAAGCAAAGGCGTCCATTTCGATTGCAACAAGACCAAGACCAGCCCAACGGCAGGAAGGAAGTCATTGTGGAGCCCAAGCCGGCGTCACCACAAGAGCCTTTGACAGGCGAGGACCAACTTTAGTCAGGATAAGTGTACCAGATGTTCCCCTTCAAAATGGCCAATTGTTGGCGCCCTTCCCGCTCAATATTTGGGGAAGAGGCCCAGGGCCTTCGCCTATAAATAGGACTAGCCACCCACAGGGTAGAGGGGGAGCTTGATCTTAAATCAAGAGAGAGAGAGCTTGATCCGGGATCCAGAACAGAGCTAGAGGCCAAGCAATCTAGAGATAGAGAGAGAGAAAGAGAGAGAGAGAGAGAGAGAGAGAGAGAGAGAGAGAGAGAGAGCGACTGAACTCCTCCAAGCAGTTCATCGCCCGGCCAAGAACAGACCCTCGCGAGGTTGTTCTTCCTTGTATTGTTCATCACCATCAGCCCAAGAGGCAATCCACCACACCACAAACTAGAGTAGGGTATTACACCACAATGGTGGCCCGAACTAGTATAAACCTTGTGTCTCTTGTGTTGTTCCTTTCGTAGCTTAGATCCTAGCGAGGCGGCGGGGTGCAGGTAGGTAGAGGGCGAGATCTCCGTGTGCACCCCAGTGTTCGAACCTCAAGGGTCTGCCGGAACCCGAAATCCGACATTTGGCGCGCCAGGTAGGGGTGCGCCGGAATTCGTCTTCCGCCGCCCTGTTCTCCGTCGACCACCGCATCCATGTCTGACGCTCGTGGGCCCATGCCGGGCGCCCTCGTCGTTCCCCGTCGCCTGCCGTCAACGCTGCCACCGGCCCGGCGGGGAACGAGCAGCAAGCATCGTCCCAGCATCCCTCCGTGAGGCAAGACGGCCGCACTGCTACCGCCTCACTCGCTCCAGCTGGTTCTTCTTCTCGCACATTCCGCGCGCCCATGGAGGCTCAAGCTGCGCTCATCACGGCAAACGAGCTCCTGCGCTACCGTCCAGTCGACGACGTCTATGAAGAGTGGCTCAACCGCGTCGCCGAGCTCGTCCGCGCCGTAGGGGGCTCCCCCCGCGCCGTCCGTCCCGCTGCATTGCACCCCGCCTGTCGCGGCGAAGCTTCAAGGCGCCTCGGCCGCCTCCCCCTCAAGAAGGCGCCACAGCCCCAAAGCGCGTGGTCCCTGTCGCGAACCCGCTCCGTCCGGCGCCCGGTAGCGGCAAGCGAAGCTGCCGAAGTCCCTCGCCCGCAAGAAGCTGCCCGAGTGCTCCCGCTCGGCTAAATCGTCGCAACCACGCTCCTGCTCCAGCCGTCAAGACCCGCGCTGCTCCGGTTGCAGCGCGCATGGGGACCCGCAAGACCAAGCTCTTCGTTACCCAAGGCCTCCCGTGGCCATAGCAGCTGCCGTGCCTTCACCACCGAAGCTGCCTTGTCGCGCGTGGCCCGGCAAGTTCAAGCCAGACATGCCTCCTCGCTTCTGACAGTGCGGCTGACCCGCTGAGTTCCTCCAGCTCTGAGCTGGGAATCAAGTCGCCAACGGAGGCGAGAAGGTCATGGCGAACTGGTTTCCCATGGCGCTCAAGGGCCAGGCCCTTTTGGCTCTGAACAGCTCGGACACAATCTCCTCACAGGACGAGATGCGCACCCGCTTCATCGCCAACTTCCAAGGTACTCGTGACCGGCCACCCGTCGTGAGCGACATCCGCCGCATCAAGCAGCAACCAGGGGAGACCCTGCAGAAATACATCCAGCGCTTCAACAACGCACGCCTCAAGATTCCCAAGGTGACCGTGGAGGCCATCATCTCCGCCATCTCCGACGGTGTGCGCGACGTCAAGATGAAGGAGGAGCTGGCGATGCATGAAGACTTGTGCACTTCCTTGGAGCTGTTCAACTTGGCGACCAAGTGCGCCAGGGCCGAGGAAGGGCGTCGCTCCCTCCTCGAGCTGCCTCGCCAGTAGACCCGAAGAGAAGAAATCCAAGGCCAAGGATGTGAAGCGCAAAGGGGCTGCCGTGCTCATGGCGAGAACCGGACACCAAGCGGCGAAGATCAGCCCGAGTCTTCCAAGGGCAGCCGGTACTGTGTGTACCACGACCTCCACACCCACAACACCAACGAATGTCAAGAGCTCCGAGCCGTGCGGGAAGGGAGGATCGGCCGACGTCCCGACCGCAGCTACCGGGGCTACGGCCGAGGAGGACGAAGGAACGCAGGACGCTGGGAAGACCGCGGCCCTCGCCAAGGGTGGCGCGACCAACCTCGCGAGGATCGCTAGCGGGACCCGCCTCGTGAGGGAGGCTGGAGGGATCAGCCTCGCGAGGATCGCCCGCAAGGCAACGCATGAGCCTCCCTCCTCGCCACCGCAGCCAAGGAGAAATGAAGACCATCATCGGGGCGAGGGCTGGGGGGCTTCCGAGAGCTTGTGCGATCGCGCTGCCATCTGGGCGGAGCTCAAGCCCCAGCCTCTCAACGCATCTTCAAGTAGTTCGCCCGTGAAGTGAATGCAGTCCTCCCCAAGCTCGAAGACACACGCCCCCTCAGGTGGTCGGCGTTCACCATCACGTTTAGCTCAGCGGATCAGCTCAAGTGTGCGGCCACAGCCGGAGTCCTCCCGATGCTTTGCTCCCCAATCATCAGCAACGTGCTAGTCACCAAGACCCTCATCGATGGCGGGGCAAGGCTCAACGTCCTGTCTGTGGAAACGTTCAACAATCTCCAAGTGCCTTACAATCAGCTTGACCGACCAAGCCTTTCTCTGGGGTCACCGACGGCTCCACGGTCCCGATTGGGCAGGTTCGCCTCCCTGTCACCTTCGGCGCGCGCGACAACTACCGCACCGAGCTCATCGACTTCGACGTCGCCCACATTCGCCTGCCATACAACACCATCCTCGGGTACCCAGCGCTGGCCAAGTTCATGGCCGTAACCCACCACGGCTACGCGTCCTCAAGATGCCGAAGTGGCGGAGTCATCACGGTGCCCTGCGAAGAGAAAGGCAGTGTGCTCCTCGGAGCGAGCCTTTCGAGCCGCATCAACTGGAAAGACCGGATCGCGGAAGGCGAGGCTTCCGAGACCGCCCCCAAGAAGAAGAAGACATCATCCGGCCCGGCCCCTCGGGAGGCGGGCCCCTCGAAGTCGCGCTGCTCGGGGAACCTCCTTCTATCGCGATAGGAAAGCGCGCCCGGCGCCCTCCTCGGCGAGGCTCAGGGGCTCCCCCTGGAGGGCCACCGACCTTGCTAAGGTCACGAGGAAGGCGCTTGGGCACCACTTGGAGGCGTGTTTCGAAGCACGTTTCCCTCAAGAAGGAGCAAGGCAAGGAGGGTCGAACCCTCAGGAGTTCGTCAGCAAGATCATTCAGGAGCTGCAGGAGTCAAGAGTCATGAGTGGCAGCCGCCGCTTACCTGCCGTAGCTCCCCATCCAGGCGAGGATGGTGGGTTGCACGTCTGCATCGACATACCAGGGTTGAACCGAGCCGCCTCTCAGGAGCGCCTCTGGCCCTCTCGCGTGGGGCGCTGCGAAGGTCCACCCCACAGCTACGTTCACATGTCTTACGGCTTGCCGAACACGGCTGCCACGCGCCAGCGCCTCATGAGGAGCATCCTGGAGGCTCAAGAGGCCAGGCGTCCCGCAGCCCTGGCAGAGATGGAGATGGTCCACGAGGAGCCACCAGTGCCTCCAGAGCCTCCCGAGGCCCCTGAGCCTGGGGGCTCATGAGGATCGGCTCCCGCAGCCCACCGAGTCTGCTGCACCAACACCCTTTCGTCTTCAACGCTATTAGGTGACTTCTTTCAAGTTTCGTTTCCAGCTGGGAGCGCCCCCCAGGGCTGCATTATTCCCAGGCCGTGTGGGTCCGTCCCTGCGGCGTGTATCCCTTTTACTTCGTGTTCCTAGCTTATCTTGTTGGGGGCGCCCTTCGGGCTGCATCATCCCCAAGTCACTCGGGCCAGACCCGGCGGCATGTATCCCTCTTGCGTTTATTTCGGGTCATGCGTTCGACCCATCATGCTTGCTATTTGATGCCAATCCATAGCACCTTTTATTCGTTCATGTCGACCGCTTGCACGTTAAAGGGGGGTACCTGAGCATCGCGACTCAGGGCTCCTACTGGCTCTCCAGCCCTCACCCTCTGGCCTTGTCCACGGCATCGCAACACGGCATACCAACACGGCCGAGACCAGCTCGAGGCGGGACCGAGGGCGTGAAGCGCCGACATCTAACCAAATCTGCAGGAACACATCACAAGATAAGGCCAGTGCCGCGCAACCCGCCTTGAGGTAGGGCCCGTGAGTCCAGCGGCTCGGGGGTACCAGATACACCTCGTCAGGCCCTACCGTGCCAGCCACATGTCAGGGCGGGGCTGTACACGCCCCGAGGGCTCCTTCCGGAGGGGAGCCCCCTCCCATGCACCAGTGGAAGCACCATGCTCCGCGCTGGCTGACAACACTGCAGAGGAGCGGCTATGCCCGTACACATACGGAAGCGCTATGCTCCGCGCTGGTGATAAACAACTGAGGGTGGCCCCCGGGCTGCATCAACCTCAGGGAGCCCAGAGCTCAGTGTCTGGCCTCATCGCGACGCCTCCCCTCGGGAGTGCAGGCGAGGGCTGGGCCGCGAGGGCTGCGCTGGAGTCACGCCAGGCGACGCGCCACGTAGCTTGAGCCCCTCGGGCCTGGTTCGTCGCACGTCCCCTCCTCCGAGGCGGAGCCAAGGTACGAAGGCCGTTTGAGCGTCAAGGGGACTCCTGAGCATCGCGACTCGGGAGCCTAACTGGTCACGTAGCCCCTCACTCCTTAGTACCGAGAAAGGCTAACGGCGG
Source organism: Aegilops bicornis (assembly GCA_021605145.1). NCBI lineage: Eukaryota > Viridiplantae > Streptophyta > Magnoliopsida > Poales > Poaceae > Aegilops > Aegilops bicornis. The sequence continues at coordinate 488,002,815 of CM038670.1, forward strand.
TTGAGGTATCTGTGAGGCCGGGCTCTGCAGAGCGAGAACGGTAGATCCACCCACATCTCACCTCCCTACTTGTTGTTCGTGCGCCAAGGGGACTCTGAGCATCGCGACTCGAGGCCTAACTTGTCACGTGGCCCCTCACTCCTTGGTCCCGTCCTGGTTTCGGTCGGGGCTAACGGCTGAGGTATCAAGGGGCGGGCTCTGCCGGCGTAGAACATAAGCAAGTAGGAAGGAAAAGCGCAAATTTCAAGGAATTCAAAAGCAAATATTACAGTCCATAATTGTTATCACAATGCCAAATGCAATTTTAAATGCCTCCCCGAGGCATGATATATGTGCAGGAATTAAAAGTAGAACAGGAGCCACAACGGAGTCACTTGTCGGCGGTGGAGCTGTGCGGAGCGGGTTCACCTTGTGGAGCCGCAGGGTTGGCAGCGCCCCGCTTCGGCTTAGTCTTGAAGGCCGGAACTTCCCAGCAGAGCCTCTTGACGACCCTTCACGGCCTCGGCAGCGGCAGCGCAAGCTCGCCGTCATTGCTCCAAAGCTGTCGAGGTCGACATTGGGATCGCGAAGGTAGATGTGGGTGAGGACCCGCGTCAGCGCTGCAGAAGGAAAGGCACGCGCCTCGGCCTCAACCGTAGGGCCAAGGCCAAGGGTGACATCTTCAAGAGCGCGAACCAGGAAGGGAAGCAGCTTGGCGGGGCCGTCCTCTGCGCCGGCCAGCGGGCTCTCCAGGCCGCTATCGTAAAGCTCCCTCAGCAAGGTGCGAGCCTTCACCTCCATCTCCGTGAAGGCCACGCGATCCTCGGCAAGGACCCGTGCCTTGCCGTCCAGCTCGACCTTCCTCGCCTCCAACTCTTGCTCCAGCGCGCCTAGGCGGTCACGGCGCTTCTTTGAGCTTTGCGTCCTGGTCCTTGATGGCCACCTCGCGAGCTTTCATGCCTTCCTCCTGCTCTTGGCGAAGGCGGGCCTCCTTGGCGATCTGGTCCCGCAGGCCCTGCAGCTCGCTCTCCAGCGCCTTGCAGCGACCTCGGACATCGGCTACCTCCCCCAAGGCGGCGTCGCGAGCAGCTTTCGCCCCAAGGACGGCCTGCTTCTCCTCGTCGCAAGCCGTCGAGGCCTGGACCAGCGCCGCCCGAATCGAAGCGTCGGAGCGAATCCAGCCAGAAGCCAGCTCCAAGCGCCCGGCCACTAGACGAGGGTCGGCGCCCAAAAGATCTTGCCAGCCGGGTCTAGTTCGGCAGCGGCACGATCCAGAACGGTAGGAGGAGTCGGAGAGACAGCAGTCGGTGGGGTAGGAGGAGAAGGCGACAGCGTGACCACAGTATCCTGAGGCGGAGCCTCCTGCGCCCCATCGGCTGTGGTGGCAGCATCAGGCAAGGGCACCTCGGGAGTCGCTTGGGCCGTGGGGGCTGAGCTCGCCCCAGCCGGCTCAGCCAGGCCTCGTGAGGACGACCGGGGAGGAGAGGCCCGTGCATTGCGGTCACCTTCTTTCATGAGGCAGGCGCTGCCCAGACGGAACCTCGGGAGATCCCTTGGCTTTTTTTCCGCGGCGCCAGCCTAGCCAAGAGATCTGACGGCGTCAAGCCTCGTGACAAAACAAGAAATAAGATAGGAATCGAGCACTTACTGGTCGTCGCTCACGGGCTCGAGCAACCTCCGGCCATACTTGAAGCCCGAGAGCACTGCAAGGATCGGCCTCAAGGAGCTCGGGAGGCGGAAAGGCGCGCCACGGATCGCCTCGGGGCAGGCAGACCCGCGGGGGATCAGCCCGGTCCTATCCTTCTTCGGGATCGGGGGCAAGCTCCCACCGCCCTGCTCGTCATCATCCTCGTCGTCGTCGTCGCTCGGTGAGAGGTGGAGAACGCGGGACTTGCGCCGAGGGAGGAGAGCCCTCGACTCTCCATCGGTCGCCTCGGAGTCGAGCCCTCCTTACCGCTCCCCTACTCCCTTCGCTTTGCTGGAGTCATCGGAGGACACGTCCACCGGGTCCTCGGGAACCTCCGCAAGCACGAGCCCGTCCCTGTTGAAGACGGGCATGGACACCACTATATGCTCCCAGTCGCCGCGGAGGAACAGGGGCGTAGGAGCGCCCTCCAACCTCGCCACGTCGCCCCCGACCAAAGATTGGAGAACCGCAGCCAGGTCTTCGTCGGCCAAGACCGCGGGGCTCGGGTGGGGCCTCCACATCGGAAGTGGAGTCTTGTGAAGCGGAGCCACTGGTGCTCCAGAATTCCCTCGGCAGCGACGTCGGTCGGCCAGCCGCCCGCCATGCTGGTCGGCCTCAGATCCATGTCCGTCTTCGCCAACACCGGCCTCGCGCGGGGGTCCACGAGCTCCACTCGAGACCAATCGTCGGAGTGCGTGGGGTGCTCCGTGGGCAAGATTAGCCGAGGGTGGATTCGCCCAACATCTACCAAGACCCACTTGCTCCTGAAGCCTTCAATCCTCTTCCCGGGGTTCGAAATGGCGATGGAGCTACTGTGACGCTGCATTTAAGCTCAGACACGCAGAGATGGAACCACGAGAGGTCCGGAGGGAGAAATAGTGGCGCAGCAGGTCCACTGAGGGCTGCACCCCAACGTGAGCCTCACAATAGTAGGCGAAGATCGCCAGAAGGAGAACAGAGTTGGGGTGGAGATGCAGAGCTTGTAGCTTGTAATGGTGGAGGACAGAGAAGAAGAACTCGGAAAAGGGAGGCATCAGACCGACAACAATGGCGCTTACAAAGAGCGCATAGAAGGTGCTCCCTTGGCCCTCAGGGAGGGCGGAGCCAGCCTTGAACACCTTCGCCCCGTCGATGCCCTGCGCCGCCACCATCTGGTGCACCCGGGAAAGGCTCGCCTCCGACACGTTCGGCGAGTCCAGTAAGGCAGTACCAAGCTCCGGCCGGGGTCTGGCGAGGCGCCATGCCTTGCTAGGGGGTGCAGGCGAAGTGGATCTGAAGATTTCGGAGGCAGAAAGGAGAGGCACAAGAAAGGGGATCTGAGCAATAACGAGAGAAAGCAAGGGAAGCAAAGCCTAGGCAGACGCCGCTCCTTTATCAACTCGCGCGGTTGCCAAGGCGCCCACGTCCAATCGACCGCCACGCGGCGCCCAAGGCTGCAGGCTGTTAGGGCCCGCGGCGCTTCGCACTTGCCCCTTCGCCTCTCTTCTCAGCCAAGCCAGGCGCGCCTTGGGGCCAGGGGCTACTGTCGGCGTTCTGGGAACGGGGGTCCCCAGACTTGCCTGCCTGCTGCCTGCGGCGTGGCTCCCGGGGGGGGGGGCATCACGGCCCATCTTCATCAACACAAGCTCAAGACCCTCGCGAGGGGCCAAGCCTCGTGGGGTGGACGACAGGGAACTTCCTCAGGCACGGCCTCATCGGTGGCTCATGAGGCGGAGAGACCAAGGCGGGGTACCTCACGTGGTGCCCATGACGCAAGCCATGACGCACCAAGGGCGCCAGGAGGGTGCCAGGCCAGCCTTGTCCTTCTTTCCTCTTTGGTGCAAAGGGAGCAAGCGCGGCAGAGCATCAAGCAAAGGTGTCCATTTCGGTGCAACAAGACCAAGACCAATAACGGCAGGAAGGAAGTCATTGTGGAGCCCAAGCGGCATCACTACCAGAGCCTTTGACAGGCGAGGACCAACTTTAGTCGGGATAAGTGTACGGATGTTCCCCTTCAAAATGGCCAATTGTTGGCGCCCTTCCCGCTCAATATTTGGGGAAGAGGCCTAGGGCCTTCGCCTATAAATAGGACTAGCCACCCACAGGGTAGAGGGGGAGCTTGATCTTAAATCAAAAGAGAGAGAGAGAGAGAGAGAGAGAGAGAGCTTGATCCGGGATCCAGAACAGAGCTAGAGGCCAAGCAATCTAGAGAGAGAGAGAGCGACTGAACTCCTCCAAGCAGTTCATCGCCCCGGCCAAGAACAGACCCTCGCGAGATTGTTCTTCCTTGTATTGTTCATCACCATCAGCCCAAGAGGCAATCCACCACACCACAAACTAGAGTAGGGTATTAGACCACAATGGTGGCCCGAACTAGTATAAACCTTGTGTCTCTTGTGTTGTTCCTTTTGTAGCTTAGATCCTAGCAAGGCGACAGGGTGCAGGTAGGTAGTGGGCGAGATCTCCGCGCGCACCCCAGTGTTCGAACCTCAAGGGTCTGCCGGAACCCGAAATCCGACAGAAGCGCTAGATGTACTTCTGTAGGGCCTCTCCCGGCTGCTGCTTGATGCACCATAGGTCACCCGCGGCTGGCGGGCGGTCGCGACTGCCCTGGAAGTTGGCAACGAAATGCTCGCGCATCTCGCCCTAGGAGGAGATCGATCCCGCGGGCAAGTTCAGGGGCCACGAGCGCGCGCCATCTTTGAGGGCCATGGGGAACCAGTTCGGCATGACTTTCTCGTCGCCGTTGGCCGCCTCGATGCTTGGCTCGTAGACCTGCAGGAACTCAGCAGGGTCGGGGGTGCCGTTGTAGCACGGAGGCAGGTCGGGCTTGAACTTCCCAGGCCAGACGACGCTACGCAGCTCAAGAGTGAAGGCGCGGCAGCCTGCTGTAGTCACTGAAGCCCGTCGCGGGGGCGGAGCCTGGTCTTGGTATCCATGCGCCGCCACCATGGGTGGCGCACGGTCTTGACACGGTGGTGCGGGGAGTGCAGGAGCATCTTCTTGCGGCCAGGGGACCTCCTGGCAGCTTCCTTCTTCATGTGCGGGTGCCCTGCGCGGTCGGTCGCGCCATGGGGCCGCGTGTCTTGATGCGAGGGCGCCGTCTTGACGTGGAGGCGGTGGAGATGCTCCCTGGGCTACATCGCCCGCGGCAGGAGGTCGACGAGGCAGTGAGAGAGATGGTGCGGGAGAGCCCCCGGCGGCGCTGACGAGCTTGGCGATGCAGTCCAGCCAGTCCTTGTAGAGGTCGGCGACGGGGCGGTAGCGCAGGAGCTCGTGCGCCATGAGCAGCGTGGCCTGCGCGTCCAAAGAAGCCTCGTAGTTCCGATAGGGAAACGTGCCCCCCTTGTGGGCCAAACGTAATCACTACCTCTTTTCACCTTGTATTTTCTTCTACGGGCAACACGGAATGACAGGATATCTGTGTTGAAATTTAAACTTATTCGGGGTTTGTTTGTCCTTTTATACACTAATTGAGTTTCCTAGGCATTTATTGTCCATAATTCAAATCCGAACTTCAAATACATGCTCCAGTTCACCAAAATGGCTTGAAAATTTATACATGTGTCCTTGGGTGCATGTTTAGGTCCCACGCCAGGAATGGGAACGAATTACAACCGTACCCGCATCCTGGCTCGTCCTCAAACATTTGGAGTCTCGGTTTTTAAATCCCCGTAAATCCTAAACTCAACAGAAAGTCATCAAAGGTGGCATGGTGTCACGCCCAATATGCGACCCTATCCAAAAGGAACTCGACGGTCCCACCAAGGATAGACCCGCATATTGAAACGCTTTTGCAAGGTGGATATCATTACATCAACATTACATAATAGGTAGGGATACAAACATGAGGCACGAATGCCACAAGAATACATCAACATCATATACAAGAGATCAACATCCGACTACGGATGAAACATAAACAGAAGCTCAAACGACATCCACCCTGCTAGCCCAGGCTGCCGACACAGAACCTATCCTGATCGAAGAAGCGTAAGAAGAACTCAAGACAAGCAAGCATCGCTCTCGCGTCATGATCATCGCAAACCTGTACACTGGCAATCGGTGGTGTAGTAATCTGTGAGCCACGAGGACTCAAAGAATCCCATTACCATGGGTATCAAGACTAGCAAAGCTTAATGGGAAAGGAAGGGGTAAAGTGGTGAGGTTGCAGCGGCGACTAAGCATATATGGTGGCTAACATACGCAAATGAGAGCGAGAAGAGAAACAAAGGAACGGTCGCCAACTAGCGATGATCAAGAAGTGATCCTGAACTCGTACTTACGTCGAGACATAACCCAGAAACCGTGGTTCTCCTCTCGATCAACCCGAAAAGAGACACTCCACGATTACGCTTTACGGTTGGTGTATTTTAGAAGAGTTTGCTTCAAGTTTACTACAACCGGATATTAACAAATTCCCATCTGCCACATAACCGCGGGCACGGCTCTCGAAAGTTTATACCTGCAGGTGTCCCAACTTAGCCCATGATAAGCTCTCGCGATCAACGAAGGATATTCCTTCTCCCGGAAGACCCGATCAGTCTCGGAATCCGGCTACAAGACATTTCGACAGCAATAAAACAAGACCAAAGAAGCCGCCCGATCGCCGACAATCCCGATAGGAGCTGCACATATCTCGTTCTCGAGGCAACACCGGATGAGACAGACTACGAGTAAAACCAGGCCTCAAGTTTCCCAGCGGTTCCCAAGTGTTTCGGTTCGAACCAGCACTTAGAGAAGCATCCGCCCGGGGGCTAAAATAAAAGATGACCCTTGGGCTCCGGAAACCCAAGGGAAAAAAAAAGGGTAGGTGAGGCAAATGGTAAAACCAATGTTGGGCCTTCTTTGGAAAAGTCTTATTCAAAGCGAACTGTCAAGGGGTCCCATAAATCACCCGACCGCGTTAGGGACGCAAAATCCGGGAACATAATACCGATATGACGGAAACTAGGCGGCAAGAGTGGAACAAAACACCAGGCATAAGGCCGAGCCTTCCACCCTTTACCAAGTATATAGATGCATTAATAATATAAGATATATTGTGATATCCCAACAAGTAAACATGTTCCAACAAGGAACAACATCTCCATGTTCCAACAAGGAACAAACTTCATCTTCACCGCAACTAACAACGCTATAAGAGGGCTGAGCAAAGCGGTAACATAGCCAAACAATGGTTTGCCTAGGAAGGGTGCAAAAGGTTAGAGGCTGACATGGCAAATAGGGGGGCTTGATAAACAGGTGATAGGTAACGCAGCATAGCGAAAGAACGAGGCAACTAGCATAGCAATGATAGTAGTGAGATCCAGGGTAGCGGTCATCTTGCCTGAAATCCCGCAAGGAAGAAGAACGAGTCCATGAAGAAGACGAACGGATGAAGCCGAACCAAGCGTGAGACGAGCGAATCCTCACGATCATAGCGAAACAGGAACTAACAAGAAGAAGCACACAACATAGTAAACACACCACACATAGACAAGACATGATGCACAAACAAGCATGATGCATGACAAGACCACATGAAGCTACTCATGGCAGGAGATGATGCAAACAAGAGCAACACATCAAAGCAAGTTTAAATGAGGCCGGAAACAACATATAACAATTCCGGTAAGTCCTCATATGCAAATTTCGAAATTGGTCCAGATCTGAATAAACATTATGTTCAAGTTGTTAAACAGCAAGTTAAGATGCACCACAATGATCTACATGAAATTCTAGTCAAGTTACATATAAAGTTCATTAGATTCGGAGCTAAGGCCTAGAAGATATGAGCAAAACAAGATAACCATGGCATTGATGCAAAATGCACTCAAACATCAAGCAAACACCTCAAAACAAGGATGCAACATGATAATATGAAACTACATGCAATTCTAAGCAAGTTTCATATAGAGCACGCTCAAAACGGAGCAACGGTGCAACACATACACACTATACAAGTTTAAAGGACAAGCTGTCCAAAACAGCAACTAGGCATATTGCAAGCATCGAAACAACAAGCTACAGCACCTCAACGTAATAACAAAAGGCATGGGCATGATGCACAGGTAAAGCATTACAAAACATGAACACTGATCTATCTCCAGAAATCACTAGAACATGCTCAAAATGACATGGCAAGATTGCAAATAATAAAAGTTTCAGACTTATCAGGAAATAACATCAGGTTGCAATGTTTAGAGCTATCAAACAACATGTTACAGGAACTTATCATGGCAAACAAAGGCAACGCATGAATCTAATAAATGCATAGAACAAATGTCATTTACTGACCATGAGCCAAAAAGGACCAGAAAATATGATGGAACCCATGTAAACATGGCAAGTTATATTACAGATTCATACATGGCAGGAACAACGATAAGTAGGCATGTTGGTGAGCTTGAACCACTCACCACAGAGCAATACATGGCATGGCAAGGCAACCAACAGTAAGAAGACATGGCATAGAAGCTATAAATGGCAAGAACAACATCATATCATACACGGATCAACTACAACAACCTTGGCAAAATTGAATAACATGTAAACAATCTGCCAGGAAACATTTTATAGCAAAAGTAGAGCTCGATTAACTCAAGCTATGGCACTCCATAATTGCAAACAAGGGCATGGATTGATATAGCATAACCATATGTTCAAAACATCCTTACTAAAGTATCTCAAAATATGCATGGAACTCTCTGTAGCATCAAGTTAACATGGCATAAAAATATAACAGAATCTGCCAGGAAAACAGCAACAGCAAGTACCCTACTTAACAAGCTTGATGCACTCACTAAACAACTCACAAAATACATGGCAAGCAGCCCTGGAAATATGGCATGGCATATTACAAAACACATGTAGGGCTCAAGTTCATAGGATGCACACATCAATCATGGCAAAAATGACAAAAGTGCATGTTCTGTTAAGAAACAGAAACTAACATCACATAGCACTCTTCTAACAGCATTTAGGGCATCAAGATGAGCTCAAATGAAAATGATGCAATGAGATGAAATGATCTACTCATCTAGGCGAACACTTTGACATATTGTACGCACGAAGAGGAGCTACGGAGGCAGAGTTATGATGTGATGAAAATGCATGAAAAAAATTCACAAATTCGGGACTTAAGAGAAATTAAGGAGGGGGAAAAGTCAACCTCCAGATTTGGATCGGGCCGGAGCTTGAGGTTGGCCGGAGACGGGGCGGCGGCTCGCCAGAGTTGGACGGGGAGGAGGCCGGGGAGGTCCGGGGCGGACGGATCCGGCGCCGGCGGGCGAACAGTACGGACGACGAGGGCGGCCACACGGCTGGCGGCGAAGCCTGACGGCGCCACGCTGGCGGAGCGGGCGGCACGGAGGCTCGGCGACGGAGGGGCGGCGGAGCTCGGGCGGCGGGAGGTTCGAGGAGGCGCTGGCGGCGGCGTGAGCACGCCGGGCTGGGCGGCGCTGGGGTCGCTGGCGCGGTGCAGTAGGAGGCGGAGCTGGGGCTAAGCAGCGGGGCGCAAGGGCTCAAGGGTTCGATCCGGCCCCAGCGGGCGCGGGAGGAGAGAGAGAAAGTGGCGGGTGAGGTGGCGGCGCGCCATTGGTCAAGGGCGGCTGGCCGAGGTGGCGGCTCGGATTGGTCCGGACGACATGGAGGCGGGCGGTGACGTCCGGCGGTGGGGTGGACACGTCCGGTGGCGTGCGAGGGGATTTTAGGGTTTCGGGAGGAAGAAGACCCAGGATTTGGACGGGAGAGGTGTTTTTGTAGGTAGAGGGAGCTAGGAGAGTCCAAATTAGGTGCGGTTTTCGCCCACATGATCGTGATCGATTGACCGAGAGCATGGAGGGGAGTTTGCTGGGTTTTGTGCCACTTTGGAAGGGGTGTTGGGCTGCAAAGAGAAGGAGGCTTTACGGTTACCCGGTTAACCGTTTGAGTACCAAACGACCTCCAAATGATCCGAAACTTGACCGGCGGTCTACCGATGCTATACCAAGGCCGCTTGACAAACCTCGGTCCATTCCGAGACCGTTTAACACCCGCACATGGAAAGAGGTAAAAGAGGGCGCCGGGAGACATATGAGTGTCGGATTTCAAAACGGACAACGGGGAAAATGCTCGGATGCATGAGACGAACACGTATGCAAAATGAGATGCACATGATGACATAATAAAAAATGCAGATGATGACATGGCAAAGTGCAACACGCAAGCAAATGACATGGCAACGACGGCGAATAATCGCAAACACACAGCGCGATCGAATCCGGCGTTACAACACTCCTCCACTAACAAGAGATCTCGTCCCGAGATCTTAGGACCGAGACGGAAGATAAAAGGGATGAGGTGAAACAAGAACTCAAGAGAAGAAGCAAAGAATCGAGATCACACGAGAAGAAGAGAGGAACGACGAGAATGACGAGAATCAAATGCTCATGGAAACACGATAGACTCTGAAAGCACTCGTTCTAACCGGTGTTGTTAGCATGAGAAAAGAAACGAATAAGACTGAAACGATTTAGGTAGCACTCCGGCTAAAACATGGAAGGATTAGAACATGAACTTGATAAGATGGAATGATACTTGATGAAGACGTGACACAAAACCTCCGGAAAGAATTGAAAAAGTTGAATGAAAAGAACGGATAAGAATATGACAACTTGTGCCACGAATGAAATTGAAAGCAACCTTAGAAGAAGGATTGAACGGAGTTGTTGAGAAAATCAACAACGAAAAGAATAAGCTTGTTGTGGTCTTATGGACAACATGTCAGAAATTATGAGGTGATAACTGGCCACAAACGGAAATAATTGGATAGCTGAGAAGAACAAAGAAATGCAAAACTCCACTTCAAAAGAATATGGAGAATTAATTACACTTCAAGACGCGAGACAAAAAGATACTTGAACTCCGCCAACAAGAATCTTGATGAACTCTTGAAGAAAGAATTAAATCATGAAGAACCACCATGAAGAACTCCGGTAACAAAAGAATGACGAGATAAAATGAAGGAAGAAAGAATAAGATGAGCCTTGCGATTATTTAGATGGAGGTTCCGACGAAAAGGCCGAGGAAATTGAACTCCGGAAAAGAAAGATGATAAGACTTGGAACTAGAATTTATTTCTCAAGAACAAACTCCAAAGTAAGGGATTACTCACTTGGATGAAATAAGAATAAGATTTATTGTATGCTTATCCTTCATCAAATTAAATTGATGACAAGCAATGGATTTGGCATGCAACTTATTCTTCTTGAAAAAGATTAAGGGGAAATATGGAGCAAAACTTGAGAAGGTCTTCATGAACCACCGGTAGGATTGGAAAGAACGAATGAATTAAAATGATAATCAAGGAAAAGAATCTTGAACGAACCACCATTAGAATTCGGAAATGACTGATGAAACAGAATGAATCACCGGGAAGAATTAGAAGAACATAACTGCTCGAGGGGATTTAGATACAAAAGAACAAAGAGATCATAAGCTGATTAAAGAACACTTGAACGAAGCATCGGAATAATTGGATAACGGTAGCTGAAATGTGAGGACGAAGAATTCTTCTGGAACGATGGCCTCCGGTGAAAAGAAATAGAAATCAACTTCTGGAATACTCCGGATGGATGAAAATAATTTGCATGACTGGAAACAATTAGATAGGATAACATCGAGCTAGCACCGCGAATCTCCGGGAGAACGGAAAAGATTTAAGAGAAAATCTACGACGGTCTTCAAATGTTGATAATGACGACGAGAAACACCACCAAAATTATTGAGGTACTCCGGAAGAATGAAAAGCAAAGAGGTTGAGCCAACAATGAAATGATTCGAAATCGATCTTGGAAAAAGGCAAGTGACTGATGATATTCATTCTTACGTCACACTTGAAAAGAATTGGGAATAACTCCGGAAAATCAGAAGAGTCAGGTAAGATCCTGGGAAAAGACCTGTGGGTTAGGGCCCACTGAATAGATAACACCGTCGGAAAGGAATGTTGAAGAGATAGATGATGCACCGGAAGAACTGAAATATTTTACTGAGGTGACAACCTCGAATTAATTGGAACATTGTATTTAATCTCCCGAGATGTCTTGAACACTCGGAAGGATAAAGCTGGCGAGAGGCGAATGAGCAAGGGGAAAAACATTTGAGCTGAGGGAAAGAATAAGATCAACCCGAAAAAAACTTGAATTGAGTGCACCGGAAAAGAAAGGGATGAAGAATGACGAGCAGGACGAGAATTCACCGGTTAAGACAACTGAGGAAAGACTGAAGAGGCTCCGCACGAATGAAATTGATGGTCGGAAGAAACTCAAACTCCAGGAATAATAGGGTGGGAGGGCGGGAAAACAAAGGCAACTTGGAAGGGGAAACCGAGGAATATCTTGAAGAGAAAACACCGGTTGAGATCATTGAGGAAAGAAAGCAAAGACTTCAAGACGAGTAGGATCGATATTCAATTACGGACTCCGGTTCCAAAGAAGAAGGGTGTGGTGGGAAAAGAAAACAACCGAGGATTGAACTTGCAAAGATGAAGATGGTCGAGTCGACTTGACGAAAATGCACCGGATGAAAAGAACTGAGGGCCAACGATCGGAAAACCAACTGCGTGATCCTAAAGAAAAATTTGAACGGGAAGAGGAGTAATTCAAAACACCTACGTCAAGATTCCTCACCAGAGCAACGAAGGGGCAGAGGAGTAAAAAGTATTCCTACTCTCCGATATAACTAGACTCTGAAAATAGTTTTTTTTCTAGACTCAACAACGGCCAAACTACACGATCAATCAAGGGGCTCCTAGGGTCGGTCGAGGCTCTGAAACCAACTTGTCACGCCGAATATGCGACCCTATCCAAAAGGAACTCGACGGTCCCACCAAGGATAGACCCGCATATTGAAACGCTTTTGCAAGGTGGATATCATTACATCAACATTACATAATAGGTAGGGATACAAACATGAGGCACGAATGCCACAAGAATACATCAACATCATATACAAGAGATCAACATCCGACTACGGATGAAACATAAATGTAAGCTCAAACGACATCCACCTGCTAGCCCAGTTGCCGACTGGAACCTATCCCCGATCGAAGAAGCGAAGAAGAACTCAAGACAAGCAAGCATCGCTCTCGCATCATGATCATCGCAAACCTGTACTCGCAACTGGTGGTGTAGTAATCTGTGAGCCACGAGGACTCAAAGAATCCCATTACCATGGGTATCAAGACTAGCAAAGCTTAATGGGAAAGGAAGGGGTAAAGTGGTGAGGTTGCAGCAGCGACTAAGCATATATGGTGGCTAACATACGCAAATGAGAGCGAGAAGAGAAACAAAGGAACGGTCGCCAACTAGAAGTGATCAAGAAGTGATCCTGAACTCCTACTTACGTCAGACATAACCCAGAAACCGTGTTCTCCTCTCGATCAACCCGAAAAGAGACACTCACAGTTACGCATTACGGTTGGTGTATTTTAGAAGAGTTTGCTTCAAGTTTACTACAACCGGATATTAACAAATTCCCATCTGCCACATAACCGCGGGCACAGCTCTCGAAAGTTTATACCTGCAGGGTGTCCCAACTTAGCCCATGATAAGCTCTCGCGATCAACGAAGGATATTCCTTCTCCGGGAAGACCCGATCAGTCTTGGAATCCCGGCTACAAGACATTTCGACAAAGAATAAAACAAGACCAGCAAAGCCGCCCGATGCGCCGACAATCCCGATAGGAGCTGCACATATCTCGTTCTCAGGGCAACAACGGATGAGACAGGCTACGAGTAAAACCAGGCCTCGAGTTTCCCCGCGGTGGTTCTCAAGAAGCGTTTTCGGTTCGAACCAGCACTTAGAGAAGCACTGGCCCGGGGGGGCTAAAATAAAGATGACCCTCGGGCTCCGAAAACCCAAGGGAAAAAGGGTAGGTGAGGCAAATGGTAAAACCAATGTTGGGCCTTTTGCCGGAAAAGTCTTATTCAAAGCGAACTGTCAAGGGGTCCCATAAATCACCCGACCGCTGTTAGGGACGCAAAATCCGGGAACATAATACCGATATGACGGAAACTAGGCGGCAAGAGTGGAACAAAACACCAGGCATAAGGCCGAGCCTTCCACCCTTTACCAAGTATATAGATGCATTAATAATATAAGATATATTGTGATATCCCAACAAGTAAACATGTTCCAACAAGGAACAACATCTCCATGTTCCAACAAGGAACAAACTTCATCTTCACCTGCAACTAACAACGCTATAAGAGGGGCTGAGCAAAGCGGTAACATAGCCAAACAATGGTTTGCCTAGGAAGGGTGCAAAAGGTTAGAGGTCGACATGGCAAATAGGGGGCTTGATAAACAGGTGATAGGTAACGCAGCATAGCGAAAGAACGAGGCAACTAGCATAGCAATGATAGTAGTGAGATCCAGGGTAGCGGTCATCTTGCCTGAAATCCCGTAAGGAAGAAGAACGAGTCCATGAAGAAGACGAACGAATGGAGCCGAACCAAGCGTAGACGAACGAATCCTCACGATCGCAACGAAACAGGAACTAACAAGAAGAAGCACACAACATAGTAAACACACCACACATAGACAAGACATGATGCACAAACAAGCATGATGCATGACAAGACCACATGAAGCTACTCATGGCAGGAGATGATGCAAACAAGAGCAACACATCAAAGCAAGTTTAAATGAGGCCGAAACAACATATAACAATTCCTAGAAGTCCTCATATGCAAATTTCGAAATTGGTCCAGATCTGAATAAACATTATGTTCAAGTTGTTAAACAGCAAGTTAAGATGCACCACAATGATCTACATGAAATTCTAGTCAAGTTACATATAAAGTTCATTAGATTCGGAGCTACGGCCTACAAAATATGAACAAAACAAGATAACCATGGCATTGATGCAAAATGCACTCAAACATCAAGCAAACACCTCAAAATAAGGATGCAACATGATAATATGAAACTACATGCAATTCTAAGCAAGTTTCATATAGAGCACGCTCAAAAGCGAACAGCAGTGCAACACATACACACTATACAAGTTTAAAGGACAAGCTGTCCAAAACAGCAACTAGGCATATTGCAAGCATCGAAACAATAAGCTACAGCACCTCAACGTAATAACAAAAGGCATGGGCATGATGTACAGGTAAAGCATTACAAAACATGAACACTGAGCTATCTCCAGAAATCACTAGAACATGCGCAAAATGACATGGCAAGATTGCAAATAATAAAAGTTTCAGACTTATCAGGAAATAACATCAGGCTGCAATGTTTAGAGCTATCAAACAACATGTTACAGGAACTTATCATGGAAAACAAAGGCATGGCATGAATCTACTAAATGCATAGAACAAATGTCCTTTACTGACCATGAGCCAAAAAGGACCAGAAACTATGATGGCACCCATATAAACATGGCAAGTTATATTACAGATTCATACATGGCAGGAACAACGATAAGTAGGCATGTTGGTGAGCTTGAACCACTCACGACAGAGCAATACATGGAATGGCAAGGCAACCAAAAGTAAGAATACATGGCATATAAGCTATAAATGGCAAGAACAACATCATATCATACACGGATCAACTACAACAACCTTGGCAAAATTGAATAACATGTAAACAATCTGCCAGGAAACATTTTATAGCAAAAGTAGAGCTCGATTAACTCAAGCTATGGCACTCCATAATTGCAAACAAGGGCATGGATTGATATAGCATAACCATATGTTCAAAACATCCTTACTAAAGTATCTCAAAATATGCATGGAACTCTCTGTAGCATCAAGTTAACATGGCATAAAAATATAACAGAATCTGCCAGGAAAACAAGCAACAAAGAAGTACCCTACTTAACAAGCTTGATGCACTCACTAAACAACTCACAAAATACATGGCAAGCAGCCCTGGAAATATGGCATGGCATATTACAAAACACATGTAGGGCTCAAGTTCATAGGGTGCACACATCAATCATGGCAAAATGACAAAAGTGCATGTTACATTAAGAAAGCAGAAACTAACATCACATAGCACTCTTCTAACAGCATTTCGGGCATCAAGATGAGCTCAAATGAAAATGATGCAATGAGATGAAATGATCTACTCATCTAGGCGAACACTATGACATATTATACGGACGAAACGGAGCTACGGAGGCAGAGTTATGATGTGATGAAAATGCATGAAAAAAATTCACAAATTCGGGACTGAGAAATTGAGGGGGAAAAGTCAACCTCCAGATTTGGATCGGGCCGGAGCTCGAGGTTGGCCGGAGACGGGGCGGCGGCTCGCCGGAGTTGGACGGGGAGGAGGCCGGAGGTCCGGCGGACGGATCCGCCTCGGATCCAACCGGATCCGGCGCCAAGGGCGGAATAGGTCGGACGACGAGGCGGCGTTGCCGGGCGGCGCGAAGCCGGACGGCGCGCCGGGCCGGGCGAAGGAGCGGGCGGCCGGAGGCTCGGCGGCGGAGGGGCGGCGGGTTCTCAGCGGCGGGAGGTTCGAGGAGGCGCTACGGGCGGCGGCGGAGCACGCCGCCGGGCGGGCGGGCGGGCGCTGGGGTCGCCGGCGAGGTGCGGCAGGGAGCCGGGCGGAGCTTGGGGCTCGGGCCAGGCGGGCGGCATCGCTGGCTCATAAGGGCCTGATCCGACCCTGGCTGCGCGTGTGGGAGGAGAGAGAGAAAGTGGCGGGTGAGGTGGCGGCGCGCCATTGGCCGGGCGGCGGCGCTGGCCGAGGTGGCGGCCCGGATTTGTCCGGACGAAGTGGAGGCGGCGGCGGACGCGTCCGGCGGTGGGGTGGACACGTCCGGTGGCGTGCGAGGGGATTTTAGGGTTTCGGGAGGAAGAAGACCCGGGATTTGGACGGGAGAGGTGTTTTTATAGGTAGAGGGAGCTAGGAGAGTCCAAATTAGGTGCGGTTTTCGCCCACACGATCGTGATCGAACGACCGAGAGCATGGAGGGGAGTTTGCTGGGTTTTGTGCCACTTTGGAAGGGGTGTTGGGCTGCAAAGAGAAGGAGGCTTTACGGTTACCCGGTTAACCGTTGGAGTACCAAACGACCTCCAAATGATCCGAAACTTGACCGGGCGGTTCTACCGGTGCTATACCAAGGCCGCTTGACAAACCTCGGTCCATTCCGAGACCGTTTAACACCCGCATACATGGAAAGAGGTAAAAGAGGGCGCCGGAGACATATGAGTGTCGGATTTCAAACGGACAACGGGAAAATGCTCGGATGCATGAGACGAACACGTATGCAAAATGAGATGCACATGATGACATAATAAAAAATGCAGATGATGACATGGCAAAGTGCAACACGCAAGCAAATGACATGGCAACGACGGCGAATAACTGGCAGACACCTGGCGCATCTAATCCGGGGCGTTACACTTCATGGCACATATATGTCGTGGTAAAAACATTGTCCAATTTGGGCCAAGCTTTATCACAAACCTCTTACAAAAACCGGAGCTTCTCTCAAAGAAGGCTCGTGGTTCCGATAGGGAAACATGTTCCCCTTGTGGGCGAAACGTAATAACATCCTCTTTCCGCCTTGTATTTTCTTCCACGTGCAACAAGTAACGACATGATATGCGTGTTGAAATTTAAACTTATTCAGGGTTCATTTGGCCTTTTTATACACTAATTGAGTTTCCTAGGCATTTAATGTCCATAATTCAAATCTGAACTACAAATACATGCTCCAGTTCATCAAAATGGCTAGAAAAATTATACATGTGTCCTTGGGTGCATGTTTAGGTCTCATGCCAGGAATGGGAACAAATTACAGCCGTACCGGTGTCCTGGATCGTCCTCAAACATTTCGAATCTCGGTATTTAAGTCCCTGTAAATCCAAAACTCACCAGAAAGTCATCAAAGGTGGCATGGTGTCACGTCATGGCACATATATGTCGTGGTAAAAACATTGCCAATTTGGGCCAAGTTTTATTATGAACCGGAGCCTGTCGCAAGAACCCTCATGGTTTCGATAGGGAAACGTGTCCCCTTGTGGGCCAAACGATAATCACTCCCTCTTCTAGCCTCGTATTTTCTTCTACACACAACACGGAACAACGGGAGATTTGCGCTGAAGTTTGAAATTATTCAGGGTTCGTTTGACCTTTTTTAGTCATTAATTGAGTTTTCTAGGCATTTGATGTCCATAATTCAAATCTGAACAAATACATGCTCCAGTGCACCAAAATGGCTAGAAAAAATGTACATGTTTCCTTGGGGTGCATGTTTAGGTCCCATGGAACAAATGGGAATGAATTCAACCGTCTCGCCATCCTGGCTTGGCCACAAACATTCCGAATCTCGGTTTTTAAATCTCCGTAAATCCAAAACTCACCAGGAAATCATGAAACTTGGCATGGTGTCACTACATGGTACATATAATTGTCCAATTTGGGCGAAGCTATATTACAAGCTTCTTACAAACCGGAGCCTGTCGCAACCATCGTGGTTCCGGTAGGGAAACATGCCCCTCTTGTGGGCGAAACAATAATCGTTGCCTCTTCTCGCCTTGAACTTTGTTTTATATAGGCAACATAGAATAACAGGAGTGTCGGGCTGAAATTTGAAACTCTTCAGGGTTCGTTTGGCCATTGTATATATATTACTAATTACTAAGTTTTCTATGCATTTAATGTAGTCCATAATTCAAATTTGAACTACATGTGTCACTAGGTGCATGTTTAGGTCTCATTTAAGGAATGGGAATGAATAACAAACTTGTCGTCATCCTGAAACATTGAGAATCTCGGTTTTTAAATTCTAGTAAATCAAAAACTCACCCAAAAAACATGAAACTTGGCATGGTTTCATGACATGGCACATATATGATGTGGTAAAAAAATCATCCAGATTGAGAAGAGTGATACGTCTCCAACGTATCTATAATTTATGAAGTATTCATACTGTTATATTATCTATCTTGGATGTTTAATGGGCATTTATATGTTGTTTTATATGATTTTTGGGACTAACCTATTAACCTAGAGCTGTCGGATGTGGGGTTCTGGCAAACCCTTAAGGTTCGAACTCTGGGGTGCGCACGAAGCCTTTCCCTCCTACTGATCCAGCGCACGAAGCCTTTCCCTCCTACTGATCCACGCCCTGGCTCGCTAAGATCTCGGTGACGAACTCGACGAACTCGCAACACAGAAAGACACGAGATTTATACTGGTTTGGGCCACTGTTGTGGTGTAATACCCTACTCCAGTGTGGTGGTGGTGGATTGCCTCTTGGGCTGATGATGAACAGTACAAGGGGAAGAATAGCCTCCTGAGGTTGACGTGTTCTTGTGGCTAGGGTAGGCTCTTGATCAGATCAGATCAGGCTGAGATGCCCCTACTGTGGTGGCTAGTTCTACTTATATAGGCCCTGGTCCTCTCCCCAAATATTGAGCGGGAAGGGAGCCAACAACGGCTGGCAAATTTGAAGGGGGGCAGCTAGTACAAGCTATCCTGACAAAAGTGGTCTTCGCCTTCAAAAGGCTCTGGTGGTGACGCCGTATTGGGCTCCACGATGACCTCCGTCCTGCCGTCCTTCTGGTCTTGGTCTCATTGCACCGATATGGCAACCTTTGCCTGATGCCTCGGTACTCCTCGCCTGCGCTTGCCTCCTTAGCACCAAAGAGGAAACAAGGACGATGCGCGCGCTGGCGCCCGCCTGGTGCCAATCGTCATGGCTCACGTCACGAGAGCCTTGTGAGGTTTGCCCTGCCTTGATATCTCCGCTCCTTGTGAGCCCGCCTAGAGGGGCCGCTCCAGAGGAGGTCTTGTGTCGTCCGCCTCGCGAGGCTTGGCCACTCGCGAGGGTCTTGGATGCCTTGTTGATGAAGATGGGTCGTACGGCCCGCCGACTTAGCCACGCTGTGGGTTGCAAGCAGGCAAGTCTGGGGACCCCCGTTCCCAGAACACCGATAGTAGCCCCCGGGCCCAAGGTGCGCTCGGGCTTGGCTTCGCGGCGAAGCCAAGGGTCAAGTACGGAGCACTGCGGGCCCCCAAAGCCTGCGGCCTCGGTTGATGTGTGGCGGTTGATTGGACGTGGGCATCTCCGCTTCCCCACGCTGCCTTGGCAACTGCACGACTTGACAAGTCCATGTGACATGCAAGGAAAACCATCATTACCTGCGATCGTGGGAGGCGCCGGTCAGCCTTTTTTTGCTATAAATGGGGAGGGGGGCAGAGCCCCCGTCGCCCATCTCTTCCTTGCTTGTTTGCTTCTTCCTCCTCGCTCCACCGCCAGTTGCAATGACACCGTCGAAGAGGTTCTCTACTGCGGAGAAGGGCAAGGCCCCTCGGGAGGGGCCCGGCTCCCCGGCGCCAAAGAGAGGACGTGGCCGTCCCCGCAAGCATGCCGCGACCCCCGCCATGGCCCCCGGCTCCCGGGGCGGCGGCGCGATGCGTGGCAGTAGTCACTCTAGTCGCAGCAGTTCTGTTGATGAAAGGAGGCACGTCGTGGTTGCGCAACCCCCCCCCCCCCCCCCCGGCCGCGGTTCCATGCGTCAAGGTGTTGCCGGAGTTTGTAGTTTAGTCGGAGAATCCGGCCGGCAACTGGCTCCAGCTATCTCGCTTCTTCGCCGACGAGCTGCCGGCCTCCGGTCTCGGCGGGCTTTGGTTGCAGGCGGACGGTTGCTGTAGCCAGGCTTCTTGGGTCGCGGTCGAGGTCTCCGTCACGGGCAACATAGCTCTAGCCCACGGTTGGCAGACGTTTGCCCGCACGCACGGCCTGGGCAGGTGGTGCACCCTCCACTTCAAGTTCGACGATGCCGCGACCCTCTTCATGAGGGTGCTCGGGGAAGACGGTCTTCGCGCCAGATGCTGCCCCGAGGTGAACGACGACGAGGAGATGCTCGGCCTTGGCGATGGTCGGGACGAGGAGGAGGACGAAACCGCCGACTGCGCCTCGTCCGGCTATGGTGACTCCTCCCTTGGCGACAGTTCCAGCGGCGGCGACCTTGATCAGCCGCCACGCCGCCGTGCCCGCCTCGCGGGTGGTAGCGGGTCGTCTCGTCGCCGCGCATCGGTGAAGCGCGAGGAGGGGTCCGACTAGACCCGAGATGTCGCCCTGACCCTGCCCCCGTCGGCTGCTGCAGGGGCGAGCGCCGCTTTTATTATGTTTCCCTTTCCCTTCCTGCATCGAAATGAAACCGGCATGGGCCCAGAGGGGCATGTATCGAACCATAACCTATCAACCATTATGCTACGCTTGTTGTTTCAGTGCTGTGTGGCCATTTTGCGCAAAGATAACTTAACCTGGTGCGTTCGGGGCGCCCTCCTCCTTGCGAGGCGTTTATTTCATCGTGTCCATCCTGACCTGTTTGCTCAGGAACCATGAAAATTCGTTAGAAGGTGCACTAAGAGATTCGCCGTTCACCCGTGCCTTGACCTGGCGCTTTTGCATTGCGATACCCGAGGGGCACGGACTAGGAGGGATGCGCCAGTTTTTGGGTTCGCAGGAGGGTGGCTCGCGAGAAGGCAGAGAGGAGAGAAATGCTCGCGAGGGCACCTGCCTAGCCCCCTCGCAAGGTATGCGAGAGAAAGAACACGAGCGAACCAGAGTCACAAAATGCAGTAAGAGGCGAGGGAACCGAATTAGCAAGGAATACCAAAGGCAAACTTAGATTTAAGAAAAAGCGAGCCAACCACGGGAAGCAAATGAAAAGCCGCGTCCAGCACCTAGTCTAGTATTCAAGTCTTCTCACCAGCGCGGAGCTAAGTGCTGCCACTAGGCGTGGACGAGAGCCACAGGGCCTGGGGTCGGCGCTCCTGAGACTCCGGGGCGTGTACAGCCCCACTCATTATTACGTGAGAGTGTCACGGGCGGCGATTCTTCACAAGCACCGGGCCTTCTTTACAGGCTCTGGGCCTTTCTTCACAGGCTCTGGGCCTTGCTTCATGGGTAGAACTTCCGGAGGTGCTGGATGTTTCAGGCGTTCTGGATGGGCATCCCGTCCTGCTTCTCCAGGCGCGCTGCACTAGGCCTGGAGGTATGGACGACCCTGAACGGGCCCTCCCACATGGGCGAAAGCTTGTGCAGCCCTTCCCTAGAGAGGACCCGCCTTAGGACGAGGTCGCCCACCTCGAGCGTCATGGAGCGGACGTTGCGGCAGTGGTATCGCCGCAGCGCTTGTTGGTACCTTGCCGCCCTCAATGCAGCTTCGCGACGGCATTCCTCCCCCAGCACGAGATCCATCCCCCGTGTGGCGTCCTGCTACGTTTCGTCGAACGCCAGGACCCGTGCGAAGTGATGCTTGACCTCATGAGGAAGGACAGCTTCAGCTCCGTAGACGAGGAAGAATGGAATCTCGCCCGTTGGCTTGGTGGCGGTGGTGCGGATGGACCACAGCACGGACTGGACCTCATCGTGCCCCGCCGCAGTTTCCAAATTTTCTTCTTGAAGGTCCTGGTCTTGAGGCCCCTCAGGACCTCCGCGTTGGCGCGTTTGGCCTGACCATTGCTCCTAGGGTACGCCACCAAAGCATAGCGGATTTGCGTTCCAAGGTTAGCATAGTAGGTTTTGAAGAGGTTACTAGTAAACTGCGAGCCGTTATCTGTGATGATGCGGTTGGGGACCCCGAAGCGGCTCACGAGGCCCTTGATGAACTTGACAGCAGAGCCGGCCGGGATGGTACGGACGGCTTCCACTTCCGCCCACTTGGTGAACTTGTCGACGGCGACGTAGAGATAGCGGTAGCCCCCTGGCGCCCGAGGGAACGGGCCTAAGATGTCCAGCCCCCAGACCGCGAACGGCCACGTGAGCGGGATGGTCTGGAGGCCCTGAGCTGGCTGGTGAATTTGCTTGGCGTGGAATTGGCAAGCTTCGCAGGACTTCACCAGCTCGGCTGCGTCGTTGAGTACCATAGGCCAGTAGAATCAACTTCGGAAAACCTTGCCGACGAGGGTCCATGACGATGAATGGTGCCCACAGTCCCCGCCGTGTATGTCAACCAGCAACTCCCTTCCTTGATCACTGGAGATGCAGTGTAGTGTGACATTGTTCGGTCGTTTCCTGTACAACTCGCCATCTTGGACACAGTATGTCGTGGCCTGCCGGGCCACGCGCTCTGCGTCCTCTTCCTTCTCCGGCAGCGTCCCTTGCATCAGGTACTCCTTGAATTCCTTGTTCCAGCATTCCTCCTGGGGCTCGGGCGCCAAGAGCAGCCGAGCTCCTGAGGTCGGGCCACAGGCTGGGGCTCCCGTGGCTGGAGGTCGTTGGAGCTCTTCCCGAGGTTGAGTCATGCTTGAAAGTGGTGGTGTAGCTGATGGCTTGAAGAGCCGCTCCTCAAAGACGTCGGGCTCTTGCGGTTGCCGCTTGGATGCTCTCCTGGCGATGCCGTCGGCTTCCTTGTTGGTGCCCCAGGGCACGTGTTGTAGCTCCAGGCCCAAGAACTGCTTTTCCATCTTACGCACCTCCGCGAGGTATGCCTCCATATTCTCATCCTTCGGCTCATATACCTTGTTGGAGAAGTTGACGAGGGGTTGCGGTTCGCCTCTGACGGTAAGGTGCTTCACCCCTAGAGCTGCCACAGCCTTCAGGCCAGCTATGAGGCCTTCGTATTCTGTGATATTGTTGGAGACCTTCTCGTTGTGCTGAAAGCAGAGTTGCACGGCGTAGTAGAGCTTGTCCTGAGTGGGAGAGATGAGCACTACTCCAGCCCCCGCGCCCTGGTGCGCGAAGGCGCCATCAAAATACATGACTCAGCCGTCTGGGGCCTCGCTCCCTGGTGAGGTGGACCGGTCTTCACCTTCCTCAAGTGTCGGGGCATCCGTCCATTCTGCCACAAAATCAGCGAGCGCGGCCCCCTTGATGACCCTGGTAGTGCTGAACTCCAACTGGAATGCTTGCAGCTCGATGTTCCACTCAGCAACCCTTCCAGCTGAGTCGGGGCTCCTGAGCACCCTCTCAATGGGTAGGCTGAGACGACCTTGATGGGGTGGCCCTAGAAGTAGTGTCGCAGCTTGCGTGAGGCCACCAAGAGTGCGAGCAGGAGGTTCTGAGGCATGGGGTAGTGTGCTCTCGTGCCCCGCAGCACGGTGCTGACGAAGTACACCGGGTGTTCGACGAGGGCTGGCACACTGTCGAGGCCCGGGTCCTGCGGAGATTGGGGCATCTCCTGAGGTGGAGGGGTTCCTGAGACCTGACTGTCTTCAGGAGTTTCTACGATGTTGTCCTGCCGAGCTTGGTCTTCTGCCGCTGAGACCTTTGCTTTGCGCCTTCCCGACCTGCACCACTTTAGCTCGCTTGGCGCTCCTCCCGAACCGCCACAGTGCATGTTGGCGGAATGCAGGGGTGGCGGCTAGGTAGAGTACTAGGGGCTCGAGAGGCCGTGGTGCCACCATCACCGGAGGGCTGGTAAGGTACTTCTTGAGGTCTTGGAAGGGTTGGTCAGCCTCCGGGGTCCACTCAAACGGGCCCTTCTTTTTCATGAGCTTGAAGAAGGGTAAGGCGCGCTCTCCCAGCTTGGAGATGAAATGCCCCAATGCGGTCACCCACCCTGCTAGATTCTGCATCTCTTTGAGGGTCTGTGGTGGGCTCATGTCCTCGATGGCCTTGATCTTCTCCAGGTTCGCCTCGATCCCTCTGTGGGATACGAGGAATCCCAGTGACTTACGGAGGGGATTGAACACGCACTTCTCCGGGTTAAGCCTCAAGTTCACTTGGCGACGCTCTCGAAGGTCTCCTCCAAGTCTTGAATCAATGTCCTCGCCGCAAGACTTTACCACTATGTCGCCGACGTAGGCCTCATGTTTCTCCCGAGCTGCCGCCTGTAGCGCGCGCATCAGCCGCTGAAAAGTCACGCCCGCGTTGCACAGCCCGAAGGGCATGCAGGTGTAGCAGTACACCCCACATGGTGTCAGGAAGGTTGTCTTCTCCACATCTTCCACTGCCATCTTGATCTGATGATACCCTGAGAACGCATCCAGGAAGTACAGCAGGTCGCACTTGGCGGTGGAGTCGACGATCTGGTCGATGCGCGGGAGCGGAAACGGATCTTGGGGGCAGGCTTTATTAAGGTTGGTGAAGTCGACGCACATCCGTTCCTTCCCGCCTTTCTTTGGCACTACGACGGGGTTCACCAGCCATTTGGGATATCGAACTTCACGAATGGCACCCGCCGCCTCCAGCTTGCGGGTCTCCTAGACAATGAAGGCCTACTTCTCAGTGGACTGCCATCTCGCTCATTGCTTCACGGGGCGTATGTTGGGGCATACCCTTAGATGATGCTGAATCACCTCCCTCGGGACCCCTACCAGTTGATTGGGCTCCCACGCGAATATCTCCTTGTTTGCGCGCAAGAACCTCACCAAGGCCTCCTCTTGACCCGGGTCAAGGCTGGCGCCCATGGTAAAGGTGGCTCCCGAAGACCCGTCCTCGTTGACCGGCACCTGCTTGGTTTCCGCCTTGTCTTGGGTGAACAGCTGCTTCTTCTTGGTAGGCGCGGCCTCCTTGGCCTCGGGGGTACCGGCGCCGGCGGGCTGTGCTGCCGCCGCGGTCTTGAAGGCAAGCCTGAGTGCCGTCACGGCCTCCTTAGTGTCCCCCTTGATGGTGAGGACGCCTTTGCTCCCAGGCATCTTCATGAGGTTGTAGGCCGGGTGAGTCGCCGCCATGAACTGAGCGAGAGCTGGGTACCAGAGGATGGCGTTGTACGGGAGACCGATGCGGGCGATGTCAAAGTCTACCAGCTCGGTGCGGTAGTTGTCGCGTGTGCCGAAGGTGACGGCGTGACGGGGAGGCGGATCTGCCCCAGAGAGTGGGCAGCTCCACCACCGACTCCTGAGAAGGGCTTGCTGAGGCTGAGCCGCTCGAGCGACACGTGAAGAAGGCTGAAGGCTTCTCCGGAGAGCAAGTTGAGGCCGGCACCGCCGTCGATGAGGGTCTTGGTAACAGCCACGTTGCAGATGGTGGGCGTGCAGAGCATTGGGAGCATGCCCGAGCCGGCGGTGGAGTCGGGGTGGTCTTCTGAGCCGAAAGTGAGGTCGGCCTCTGGCGCAGCCCAACCCGGCGGAGCCCCCGGGCGCTTGGAGGTGGCCCCAATCTGACGGAGGAACGGTTTGACATGGCGATCTGAAGGCGGTGCTTGAGAGCCGCCCAGTAGGGCTGCGACTGTGTGGTGCGCCGGCACCGCGTAGCGGGCAGCGAAGAAGTCGCGGAGCTCCCCCCTGGACGCCACCGTGGATCGAGGGAGGTTGAGCAGCCAGGCGCGTGGCTCGCCGGCGAGGGCCATGGGGAACTAGTTGGCCATGATCTTTTCATTGCCTCCGGCCTCGAGGACAGCCTCCTCGTACGCCAGCAGGAACGGCGACGGGTCTGCCGCGCCGTCGTAACGCGGCGTCATCTCTGGCTTCAACTTGGTCGGCCACCACACCCGCCGTAGGGCGGGGGCCAGGGCTCGGTACCCAGATGCCCCGCTGTCAATGTCGGCCGCAGTGGTGGATGGCGGGGCACCTGCCATGGGGGCGAGTCTTGCGGCCTTGGGCGCAGTGGTGGAGCCAGGAGCTATGGCGCTCGACACGTCTCCAACGTATCTATAATTTTTTATTGTTCCATGCTATATTACTATGTGTTTTGAATGATTATGGGCTTTATTATACACTTTCATATTACTTTTGGGACTAACCTATTAACCGGAGGCCCGGCCCATATTGTTGTTTTATTGCCTGTTTCAGTATTTCGAGGAAAAGGAATATCAAACGGGGTCCAAACGGAATGAAACCTTCGGCAGCGTGATTTTTTGGAAGAATATCACCCGGGAGACTTGGAGTTCACGTCAGAAGATCCTCGAGGAGGCCACGAGATAGGAGGGCCCCCCCCCCTTTAGGGCGCGCCCCCTGTCTCGTGGGCCCCTCGAGCACCTCCCGACCGACTTCTTTCGCCTATATATTCCCTCGTACCCTAAAAACGTCGAATATCAAGATAGATCGAGAGTTCCGCCGCCGCAAGCCTTTGTAGCCACCAAAAACCTCTCGGGAGTCCGTTCCGGCACCCTGCCGGAGGGGGAACCCATCACCGGTGGCCATCTTCATCATCCCGGCGCTCTCCATGACGAGGAGGGAGTAGTTCACCCTCGGGGCTGAGGGTATGTACCAGTAGCTATGTGTTTGATCTCTCTCTCACGCGTTCTCTCTCGTGTTCCCTCTATGGCACGATCTTGATGTATCCCGAGCTTTGCTACTGTAGTTGGATCTTATGATGTTTCTCCCCCTCTACTCTCTTGTGATGAATTGAGTTTCCCCTTTGAAGTTATCTTATCGGATTGAGTCTTTTATGAGAACACTTGATGTATGTCTTGCCGTGTTTATCTGTGGTGACAATGGGATATCATGTGCCACTTGATGTATGTTTTTGTGACCAACTTGCGGGTTCCGCACATGAACCTATGCATAGGGGTTGGCACACGTTCTTGACTCTCGGTAGAAACTTTGGGGCACTCTTTGAAGTACTTTTATGTTGGTTGGATGAATCTGAGATTGTGTGATGCATATCGTATAATCATGCCCACGGATACTTGAGGTGACAATGGAGTATCTAGGTGACATTAGGGTTTTGGTTGATTTGTGTCTTAAGGTGTTATTCTAGTACGAACTCTTTAATAGATTGATCCGAAAGAATAACTTTGAGGTGGTTTCGTACCCTACCATAATCTCTATGTTTGTTCTCCGCTATTAGTGGCTTTGGAGTGACTCTTTGTTGCATGTTGAGGGATTGTTATATGATCTATCTATGTTATTATTGTTGAGAGAACTTGCACTAGTGAAAGTATGAACCCTAGGCCTTTTTTCCTATCATTGCAATACCGTTTACGCTCACTTTTATCATTAGTTACCTTGCTGTTTTTATTATTTCAGATTACAAATACCTTTATCTACTATCCATATTGCACTTGTATCACCATCTCTTCGAACTAGTGCACCTATACAATTTACCATTGTATTGGGTGTGTTGGGGACACAAGAGACTCTTTGTTATTTGGTTGCAGGGTTGCTTGAGAGAGGCCATCTTCATCCTACGCCTCCCACGGATTGATAAACCTTAGGTCATCCACTTGAGGGAAATTTGCTACTGTCCTACAAACCTGTGCACTTGCAGGCCCAACAACGTCTACAAGAAGAAGGTTGTGTATTAGACATCAAACCCCTACCTGGCGCGCCAAATGTCGGATGTGGGGTTCCGGCAAACCCTTAAGGTTCGAACTCTGGGGTGCGCGCGAAGCCTTTCCCTCCTACAGATACACGCCCTAGCTCGCTAAGATCTCGCGGACGAACTCGATGAACTCGCAACACAGGAAGACACGAGATTTATACTGGTTCCGGCCACCGTTGTGGTGTAATACCCTACTCCAGTGTGGTGGTGGTGGATTGCCTCCTGGGGCTGATGATGAATAGTACTAGGGGAAGAACAGCCTCCTGACGTTGAGGTGTTCTTATGCCTAGGGTAGGCTCTAGATTAGATCAGATCAAGCTGAGATGCCCCTACTGTGGTGGCTAGTTCTACTTATATAGGCCCTGGTCCTCTCCCCAAATATTGAGCGGGAAGGGAGCCAACAACGGCGGGCAAATTTGAAGGGGGACAGCTAGTACAAGCTATCCTGACAAAAGCGTTCTTCGACTGCAAAAGGTTCCGGTGGTGACACCGTCTTGGGCTCCACGATGACCTCCGTCCTGCCGTCCTTATGGTCTTGGTCTCGTTGCACCGATATGGCAACCTTTTCCTGATGCCTCGGTACTCCTCGCCTGCGCTTACCTCCTTAGCACCAAAGAGGAAACAAGGACGCTGCACGCGCTGGCGCCCGCCTGGTGTCGATCGTCATGGCTCACGTCACGAGAGCCTCGTGAGGTTTGCCCCGCCTTGATATCTCCGCTCCTCGTGAGCCCGCCTAGAGGGGCCGCTCCTGAGGAGGTCTTGCGTCGTCCGCCTCGCGAGGGTCTTGGATGCCTTGTTGATGAAGATGGGTCGTACGCCCCGCCGACTTAGCCACGTCGTGGGCTGCAGGCAGGCAAGTTTGGGGACCCCCATTCCCAGAACGCCGACAAGAGCCCAGTGCCAGTTCCTGTTTTTTTCTTGTTTTTGAGTATCGAAGAAAAGGAAAACCAAATGGAGTCCAATTGACCTGAAATTTCACGGAGCCTATTTTTGGACCAGAAGAAGCCCATGGGGCACCGGAGATGGACCAGGGGAGTCCCGAGGCACCCACGAGGGTGGGGGGCGCGCCCAGGGGGTAGGGTGCGCCCCCTGCCTCGTGGACGCCTCGGTGACCCCCCCCCCCCCCCCGACGTGAAATCAACGCCAACTTCTTCTATATATATACCAAAACTTCCAGAAAGAAACCTAGATCGGAAGTTCCGCCGCCGCAAGCCCCTGTAGCCACGAGAAATCAATCTAGGCCCTCTCCCAAGCACTGCCTGAGGGGGGGCCATCATCACCGGTGGCCATGGAGGAGTATCCCGGAGAGGCCATCGTCGCCATGAAGGCCAAGGACTAGAGGGAGAACCTTTCCCCATCTAGGGGGGGCATGGAGGAGGAAGCACAAGGGGGAGAACCTCTCCTCCTCTCTCTTGGTGGCACCAGAGTGCCATTGAGAGGGGAATCGTCGCCATGGTGATCGTCTTCATCAACATCACCACCATCATCACCATCCTCACCTCTTTTACGCGGTCCACTTTCCCACACCCCGCTGTAATCCCTACTTGAACATGGTGCTTTATGCCACATATTATGATCCAATAATGTGTTGCCATCCTATGATGTTTTGAGTAGATATCTTTTGTCTTTGGGTTGATTGATGATCTAGATTGGTATGAGTTGTATGTTTTATTTTGGTGCTGTCCTATGGTGCCATCCATGTCGCGCAAGCATGAGGGATTCCCGTTTGTAGGGTGTTGCAACACGTTCATGATTCGGTTATAGTGGGTTGGTGAGTGACTGAAACACAAACCCGAGTAAGGGGGTTGTTGCGTATGGGAATAAAGAGGACTTGATGCTTTAATGCTATGGTTGGGTTTTACCTTAATGATCTTTAGTAGTTGCGGATTCTTGCTAGAGTCCAATCATAAGTGCATATGATCCAAGTAGAGAAAGTATGTTAGCTTATGCCTCTCCCTCATATGAAACTGCAATAGTGATTACCGGTCTTGTTAACGATTGCCTAGGACAATTTCGCACACCGATCCACCATTATTCCACACTCGATATTTATATTATTTAGTAATATATTCTAACTTCATGATAACAACACCTGATTTTATGTATTAGCTCTCCGATATCATACAAAGTTATCCTCTTCATACCCACAACGTAGTTTTATTTCTCGTTTCTAGTTGGAAGGAAACGTTCGGTGTACGTAGAGTCGTATCAGTGGCAGATAGGGCTTGAGAGAATATTGATCTTACCTTTAGCTCCTTGTGGGTTCGACACTCCATACTTATCACTTCCACCTTTGGAAATTGCTACGATGATTCCTTGCACTTGGGGATTATCAAAGAGCCGCACACATTAGTAGCCAACGAAGTCCTTTTTGAAACAAAAAGCTGACACGTTAATATCGCAAACGGTTGTATTATATTAACCGTGTCGAAATTTAACCATACTCGGTGGCGTGCGTGCAGCTGTTTGATTAGACGGGACGAGCGCGAGAAGTCCGCCGTGCAGGCTCGACGGGACGCGTGCGAGCAATCCACCGCGCAGGCTCAACGGGACACGAAGATCTCTCCTCCCTCTAGTTCGCACACATCATGATCTCACGGCCTAGCTCAATGAACCCAAAGAACATGGGGACACAAGATTTATACTGTTTCGGGCCACCGTTGTGGTGTAATACCCTACTCCAG
Source organism: Aegilops bicornis (assembly GCA_021605145.1). Lineage (NCBI taxonomy): Eukaryota > Viridiplantae > Streptophyta > Magnoliopsida > Poales > Poaceae > Aegilops > Aegilops bicornis. The sequence goes on from CM038670.1 coordinate 488,033,296, forward strand.
TGTGGTGTGGTGGATTGCCTCTTGGGCTGAGGATGAACAGTACAAGGGAAGAACAGCCTCCTGAGGAGAGGTGTTCTTGTGCTTGGTGAGCTTGCGTGAGGCTATGGATGGAATGGCTCCGATCCCAGATCTGTTGCCTCCTATGGTGATGGCTAGTGCTATTTATAGAGGCCCTGGTCCTCTTCCCAAATATTGAGCGGGAAGGGATGCCACAACGGCCAGTTTGAAGGGGGACAACTAGTACAAGCTATCCTGACTAAAGGTGGTCTTCGCCTGCCAAAGGCTCTAGTGGTGACGCCGTCTCGGGCTCCATTGTGACCTCCGTCTTGCCGTCCTGCTGGTCTTGGTCTCGTTGCACCGATATGGAAACCTTTGCCTGATGACTCGGGACTCCTCGCCTGCGCTTGCCTCTTTAGCACCAAAGAGGAAACGAGGACATCTGGCTGGCGCCTCACTGGCCCCGATCGTCATGGCTTGCGTCACAGGAACCTCGCGAGGTTCCCCTTGCCTTGACCTCTCCGCCCCTCGTGAGCCAGCTTGGTGAGGCCACCCCTGAGGAGGTTTTGCGTCGTCGCGCCTCACGGGGGTCTTGAGTGTTTGCTGGTGAAGATGGGTCGTACAAGGCTAATGGTGGAGCCACGCCGTGGGCTGCAGGCAGGCAAGTCTGGGGACCCCCATTCCCAGGACGCCGACAGTAGCCCCCGGGCCCAAGGCGCGCTCGGACTTGGCTTCGAGGCGAAGCCAAGGGGCAAGTGCGGAGCGCCGCGGGCCCCAATAGTCTGCGGCCTCATTTGACGCGTGCCGGTTGATTAAATGCGGGCGTCTCCGCTTCCCCACGCTACCTCGGCAACTGCCCGACTTGACGAGTTCCAGCTGCATGCAGAGAAAAATCATCATTACATGTGATCGTGGGGATCACCGGTTGGCGTTCTCCCACTATAAATGAGGAGGGGAGCGGAGCCCCCATCGCTCATCTCTTCCTGCTCCGCTCGCTTCTTCTCCCTTGCTTCATTGCTAGTAGCGACACCCATGGCGCCGATTCGGAGGTTCTGGGCAGCAGAGAAGGGAAAAAACCCCGCGACGAGCCCGGGCCACTTCCGCCGAAGAAGAGGCTGGCCCACCACCGCGACATAGTTGTGAGCGGAGGTGTCGAGGCCTTGGTGCGAGCGGCCTCCTCCTGGGTATCCGCTGCCTCTGTACGCCCAAGCTGAGGGCTCCGGAGGGAGAGGCAGCGAGCGGCGCCGCCCATGCCGTGGTCGTGGTTGCCGCGCTGTGGTGACGCACACCGTCGCCCCAGGAGCCCATGCCGCGGACTCTTCGCGCGAACTCGTGATGTGGGTGGTGATGCCTCCGCGCACTTGGATTCACTTTCCGCAGTTCTTCTCCGCCGAGATGCCGCCGAGGGGCCCCCTCGAGCTTTGGCTGCAGCACGTCGACTGCGACGCCCCGGCGACTGGAGCGGAGGTCGAAGCCATCTCCCCAGGCAAGATCTTCATAACCCATGGTTGGGGCGAGGTTGCTCGAGTCTACCGCTTGAAAGGTGCCCTCACCATCCATTTTGAGTACGATGGCGCCTCCACCATGTTCTTCAAGGTCTTCGACGAGGAAGGCCGCCGCCTGGAGTGCTGCCCCCGGGGGGGGGGGGGTCATCGGGATGGCGCAGCTGCCATCGCCGAGCCTGCCGCTGGATTCGCCAGCAGCTCCTCCAGTGGTAGCAGCAGCGCTTGGGAGTCCAGCGACACTCCTGATCCCTACGAGACCCCGGAGACGAGCAACGACAGCTACGTGCCCCCGAGCTCTCGCCGCGCCCGGAGCAAGGCCGCAGCGTCCGGCCACCACCGTCGCTGATCTGGATGGGGTTGGCGCCGGCCTCCCGTGGCCCATTGTTGATGATGACATCTGTCGGCATTCTGGGAACGGGGGTCCCCAGACTTGCCTGCCTGCGGCCCACGGCGTGGCTCCACCAGCGGCCCCGTATGGCCCATCTTCACCAGCAAACCCTCAAGACCCGCGCGAGGGGCCAGGCCTCGTGAGGCAGACGACGCAAGACCTCCTCAGGGGCATCCTAGTCAGGCTGGTTCGCGAGGGGCAGAGAGATCAAGGCAAGGGGAACCTCACGAGGTTCCTATGTCGTAAGCCATGACGACAAAGACCAGGCGGGCGCCAGCGAGCACAGTGTCCTCGTTTCCTCTTTGGTGCTAAAGAGCAAGCGCAGGCGAGGAGTCCCGAGGCATCAGGCGGTGCAACGAGACCAAGACCAACAGGACGGCAGGACGAAGGTCACGTGGAGCCCGAGACAGCGTCACCACCAGAGCCTTTGGCAGGCGAAGACCACCTTTAGTGAGGATAGCTTGTACTAGTTGTCCCCCTTCAAACTGGCCGTTGTGGCATCCCTTCCCGCTCAATATTTGGGAACAGGACCAGGGCCTCTATAAATAGGACTAGCCATCACCATAGGAGGCAACGGATCTGGGATCGGGGCCATTCCATCCATAGCCTCATGCAAGCTCACCAAGCACAAGAACACCTCTCCTCAGGAGGCTGTTCTTCCCTTGTATTGTTCATCCTCAGCCCAAGAGGCAATCCACCACACCACACTGGAGTAGGGTATTACACCACAACAGTGGCCCAAACCAGTATAAATCTTGTGTCCCCATGTTATTTGGGATCGTCGAGCTAGGCCGTGTCATGATGTATGCGAGTGATACGTCTCCAACGTATCTAAAATTTTTTATTGCTCCATTCTATATTATCTACTGTTTTGGACAATATTGGGCTTTATTTTCCACTTTTATATTACTTTTGGGACTAACCTATTAACCGGAGGCCCAACCCAGAATTCCTGTTTTTTGCCAATTTCAGAGTTTCGAAGAAAAGGAATATCAAACGGACTCCAAACGGAATGAAACCTTCGGGAACGTGATTTTCTCACCGAACATGATCCAGGAGACTTCGACCCTACGTCAAGAAAGAAAGGAGGAAGGCAGGAGGTAGGGGGCGTGCCCACCCCCAGGGCACGCCCTCCACCCTCGTGGGCCCCCTCTTGCTCCATCGACGTACTCCTTCCTCTTATATATACCTACGCACTTCAAACAATCGAATCTGAGCCAAAAACCTAATTCCACCCTTGCAACCTTCAGCCCTTACGAGATCCCATCTTGGGGCCTGTTCTGGAGCTCCGCTAGAGGGGGCATCCACCACGGAGGGCTTCTACATCAACACCATAGCCCCTCCGATGAAGTGTGAGTAGTTTACCTCAGACCTTCGGGTCCATAGTTAGTAGCTAGATGGCTTCTTCTCTCTTATTGGATCTCAATACAATGTTCTCCCCTCTCTCGTGGATATCTATTCGATGTAATCTTCTTTTCGCGGTGTGTTTGTTGAGATCGTTGAATTGTGGGTTTATGATCAAGATTATCTATGAACAATATTTTAATCTTCTCTGAATTCTTTTATGTATGATTAGTTATCTTTGCAAGTCTCTTCGAATTATCAGTTTGGTTTGGCCTACTAGATTGATCTTTCTTGCAATGGGAGAGTGCTTAGCTTTGGGTTCAATCTTGCGGTGTCCTTTCCCAGTGACAGTAGGGGCAGCAAGGCACGTATTGTATTGTTGCCATCGAGGATAACAAGATGCGGTTTTTATCATATTGCATGAATTTATCCCTCTACATCATGTCATCTTGCTTAAGGCGTTACTCTGTTTTCATGAACTTAATACTCTAGATGCATCTTTGGATAGCGGTCGATGAGTGGAGTAATAGTAGTAGATGCAGCAGAGTCGGTCTACTTGTCTCGGACGTGATGCCTATATACATGATCATACCTAGATACTCTCATAACTATGCTCAATTCTGTCAATTGCTCAACAGTAATTCGTTCACCCACCGTAAAATACTTATGCTCTTGAGAGAAGCCACTAGTGAAACCTGTGGCCCCTGTGTCTATCTTCATCATATTAGTCTTCCTATACTTAGTTATCTCCTTTGCTTTTTACTTTGCTTTTATTTTACTTTGCATCTTTATCACAAAAATACCAAAAAATATTATCTATCATCTATATCAGATCTCACTCTCGTAAGTGACCGTGAAGGGATTGACAACCCCTTATCGCGTTGGTTGCGAGGAGTTATTTGTTTTGTGCAGGTACTAGGGACTCGCTCACAGCCTCCTACTGGATTGATACCTTGGTTCTCAAAAACTGAGGGAAATACTTATGCTACTTTGCTGCATCATCCTTTCCTCTTCAAGGAAATCCAACGCAGTGCTCTAGAGGTTGCAAGAAGAATTTCTGGCACCGTTGCCGGGGAGGTCTACGCAAAAGTCAACATACCAAGTACCCATCACAATTCCGTATCTCCCGCATTACATTATTTGCCATTTGCCTCTCGTTTTCCTCTCCCCCACTTCACCCTTGCCGTTTTATTCGCCCTCTGTTTTTCCGTTCGCCTCTTTTTCATTTGCTTTTTGTTTGCTCGTGTGCTGGATTGCTTGTTTGTCACGATGGCTCTACCTAGATTTGGTGATCTTCACCTTAAAAGATTAGAAGAGATCGAAAGCAACGTCAGGAGTTTTATGGTTCTGCAATTTGAGCATAATAATTTCTTGTAAACGAGCTTAAGGAACAAAAAAGTTTTATGAATTATATGAATAAAGAGCTCGATGATATGTCTAAAGAATTTGATGGTTTAAGATCCCAAATTGCTCGTCTTGAGAAGTTGACTACTGAAATATCGGATAAGCAGGCTACCTTAGTTAATAAGATGGCCGCTAAACCAGATTTGTATGAAAATAAAGATGAAGATCTAAAATTTATTGATGTGTCCCCATTTAAATCTTTGTTTTGCAATATGAATCTTGATAATGATGGGACTGAATATGATCCACCTTTACCTAGAAGGCGTTCCAAAAATTTGGAGTTTTTAGATCTTGATGCTAAAACTGATAAAAGTGGGATTAAAGAAATCAAAACCCTAGATGTTGCTAAACCCACTATTTTGGATTTCAAGGAATTTAATTATGAAAATTTCTCTTTAATTGATTTTATTTCCTTGTTGCAATCCGTGCTAAATTCTGCTCACGCTTATAGTCAAAATAAAGCGTTTACTAAACATATCGCTGATGCTTTGATGCAATCTTATGAAAAAAAACTTGAGTTGGAAGTTTCTATCCCTAGAAAACTTTATGATGAGTGGGAACCAACTATTAAAATTAAGATTAAGGATCATGAATTCTATGCTTTATGTGATTCGGGTGCTAGTGGTTCCACTATTCCCAAAACTTTGTCCGATTTGCTAGATTTCCGCGATTTTGATGATTGCTCTCTAAACTTGCACCTTGCGGATTCCACTATTAAGAAACCTATGGGAATAATTAATTATGTTCTTATTGTTGCAAATAGGAATTATGTGCCCGTAGATTTTATCGTTCTTGATATAGATTGCAATCCTTCATGTCCTATTATTCTTGGTAGACCTTTCCTTAGAACGATTGGTGCAATTATTGATATGAAGGAAGGGAATATTAGATTCCAATTTCCATTAAAGAAAGGCATGGAACACTTCCCTAGGAAGAAAATCAAATTACCATATGAATCTATCATGAGAGCCACTTATGGATTGCCTACCAAAGATGGCAATACCTAGATCTATCCTTGCTTTTATGCCTAGCTAGGGGCATTAAACGATAGCGCTTGTTGGGAGGCAACCCAATTTTATTTTTTAGTTTTTTGCTTTTTGCTTCTGTTTAGGAATAAATCTTTGATATAGCCTCTGGTTAGATGTGTTTTTATGTTTTAATTAGTGTTTGTGCCAAGTTAAACCTATAGGATCTTCTTGGATGAAAGTTATTTGATCTTGCAGAAATTTCCAGAAACTTTCTGTTCACGAAAACAATTGTTAAACATCACCAGAACGTGATAAAATAGTGATTCCAATTGCTGCTGATCAATAAAAAAATTGCCTATGTGTTCCTATTTTGGCTGATTGTTTGGAGTTCCAGAAGTTTGTGTTAGTTACAGATTACTACAGACTGTTCTGTTTTTGACAGATTCTGTTTTTCGTGTGTTGTTTGCTTATTTTGATGAATCTATGGCTACTAAAATAGTTTATAAACCATAGAGAAGTTGCAAAACAGTAGTTTTAACACCAATATAAATAAAGAATGAGTTCATTACAGTACCTTGAAGTGGTATTTTGTTTTCTTTCGCTAACGGAGCTCACGAGATTTCTGTTGAGTTTTGTGTTGTGAAGTTTTCAAGTTTTGGGTGAAATCTTTTGATGGATTATGGAACAAGGAGTGGAAAGAGCCTAAGATTGGGGATGCCCATGGCACCCCCAATATAATCTAAGGACACCAAAAAGCCAAGCTTGGGGATGCCCCGGAAGGCATCCCCTCTTTCGTCTACTTCCATTGGTAACTTTACTTGGAGCTATATTTTTATTCACCACATGATATGTGTTTTGCTTGGAGCGTCGTGTATGATTTGAGTCTTTGCTTTTTAGTTTACCACAATCATCCTTGTTGTAGACACCTTTTGAGAGAGCCATACATGATTTGGAAATTATTAGAATACTCTTTGTGCTTCACTTATATCAGTTGAGCTATATAGTTTTGTTCTAGTGCTTCACTTATATCTTTTAGAGCACGGTGGTGGATTTTTTTTATAGAAACTATTGATCTCTCATGATTCACTTAGATTATTTTTAGAGTCTTAATTAGCATGGTAATTTTCTTAAATAATCTCAATATGCTAGGTATTCAAAAATAGTAAAAACTTTCTTATGAGTGTGTTGAATACTAAGAAAAGTTTGATGCTTGATGATTGTTTTGAGATATGGAGGTGATAATATCAAAGTCGTGCTAGTTGAGTAGTTGTGAATTTGAGAAATGCTTGTGTTGAAGTTTGCAAGTCCCGTAGCATGCACGTATGGTAAACGTTATGTAACAAATTTGAAACATGAGGTGTTCTTTGATTGTCCTCCTTATGAGTGGTGGTCGGGGACAAGCGATGGTCCTTTCCTACCAATCTATCCCCCTAGGAGCATGCACGTAGTGCTTGGTTTTTGATGCCTTGTAGATTTTTGCAATAATTATGTGAGTTCTTTATGACTAATGTTGAGTCCATGGATTATACGCACTCTCACCCTTCCATCATTGCTAGCCTCTTCGGTACCGTGCATTGCCCTTTCTCACATTGAGAGATGGTGCATACTTCGCCGGTGCATCCAAACCCCGTGATCTGATACGCTCTTTCACACATAAATCTCCTTATATCTTCCTCAAAACAGCCACCATACCTACCTATTATGGCATTTCCATAGCCATTCCGAGATATATTACCATGCAACTTTCCACCATTCCGTTCATCATGACATATTCATCATTGTCATATTGCTAGCATGATCATGTAGTTGACATAGTATTTGTGGCAAAGCCACCGTTCATAATTCTTTCATACATGTCACTCTTGGTTCATTGCATATCTCGGTACACCGCCAGAGGCATTCATATAGAGTCATACTTTGTTCTAGTATCGAGTTGTAATCATTGAGTTGTAAATAAATAGAGGTGTGATGATCATCATTTTCTAGAGCATTGTCCCAAGTGGGGAATAAAAAAAGAGAAAGGCCATAAAAAAATAAGGCCCCAAAAAAAATGAGAGAAAAAGAGAGAAGGTACAATGCTACTATCCTTTGCCACACTTGTGCTTCAAAGTAGCACCATAATCTTCATGATAGAGAGTCTCTTGTTTTCTCACTTTCATATACTAGTGGGAATTTTTCATTATAGAACTTGGCTTGTATATTCCAACAATGGGCCTCCTCAAGTGCCCTAGGTCTTCATGAGCAAGCAAGTTGGATGCACACCCACTTAGTTTCTTTTGTTGAGCTTTCATACATTTATAGCTCTAGTGCATCCGTTGCATGGCAATCCCTACTCCTTGCATCAACATCAATCGATGGGCATCTCCATAGCTCATTGATTAGCCTCACTGGTGTGAGACTTTCTCCTTTTGTCCTCTCCACATAACCCCCATCATCATATTCTATTCCACCCATAGTGCTATGTCCATGGCTCGCGCTCATATATTGCGTGAAGGTTTATGAGTTTGAGATTACTTAAGTATGAAACAATTGCTTGGCTTGTCATCGAGATTGTGCATGATGAGAGCATTCTTGTGTGACGAAAATGGAGCATGACGAAACTATATGATTTTGTAGGGATGAACTTTCTTTGGCCATGTTATTTTGAAAATACATAATTGCTTAGTTAGTATGCTTGAAGTATTATCATTTCTATGTCAATATGAACTTTTGTCTTGAATCTTTCGGATCTGAATATTCATACCACAATTAAGAAGAATTACATTGAAATTATGCCAAGTAGCACTCCACATCAAAAATTATGTTTAAATCATTTACCTACTCGAGGACGAGCAGGAATTAAGCTTGGGGATGCCTGATATGTCTCCAACGTATCTATAATTTTTTATTACTGCATGCTATATTATCTACTGTTTTGGACAATATTGGGCTTTATTTTCCGCTTTTATATTATTTTTGGGACTAACCTATTAACCGGAGGCCCAGCCCAGAATTGTTGTTTTTTTTGCCTATTTTAGAGTTTCGAAGAAAAGGAATATCAAACGGAGTCCAAACGGAATGAAACCTTCGCGAATGTGATTTTCTCACCGAACATGATCCAGGAGACTTGGACCCTACGTCAAGAAAGAAAGAAAGGAGGAAGGCACGAGGTAGGGGGGCGCACCCACCCCCCAGGGTGCGCCCTCCACCCTCGTGGGCCCCCTCTTGATCCACCGACGTACTCCTTCCTCCTATATATACCTACGTACCCCCAAACGATAAGATACGGAGCCAAAAACCTAATTCCACCGCCGCAACCTTACATGCCACGAGATCCCATCTTGGGGCCTGTTCGGAGCTCACGCCGGGGGCATCCACCACGGAGGGCTTCTACATCAACACCATAGCCCCTCCGATGAAGTGTAAGTAGTTTACCTCAGACCTTTGGGTCCATAGTTAGTAGCTAGATGGCTTCTTCTCTCTTTTTGGATCTCAATACAAAGTTCTCCCCCTCTCTCGTGGAGATCTATTCGATGTAATCTTCTTTTTGCGGTGTGTTTGTTGGAACTGATGAATTGTGGGTTTATGATCAAGATTATCTATGAACAATATTTTAATCTTCTCTGAATTCTTTTATGTATGATTGGTTATCTTTGCAAGTCTCTTCGAATTATCAGTTTGGTTTGGCCTACTAGATTGGTTTTTCTTGCAATGGGAGAAGTGCTTAGCATTGGGTTCAATCTTGCGGTGTCCTTTCCCAATGACAGTAGGGGCAGCAAGGCACGTATTGTATTGTTGCCATCGAGGATAACAAGATGCGGTTTTTATAATATTGCATGAATTTATCCCTCTACATCATGTCATCTTGCTTAAGGCGTTACTCTGTTTTCATGAACTTAATACTCTAGATGCATGCTGGATAGCGGTCGATGAGTGGAGTAATAGTAGCAGATGCACGAGTGTAAGTCGGTCTACTTGTCTCGGACGTGATGCCTATATACATGATCATACCTAGATACTCTCATAACTATGCTCAATTCTATCAATTGCTGAACAGTAATTCGTTCACCCACCGTAAAATACTTATGCTCTTGAGAGAAGCCACTAGTGAAACCTGTGGCCCCCGGGTCTATCTTCATCATATTAGTCTTCCTATACTTAGTTATTTCCTTTGCTTTTTTACTTTGCTTTTATTTTACTTTGCATCTTTATCACAAAAATACCAAAAAATATTATCAATCATCTCTATCAGATCTCACTCTCGTAAGTGACCGTGAAGGGATTGACAACCCCTTATCGCGTTGGTTGCGAGGAGTTATTTGTTTTGTGCAGGTACGAGGGACTCGCGCGTAGCCTCCTACTGGATTGATACCTTGGTTCTCAAAAACTGAGGGAAATACTTACGCTACTTTGCTGCATCATCCTTTCCTATTCAAGGAAATCCAACACAGTGCTCAAGAGGTAGCAGCGAGCTAGAGGGATGAGAGATCTTCGTGCGCACCCCAGTGTTCGAACCTCAAGGGTTTTGCCGGAATCCGAAATCCGACATTTGGCGTGCCAGGTAGGGGTGCACCGAAGCTTGCCCCCCCCCCCTCCCCCGACGGCCCGCTACGATGGTGCGGTGGATCCGGCGGCCTTCCTGCTGGCGTACGAGGAAGCCGTTCTAAAGGCCGGGGCGACGATCAGGTCATGGCCAACTGGCTCCCCATGGCCCTCGCTGGTGTGCCACGCGCCTGGCTCCTCCATCTGCCGGGATCTTCTGTGGCCTCCTGGGGGGAGCTGCGTGACCTCTTCATCGTGCCCTTCGGGGGACCAGCACCCTCCATCGTCGCGGCTCTCCTCGGCGGCTCGCAGGCACCGCCCTCGGACCGTCACGCAAGCCATTCTTTCGCCAGATCGGCGCCGCCTCCACGCGGCAAGGGGCTCCCCCGGGTTGGGCAGTGCCCAAGGCCGACCTGACCTTCGACTCGGGGGATCACCCAGTCACCACTGTCGGCTCAGGCGTGCTCCTGATGCTTTGCACGCCCACCATCTGCAGTGTAGTCGTTACCGAGACCCTCATCAACGGCGGCGCTGGCCTCAACATGCTCTCTGTGGAGGCCTTTAGCCTCCTTCACGTACCGCTTGAGCGGCTCCGCCCCAGCAAGCCCTTCTCCGAGGTCGACGGCGGCTCCTCCAACCCCCTGGGGCAGATTCGTCTCCTCGTGACCTTCGGCACACGCGACAGCTACCGCACCGAGCTAATCGACTTCGACATCGCCCGCATCGACTTACCGTACAACGCTATCCTCGGGTACCCGGCGCTGGCCCAATTTATGGCAGCTACTCATCCTGCCTACAACCTCATGAAGATGCTGGGGAGCAAGGGTGTCCTCACCGTAGCCGGAGACACCAAGGAAGCCTTGGCGGCGCTCAAACTCGCTTTCAGGGCCACGGCGGCAGCTTGCCCGACCGACAAGGCCGTACACAGGGACAAGGGGGCTATGCCGACCAAGAAGAACCAGCTATTCACTCAAGGTCAAGCCAAGACGAAGCAAATATCGGTCGACGAGGATGGGGCCTCAAGCGCTACCTTTACTATAGGCACCGACCTCGCCCCAGATCAAGAAAGGGAGTTGGTGGACTTCCTGCGGGCGAACAAGGAAGTGTTCGCCTGGGAGCCCAAGCAGCTAGTTGGGGTCCCGAGAGAAGTTATTGAGCATCATCTGAAGGTGTGCCCTAACATGCGCCCTGTGAAGCAGAGGGTGAGGCGATAGTCCGCGAAGAAGCGGTCTTTCATCGTTCAGGAAACCCGCAAGCTGGAGGCGGCAGGTGTCATTCGCGAGGTCCGGTACCCAGAGTGGCTGGCGAACCCGGTCGTCGTGCCGAAGAAAGGTGGGAAGGAGCGCATGTGTGTCGACTTCACCAACCTCAACAAGGCCTGCCCTCAAGACCCATTCCCGCTGCCGCGCATCGACCAGATTGTTGACTCCACCGCCGAATGCGACCTGCTGTGTTTCCTAGATGCGTTCTCAGGCTACCACCAGATCAAGATGGCGGTGGAAGATTTGGAGAAAACGGCTTTCTTAACCCCGTGCGGGGTATACTACTACACTTGCATGCCATTTGGACTGCGCAACGCAGGGGCAACCTTTCAGCGGCTGATGCACATCGCCTTGGGCGGTAGCTCGGGAGAAACGTTGAGGCCTATGTCGACGACATTGTGGTGAAGTCTTGGGAGGCGAGAACTTTGATTCAGGACCTGGAGGAAACCTTCGCGAGCCTGTGCCAGGTGCACTTGCGGCTCAACCCAGAGAAATGCGTGTTTGGTGTCCCTTCCGGCAAGCTGATGGGCTTCCTTGTGTCCCACAGGGGGATCGAGGCCAGCCCGGAGAAGGTCAAGGCAATCAAAGACATGAGCCCGCCACAAACCCTCAAGGAGATGCAGAAGCTTGCAGGCTGCGTGACTTCACTGGGGCGCTTCATCTCCAGGCTGGGGGAGCGCGCCTTGTTGTTCTTCAAGCTGATGAAGAAGAAGGGTTCGTTCGAGTGGACCCTCGAGGCCGGCCTAGCATTTCAAGACCTCAAGAGATACTTGACCAGCCCGTCGGTGATGGTGGCACCTCGTCCTATTGAGCCCTTGGTACTCTACCTATCTGCCACACCCCACTCTGCCAGCGCGGCGCTTGTGGCCCTCAGAGAGAAGCGCCAGGTCAAGGGCCCGCCAAATGGAGCCGCCAAGCCGGATGAGGAAGCACAACACCAAGGCAATGCTCCTGAGGCACCGGCTACCCCGACAAGTCATCAAGCCCCTGAAGCTGGAGATCCATAGGAAACACCTCAGCCCCCGAGAACCAAAGACTCTGCCAGCTCTCCCGCCATCATCGAGCACCTGGTGTAATTCGTCAGCATAGTGCTACGAGATGCGAGAGCATGATACCCCATGCCTCAGAAGCTCTTTCTCGCGCTCCTGGTAGCCTCGCATAAGCTGCGCCACTACTTCCAGGGTCACCCCATCAAGGTCGTCTCAGCTTACCCGTTGGAGAGAGTACTCTGGAGCCCCAATGCTACGGGAAGGGTTGCCGAATGGAACATCGACTTGTAAGCGTTTGACTTGGAGTTCAGCACAACCAGGGCCATAAAGGGGGTTGCACTCGCCGACTTTGTGTCCAATTGGACCGACACCCCGGAACTCGAAGTAGGCGAGAATCGGTCCCTCTCGCCAGGGAGTGAAGCGCCAGATGGCTGGGTCATGTACTTCGATGGCGCGTTCGCACGCCAAGGCGCAAGGGCTGGAGCCATGCTCATCTCGCCCACTCAGGACAAGCTTTACTACGCCGTGCAGCTCTGCTTCCAACGGGGTGAGAAGGTCTCCAACAACATAGCAGAGTACGAAGGCCTCATCACCGGCCTCAGGGCTGCGGTGGCCCTGGGGGTGAAACGCCTCACCATCAAGGGAGACTCGCAGCTCCTCGTCAACTTCTCCAACAAGGTGTACGAGCCGAAGGATGAGCACATGGAGGCGTACCTCGTGGAGGTACGCAAAATGGAGAAGCAGTTCCTGGGTCTGGAGCTACAGCATGTGCCTCGTGGCACCAACAAGGAGGCCGACAACATCACCAAAATAGCATCCAAGCGGCTACCCCAAGAGCCTGGCGTCTTCGAGGAGCGGCTCTTCAAGCCTTCGGCAGCACCTCCGCATGCGAAACCGGCGCCACCTCAGGAGGAACTCCCCCAGCCACCAGCCTCGGGAGCCCCCGCCTGTGGCCCGACCTCGGAAGCGCGCCTGCTCTTAGCGCTCGAGCCTCGGGAGGGGTGCTGGATCGAGGAGTTCAGGGCATACCTGATGCAAGGCATGCTGCCGGAGAAGGAAGAAGATGCAGAGCGTGTGGCCCGGCAGGCTACGGCATACTGCATTCAGGACGGTGAGCTATACAGAAAGTGGCGTAATGATGTTTCTCTATGATGCACCTCGAGGGAACAGGGGAGTGAGCTGCCAGCTGACATACATGGCGGAGACTGCGGGCACCACTCGTCGTCGCACACCCTAGTTGGCAAGGCTTTTCGCAGCTGGTTCTACTGGCCTACGACACTCAACGACACGGCTGAGCTAGTGAAATCCTGCGAGGCCTGCCAATTCCACGCCAAGTAGATCCAGCAGCCAGCTCAGGGCCTCCAGACTATCCCGCTCTCATGGCCATTCGCGATCTGGGGGCTGGATATCCTGGGTCCATTCCCTCGAGCGCCTGGAGGTTATCGCTACCTCTACGTCGCCATCGACAAATTCACCAAGTGGGTGGAAGTGGAAGCCGTTCGCACCATCCCAGCTGGGTCGGCAGTCAAGTTCATCAAGGGCCTCGTAAGCCGATTTGGGGTCCCTAACCGCATCATCACCGACAACGGATCACAGTTCACTAGCAATCTCTTCAAAACATATGTGCTAACCTTGGAACGCAGATCTGCTACGCCTCCGTACCGCACCCCAGGAGCAACGGCCAGGCTGAACGCGCCAACGCGGAAGTCCTGAGAGGTCTCAAGACCAGGACCTTCCAGAAGAAGCTCGAGACCTGCGGCAGGGGCTGGCACGACGAGCTCCAGTCTGTGTTGTGGTCCATCCGCACCACCACCACCAAGCCTACAGGCGAGACCCCGTTCTTCCTCGTCTACGGAGCAGAAGCGGTTCTCCCACACAAGGTCAGGCATCGCTCCGCGCGGGTCCTGGCGTTTGATGAAACGCAGCAGGACGCCATGCGGGGGATGGACCTCGTGCTGGGGGAGGAACGCCGCCGTGAAGCCTCGCTCCGAGCAGCAAGGTACCAGCAGGCGCTGCGGCGGTACCACTGTCGCAGCGTCCGCTCCAGTACGCTCGAGGTTGGTAATCTCGTCATGAGGCGGGTGCTCTCCAGGGAAGGGCTGCACAAGCTCTCACCCATGTGGGAGGGCCCGTTTCGGGTCGCCCACATCTCTAGGCCTGGCGCCGCGCGCCTGGAGACGCAGGATGGGATCCCCATCCAGAACGCCTGGAACATCCAGCACCTCCGGAAGTTCTACCCATGAAGCAAGGCCCAGCGCCTGTGAAGAAGGCCCAGTTCCTGTGACGGTCTCCGCTCGTGACACTCTCATGTAATAATGAGTGGGGATGTACATGCCCCGGAGTCTCAAGAGTGCCGCCCTCGGGCCTCGGGGGCTCCCTCCCACGTCCTAGTGGTAGCACTTAGCTCCGCGCTGGAGAGAAGACAAGAAGACTAGACTAGGTACAGGACGCGGCTTTTCATTTGCTTTCCGCAGTTGGCTTGCCCCTCTTTAATGAGAATTTGCTTTCTGGTGTTCCTTGCTGGCTTGGTTCCCCTGCCCTTTTCCCCTTTTTTTCTTCTGCCCTCGGTTCCTTGTTTTGACCCGTTATCTCCCTTGCATGCCTCGCGAGGGGGCTGGACAGGTGCCACGTGAGCGTTTTCCTGTTCTTCGCAAGGCACCCTCGCTTGAGCTCGCAAGCTGGTGCACCTCTCTCAATCTGTGCCCCCGGGTACCGCGATGCGGAGCACTGGGTCACGGCCGGCCGCGCCTACGACCGAGGCTCGGAAGAACAAGAGTTTCCTAACGGATTTTTGCAGTTCCTAGACGCTTCCTGCTAGATGCTTCCTAAGCCAAGGAGGCCTCGCCAGATACTGAGAAGTACGCGCCTCACGAGGCAGAGGCTACTTCGAGCGCATCAAGCTAAGTTATTCCTACGCGCCTACATAAAACGTTGATCCTGCAACACGACACAAGAACGATAAACATAGCATAGCCACTTGGAAATCATAGTTGTTGCATGCCCCAGCGGGGCCCCAAACTTGTCTCTCTCTTAATGCAGGAAGGAAGGGAAAAACGAAACAAAAGTGGCACGTGCTCCCACGGTAGTTCGCGAGGATGGGCCCATGGCGCTCTCCTGAGCTCAGCTAGACCCCTCCTCGCGCTTCACTAGAGCGCGGCAACGAGACGACCCGCTGCCACCTTCGAAGCGGGTGCGGTAGCGTGGCGGCTGGTCGTAGCCGTCGCGTTGGAGTTGTCGCTGGAGGAAGAACCGTCGTAGCTGCACGAGCAGCGGCCAGCACCGAGGGAAAGGCCATCCTCACCCTCGTCGCGACTGTCGCCAAGGCCGAGCACCTCGCCGCCGTCGTTGTCCTTGGGGCAGCACCCGGCGCGCCGGCCATCTTCGCCGAACACCCTCGCATAGAGGGTCGCGTTGCCGTCATATTTGAAGTGGAGGGCGCACCGCCTGCCCAGGCTGCGCGCGCAGGCAAACGTCTGCCAGACGCAGGCCAGGGCTGCGTTGCCCGTGACGGAGACCTCAACCGTGACCCAGGAAGCTTTGCTGCAGTAGCCATCCGCCTGCAGCGATAGCCCGCCTGGACCTGTGGCTGGAAACTCTCCGGTGAAGGAGCACGGGAGCTGAAGCCAGGTGCCGGCCGGGTTCTCTGACCACACGACGAACTCCGGCAGCACCTCCGCCGAGTGGAAGAGCGGCCTGGGAGGCCGCGCGACCATGGCGCGCCTCCCTTCATCGAGGGGGGCTGCCACGACCTGGGCGACTCCCACCACGCGAAGAGGCGCCACCGTGGCCGCGAGAGGCCATGGCGGGGTCGCGGTGTGCTTACGGGGACGGC
Source organism: Aegilops bicornis (assembly GCA_021605145.1). Classification (NCBI taxonomy): domain Eukaryota; kingdom Viridiplantae; phylum Streptophyta; class Magnoliopsida; order Poales; family Poaceae; genus Aegilops; species Aegilops bicornis. The sequence continues at coordinate 488,049,506 of CM038670.1, forward strand.
CACGCCCATGCTTGGGCGGTGGAGAGCCGGACCCCTCTTGGCGAGCCTTCCCCTTCTCCGCGGCCGAGAACCTCTTCGCAGGCGCCATGGGTGTCGCTACTAGCAATTGAGCAAGGGAGAAGGAGCAAGCGGAACGGGAAGAGATGGGCGACAGGGACTCCGCCCCCCTCCTCATTTATAGCAGGAGAAGGCCAACCGCGATCCCCACGATCACAGGTAATGATGGTTTTTCCTTGCATGCAGCAGGGACTCGTCAAGTCGGGCAGTTGTCGAGGCAGCGTGGGAAAGCGGAGACGCCCACGTCCAATCAATCGCCATGCCTCGACCAAGGCTGCAGGTTGTTGGGGCCCGCGGCGCTCCGCACTTGCCCTTTGGCTTCGCCTCGAAGCCAAGTCCGAGCGCGCCTTGGGCCCGGGGGCTACTGTCAGCGTTCTGGGAACGGGGGTCCCTAGACTTGCCTGCCTGCGGCCCATGGTGTGGATCCACTAGTGGCTCCGTACGGCCCATGTTCACCAGCAAACCCTCAAGACCCTCGTGAGGGGCTAGGCCTCGCGAGGCGGACGACGCAAGACCTCCTCGGGGGCAGCCTAGTCAGGCTGGCTCGTGAGGGGCGGAGAGATCAAGGCAAGGGGAACCTCGCGAGGTTCCTATGACGTAAGCCATGGCGACCAAGACCAGGCGGGCGCCAGCGAGCACAGTGTCCTCCTTTCCTCTTTGGTGCTAAAGAGGCAAGCGCAGGCGAGGAGTCCCGAGGCATCAGGCAAAGGTTTCCATATCGGTGCAACGAGACCAAGACCAGCAGGACGGCAAGACGGAGGTCACCGTGGAGCCCGAGACGGCGTCACCACTAGAGCCTTTGGCAGGCGAAGACCACCTTTAGTCAGGATAGCTTGTACTAGTTGTCCCCCTTCAAACTGGCCGTTGTGGCATCCCTTCCCGCTCAATATTTGGGAAGAGGACCAGGGCCTCTATAAATAGGACTAGCCATCACCATAGGAGGCAACGGATCTGGGATCGGAGCCATTCCATCCATAGCCTCACGCAAGCTCACCAAGCACAAGAACACCTCTCCTCAGGAGGCTGTTCTTCCCTTGTACTGTTCATCCTCAGCCCAAGAGGCAATCCACCACACCACACTGGAGTAGGGTATTACACCACAACGGTGGCCCGAACCAGTATAAATCTTGTGTCCCCATGTTCTTTGGGTTCATCGAGCTAGGCCGTGAGATCATGATGTGTGCGAGCTAGAGGGAGGAGAGATCTTCATGCGCACCCTAGTGTTCGAACCTCAAGGGTTTTGCCGGAACCCGAAATCCGACAGCGTCGGTCGCGCTGGCGCTTGTAGATAGTACTCCTAGAAACTCCCTTCTTTTGTTCCCTACGAGGAATCGGGATGGACCCCGCGGGGGCGTGTAAAGGGTATGTAACGTCTTTTGTTGATATTATCCTTATCATGAAAATTTGCAAAGGCATGTCCTATTTCGGCTCGGTCTCCCCTTTCCAACCCCGTGGCAGCTTGGTGCTCTACACCGATAGGTCCCGGTCCCAGGCAAGCTGCAGCCGTCGCTGGTATGCCAGGTCGCGATGCTGTGGTCAAGGCCAGGAGGTGAGCGGCCCGAGGTACAGTAAGAGCTCCTGAGGCACGATGCTCAAGAGGTCCCCTTTAGCGCGCAAGCAGCCACCGAGAGGTAGGAAAGGGAGGCGACGTTGCTGTAACAAGGCTGCAGCAAGTGAGAATCCCATGCCGTAGCGCTTGGTCGACCCGGTATGAAACTTATCTTGGCAGTCGAGAGTTGGTTCCTTGTGCCGCACTGCACTGCAAGGCCGACTACTGTAGTGTAGCTAGGTTGGGCCCGTGCGAGCCTCCCCCTCTTCTCCCTGCTCTTCTATGTGCTCTATGTCCTCAGGTCCTGGCCCTCGAGCGAGCTCAGCTGCCGCTGGTATGCCAGGTCACGATGCCGTGGTCAAGGCCAGGGGGTGAGGGCTGGAGAGCTAGGTAGAGCTCCTGAGTCGTGATGCTCAGGGGCCCCCTTTTAACGCGCAAGTGAATTGCATGGGAGAAAAGGGACCCGCGGTACCGCCTGTTGTTGTCTTCGGGAGGTTCCTGCAGGTTAGCGCGAGGCGGGACATAGATTTCCACTATGATTGCCGGTATGCCGCTCGTCGCTCCGCAAGAAGATGAAGGCACTGAGGGCCTGGTGAGGTGACATGCGCGGGGCATGCCGCGAGTCAGATTTCGACTGCTCAGATTTGTCGGTGTTGCAGGGATGGACCCGAGCACAAGCGTCATGCCAGCGTGAGTAGCTCCCGTTGCGGGATGAGCATGGGGCAGACCAGCGACGCGGGCGGTCACGATGGGTGACAATCAAGCAGGTGATAACCATTGATAGATTATGCATGGGAAGCGAACTAGCTTAGGTAATGCAAGAACAATACATGCCACTGGGTCAGACCCGAGCGGCCTGGGGATGATGCAGCCTGAGGGGCGCCCCCAGCAGAGTAAGCTAAAGACGTAAAAGGATACATGTCGCGGGGACAGGCCCACGCGGCCTGGGAATGAAGAAGCCCGGGGGGAGCTCCCAGCTAAATAAACTTGGAAAATGTCACCTGGTTGCGTTGTAGAAGGGATGTTGGGGTAGCTGAAGATGCATGGCGAAGGGGTTGCTCCTCATGAGCCACCGGGCCCCTGAGCCTCGGGAGGCTCTGGGGGTCCAGGCGATTCCTTGAGGACCGTCTCCATCTCCGCCAGGACCGCGTGATGCCTGGCCTCCTGGGTCGCCAGGACGCTCCGCAGGTTGCGCAGGAAGGCCGCCGCCATGCTCGACAGGCCAAATGGCATGCGAACATAGCTGTGAGGTGGGCCCTTGCAACGTCCCATGCGCGAAGGCTAGAAGCGCTCCTGAGATGCGGCCCTGTTGAGCCTTGGGATGTCGATGCTGATGCGCAGCCCGCCATCCTAGACTAGATGGGGAGCTACGCCAGGTGGGCGGCGGTCGCCGCGCATGGCTCTTGCATCCTGCAGCTCCTGAGTTCCTGAGCGCCTGGTGCTCCTTGCCCGAGGTCCCCCTGAGGAAGACGTGCTGCAAAGCACGCCTCCACATGGTGCCCGAGCGCCTCCCTCGTGATGTTGGCTAGGTCTGAGGCCCTCTAGAAGAGAGCCCCCGAGCCCTACCTGAGGAGGGCGCCGGGCGCGCCTTCCTATGCGAAGGAGGGAGGCGCCCAAGGCGCGGGTGCCGATCCTGATGTGGCACCGCCAGAGGCACCGCTCCCCTGAGGCCCTGTACGGAGTAGTTGCTTCTTCTTCTTGGGGGTGGCGTCGGGAGGGTTCCCCCCTTGTTGTCAGGGTCTTCGATTGCCGCGGCTTGGAAGGCGCGCTCGAGGGAGCACACCGCATCTCTTTCTTCGCAAGGGACTGTGATGGTCCCGCCGCTTCTGGGCATCTTGAGGACGTTGTAGCCGTGGTGGGTCACTGCCATGAACTTGGCCAGGGGCGGATACCTGAGGATGGCATTGTACGGCAGACAGATGTGAGCAACGTCAAAGTCGATGAGGTCGGTGTGGTAGTTGTTGCGCTGTCCGAAGGTGACAGGGAGGCGGACCTGTCCTATCAGGGTGGTGGAGCCGTCAGTCACTCCCGAGAAGGGCTTGGTGGGCTGAAGCTGATCATATGGCACTTGGAGGCTGTTGAATGTCTTGACGGACAGGACGTTAGGCCCTGCGCCGCTGTCAATGAAGGTCTTGGTGACTTGTAAGTTGCTGATGACGGGTGAGCAGAGCATCGGGAGGGTGCCAACAGTGGCCGCACACTTGAGCTGGTCCGCCGAGCTGAAAGTGATGGCGCACTTGGACCACCTGAGCGGCCGTGTGGCCCCAAGCCTGGGAAGGGTTGCGTTCACCTCGCGAGCAAACTACTTGAAGATACGCTGAGATTCTGGGGCCTAAGGTCCGCCCAAGATGCAGGTGATAGCACGCGGTTCCTGGAAGCCCCCAGCCCCCTCGTCCTGATGGTGGTCGCCGTTCCTTCTTGGTGACGGCGGCAGTGGAGGAAGACCAGCGTTGCCGTGAGGGCGGTCCTCGCGAGGCTGATCCCTCCAGGCGCCCTCATGAGGCTAGTCCTGCCAGCGGTCCTCGCGAGGCTGGTCGCACCACTCCTGGCGGGGGCCGCGATCATCCCAGCGTCCTCCGCCTCGTCCTCCTCCTCGGTCGTAGCCCCGGTCATTGCGCTCGGGGCGTCAACCGAGGCGTCCATCTCGAATGGCCCTGAGTTCTTGACAGTCGTTGGTGTTGTGGATGTGTACGTTGTGGAAGGCGCAGAATGGGTCGGCTGCTTTTGGACGACTCAAGATGGTCATGTTCGTGCTTTGTATCTGGCTCCGCTGCGAGCACGGCCACTCCCTTGTGCTTCACGTCCTTGGCCTTGGCTTTCTTCTCCTCCGGGTCGGTAGCTGGGAGCTCGAGGAGGGAAAGGCGCCCCTCCTCGGCTCTCGCGCACTTGGTCGCCATGTTGAACAGCTCCAGAGCCGTGCATAACTCCTCGTGGATGCGAGCTCCTCCTTCATCTTGACATCGCGAATGCCATCAGAAAACACGGAAATGATGGCCTCATCCGTCACCTTGAGGATCTTGAGACAAACGTTGTTGAAGCGCTGTATGTACTTCTGCAAGGTCTCTCCTGGTTGCTGCTTGATGCGGCGCAGGTCACCCGCAGCCGGAGGGCGGTCACGAGTGCCCTGGAAGTTGGCGATGAAACGGTCGCGCATCTCATCCCAGGAGGAGATCGAGCCCGGGGGCAGGTTCAGGAGCCATGAGCGAGCACCATCCTTGAGAGCCATGGGGAACCAATTCGCCATGACTTACTCGTCGCTGTTGGCCGCCTCGATGCTTAGCTCGTAGAGCTGCAATAACTCCATAGGGTCGGGGGTGCCGTCATAGCGAGGAGGCAGGTCTGGCTTGAACTTGCCCGGCCAGCCGATGCTAGGCAACTCCGGAGTGAAGGCGCGGCAGCCTGTTGTGGCCACCGGGGCCCTTTGCTGATGCAGAGCCTGCCCCTGATGTCCGCGCGCCGCCACTGCAGGCGGCACGCGGTCTTTTCGCGGTGGCGCTAGGAGCACGGGAGCATTCTCTTGCGGTCGGGGAACTTCTTGGCAGCTTCCTTCTTCTCGCGCGGGCGCCCGACGCGGTGGGTCACGCTGGGAGGCAGCGAGAGGGAGGGTGCGGGGGAGCCCCCAGCGGCGCTGACGAGCTCGGTGATGCGGTCCAACCAGTCCTCGTAGAGGTCGTCGACCGGGCGGTAGTGCAGGAGCTTGCGTGCCATGAGCAGCGCTGCCTGCGTGTCCGTGGGAGCGCGACGAGCGTGAGAAGATGAGTCGGCTGGGGTCAGCACGGAGTGGCGGTACGGCCATCCTGCTGCACTGAGGGGTGCAGCGAGGACGCTTGTTGCTCGTTTCCCACTGGACCGGTGGCGGCGTTGGCGGCAGGTGACGGGGAACGACGGGGAGGCCCGCCGGCAGGGGCTGTCTGAGCGACACGGGCAGGCTCGACGCGCATCCGCCGTGGATGCGGTGGAGCGATGGGACGTGGATCAGTGGGAGGAAGGCTTCGGCGCACCCCTACCTGGCGCGCCAAATGTCGGATTAAGGGTTCCGGCAAAACCCTTGAGGTTTGAACACTAGGGTGCGCACGAAGATCTCTCATCCCCCAAGCACTCTCCCTCACCGCGATCTCAAGGATCAGCGCATCAAACTCACAGAACAAAGGGACACAAGATTTATACTGGTTCGGGCCACCGATGTGGTGTAATACCCTACTCTAGTGTGGTGTGGTGGATTGCCTCTTGGGCTGAGGATGAACAGTTACAAGGGAAGAATAGCCTCCTGAGGAGAGGTGCTCTTGTGCTTGGTGAGTTTGTGTGGATAAGGATGATCTGAATGGTCCTCGGATCCGTTGCCTCCCCCTACTGTGGTGGCTAGCCCTATTTATAGAGGCCATGGTCCTCTTCCCAAATGCTGGCAGGAAGGGATGCCACAACGGCCAAATTTGAAGGGAGACAACTAGTACAAGTTATCCTGACTAAAGGTGGTCTTCGCCTGCCAAAGGCTCTAGTGGTGACGCCATCTTGGGCTCCACGGTGACCTCCGTCCTGTCATCCTGCTGGTCTTGGTCTCGTTGCACCGATATGGAAACCTTTGCTTGATGCATCGGGACTCCTCGATTGCGTTTGCCTCTTTAGAACCAAAGAGGAAATGTGGACACTGCCCGGTGGCGCCCGCCTGGCCTCGGTCATCATGGCTTGCGTCACAGGAACCTCGCGAGGTGCCCCTTGCCTTGATCTCTCCGCCCCTCGCGAGCCAGGCTGGTGAGGCCGCCCCTGAGGAGGTCTTGCGTCGTCTGCCTCGCGAGGGTCTTGAGTGTTTGTTGGTGAAGATGGGTCGTACAGGGCTGCTGGTGGAGCCACGCCGTGGGCCGCAGGCAGGCAAGTCTGGGGACCCCCATTCCCAGGACGCCGACAGAAACAATTATTAATCTTGTCTTTGACAGTACCAAAATGAAAGGTTTGCTCTTTATCATACTAACCTATCTCACGAAGTTCCGTTAAGTTTTGTGTGATTGAAGTTTTCAGGTTTTGGGTGAGATATCGATATGAGGAGAATAAGGAGTGGCAAGAACCTAAGCTTGGGGATTCCCAAGGCACCCCAAGATAATATTCAAGGAATATCCAAGCAATTAAGCTTGGGGATGCCCCGGAAGGCATCCCCTCTTTCGTCTCCAACATTATTGGTAACCTCACTTGGAGCTATGTTTCATTCGTCACATGATATGTGTTCTGCTTGGAGCGTTAATTTATTTTGTTAATAATTTTCTTGCTGTTATTTAGAATAATGTTTTGCACCTTTTATTTCAATAAAAGTGGCTTTGATAGCCTTTTCCATGCTTATCTTGCAAGTATACATGTTGCTGTTTGAAAACAGAAAGTTTATCGTTGTTGCAAAAATTCCCGAGGAAAGTCAGAATGTGATAAAATGTTGAAACTTTTTGCATAATAAGCTCTGATAATTTTCTACAGTGTGGTAGAATTTCATAATGTTTGGAGTTGAATAAGGATTAATACTCTTGCATTCTTTACAGACTGTACTGTTTTGGCAGATTGTTGTTATGTTTGCATTGTTTGCATATGCTTGCTTGTTTAATGAATCTATTTGAGGATAGGAGTGTTAAATATGCACAAGCATTTAGTATGAAATGTTGAATAATAATTTTAGTGATTTGCTACAGTAGAGAATGATAAAGTTTTTGCATTGGTTTATACTAACTTATCTCACGAGTTCTTGTTGAGTTTTGTGTGGATGAAGTTTTTAAGATTTAGGGAAACCGTGATATGAGAGGAATATAGGAGACACAAAAGCTCAAGCTTGGGGATGCGCAAGGCATCCCAAGATAATATTTCCAGAAGTCTCAAGCATCTAAGCTTGGGGATGCCCCGGTAGGCATCCCACCTTTCTTCATCAACAATTATCGGTTAGTATCGGTTGAGCCTAAGTTTTTGCTTCTCCACATGAGTTGTGCTATTCTTAGAATGTCATTTTATTTTGTTTTTGCTTGCTGTTTTAATAAAATACTTAGATCTGAAAGTTGTTGAATAAGAGAGAGTCCTCAAATAACTACCTATTTACTTAACTACTCGCTTGATCTTCACTTATATCTTTTTGGAGTAGCTTGTCATTTACTCTTGTGCTTCACTTATATCCCATTAGTAAATTATTGAACAAATTGAATGTCAGAAAGTTGAAATTATATCATGCCTAGTGGTAGCTTCACATTGGGTTCAGAAAGTGAAATATTTTGAGGCTTGACAATCACAATATTGGTCATACAAGCAATTCACAAATAATTAGTATAAGGAAGAGAACTTTCACATGAAAATACACTATCCTGAAAACCTTTTGTGATTGTGAGCCCCCATCAAAATATTATATGCCAAAATTGTTGACCTTGGACAAGGAAGACAACGTAATGATTTATGTTTGTTCATATTCACATAGAAGTTATATTGTCATAGATCCTTTAACATGTGGTACTTGCCCCCCATCTCTGCTAGCCAAAAATTCTGCACCAAGTAGAGATACTACTTGTGCATCCAAAAACCCTTAAACCCAAATCTTATCTTCAAGAGTCCACCATACCTACCAAAGGATTGAACAAGATCCTTCAAGTAAGTTGTCATCGGTGCAATAAGGCAATAAAAATTGCTTCTTGTGATGGCAAAGCAATAAAAGCGACGGACTGCATAATAAAGGTTGCTATCATAAGGGGCAATATAACGTGCCGTTCTTTTGCACTAACGGGTTGAGCATACAAACAAATAAGTGCATGGAAACCTCTGCTTCCCTCTGCGAAGGGCCTATCTTTTAATTTTCAGTATTTAATTTTATTCAAAGAGTCAAAGTTTTTCTCTCTTTTATTCAACGGAAATATCTAGGCACATATGTCCGTTGAATATGGGTAGCATGCGTTATTATTATTGACATCATCCTTGAGGTGAATACGTTGGGAGGCAAAACAATAAGCCCCTATCTTTCTATGTGTCCGGTTGAAATGTTTTGCCCATGTGATGCGGTGAGTGTTAGTAATAATAGAAGACTATATGATGGTTGAGTATGTGGAGCTCTTAATTAAACTTTGTTGATTAAGTTGAATTGCAATTGCTTGGTGACTAAGAACATAGGTTGTTGAGTTTCAAGAGAGTTCATTGTTTGAACCTTAACATGCGAATTGGTTGCTACTATAACATGAGAAGTTTTATAAGAAAGAATTGCTATTATGATGCTAGGAAAAGTGATTGAAATTGTCATTAATCAAACTTGTGCACTTTGCTAGCATTCACACTTCATAAATTATTTATTTTATCATTTACCTACTTGAGGACGAGTAGGAATTAAGCTTGGGGATGCTGATACGTCTCCAACGTATCTTTAATTTATGAAGTATTCATGCTGTTATTTTATCATTCTTGGATATTTTACAGTCATTTTATAGCAACTTTATATCATTTTTTGGGACTAACCTATTGACCCTGCGAGTTGTTGTTTTTTGCTTGTTTATTAAATCGCAGGAAATCAATACAAAACGAAGTCCAAATGCAACGAAACTTCACGGAGATTTTTTATGGATCAGAAGACCAACAGTGGCCCAAAGAAGCACCTGGGGGGTGCCCCGAGGGGGGCACAACCCACCAGGGGGCGCTTGGGGGCCCAGGCGCGCCCAGGTGGGTTGTGCCCACCTTGGTGGCCTCCTGCACCCCCTCTTTGCACTATAAATTCCCAAATATTCCAAAACCCTTTGGGGTTAACCTAGATCAGAAGTTCCGCCGCCGCAAGGCTCTGTAGCCACCGAAAACCAATCTAGACCCTTTCCGGCACCCTGCCAAAGGGGGGCATCATCACCAATGGCCATCTTCATCATCCCGGCGGCCACCACGATGAGGAGGGAGTAGTCCACCATCGGGGCTGAGGGTTTGCACCAGTAGTTATGTGTTTAATCTCTCTCTCTCTCTCTCTCACTCTCACTCTCTCTCTCTCTCGTGTTCTTGAGATGTCACGATCTTGATGTATCGCGGGCTTTGTTAATATAGTCGGATCATATGGTGTTTTCCCCTCTCTATCTTGTTGTGATGAATTGAGTTTTCCCTTTGAGATTTTGTTGTTATAGGATTGAATACTTTTATGGATTTGAGAACACTTGATATATGTCTTGCAATTGAATACTCGTGGTGACAATGGGGTATCGTATTGATTCACTTGATATATTTTTTGGCACACAACTCGTGGATTCCCGAGGTGACATTGGGGTAATCTATGCATAGGGGCTGATGCACGTTCTTGTCTTTGTTTCTCCGGTAGAAATCTTGGGGCACTCTTTGAAGTTCTTTGTGTTGGATTGAGTATTATGAATATGAATTTTCTTTGGTGTTATTTTAGTACGAACTCTAGGATAGATCGAACGGAAAGAATAGCTTTGTGTTATTTTAGTACGAACTCTTGAATAGATCAAACGAAAAGAATAGCTTTGAGGTGGTTTCGTACCCTACAAACAATTTATTCTTATGTTCTCCGCTAGATATGAACTTCGGAGTGATTCTTCATCGCACTTTGAGGGGTGGTTATATGATCCAATTATATTAGCATTGTTGAGAGATTGCACTAGTGAAAGTACGGACCCTAGGCCTCATTTTCAAGCATTGCAATACCGTTTTTGTGCCCGTTTACTATTTGCTACCTTGCTGTTTTTATTTATTCAGATTATAAAAATATATTTCTACCATCCATATTACACTGTTATCGCCATCTCTTCGCCGAACTAGTGCACCTATACAAATTGCCATTGTATTGGGCGTGTTGGGGACACAAGAGATTTCTTGTATTTGATTGCAGGGTTGTTTGAGAGAGACCATCTTCATCCTACGCCTCCCACGGACTAATAAACCTTAGGTCATCCACTTGAGGGAAAATTGCCACTGTCCTACAAAATTCTATGCTTGGAGGCCCAAAATGTGTCTACAAGAATAAGGTTGCATAGTAGACATCACACTGCTCTGCTCATGCAGCATCTTCTAGCCGGCGGCCTCCTCCTCCTTCTCGGCGAGCGCCTTGAGGAGCTTGGCATTGTCACCCATGAGTTGCTCGACGAGGCCGGTCGCCTTGTCAATCAAGGCATCGTTGATTTTGAGCAACTTCATCAAGTCGTCGACCAGCTCCTGCTGTGTAGTGATGCCAGCGAGAATGTCGTCATCGCCGGTGAAGGACTTCAGGAACGCTGGCTCGTCGTAATGGCTGACGTTGCGAATGCGCTTGTGAGAGCCCTCGCGGGCCCGTGAGAGCTCGATCGAGGGCTCCGCTGCGCGCCGGGACATCTCTGATGTGGCTGCGGCTTCGCGGCGGGACCTCTCTAGTGCTTCCGCGGCCTTGGTCTTTGCTGCCTGGTTATATGTCCACCCTAAACTCCTCCTACCGGTCATGGCGGAACGACTTGATAGGAAAGTCCAGTTTTGTGGGTGATGAGGAGAGGAACTGTGAAGTAATTTTTGAGTGGGTAGTTTTTATAGCCTGGTGCTAAGTGTGAACACATATTAGTTTGATAGGTGGGAACAGATTTGCAATTACTTATTGCATTGTAATCTGCAATGTGACGAGAAACAAGGTCAAAATTATTGATGGCAGAAGGTTGACCACGTGGTTGCTCGCCATTGAGTCGGCTGTTTGCCAGGTATCACACACATCTTGTTAAGTTGAATCGTTTCTGTTGTGTTCGCTAATCTAAAATAGTTCGTCCGAGTGAACTGTATGCCCTATATCACACACACCTTGATCTGGCTAACTGTTTCTGTTGCACTTCCTAATAGCAAACAGTTCATCGGAGTGAATTGTATGTCATATATCACACACACATTGATCTGGCTGCCCGTTTTTGTTGTTCTGCCTCATCGCAAACAGTTCGAACGGGTCAACCGTGTGCCCTGGATCACACACGCAACTAAAATCTGAACCGTGTTTGATGTATCATTCATCGCAAACGTTTTGCACCTTTTTTGACGGGTTTTTTACATCCCCGTTTGTGATTAATGCATCACACATAGTTTCGTCAAAGGGTCTCTCATCGTAGTGTCGTGTTAGCAGCATCCTGCAGTAGTGATATAGCCTGAAGGACAAACAGCCCACTCCAAAATCTACGTACCGAAAAAAACGAGACGTTCCACATTCAACGAACGAGATCACGCTGAAGAGATCATGGGCATGTGTCAGCCGTTTCCTGCAAAATTCTCGGTAACTGAACAAAATGCCAAAGGGTTTGAGGAAGGGCAAGCGCCAAAATAGATAAAGGAAATGAGGATGGTTTAATTCGCAACCAAGGATGTCGGAAATAAATCTTCTTCAGATCAAGTGCATGTTTATGACACGAAAAACAGAGAGAAAAACAGAATAGGAATTGAAATGAAAACACAGAACAAGTGAAAGAGAGAGCAAAAACACTACGAATAAAAATAGAAAAAAAACGAGAGCACCAAGAATGATTGCACTTAGGGCATAAGATGAGAGTGTGATATCCATGAGAGTGTTTCCTGCAAGAGATGATTAGTTCTTCTTCACAACCCACATCAGTGTGGGAGGTGATAATCTCATTTGCTTCGCCTGGCTTGGGATATTTCTTTGGCGTGTTCTACGTGACACCTGAGCACTATGATGATAATCATATGAATAGGCATTGAAGTTGTTTCCAGATGCATGAGTGTAATAATTAGAAGATATGTGCATGTACTCCTTCTGGGCAGATGAAGGTGATAATCATTCGAAGATGACAATCGATACGGCTGTGAATGGTAGCCATTTCCTCGTTGAGGGTTATCCTGCACATTCAGATTAGCAGTAACAGATATATTTTCAATGGTATCTTTCTTCACCCAAATTTGCTTCTTGAGTGAGCCTGCCCTGCTGTTAGTTCCAACATATCGAGCGAAAACCTTACCATTCTGTTGCTTCAAGAATTTGTAATTTGAGTCATTTGACTCATCAGTTTCAACATAAATGGTCGAAAGATAACCAGATGGAGTTTCAGGTTCAAGGGTTTTACTATTTGCTCGAATCCAAGTTGTACGAGGATATTGTTTGGGAGTCCAGTATGAACCAACCACATTGAGTTTCTTTCGAAATATAATCCTTCCTTCTGAGGATTTTTGTGAAGAATGGACTTCTTGAGCACATCAGATAAGGTTTGATGCCCTTTCAGGATCCTTAGCATTCCAGTCTCAAGTAAGCATCTTAGCCTGCAATTTTTTCCAGTAAGAGCAGCAAAATCCAGGGAAGAGGGGTTCGTGGTACCATTCTGCATTGCTACGTTCTAGGCAAGTTAAGCATGGGGGTACAAAACCATCAGGAAGTTGAATAGATTGGTCGGCGCAGGGAGAAGCTTTTTCTGAAGCCAGTTCGTTATGAGACTCTCTTAGTGACACGAGTTCTTGATTCCTGCTAAGGAGTTCATTTCATAAACTCTCATAGTCAACTGCAAGTGAATCATATCGAACGGTAAGATTATCAATAGTTGATGAAACAGCATCTTGCTCTTCAATCAACTTTTGATTCTTCTCCATCTCTTCGACCAGTAATCCTTCAGTTCTTCTGAGATTTCTTTCAAGCATTTCACGTTCATTATGTTGACATTTAGCAATTTTGACCAGCTTGGCATAAGATATGTATTTAGGAGAGTATTCATTCATGGATTTAGGTGTTTGGCAGATACCTGATCCTTTGAAGATTTTTCCATGAGATAGAAGGTGATTGGTTCCTCATCGCTCGAATCTTCATTACTTGAAGTATCATCATCAGTGTCTGAGTTGGAGACTTTCTTCGATGATTCAATAGCAACTTAGGCATTACTTCTCCCAATCTTTTTGTAGAACTCTTCATCATCGGAATCAGTATCTGTGGCTTCTTCTTCAGATTCTGCTGTCTAGTCTACATATGCTCTATTCAGCCGTGACATCCTCTTCATATTTGATTCGATGATTGCTCTCGCTTTAATGTCAGTGACTGGTCTCTTCAAAGAAGATGAAGTAATAATTTTCTTCGAGAGCTTGGTATGACGATCCATTCGAGTAAAACCACTGCAGTGAAGATATTTCCATTTGCTGCTAGGCTGTCCTTCCCAACCAGGGCAATCAACAATGACATGGCCGTATAGTTTGCATTTGAAGCACTTCATCTTTCGGAGGCAGATGTCTTCTTGATGATTCTGGTGCATGGAATTCTACATCATTGATGAGGTAAAGATTGTGTCTCTTTAGATCACTTAGTCGTTGTGTGAGCATTTCAAGTTCTTGAGTGATGGTGTGTTGATTTTCGACATCTTCTTATCCTCCTTCAAAATTTCCATAGTGTCAGAGAATTTCTCCATCACTTTCCAAAGAAGATTCTTGATTTGCATTTTTCAGCTCCATCTTTTCTTCGTGGATTGATAGCAACGTCGTGACCTCAACATAGTGAAGCTCTTCATAGGCAGGTCTTTGTTTGATTTCAGACACAATGAGATCAAAGGATTCGTCAAGAGCACTCAGAATCTTGTTGACTACATCTTTATCGGTGATATCAGTTACCCCTAGTTGATGTAGTCTTTCAACAATGTTTGTCAATCAATCAGTGAGTTCTATAACACTTTCCTTGCGCAGGCTTCTAAATCCAGTGAACATGGCCTGAAGAATTTTGGTGTGAGGATCAGATCGGGCAACAAGATCTACATGAGCACTGTTAAGAGCACCCCACATTTGCTTCGTTGTGTTGAGCCTGTGAAACTGAAGGAAAATGTCCTTTGAAAGACTGCCACATATGATATCTTTTGCTTGAGCATCCAACTGCAGATTTTCCTTATCATCGGCGGACAGATTGTTTTGTTGCCGAATGGTGTAGCCTTCTTCCACAATCTCCCACAGATCATAGTTGATGGCTTGAATTCTGATTCTCATTCGTTCCTTCCAGTACAGATAGTCATTTCCATCGAAGATGGGAAACCTTTCAGAGTGCAAGGATCTACCTGCAAGCGACATACTCAAAACTCCAAGGATGTTGGACCTTCAATAAATAGATACGGGGAGAACCTGCTTTGATACCAATTGTTAGGACCGAGAGTATATCGACCAGAGGGGGGTGAATGGAAGATTCAAATTTTCTTTCAAAAGCTTTGAAACTTATTCCAAACACTGCAATAGAATAAATTTATTGATAGGAATGCACTGAATCAGAGTTCTTCGTCAGAAGCATATTCATTCAGAAAAGCATTTACAACATAGCGAGCTTGATGGATAATGGGTCTAACTACGATGAGAGTTATGCAACACGCAAACAGATGTAACAAGAAGAGACAAGACATAATGAATACCGAAGGACATGCAATAACAAAGTTACACAAAATAACAGGATACAAACTAATGATGAAGGAAAGAAGACAAGGATAAAGAAAGGGAATTATATCACAACACATGATGAAATACACAGAACAGAACAATGATAATGAATCTAATGGCACTAAACACAAATGAAAACTACTGAAGGAATTGCAGTAGAGAAGATATAACCAGTGGTGCTCGAAGGCGACAAGAGATTTGGTAGACCAGTTCATCCTTTTGCCAAAGGGCTACGTCTGGTTGGAGGGGCTGTGACTTAACACGGAAGATAAACTCTCTTCACCCTATTCTCCTTCAACACAGAGCTGATCAAACTCAGGTTGATTTCACTCGTGGTAGATCCTTGTCGGTGATCTCCAAACCTTCGGTCAACCTTCACAAACCACAATCACTCTTGGTTGCTGAAGATCAGTCTCGGTGAAGACAACATCTCTTCAACACTCGAAGCCAAACCTATCTGTCTAGAGAGTGCGCAGCTCTCAAGAGTAACAGGTACAAGAACTCTCACTCAGAACTGCTGATGACCCACAAGTATAGGGGATCTATCATAGTCCTCTCGATAAGTAAGAGTGTCGAACCCAATGAGGAGCAGAAGGAAATGATAAGCGGTTTTCAGCAAGGTATTCTCTGCAAGCACTGAAATTATAGGTAACAGATAGTTTTTGTGATGAGATAATTTGTAACGAGCAACAAGTAGCAAAAGTAAATAAAGTGCAGCAAGGTGGCCCAATCCTTTTTGTAGCAAAGGACAAGCTTGGACAATTTCTTATATAGAGAAAAGCGCTCCCGAGGACACATGGGAATTATCGTCAAGCTAGTTTTCATCACGTTCGTATGATTCGCGTTCGGTACTTTGATAATTTGATATGTGGGTGGACCGGTGCTTGGGTGTTGTCCTTACTTGGACAAGCATCCCACTTATGATTAACCCCTATTGCAAGCATCCGCAACTACAAAAGAAGTATTAAGGTAAACCTAACCATAGCATGAAACATATCGATCCAAATCAGCACCTTACGAACCAACACATAAACTAGGGTTTAAGCGTCTGTCACTCTAGCAACCCATCATCTACTTATTACTTCCCAGTGCCTTCCTCTAGGCCCAAATAATGGTGAAGTGCCATGTAGTCGACGTTCACATAACACCACTAGAGGAGAGAAAACATACATCTCATCAAAATATCAAACGAATACCAAATTCACATGACTACTAATAGCAAGACTTCTCCCATGTCCTCGGGGAACAAACGTAACTACTCACAAAGCATATTCATGTTCATAATCAGAGGGGTATTAATATGCATATAGGATCTGAACATATGATCTTCCACCAAACAAACCAACTAGCATCAACTATAAGGAGTAATCAACACTACTAGCAACCTACAGGTACCAATCCCAGACTTAGAGACAATAATTGGATACAAGAGATGAACTAGGGTTTGAGAGGAGATGGTGCTGGTGAAGATGTTGATGGAGATTGGCCCTCTCTCGATGAGAGGAGCGTTGGTGATGATGATGGCGATGATTTCCCCCTCCAGGGAAGTGTCCCGATGAGCAGCTCCGCCAGAGCCCTAGATTGGTTCCGCCTCGTGGCGTGAGTCTCGTCCAAAGCTTGCTTATGATTTTCTTGGACGAAAGACTTCATATAACAGGGGCCCACGAGGCGGGGCGCCAGGGGTAGGCGCGCCGCCACCCTCGTGGCTGTGGTGTGGGCCCCCTCTGGTATTTCTTCCGCTCAGTATTTTTTATTATTTCCAAAAATAACTTTCGTGGAGTTTCGGGACTTTTGGAGTTGTGCAGAATAGGTCTATAATATTTGCTCCTTTTCGAGCCCAGAATTCCAGCTGCCGGCACTCTCCCTCCTTATGTAAACCTTGTAAAATAAGAGAGAATAGGCATAAGTATTGTGACATAATGTGTTATAACAGCCCATAATGCAATAAATATCAATATAAAAGCATGATGCAAAATGGACGTATCAACTCCCCCAAGCTTAGACCTCGCTTGTCCCCAAGCGGAAGCCGATAACGATAAATATGTCCACATGTTTAGAGCTAGAGGTGTCGATAAAATAAAATACGTACATGAGGGCATCATGATTATTCTCATAACAGCAACATATATGGATATTGTCATATGATTTCTTATGCTCAAGTAATAATCTATTCACAATGTAAAGTATGAATCAGAAACTTTATTGAGAACTAACCAACTATAATCTCAGTCATTGAAGCAATTGCAATTTATCATAACATCGGAAAGAGTCTATGTCAGAGCTTTTCAGCAAGTCCACATACTCAACTATCATTTAGTCTTTCACAATTGCTAACACTCACGCAATACTTGTGGTTACGGAGTTTTAGTCGGACACCGAGAAAGATAGGGGCTTATAGTTTCGCCTCCCAACCTTTTACCTCAAGGGTAATGTCAACAATAATAGTTCATGCTAACTTACATCCAATTAGACATATATATATATATATATCAGGATCTTTCCAACACACTGTGCTTGCCAAAGGATAAAATGTAAAAAGGAAAGGTGAAGATCACCATGACTCTTGCGTAAGGTAGAAGATAAAAGTAAAAGATAGGCCCTTCGCAGAGGGAAACAGAGGTTGCCATGCGCTTTCAGGGTTGGATGCACAAAATCTTAATGCGAAAGAACGTCACTTTATATTGCCACTTGTGATATGGACCTTTATTATGCAGTCCGTCGCTTTTATTTCTTCCACATCACAAGATCGTATAAAGCTTATTTCCTCCACACCAATCAATCATACATATTTAGAGAGCAATTTTTATTGCTTGCACCGATGACAACTTACTTGAAGGAACTTACTCAATCCATAGGTAGATATGGTGGACTCTCATGGCAAAACTGGGTTTAAGGGTATTTGGAAGCACAAGTAGTATCTCTACATGGTGCAAAGCATTTGGCTAGCATGAGGGGGAAAGGCAAGCTCAACATGTTGGATGATCCATGACAATATACTTTATCTCAGATATAAGAAAACATAACCCATTATGTTGTCTTCCTTGTCCAACATCAACTCTTTAGCATATCATATTTTAATGAGTAATCCCAATCATAAAAGATGTTCAGGATAGTATATTTATATGTTAAACCTCTATTTCTTTATTACTCCCTATTAATTGCAACGATGACCAAAGCTATGTTTGTCAACTCTCAACATATTTTAATCATCATACTCTTTCTATGTGAAGTCATTACTCTCCATAAGATCAATATGATCTCTTTGTTTCTTTTTATTCTTTCTCTTTTCTTTTATTCCCTCAAGACCATAGCAAGATAATCAAGCCCTTGACTCAACACTAATCTTTATTATATAGCTCATGGACTCGATTACATAGAGGGATCATAAAGCAAAACTCAAAACTAGATCATACCAAAAACTTTATTCTACTAGATCAAGATATTACTAATAGGATCAAACTAAGAAAAACGGTAAAGATAGGAGTGTGATGGTGATACGATACCGGGGCACCTCCCCCAAGCTTGGCAGTTGCCAAGGGGAGTGCCCATACCCATATGATCATGTCTCCTTCTTCGAGGATGGTGATGTGATGTTCTTGGCCATAATGCCCCTCGGGATACGATTCTCTTCCTCGAGCTTATTGAGTTGCTGCTTGAGATCCATTATCTCCTTACGAAGCTTCCTTGTAATGGCTAAAGCTCCTTGCACCCAAGGGTGTTGCATAGCTGCGGGATAACAAGTGACACTCTTCTTCATATTTTCATAAGAAAGAAATCTAACATTGGAAGGGATAACCGAGTTTGGAGTAGCCGAGCTCTGTAGTTCCCCCATCGTGAATCTAGCTCGGAAGCGAGAAGTGACTTCTTGATCCTCCTCCATGGCATCTATCCTCTTCAAATCAGCCTCCATCTCTTCCTTCGTTGCTGGCCCAAAGTGGTCAAGATCATTGTTTAATCCTTGGTCTCGATGCCGGATGAGACACCCGGCTCTCCCCGACTGACTCTTGAGAAGACATCTTGCTCTAATCTGCAACAGCAACAGCTCGAAACAAGAACAGAGGATATTTGTGTGATACAGGAGTCAAAACCTTCGGGAGATTATATAATGATTTTTTACCGACCAAAATACGTAACATGCAAGAAAACGGAGTCCGAGGAGCGCACGAGGTGCCAACGAGGCAGGGGGCGCGCCCTCCACCCTCGTGGAGGCCTCGTGTCCTTCCCGGACTGCTTCTTTTTTTTCTATTTTTCTAAATATTCCAAAACGGAGAAAAATTGCCTTTAGAACTGTTTTGGAGTCAGTTTACTTACCGTACTACATACCTATTCCTTTTCGGAGTCTGAAACGTTCCGGAAAGATTCCCTTATGTATTCCTCCGGTGTTACGGTTTCAATAACATTGGTTTCCACATTTATAGGATTACCTGAGATATAATGTTTGATTCTTTGACCGTTCACCACCTTCGGATTTGTGCCTTCGAAGTTGTTGATTTTTATGGCACCCGAACGATAGACCTCCTCGATAACGTAAGGACCTTCCCATTTAGAGAGAAGTTTTCCTGCAAAAAATCTTAAACGAGAGTTGTATAGCAATACATAATCACCTACATTAAACTCACGCTTTTGTATCCTTTTGTCATGCCATCTTTGAACTTTTTCTTTAAACAACTTGGCATTCTCATAGGCTTGGGTTCTCCATTCATCAAGTGAGCTAATGTCAAATAACCTCTTCTCACCGGGAAGTTTGAAATCATAATTGAGCTCTTTAATAGCCCAATAAGCCTTATGTTCTAGTTCGAGAGGTAAGTGACATGCTTTTCCATAAACCATTTTATACGGAGACATACCCATAGGATTTTTATATGCAGTTCTATAGGCCCATAATGCATCATCAAGTTTCTTGGACCAATTCTTTCTAGATCTATTAACCATCTTTTGAAAAATTAATTTGAGCTCTCTATTTCTCAATTCTACTTGACCACTAGACTGTGGGTGATAAGGAGATGCAATTCTATGATTAACATAATACTTGGCAAGCATTTTACGAAAAGCACCATGAATAAAGTGTGAACCACCATCAGTCATTAAATATCTAAGGACTCCAAACTCGGAAAAATAACTTCTTTAAGCATCTTAATAGAGGTGTTATGATTAGCACTACTAGTTGGAATAGCTTCTACCCACTTAGTAACGTAATCAACAGCAACTAAAATATGTGTATATGCATTAGAGGCAGGAAAAGGTCCCATATAATCAAAGCCCCAAACATCAAATGTGTCGGTGTTCTCGGAACGGGGGTCCCCAGACTTGCCTGCCTGTGGCCCACAGCGTGGCTAAGCAGCAGGCCATATGGCCCATCTTCATCAACAAGGCACCCAAGACCCTCGCGATGGTCCAAGCCTCGAGAGGCGGACGCCACAAGACCTCCTCTGGAGTGGCCTAGCCAGGCAGGCTCACGAGGAGCGGAGATATCAAGGTGGGGAAAACCTCACGAGACTCTTGTGACGTGAGCCATGCCGAACGGCACCAGGCGGGCACCAGCGTGCGCAGCGTCCTTATTTCCTCTTTGGTGCTAAGGAGGCCAGCGCAGGCGAAGAGTACCGAGGCATCAGGCAAAGGTTGCTATATTGGTGCAACAAGACCAAGACCAGGAGGACGGCAAGGCGGAGGTCATCATGGAGCCCAAGACGGCGTCACCCCAGAGCCTTTCGCAGGCGAAGACCGCTTTTGTCAGGATAGCTTGTACTAGCTGTCCCCCTTCGAATTCGCCCGTCGTTGTTGGCTCCCTTCCCGCTCGATATTTGGGAAGAGGACCAGGGCTAGCCACCACAGTAGGAGGCAACTGATCTCGAACTGGTTCAGATCATCCTCGACCACACAAGCACAAGAACCCCTCAACCTCAGGAGGTTGTTCTTCCCTTGTATTGTTCATCATCAGCCCAAGAGGCAATTGTGGGATTTCGGGTTCCGGCAGACCCTTAAGGTTCGAACTCTGGGGTGCGCGCGGAGATCCAACCCTCCACCGTCTCGTACCTCACCGAACCACAGGGACCTAAACTACTAACAAGAACATCACAAGAGACGCAAGATTTATACTGGTTCAGGCCACCATCATGGTGTAATACCCTACTCTAGTGTGTGGTGTGTGGATTGCCTCTGGGCTGATGAAGAACAGTACAGGGAAGAACAGCCTCGCGAGGGTCTGTTCTTGGTGGGAGCAATGAACTGCTAAGTGGTGTCCCGTCGCTCTAGCTTGAGGATCGGGTCTCTATCTCTCTCTCTGGATTCCGAATGGTGGATCCTTCGTCGATCGTGTCCCCTACTATGGTGGCTAGCTCTACTTATATAGTCGAAGGCCCTGGGCCTCTTCCCAAATATTGAGCGGGAAGGGCGCCAACAATTGGCCATTTTGAAGGGGAACAACGGGTACACTTATCCTGACTAAAGTTGTTCCTCGCTCGCCAAAGGCTCTGGTGATGACGCCTGCTTGGGCTCCACGATGATCGTGTTCTAGCCGTTGGGGCTGGTCTTGGTCTTGTTGCACCAAACGGATGCCTTTGCTCGATGCTCTCGCTGCGCTTGCTCCCTTTGCACCAAAGAGGAAAGGAGGACGCCGCTGGCCGGGCGCCCTGGTCGTCATGGCTATGCGTCACGGGCACCTCGCGAGGTACCCGCCTTGAACTCTCCGCCTCCTCATGAGCCCTCGACGAGGCCGTGCCTAAGGAAGCTCTTGGTCGTCCGCCCGTGAGGCTTGGCCCCTCGCGAGGGTCTTGAGCTTGTGTAGATGAAGATGGGCTGTCCTGGCCTCCTTTGAGCCACGCCAAGAGCCGCAGGCGAGCAAGTCTGGGACCCCTGCTCCAGAATGCCGACAGTAGCCCCTGGGCCCACGGCGCGCCCGAACTTGGCCGAGCAGAGAGTCGAAAGGGCAAGTGCGAAGCGTCGTGGGCCCTAACAGCCTGCGGCCTTGGGCGCCGCGTGGCGGTTGATTGGACGTGGGCGCCTCTGCAACCGCGCGGGTTGATAATAGAGCGGCATCTTCCTTGCCTCCTTTACTTTCTCGATTCTTTGCTCAGATCCCCTTTCTTGCGCCTCTCCTCCACCTTCCAAGACCTTCAGATCCACTCCACCTTCATGCCCTAGCCAGCCATGGCTCCTCGTCAAACCCCGGCCGGAGCCTGGTACTCTCCTGCCTTGGACCCGCCGAATGTGTCAGCGGCGAGCCTTGCCCTGATGCGTCGGCTGGCGGAGGCGCAGGGCGTCGTGAACGGGCGGTGTACAAGGCCGGCTCCTCCGCCCCTGAGGGTCGGGGGATTACCTTCTACCGGTTCTTCACGGGCGCCATTATTGCTGGTCTGGCGCCTCCCTTCTCTGAGTTCTTCTTCTCCGTCCTTCGCCATTACAACATTCACGCTCTGCACCTTCATCCCAATTTCGTCCTTCTTCTGGCAATCTTCGCCTACTATTGTGAGGCCCATGTTGGGGTGAAGCCCTCGGTGGCCTTGCTACGCCACTACTTCTTCCTCCGATTCTCCCGTGGTCCCGTCTCCGCGTGCGCGAGCTTCGTCGTATACGGCGGAGCCATTGCCATTTCAAACACTGGGAAGCCGATTGAGGGCTTCAGGAGCAAGTGGGTCTTGGTGGATGCCGGGCGGATCCACCTCGGCTGATCCTCGCCCACGGAGCCCGCCGAGTTCCGATGACTGGTCCCGAGCGAAGCTTCGGGATCCTCATGCGAAGTCTTTGCCGAGAGGATGGATGCAGATCTGAAGCCGGCCGATGCGGCGGCGAGGCTGACCGGTCTTGTCGTTCTTGAGGGAGTTCTGGAGCACCAACTGGCTCCGGCTCGCCAAGATTGCTTCCGATGTGGAGGCCTAACCCGAGCCTCGTGGCCCAGCGGCCGAGGATCTGGTGACAGTCCTCCAGTCCTTGGTTGGGGGCGATGTGGCGAGACCTGAGGGCGCCCCCGCGCCCTTGTTCCTTCAGGAGGATTGGGAGCAGGTTGTGGGGTCCGTGCCCGCCTTCAATGGGGATGGGCTCGTGCCCGCGGAGGCTCCGGAGGACCTGGTGGACATGTCCTCTTCCGACTCCGGCGAAGAGGTGGAGGAAAGGGAGCCAGGAGAGGGGGTTGACTCAGGCGTAGTCAAGGGCTCCCTCCTGCGCGCAGGCCCACGTTCTCCGCCTCCCCGAGAGTGACGGCAGCGAAGATGAGGATGAGCGGGAGGCGGCCCCGATCCCGAAGAAGGACCAGACTGGGCTGGTCCCCCGCGGGTCCACCCCGGCCCCGGGGCGATCCGCGGACGCGCCTCCCGCTCCTGGTCCCCTTGAAGCTGATCCCTGCAGCCGGCTCTCAGCCTTCAAGTATGGCCGGAGGCTGCTCGAGTCCACCAGTGACGACTTGTAAGTGCCTGCTTCTGCCTTGATTATTGTTACATCGACGAGATTCGATGTCCATGCTCTTGGCCAGGTGGCGCCAGCGGCGAAGAAGTGAAGGGGCTCCGAGGCCCCATCCGTGGTGGTGCCTTTGCCCGAAAAGGAAGATGACCCGACGCCTGTGCCTCTCCTGCCCGGGCGTCCTCGCGAGGCCTGGCTGAGCCCGCTGGGGCGAGCTCAGCCCCCTTGTCCCAGGCGTCTCCCAAGGTGGCCTTGCTGGGCGCTGCCTCCACCGTTGCCGTGGCGCCGCTGGTTCCGCCTCAGGGTGCAATGGTTACGCCGCCGCCAACTCCTCCTACACCGCCAATCGCTTCCTCCGACTCCTCCGCGGTCTGGACTTCTTCTGCTCGAATCGGACCGGTGCTGGCAGAGGATCTTGGCGCCGACCCTCGCTTGGTGGCCGGGCGCTTGGAGTTGGCCTCTGGCTGGATTCGCGCCGACGCTTCAATTCGGGCGGCGCTGGTCCAAGCTTCGACGGCTTGTGACGAGGAGAAGCAGGCTGTTCGCGAGGCGAAGGTAGCCTGTGATGCTGCCTTGGGGGAGGCAGCCAGCATCCGAGGTCGTTGTGAGACGCTGGAGGGCGAGATGAAGGGCCTGCAGAACCAGCTCGCCGAGGAGGCCCGACTCCGCCAGGACCAGGAGGAAGGCATGAAGGCTCGCGAGGCGGCCATCAAGGACCGGGAGGCCAAGCTGAAGAAGCGCCGCGACCGCCTTAGGCGCTTGGAGCAGGAGCCGGAGGCGAGGAAGGTCGAGCCGACGCCAAGGCGCGGGTTCTTGTCAAGATCGCGTGGCCTTCATGGATATGGAGGTGAAGGCTCGTGTCTCGCCGAGGGAGCTTTATGACAGCGGCTTGGAGAGCCCAGCGGGCGGCCGCAGAGGACGGCCCCGCCAAGCTGCTTCCCTTCACGATCCGCGCTCTTGAAGATGTCTCCTTGGTCTTCGCCCCACGCATCGAGGCCGAGGCGCTGGTCTTGTCTTCTGACAGCGGCGGATCCTCATCCACATCTATCTTCGCGATCCCAGCGTCGACATGGACAGCTCACTGGAGCCGGGCGAAGCGGCGAGCACGCAGCTGCCACGCCGAGGTTTGTGAAGGGTCGCATGGAGGCTCTGTTGGGGAAGTTCCGGCCTTGACACCAAGCGAAGAGAGGCACCGCCGCCCTGGCTGCTTCAAGAGGCGAGCCCACTCTGCGCTGCTCCACCGCCGACAAGTGACTCCGCTGCGGCTCCTGTCTTGCTTTTAATTCCTGCACATGTATCATGCCTCGGGGAGGCGTTTAAACTTGCGTTTGGTACTGCGATAACAGTGTGGACTGTAATATTTGCTTTTGAATTCCTTGAAATTTGTGCTTCCTACTTGCTTATGTTCTACGCTGGCAGAGCCCGGCCCCGCGCATACCTCAGCCGCCGTTAGCCCCGACCGGAAACCAGGACGGGACCAAGGAGTGAGGGGCTACGTGACAAGTTAGGCTCCTGAGTCGCGATGCTCGTGGAGTCCCCTTGGCGCATTTAACAGCAAGTAGGGAGGTGAGGCACGGGCGGATCCACCGTTCTACGTCTGCAGAGCCCGGCCCCGCGCATACCCCAACTGCCGTTAGCCTTTCGGAACTAAGGGGTGAGGGGCTACATGACCAGTTAGGCTCCTGACTCGCGATGCTCAGGAGTCCCCCTTGACGCTCAAATGGCATGCGTACCTTGGCTCCGCTCGGGGAGTGGCGTGCGACGAACCAGGCCCGAGGGGCCTGGCTGGGTGGCTTGCGTCTGGGCGTGACCTAGGCGCAGCCCCCGTGCCCAGCCCTCAAGGCGGGCGCTTCCGAGGGAGGCGTTGCGACGAGGCCGGACAATCGAGCCTGGGCTCCCCGAGGTTGATGCGACCCGGAGGCCACCCTCGCTTGTTTATCACCAAAGACGGAGCATAGCGCTTCCGCATGCGTCACGGGCATAGCCGCTCCTCGGCAGTGTCGTCGACCAACAAGGAGCATGGTGCTTCCACTGGAGCGTGGGAGGGGCTCCCCCTCGGGAGGAGCCAGGCGTGTCTGACCCCCACCGACACGTGGCTGGCATGGTAGGGCTAGACGAGGTGCATCTGGGCACCCGTGAGCCAGCGCGGGACTCACGAGGCCCTACCTCAAGGCGGGTTGCGCCTGGCTCTGGGCCTTGTCTTTGAGTGTGTTCCTGGAAAATTGGCCAGATGCCGGTGTTCTACGTCTTCGGGTCCCGGCTCTCGGGCTGGTCTCAGCCGTCGGGCAAGCCAGTCCACGATGCCATGGACAAGACCAGAGGGTGAGGGCCGGAGAGCCGGTAGGAGCCACGAGTCGCGATGCTCGTGCACCCCTTTACCGCGCAAGCTAGGTTAGATGACGCAACTCTACGTCCTCGGGTCCCGGCTCTCGGGCTGGTCTCTGCCGTCGCTGGCAAGCCAGGTCGCGATGCCATGGACAAGACCAGAGGGTGAGGGCCGGAGAGCCGGTAGGAGCCCTGAGTCGCGATGCTCGTGCACCCCCCTTTAACGCATAAGCTGGGTCGACGCATCAACTCTCGTCCTCGGGTCCCGGCTCTGCTGGTCTCTACCTTCGGGCAAGCCGTGTCGCGATGCCATGGACAAGACCAGAGGGTGAGGGCCGGAGAGCCGGTAAGATCCCTGAGTCGCGATGCTCAGGCACCCCCCTTTAACGCGCAAGCTGGATTGGATGGCGAAACTCTACGTCCTCGGGTCCCAGCTCTCGGGCTGGTCTCTACCGTCGCTGGCAAGCCAGGTCGTGATGCCATGGACAAGACCAGAGGGTGAGGGCCGGAGAGCCGGTAGGAGCCCTGAGTCGCGATGCTCAGGCACCCCCTTTAACGTGCAAGATTTCGCCACCCAGGAGAAGGCACCAAATAACAAGCATGGTGGAACGAGAGTATAATCCTAAGGAAAACGCATGAAGGATACATGTCACTGGATCGCCCGGCGGCTTGGGGATGATGCAGCCCGAGGCGCCCCAACAGGATAAGCTAAAGACATGAAATAAAAGGGATACATACCGCAGGACGGACCCACGCTGCCTGGGAATAATGCGCGGCCTCAAGGCGCCTCCCACCGGAAGTAAACTTAAAGATGTCACCCGGTGATGTTGGGGATGAGGGGTTGTTGATGTAGCAGACTCGGTGGGTTGCGGGAGCCGATCCTCACGAGCCCCTGTGCCCAGGGGCCTCGGGAGGCTCCGGACGCTACCGGGCGGCTCCTCATGGGCCATCTCCATCTCCGCCCGGGCTGCGGCGTGCTGACCTCTTGAGCCTCCAGTGATGGTCCTCATGAGATGCTTGGTGCGCAGCGGCGCGTTTGGCAAGCCATAAGGCATGCGTCTGAAGCGTGGGGGCGGACCTCGCAATGTCCCACTCGCGAGGGCCAGAGGCGCTCTTGAGATGCGGCTCGGTTGAGCCCTCGGTATGTCGATGTAGACGCTACAGCCCCACCATCCTCGCTGGATGGGGGGCCTAGCAATGGCGGCGGGCGCCCCTCATGATCCTTGACTCCTGTAGCTCTGGATGGCCTTGCCGATGAACTCTTGAGGATTCTGTCCTCCTGGTCTTGCTCACCTTGCGGGAAACGTGCTTCGAAACACGCCTCCACGTGGTGCCCAAGCGCCTCCCTCGAGACCTTGGCGAGGTCGGCGGCCCTCCAGGGGAGAGCCCTCGAGCCCTGCCTGAGGAGGGCGTCGGGCGCGCTTTCCTATGCGATGGAAGGAGGCTCCCCCTGGCCCAGTGCGGGCCCTGAGGGGCCTGTCTCTTGATGAGACGGGCCGGTTGATGTCTTCTTCTTCTTGGGTGCTGCCTCGGGAGGCGTCCTGCTGCTGTGGTCTGGGTCTTCCAGCGATGCGGCCTGAAAAGCTCGCTTCCAGGAGCACCTTGCATCTCTCTCTCTTCACAGGGCACCGTGATGACCCCGCCGCTTCTCGGCATCTTGAGGATGTTGTAGCCATGGTGGGTTACGACCATGAACTTGGCCAGCTGGGTACCCGAGGATGGCGTTGTCTGGGCGAATGTGGGCGACGTTGAAGTCGATGAGCTCGGTGTGGTAGTTGTCACGGGCCCCGAAGGTGACGGGAAGGCGAACCTGCCCGATCGGGACCGTGGAGCCGTCGGTGACTCCGGAGAAAGGCTTGGTTGGCTGAAGTCGATCGTAGGGCACTTGAAGATTGTTGAATGTCTCCACGGACGGGATGTTGAGCCCCGCTCCCGCCGTCGATGAGGGTCTTGGTGACCAGACGTTCTGGCGATGATTGGGGAGCAAAGCATTGGGAGAACTCCGCTGTGGCTGCAAGACTTGAGCTGATCCGCCGAGCTGACCGTGATGGCGCACGCCGACCACCTGAGAGGGCGCGTGGGCTCGAGCTTGGGGAGGACTGCATTCACTTCACGGGCGAACTGCTTGAAGATGCGGTGAGAGGATGGGGCTTGAGCTCCGCCCAGGATGCAGGCGATCGCACGCGCTTCCTGGAAGCCCCCAGCCCCCTCGTCCTGATGACGGTCTTCGATTCTCCTTGGCAGTGGCGGCAGCGGAGGGAGGCCTGCGTTCCCTTGCGGACGATCCTCACGAGGCTGATCCCTCCAGCCCCCCTCGCGAGGTGGATCTTGCCAGCGGTCCTCGCGAGGTTGGTCGCGCCACCCTTGGCACGGGCTGCGGTCTTCCTGTGGTCTGCATTTCTTCCTCCTCCTCGGTCGTAGCCCCGTCTGCCAAGGCCGGGCGTCTGCCGACCCTTCCTCAGCACGACCCGGAGCTCTTGACATTCATTGGTGTTGTGGGTGTGGAGGTCGTGGTACACGCAGTACCGGCTGCCCTTGGAAGACTCGGGCTGATCTCTGCCTCGCTTGGTGTCTGGTTCGGCTGCGAGCACGGCAGCCCCCTTGCGCTTCACGTCCTTGGGCTTGGACTTCTTCTCTTCGGGATCCGCGGCAGGCAGTTCGAGGAGGGAGAGGCGCCCCTCCTCAGCCCTGGCGCACTTGGTCGCCAAGTTGAACAGCTCGTGGAGGTGCACAAATCTTCGTGGCATCGCCAGTTCCTCCTTCATCTTGACGTCGCGCACGCCGTCAGAGAAGGCAGAGATGATGGCCTCCTCCGTTACCCTGGGGATCTTGAGGCGCGCGTTGTTGAAGCGCTGGATGTACTTTTGCAGGGTTTCCCCTGGCTGCTGCTTGATTTGGCGCATGTCGCTCACGGCGGGTGGCCGGTCGCGAGTACCTTGGAAGTTGGCGATGAAGCGGGTGCGCATCTCGGCCCAGGAAACCAGGTGCGCGCCCCGTCCTTGAGCGCCATGGGAAACCAGTTCGCCATGACCTTTTCATCCCCGTTGGCAGCCTCGATGCCCAGCTCGTAGAGCTGGAGGAACTCCGTAGGGTCAGCCGTGCCGTCGTAGCGTGGAGGCAGGTCCGGCTTGAACTTGGCGGGCCACGCGACGCTGCGCAGCTCGGTGGTGAAGGCGCGGCAGCCCGCCGTGGCCGCGGGGGGCCTCGGACGGCAGAGAGCTTGGTCTTGCAGGCCTCCCTGCGCGCCGGGCCGGGGCAGCGCAGGTCTTGACGTCTTTGGAGCGGGAGCGCCGGGCAGCTTCTTGCGGGCGAGGAACTTCTTGGCAGCTCTGCTCTTGCCGGCTGGCGCTGGCGGAACGGGTTCCGCACAGGGGCCGCGCGCTTGTGCTGTGGCGCCGTCTTGAGGAGGAGGCGGTGGCGCCCGGAGCTTCATTGCTCGCTGGGCGGGTGCGGTGCAGCGAGACGACGGCGCTGGGTCGCCTCCACCAGCGGACGAAGCTCGGCGACGCGGTCGAGCCATTCTTCGTAGACGTCGTCGACGGGGCGGTAGCGCAGGAGCTCGTTGGGCGCGATGAGTGCAGCCCGGGCCTCCATGGCCGCGCGGGGCGCACGCGACGAAGAACCAGCGGGGGTGAGTGAAGGTGTGGCGGTGCGGCCGCCCCGCCTCATGGACGGGTGCTGGGACTACGCTTGCTGCTCATTCCCCGCCGGGCCGGTGGCGGCGTTAACGGCAGGTGACGGGAGCAGCGAGGACGCCCGCCTTGACGGGAGCCGTCCGGGCGACATGGGAAGGCGGCTCGGCGCTTCAGCCTTGAAACCCGGCAGCGTCAGACATGAATTGCAGTGGTCGGGAAGAACGAGGCTGACGAAGGCAGATTCCGCGCACCCCTACAGCTCGCCAAATGTCGGATTTCGGGTTCCAGCAGACCCTTAAGGTTCAACTACAGGGGTGCGGAGATCCAACCCTCCACCGTCTCGTACCTCACCGAACCGCAGGGACCTAAACTACTAACAAGAACACACAAGAGGCATAAGATTTATCTGGTTCAGGCCACCATCATGGTGTAATACCCTACTCCAGTGTGTGGTGTGTGGATTGCCTCTGGGGCTGATGAAGAACAGTACAGGGAAGAACAGCCTCGCGAGGGTCTGTTCTTGGTGGGAGCAACGAACTGCTAAGTGGTGTCCCGTCGCTCTAGCTTGAGGATCGGGTCTCTATCTCTCTCTCTGGATTCCGAATGGCGGATCCTTCGTCGATCGTGTCCCCTACTATGGTGGCTAGCTCTACTTTTATAGTCGAAGGCCCTGGGCCTCTTCCCAAATATTGAGCGGGAAGGGCGCCAACAATTGGCCATTTTGAAGGGGAACAGCGGGTACACTTATCCTGACTAAAGTTGGTCCTCGCCTGCCAAAGGCTCTGGTGATGACGCCTGCTTGGGCTCCACGATGACTGTGTTCCAGCCGTTGGGGCTGGTCTTGGTCTTGTTGCACCAAAACGGATGCCTTTGCCCGATGCTCTCGCCTGCGCTTGCTCCCTTTGCACCAAAGAGGAAAGGAGTACGCCATGCTGGCCGGGCGCCTCGACCGGGCGCCTCGGTCGTCATGGCTTATGCCACGGGCACCTCGCGAGGTACCCGCCTTGAACTCTCCGCCTCCTCATGAGCCAGCCTGACGAGGCCGTGCTCGAGAAGCTCTTGGTCGTCCGCCTCATGAGGCTTGGCCTCGCGAGGGTCTTGAGCTTGTGTAGATGAAGATGGGCTGTCCTGGGTCTCCTTTGAGCCACGCCGCAGGCCGCAGGCAGGCAAGTCTGGGGACCCCCGTTCCCAGAACGCCGACAACAATCCACCACCACCACCACACTGGAGTAGGGTATTACACCACAACGGTGGCCCGAACCAGTATAAACCTCGTGTCTTTTTGTGTTGCGAGTTTGTCGAGTTCGTCCGCGAGATGTTAGCGAGCAAGAGCGTAGATCGGTAGGAGGGAAAGACTTCGCGCGCACCCCAATGTTTGAACCTTAAGGGTTTGCTGGAAACCCACATCCAACATTTGGCGCGCCAGGTAGGGGTGCGCCGGAGCTTCTTCTCCGCCAACCAGCTCTCCAACGCTCCCCATCCACGATGTCTGGCGATTCAAGGGCCGGCTCCGACCGCTGGGCAGCCTGGCCAACCCGGGCAGCGCCGCTTGCCCATGAAGGTCTCGACCCCGCACTCCAAGCGGCACGGGCACCGTCAAACTCCGCCGGGTGCGGATAGCGCGACCAGGCGTCATCCACCCTCACCCCGCGGCAAGTACGAGCCGCAGCAAGAGCGGCGAGTCATGCCGCAGCAACGGCGCCGCACTCATGGCGGGAGCAAGCAAACATGCAGGCGGCACTCACGGTGGCAAGGGAGTTGCTGCAGTGAAGGCTGATGGAGAGCGGCCAGGATACGCTGCTGGAGCGTGTTGCCGAGCTGCTGGACGTAGCGGCACCAGGAGCACCACCCTTCTGCTATCGACTTCCTCCCCAGGCCACTGCAGGGCCGTGCGGTGAACCTCACCACATCCGCGCGCCATCAACTATGCCTGGGGGCTTCATCAACATCAGCATGGCTAGCGACGTAGGGGGCTCCAACTCCCCCATGCCGCCCTCGACAAGCACGGGCACAAGCGTCGCCCCCCATGGTCCCAGCCCGATGCCGAATTGTCATCCCCAGGACGCCATCATGGGCGAAGCAACATGGAGTGTGGGGCACCACGGCGAGGTGTTCGGTATGACGGCCCCGGAAGCCTACGTGCCCCGCATGATGGACCAAGGATACGCACCAGAGGACGACCTCGGCTCATTCATTGGAGAAGATTGGGGAGAGGGGGCGCTAGGAACCGAAGCCTTCCAAGAACCAACGGAGAACCACGACGATCGCGCCGGCAATGGCAACTACAGGGTACCGCTAGTCTCTCAGGAACAGTCTTATGCTAACCATGGACAACAGATGAATCAGGTTGCAGTGTCGATCGACGACCCAGGCACGGCGGCACCCGTCCCAACAAGGGAGACATGCTGGAGGCCACCGAGAGGGAGCCAGGAGCAAGGTCCCTCCCCGCGGCGTGTGACGCCTGATGACACCCGGAGGTAGGCCCTCTGCCGGGAAGGCCTCGATAACCCCTCCCCCGGCAGAGGACATGTGGTCGCCGAGGGAACCGCTGGCGTCCTCTTTCCCTCCTCTGTGTCGTCCTGGTGACCGGTCGGCTCAGAGGAGGTCGAGGGTGGTGCAAGGCGGGGCCCTCGTCTGGCGATATGAAGCAAGGCCGGTACCTGTGAAGAAGGCCCAGTGCCTGTGAAGCTCGCCGCCCGTGACACTCTCACGTAATAATGAGTTGGGGTTGTACACGCCCCGGAGTCTCAGGGGTGCCGGCCTCAGGCCCTGTGGCTCCCTCCCACGCCTAGTGGCAGCACTTAGCTCTGCGCTGGTGAGAAGACTTAAAGACCAGAAGACTAGACTAGGTGCCAGACGCGGCCTTTTGCTTTGGACCTCTCTCTTTCTGTAGCTTTGCTTTCTGGATCTGGATTTGAGTTGAAGCTGAGTTTTATTGATGCGCGCGGGGGGAGCCTTTTCTCGTTTGAGCAATTTCTTGCCTTCGGATCTCGCTTTTATGCAGGACTCATGTCCGCCGCCTTTCCATCACGAGCTCCTCGCGAAGCGGACTGGCTAAGCACGCCAGACGCCAAGCGCCGCTTAACATCGCAGAATCGGTGCTCACCTCTCGCGGGGCCCCTTCCGATGGGGCGACGAGCTCCGCAAGGTTCTCAGGAACTCGACACATCACGGCCCAGCTCAAAGCTGGCGCTGACTA
The DNA here is from genome assembly GCA_021605145.1 of Aegilops bicornis. Classification (NCBI taxonomy): domain Eukaryota; kingdom Viridiplantae; phylum Streptophyta; class Magnoliopsida; order Poales; family Poaceae; genus Aegilops; species Aegilops bicornis. The sequence goes on from CM038670.1 coordinate 488,082,000, forward strand.
AGGTAAACCAAGGCAGAAAACTCGCATCAGGATTCACAAGTTCACGAGGACACAAACTCACATCGCATGGGAAAGTAAAAACTACAATTTGCTTACATGAGGGGCTCCCCCTCTCAAAATGCTCTTACAAGTTTCCAAGGGCCACGCCAGAGTTTGTGCGCAGGAAGAAATAACAGGAGAACAAGGGATTAGCCAGAAATGCCGCTCGCTGCGTCACTCGCGTCGTCGTCGTCTTCATCGGCATCATCGCCGCCATCGGCGACGCCCCCGTCGCCATCGTCGACCACGTCGCCTTTTGTCCTGAACGACCACCACCGCGTCATCCTCCGGCGAAGGCCCACGACCAACGCGTCCACATTGTCCTCAACCCAGCGCGCTAGGTCGCCCCGGACAGCCATGGGTACGGGGGCGATGGCGGCGTCAAAGTCAAAGTTGGGGTCGGCATTCAGGATGTGGCAAAAGACACGGGAGAAAGCGCGTTGAAGCAGGCCATGCCCCCTTTCCTCCACAAGCTGGCGAGCTCTGGCAGATCGAGCCTCCAGGCGCGTCACCACCTCGGTGAAGAAGGTCAGGTGGCTGGCATAATCATTTGAGTGAGGGGTCGGCGCCTCCACGTCGCAAATATGGCCCAGGGCGATATTGGCCCTGTTCCGGAGATCCTGAAGCATAGGGGCATGCTCGCGCTCCAGCGTTCGATGTTGGAGCACCTCCTCCGTGTTTTGCCTCGCGATGGCCTCTGCGTCATCAACCCGCCTCCGGAGGGAACGCAGCTCGGCGCGGGCGGAGGCCAAGTTCGCCTGCGCCGTGACCAGGGTGGCGGCCGTGGCTTCCGCGCGCCTCTCAGCCTCGTCCAACCTGGGCCTGAGGGCAGCGGCCCTGCCCTCATCCTCCATGCCCGCGAGCTTCAGCTTCAGGTCGTACCTGCCCTCCAGGTCCGTGCGAACCTCGGCCACCCGGCGGTTCACCTCCTCCTCAACTCCAGCCTCGCGAGCCCTGATGGCGTCTTCTGCTTGGGCAACTTGACGCTCTCTTGTCTCCAGTTGCTCGAGCTCGCGGCTACGCTCCATGGCCTCCAGGGCCAGCGCCTCCTCGCGCTCCCGGACCTCCTCTTCCTCTGTGGGCGTCCCCCTCAGCGACGCAAGAGCGGCCCTGCGCGCCTCCACCTGCTGCTCAAGAGACGCGCTCCAGGCCTAGAGTTCCCACGCGCGCTTCTCCGCAGCCTCGCGGCGGCGATCAGCCTCACGAGCCTCTTCCAAGGCTCGTGAGCGGGCTTCATGGGAAACCTTGAGAGACGCCTCGGCCTTCGCGTTCTCAAGGTCACGCTGATAGCGGCCGAGGTTGATGGCCACCTTCAGCTTGCGCCGCTCCTCCGCCAGCCGGAGACCTTCAGCCTCAAGACGTGAATCGACACTCGCGAGCTCTTCACCAAGTCGGCTCATCGCGTTCATCGCCTCCTGGAAGAGCTCATGGCGAACCACGCTCCACCCGCGCTCAAGCTCGAATGCCCGGCCCTCTTCGTCCTCCACCTCGGGGGCTGCGGGCGGGGCGCCAAGCGGCGCGCCACCCCTTGGCAGGGGGCTGGGGGCTGGCGCCACACCCGACACCAGCCCGTCCTCGCGAGAAGCCCAAGCCGGCTGGGGCTCGCTGCTCGAAGAGGAGCCGAAGATCGAAGCCAACAAGTTGTCGTCAAAGACCAGCGGGGGGGGTCTTGGGCACGCCTGCCAAGCTCCACGCCAGACCAAGGGGGAGGAGTGACGAGGCCGCAGGTTCAGCGCGCCAGGAAGGCAGGAGTGCCCTTCAACCAACCCTGCTCCAGGGTCAACCAGCGGACTCGGAGCGCTCGTGGCCGGCGGAAGAGTTAAGGAAGAAGGAGGTCATTTCTCAGGAGGCGTAGCCGCCTCGACGGAGGGTGCCCTGAAGAACTGACGTCAGGAGACGAAAAACAGCACACAAGGAGCCACAGCGGTACGATACTTACACGTCAACGGCGATGTACTTCCTCCGCTTCAGCGGTCCAAAGATGTTGCTGCCGCTGGGAGATCCTTTCCTCTTGCGGAGCTCCTCGAAGTCCACACAAAGACGACCAAAACGCTGGACGTGACGGCCGGTGCGCAGCGGGGCCGAAGAAGAGCTCGGAAGAATATCTTCATGGGTGCCCGGTCACGGCAAACAGCCAGGCACCATTTCGCCACGACCTCCCGAGGCTCCTGGAGCCTTGGCCTCGGGAGTCGCATGCAGCATCTCCTCAGCAACCGATGCCTCAAGAGGGGAGTGGCAGGCTCCTGAGGACGATGCCCCAGGATCACCACTCAGCACGTGCTCCTCAGCGCTCGAGCCACCGGCCTCCGCCGGAGCTCGCCCACCCGCACCGTCACTTGGGGCGAGCTCAGCATCAGGGGCAAGGAAGGGAACCACGACGACATGGTTCTCACGAGGCCCCTCCAGGCCGTTCGGCCGCGGCCCCCATTCATCAAAGAGAGGCATGTTCTTCACAAATTCATCCTTGTTCTTGCAGCGGTACAACAAACAGTTCTTCCCAGGCAGTTCGGCGGCGAAAAGACACCGTCGGGACCTTGAGCACTGCTGCAAGGCCCCGGCAGAGCCCGGACTCCTGAAACCTCATGTGGTCCTGGCTGCTGAGCAAGGTCCACATTGGGCGAGAATGGCGCTGAAGCGGAGCGACCCGGCGTTGGACGAATTCCTTCACCACCATCGGTGCAGTTACGCCGCGATCCTTCAGCAACCTCAACCTGAGCCAGACGTGGGCAAGGCCGGGGCTCGTGAGCCGCTGATGGCTCCAGCCGGAGTTAGGAACAGCGGGCCCCGACGGAGCCTGAAGCAGAGGACTGAGCACACCGGCATCGACGAACACCCATCGTATCCGGAATTCGCTCATGGATGGAGGAAGCTCGAAGTCGATCCCCTCGCTCGCCGCAGCCCACGGCACGAAGCTCACGCACCCCGAGCATTGCTGAGGGTCGGTCAGATGCAATGAGAAGAAGTGACGGAGGAGGGCCACCGAAGGAGCGATGCCCACCATGGCTTCACACACGAAGGCGAAGACAGCAAGAAGAGTCACAGACTGAGGGTCGAGATGCAGCATGTGGATCTAATAATGCTCAAGCACCGCATTGAAGAAGGCGGAGAAGGGAGGAATCAGGCCAGCCCAGAGGGCATCTATGAAGATTGGGACCTCGGTGGCCGTCTGAGCCGTGCGAGTGCGAGACGCGGGCCAAGCCACCGTCTCCCCCCACTCATTGAAGCTGGAAGCAAGCATCGGGCACACCTTGTCCATGGCCTCGTCGTTGAGCACCCGAGACCGACCGAGCGCCGGCGCAAAGGACAGAGGCATAGCTGGCAGAGACAGAGGTCTCTTCCCCTTCTCAGCTTGTTTCGGTGCCATGGCGATGGAGCAGGCGGAGCGCAAGTCAGATTGGAGAAGAGAAGCAGAGCCACAAGGAAGCATGGGAATTGGGGAAGCAAGGCACATGAGGCAGAGGAATAACTGTGTAGGCCGCAGGGGCCGCGTAGCCAGGCGGATTCAAAGGTAGCGTGGGGAAGTGGAGGTGCCCACGTCCAATCAACCGCCACGCGTCAACCGAGGCCGCAGGCTTTTGGGGCCCGCGGTGCTCCGAACTTGACCCTTGGCTTCGGCCAAGGGTTAAGCCCGAGCGCACCTTGGGCCCAGGGCTCTGCGCTCGGGAACGGGGGTCCCCAGACTTGCCTGCCTGCGGCCCACAGCGTGGCTAAGCAGCAGGTCGTACGACCCGTCTTCATCAACAAGGCACCCAAGACCCTCGCGAGGCGGATGATACAAGACCTCCTCTGGAGTGGCCTAACCAGGCAGGCTCATGAGGAGCGGAGATATCAAGGCGGGGCAAACCTCACGAGACTCTCGTGACATGAGCCATGACAAACGGCACTAGGCGGGCGCCGGCGCGTGCATCGTCCTTATTTCCTCTTTGGTGCTAAGGAGGCCAGCGCAGGCGAAGAGTTCGAGGCATCAGGCAAAGGTTGCTATATTGGTGCAACAAGACCAAGACCAGGAGGACGGCAAGGCGGAGGTCATCGTGGAGCCCAAGACGATGTCACCCCAGATCCTTTCGCAGTCGAAGACCGCTTTTGTCAGGATAGCTTGTACTAGGTGCCCCCCTCCAAATTCGCCCGCCATTGTTGGCTCCCTTCCCGCTTGATATTTGGGAAGAGGACCAGGGCCTCTATAAATAGGACTAGCCACCACAGTAGGAGGCAACTGATCTCGAACTGGTTCAGATCATCCTCGACCACACAAGCACAAGAACCCCTCAACCTCAGGAGGTTGGTCTTCACTTGTACTGTTCATCATCAACCCAAGAGGCAATCTACCACCACCACACTGGAGTAGGGTATTACACCACAACGGTGGCCTGAACCAGTATAAACCTCGTCTCTTTTTGTGTTGCGAGTTTGTCGAGTTCGTCTGCGAGATCTTAGCGAGCAAGAGCATAGATCGGTAGGAGGGAAAGACTTCACGCGCACCCCAGTGTTTGAACCTTAAGGGTTTGCCAGAACCCCACATCCGAAAAAATGGTTCAATAACAAGTGAATACTTCATAGGCATTTCTTGACGTCTACTAATATTACCAATTCTTTGACATTCATCACAAGATAATACAAACTTACGGGCATCCCTGAAGAGAGTGGGCCAATAAAAACCGGATTGCAATACCTTATGTGCAGTTCTATCTCCAGCGTGGTGTCCTCCATAAGCCTCGGAGTGACACTTGCGTAGGATCATTCTGTTCATGCTCAGGTACACAACGCCTAATAACACCATCTACTCCTTCTTTATAAAGATGTGGGTCATCCCAGAAGTAATGTATCAAATCATAGAAAAACTTTTTCTTTTGCTGGTATGTGAAACTAGGTGGTATAAATTTAGCATACCAAGGAGCAGTACGAGAAGCATTTATGAAATTTAATTGTTCATCAGGAAAGCTATCATCAATAGGTAGTGGGTCATCAAGAACATTTTCTAACCTAGACAAGTTATGCAACGGGGTTCTCAGCTCCCTTTCTATTAATAATATGCAAATCAAATTCTTGTAGCAAGAGAACCCATCTAATAAGTCTAGGTTTAGCATCTTTCTTTTCCATAAGATATTTAATAGCAGCATGATCCGTGTGAATAGTTACTTTAGAATCAACAATATAAGGTCTAAACTTATCACAAGCAAATACAACTGCTAAGAATTCTTTTTTAGTAGTAGCATAATTTCTCTGAGCATTGTCTAGAGTTTTACTAGCATATTGAATAACATTTAATTTCTTATCAACTCTTTGCCCTAGAACAACACCTACAGCATAATCACTAGCATCACACATAATTTCAAAGGGTAAATTCAATCGGTGCATTTGAACAATAGGTGTAGAAATTAATGCTTTCTTAAGTATTTCAAATGCTTCTACACAATCATCATCAAAGACAAATGGTATATATTTTTGTAATAGATTAGTCAGAGGCCAAGAAATTTTTTAGAAGTCCTTAATGAACCTCCTATAAAATCCGGCGTGACCAAGGAAACTTCTTATACCTTTGATGTCCTTGGGACATGGCATCTTTTCAATAGCATCAACTTTAGCTTTATCAACTTTAATGCCCCTTTCAGAGATTTTATGCCCCAAGACAATACCTTCATTAACCATAAAGTGGCACTTTTCCCAGTTCAAGACAAGATTGGTTTCTTCACATCTCTGCAAAACTCGATCAAGGTTGCTTAAGCAATCATCAAAAGAGGATCCATAAACGGAGAAATCGTCCATGAAAACCTCACAAATCTTTTCACAAAAGTCAGAGAATATAGCCATCATGCATCTTTGAAAGGTAGCAGGTGCATTACATAAACCAAAAGGCATACGTCTATAAGCAAAAGTACCGAAAGGGCAAGTAAAAGTGGTCTTAGCTTGATCATCAGCTGACACAGGTATCTGAGAGAACCCGAATAACCATCTAGAAAGCAAAAATGTGTATGTTTGGATAATCTTTCTAGTATTTGATCAATAAAAGGTAAGGGTAATGATCTTTTTAGTAGCTTTATTTAATTTGGAAATCAATTACCATCCTATAACCTGTAATAATTCTTTATGGAATCAATTCATCTTTATCATTAGGAGCAGCAGTAATACCTCCCTTCTTAGGGACACAATGGACAGGACTTACCCAGCGGCTATCAAGAATGGGATAAATTATACCTGCCTCAAGGAGCTTTAGTATTTCCTTTTTTACCACTTCTTTCATTTTAGGATTCAGCCGTCGTTGATGATCAATAACTGGTTTGGCATCTTTCTCCAAATTTATTTTGTGTTGACATAGAGTGGGACTAATGCCCTTAAGATCATCAAGAGTATATCCAATAGCAGCACGGTGCTTCTTCAGAGTTTCCAATAATTTTTCTTCCTCCTTTTCTAAAAGGTTAGCACTAATAATAATAGGGCATATCTTTTTTTTCATCAAGATAAGCATATTTAAGAGCATCATGCAATTGTTTAAGCTCAAACACGGGATCACCCTTGGGTGGAGGAGGATCCCCTAGGATTTCAACAGGCAAGTTGGGTTTCAGAATAGGTCCCTGTTTAAAGAACACTTCATCTATTTCCCTTCTTTCATTCATAAACATATCATTTTCATGGTCTAGCAATTATTGTTCTAAAGGATCACTGGGAGGCACGGCAATAGAAGAAAGACCAATAATTACATATTTACTAGGCAATTCCTCTTCACGGTGTTGTCTACGAAATTTAGAAAAGTTAAACTCATGAGACATATCACCTAGACCAATAGTAACAACGTCCTTTTCGTAGTCTATCTTAGCATTAACAGTGTTTAAGAAGGGTCTACCAAATATAATGGGACAAAAGCTATCTTGTGGGGAACCAAGAACAAGAAAATCAGCAGGATATTTAGTTTTCCCACACAAGACTTCAACATCCCTAACAATTCAAATTGGTGATATAGTATCTCTATTGGCTAGCTTAATGGTGACATCAATATCTTCTAACTCAGAGGGTGCAATATCATGCATAATTTCTTTGTATAAGTCAATAGGTATTACACTAGCACTAGCACCCATATCACACAAGCCATGATAACAATGATCTCCTATCTTAACAGAAATAACAGGCATGCCTACTACAGGTCTATGTTTGTCTTTAGCACAAGGTTTAGCAATTCTAGCGGTCTCATCACAGAAATAAATAACATGCCCATCAATATTATCAGCCAAGAGATCTTTAACAATAGCAATATTAGGTTCAACTTTAACTTGCTCACGAGGTGTATGAGTTCTAATATTGCTTTTACGAACCACAGTTGAAGCTTTAGCATGATCCTTTATTCTAACAGGGAAAGGTGATTTTTCATCATACGAAGTAGGAACAATAGGATCATTATAAGTGATAGTCTTTTCTTCAACTTTAATAGGTGCAGCTACTTTTACTTCTATGGGAGGATGATATTTAAACCACTTATCCTTAGGGAGATCAACATGAGTAGCAAAATATTCACAGAAAGAAGCTACTATCTCAGAGTCAAGTCCATATTTAGTGCTAAATTTACGGAAAACATCGGTATCCATAAAAGATTTAACACAATCAAACTTAGGTGTCATACCTAACTCCTTACCTTCGTCGAGATCCCAATCTTCAGAGTTGCGTTTAATTCTTTCCAATAAATCCCATTTGAATTCAATAGTCATCATCATAAAAGAGCCAGCACAAGAAGTATCGAGCATGGTGCGATTGTTGTTAGAAAGCCGAGCATAAAAATTTTGAATAATCATTTCTCTTGAGAGCTCATGATTGGGGCATGAATATAACATTGATTTAAGGCTCCCCCAAGCTTGAGTGATGCTTTCTCCTTCGCGAGGCAAAAAATTATATATATAATTGCGATCACGATGAACAAGATGCATAGGATAAAACTTCTGATGAAATTCCAATTTTAATCGTTTGTAGTTCCATGATTCCATATCATCACATAGCCTATACCATGTCAATGCATATCCCTTAAAATATAAAGGGAAGACCTTCTTCTTGATAACATCATCGGGCATACCTACAAGCTTAAATAATCCACAAACCTCATCCACATAGATTAGGTGCTCATCAGGATGTAATGTTCCATCTCCTGCAAAAGGATTAGCTAGCAGTTTTTCTACCATACCCGAAGGAATTTCAAAGTAGACATTTTCATTTTCAGTAGGTTCAGTAGGTTGAGGAGCAACTCTTTGCTCTACTGGTCGAGGTGAAGATACCCCGAACAAGCCCCTCAGAGGATTACTTTCCATAGCAACAAGTGACAGTAAATTTCAGCACACTATAAAATTTTCCTTACCAAATTCCACCTACCAAAGGCGCTTCACTCCCGCAACGGCGCTTTAAAAGAGTCTTGATGACCCACAAGTATAGGGGATCTATCCTAGTCCTTTCGATAAGTAAGAGTGTCGAACCCAATGAGGAGCGAAGGAAATGATAAGCGGTTTTCAACAAGGTATTCTCTGCAAGCACTGAAATTATAGGTAACAGATAGTTTTGTGATAAGATTTGTAACGAGCAACAAGTAGCAAATGTAAATAAAGTGCAGCAAGGTGGCCCAATCCTTTTTGTAGCAAAGGACAAGCCTGGACAATTTCTTATATAGAGAAAAGCGCTCCCGAGGACACATGGGAATTATCGTCAAGCTAGTTTTCATCACGTTCATATTATTCGCGTTCACTTTGATAATTTGATATGTGGGTGGACAGGTGCTGTCCTTACTTGGACAAGCATCCTACTTATGATTAACCCCTATTGCAAGCATTCGCAACTACAAAAGAAGTATTAAGGTAAACCTAACCATAGCATGAAACATATGAATCCAAATCATCCCCTTACGAAGCAACAAATAAACTAGTGTTTAAGCTTCTGTCACTCTAGCAACCCATCATCTACTTATTACTTCCCAATGCCTTCTTATAGGCCCAAATAATGGTGAAGTGTCATGTAGTCGACGTTCACATAACACCACTACAGGAGAGACAACATACATCTCATCAAAATATCGAACGAATACCAAATTCACATGACTACTAATAGCAAGACTTCTCCCATGTCCTCAGGAACAAACGTAACTACTCACAAAGCATATTCATGTTCATAATCAAAGGGGTATTAATATGCATATAGGATCTGAACATATGGTCTTCCACCAAATAAACCAACTAGCATCAACTACAAGGAGTAATCAACACTACTAGCAACCTCATGGTACCAATCCTGACTTAGAGACAAGAATTGGATACAAGAGATGAACTAGGGTTTGAGAGGAGATGGTGCTGGTGAAGATGTTGATGGAGATTGGCCCTCTCGATGAGAGGAGGCGTTGGTGATGATGGTGGTGATGATTTCCTCCCGAGGGAAGTGTCCCAGCGTAACAGCTCCGCCAGAGCCCTAGATTGGTTCCGCCTCGTGGCGGCGGAGTCTCGTCCCGAAAGCTTGCTTATGATTTTTCTTCAGACGAAAGACTTCATATAGCAGAAGATGGGCACCGGAGGGCCAACAGGGGGCCCACGAGGCAGGGTGCGCGCCCAGGGGGGTGATAACCCACAAGTATAGGGGATCGCAACAGTTTTCGTGGGTAGAGTATTCAACCCAAATTTATTGATTCGACACAAGGGGAGCCAAAGAATATTCAAAAGTATTAGCAGTTGAGTTGTGAATTCAACCACACCTGGATAACTTAGTATCTGCAGCAAAGTATTTAGTAGCAAAGTAGTATGGAAGTAACGGTAACGACAGCAAAAGTAATATTTTTGGGTTTTGTAGTGATTGTAACAATAGCAACGGAAAAGTAAATAAGCGAAGAACAATATGTGAAAAGCTCGTAGGCGTTGGATCGGTGATGGAGAATTATGCCAGATGCGGTTCATCATGTAACAATCATAACATAGGGTGACACAGAACTAGCTCCAATTCATCAATGTAATGTAGGCATGTATTCCGAATATAGTCATACGTGCTTATGGAAAAGAACTTGCATGACATCTTTTGTTCTACCCTCCCGTGGCAGCGGGGTCCTAATGGAAACTAAGGGATATTAAGGCCTCCTTTTAATAGAGAACCGGACCAAAGCATTAAGACATAGTGAATACATGAACTCCTCAAACTATGGTCATCACCGGGAGTGGTCCCGATTATTGTCACTGGGTTGCGGATCATAACACATAGTAGGTGACTATAGACTTGCAAGATAGGATCAAGAACTCACATATATTCATGAAAACATAATAGGTTCATATCTGAAATCATGGCACTTTCGGGCCCTAGTGACAAGCATTAGGCATAGCAAAGTCATAGCAACATCAATCTCGAACATAGTGATACTAGGGATCAAACCCTAACAAAACTTACTCGATTACATGATAAATCTCATCCAACCCATCACCGTCCGAGCAAGCCTACGATGGAATTACTCACGCACGGCGGTGAGCATCATGAAATTGGTGATGGAGGATGGTTGATGATGACGACGGCGACGGATTCCCCTCTCCGGAGCCCCGAACGGACTCCAGATCAGCCCTCCCGGGAGAGTTTAGGGCTTGGCGGCGGCTCCGTATCGTAAAACGCGATGAATCTTCTTTCTGATTTTGTTCTCCCCGAACACGAATATATGGAGTTGGAGTTGAGGTCGGTGGAGCTCCAGGGGGCCCACGAGGCAAGGGGGCGCGCCCCCACCCTCGTGGACAGGTGGTGGGCCCCCTGGCCTTGATTCTTTCGCCAATATTTTTAATATTTTCGAAAAATAAGTTCCGTGGAGTTTCAGGTCATTCCGAGAACTTTTGTTTCTGCACATAAATAACACCATGGAAAGTCTGTTGAAAACAGCGTCAGTCCGGGTTAGTTCCATTCAAATCTTGCAAGTTAGAGTCCAAAACAAGGGCAAAAGTGTTTGGAAAAGTAGATCCAATGGAGACGTATCAACTCCCCCAAGCTTAAAACTTTGCTTGTCCTCAAGCAATTCAGTTGACAAACTGAAAGTGATAAAGAAAAACTTTTACAAACTCTGTTTGCTCTTGTTGTTGTAAATATGTAAAGCCAGCATTCAAGTTTTTAGCAAAGATTATGACTAACCATATTCACAATAACTCTTAGGTCTCATGTTTACTCATATCAATGGCATAATCAACTAGCGAGCAATAATAATAAATCTCGGATGACAACACTTTCTCAAAACAATCATAATATGATATAATAGGATGGTATCTCGCTAGCCCTTTCTGAGACCGCAAAACATAAATGCAGAGCACCTTTAAAGATCAAGGACTGACTAAACATTGTAATTCATGGTAAAAGAGATCTAGTCATAGTCATACCCAATATAAATTAATAGTAATGGATGCAAATGACAACAGTGCTCTCGATCTGGTGATTTTTAGTAAGAGGGTGATGACTCAACATAAAAGTAAATAGATAGGCCCTTCGCAAAGGGAAGCAGGGATTTGTAGAGGTGCCAGAGCTCGGTTTTTGAAATAGAGATAAATAATGTTTTGAGCGGCATACTTTCATTGTCAACATAACAACCAAGAGATGGAGATATCTTCCATGCTACACACATTATATGCGGCTCCCAAACAGAATGGTAAAGTTTATACTCCCCCTCCACCAACAAGCATCAATCCATGGCTTGCTCGAAACAACGAGTGCCTCCAACTAGCAACAGCCCCGAGGGAGTTTTGTTTGCAAATATTTTGATTTAGTTTGCATAAAGCATGGGACTGGGCATCGCGGTGACCAGCCATTTTCTCGTGAGTGAGGAGCGGAGTCCACTCCTCTTGAGAATAACCTGCCTAGCATGGAAGATAAGGACAGCCCTAGTTGATACATGAGCTATTTGAGCATACTAAACAGAATTTCATTTGAAGGTTTAGAGTTTGGCACATACAAATTTACTTGGAAGGCGGGTAGATACCGCATATAGGAAGGTATAGTGGACTCATATGGAATAACTTTGGGGTTAAGGGATTGGATGCACAAGCAGTATTCCCGCTTAGTACAAGTGAAGGCTAGAAAAAGACTGGGAAGCGACCAACTAGAGAGCGACAACAGTCATGAACATGCATTAAAATTAATAAACATTGAGTACAAGCATGGGTAGGATATAATCCACCATTAACATAAATATCGTGAAGGCTATGTTGATTTGTTTCAACTACAGGTGTGAACATGTGCCAAGTCGAGTCACTTAAATCATTCAAAGGAGGATACCACCCCACTATGCCACATCACAACCATTTTAATAGCATGTTGGCACGCAAGGTAAACCATTATAACTCATAGCTAATCAAGCATGGCACGAGCAACTATGATCTCTAATTGTCATTGCAAACATGTTTATTCATAATAGGCTGAATCAGGAACGATGAACTAATCGTATTTACAAAAACAAGAGAGGTCGAGTTCATACCAGCTTCTCTTATCTCAATCAGTCCATCATATATCGTCATAATTGCCTTTCACTTGCATGACCGAATGATGTGAAAATAATAAGAGTGCACGTGCATTGGACTAAGCTGGAATCTGCAAGCATTCAATAAACAGGAGAAGACAAGGCAATATGGGCTCTTGGGTAAATCAACAATAATGCATATAAGAGCCAGTTCAACAATTTAATTGTGGTCTTCTCTTATCGACCCCCAAAGAAAAGAAAAGAAATAAAACTATTTACATGGGAAAGCTCCCAACAAGCAAAAAAGAACAGGAAATCTTTTTGGGTTTTCTTTTAGTTATTACTACAGCAAGAAAAGTAAACTAACTAAAAGCTACAACTAATTTTTTTTTTGTTTTTCGTAAGGTTTATAAAACACACAAGAAGAAAGCATAAAAAAGAAAATAAACTAGCATGGATATTACAGTGAAAAAGTATGAGCAACGACATCTAGCAATGAGTGTGTAAACATAAATGTAATTTCGGTGGGAAATACGTACTCCCCCAAGCTTAGGATTTTGGCCTAAGTTGGTTTATTACCACGGATGTCCTGGCGGATATCCAAAGTTGTAGTTGGGGTCGTACTGAGATGCAGCGGCTATTGCGTCGTGGGCTGCAGCTTGGAGGCGAGCTGCCCTCGTCCTCCTTTTGTACTCATTTGCCTCCTCCCTGGTTATAAAATGTCTCCCCTTTGCCTGAAGGTCAAAGACAGCAGGAGCAGGGAGAACAATATTGACAGTGTGACGCCTGTCAAAGATTAGTCGGTACTGGAGAGGTGGTTGCTACGTCTTGAGCTTGCGTTGGTTTTCCTCGAAGAGGAGACGGTGATGCAGCAAGTGTAGCGTAAGTATTTCCCTCAGTTTTGAGAACCAAGGTATCAATCCAGTAGGAGGCTTCTCAAAAGTCCCACGCACCTACACAAACAAACTGAGAACTCGCAACCAACGCAATAAAGGGGTTGTCAATCCCTTCACGACCACTTGCGAAAGTGAGATCTAATAAAGAAAGTATGATAAGATAAATATTTTTTTGGTATTTTATAATATAGATGCAAAAAGTAAAGATGCAAATAAAAGTAGATTGGGAGCAAATATGATAAGAGATAGACCCCGGGGCCATAGGTTTCACTAGTGGCTTCTCTCAAGATAGCATAAGTATTACGGTGGGTGAACAAATTCTTGACGAGCAATTGATAGAAAAGCGCATAGTTATGAGATTATCTAGGCATGATCATGTATATAGGCATCACGTCCATAACAAGTAGACCGACTCGCCGCATCTACTACTATTACTCCACACATCGACCGCTATCCAAAGATGCATCTAGAGTATTAAGTTCATAAGAACAGAGTAACGCTTTAAGCAAGATGACATGATGTAGAGGGATAAACTCATGCAATATGATATAAACCCCATCTTGTTATCCTCGATGGCAACAATACAATACGTGCCTTGCAACCCTTTACATCCTTTGGGTAAGGACACCGCAAGATTGAGCCCAAAGCTAAGCACTTCTCCCATGGCAAGAAAGACCAATCTAGTAGGCCAAACCAAACTGATAATTCGAAGAGACTTGCAAAGATAATTAATCATACATAAAAGAATTCAGAGAAGATTCAAATATTATTCAAAGATAAACTTGATCATAAACCCACAATTCATCGGATCTCGACAAACACACCGCAAAAAGAGTTTACATCGAGTAGATCTCCACAAGAGAGGGGGAGAACATTGTATTGAGATCCAAAAAGAGAGAAGAAGCCATCTAGCTAATAACTATGGACCCGTAGGTCTGTGGTAAACTACTCCCAACTCATAGGAGGGCAAGGATGTTGATGTAGAGGCCCTCCGTGGTTGATTCCTCCGCAGAGTGCTTGAAGGCCCCAAGATGAGATCTCGCGGATCTGTAGAAGGTTACGGTGGAAATTGTGTTTCGTGGTGCCCCTGGATGTTTTCGGGGTACGTAGGTATATATTGGAGGAAGAAGTACGTCGGTGGCTGCCCGAGGGGCCCACGAGACAGGGGGCGCGCCCTATCGGGGGGGGAGCCCTCCTATCTCGTGGAGGCCTCGACTGCTTCTTGACTTGCACTCCAAGTACTCTGGATCACGTTTGTTCCAAAAATCACGCTCCCGAAGGTTTCATTCCGTTTGGACTCCGTTTGATATTCCTTTTCTTCGAAATACTAAAATAGGCAAAAAAACAGCAATATGGGTTGGGCCTCTGGTTAGTAGGTTAGTCCCAAAAATGATATAAATGTGTAATAAAGCCCATAAACATCCAAAAGGGGTAATATAATAGCATGGAACAATCAAAAATTATAGATACGTCGGAGACGTATCAAGCATCCCCAAGCTTAATTCCTGCTCGTCCTCGAGTAGGTAAATGATAAAAAAGAGAATTTTTGATATGGAATCATACCTAGCATAATTCATAATGTAACTTTCTTTATTGTGGCATGAATGTTCAGATCCAAATGAATACAAAATAAAAGTTCATATTGATAAAAGAAATAGTAATACTTCAAGCATACTAATCAAAGTAATCATGTCTTCTCAAAATAACATGGCAAAAGAAAGTTCATCCCTACAAAATCATATAGTTAGGCTATGCTTCATTTTCGTCACACAAAGATGTACCCAACTACTATACACCCGATGACAAGCCAAGCAATTGTTTCATACTTAAATAATCTCAAACTTTTTCAACTTTCACGCAATACATGAGCGTGAGCCATGGATATAGCACTATGGGTGGAATAGAATATGATGATGGGGATTATGTGAAGAAGACCAAAAATGAGAAAGTCTCACATTACCGAGGATAATCAACGGGCTATGGAGATGCCCATCAATTGATGTCAACATGAGGAGTAGGGATTGCCATGCAACGGATGCACTAGAGCTAAAAATGAATGCTCAACAAAAGAAAACTAGTGGATGTGCATCCAACTTGCTTGCTCACGAAGACCTAGGGCATTTGAGGAAGCCCATCGTAGGAATATACAAGCCAAGTTCTATAATGAAAAATTCCCACTAGTATGAAAAAGACAACTTATGAGACTCGCTATATGAAAAACATGGTGCTACTTTGAAGCACAATATATGAGACTCACTACATGAAGAACAAGGGCTACTTTGAAGCACAAGTGTGGAAAAAGAGATAGTAGCATTGCCCTTTTTATTTATTTCCTTTTTTTTGGGCCTTTCTTTTTTTCTTCTTTTTGGCCTTTATTTATTTATTTTTTTGATTGGGCAATGCTCTAATAATGATGATGATCACACTTCTATTGATTACAACATAAGGATTACAACTCGAAACTAGAACAAGATATGACTCTATATGGATGTCTCCGGCGGTGTACCGGGATGGTGCAATGAATCAAGAGTGACATGTATGAAAAATAATGCATGGTGGCTTTGCCACAAATACGATGTCAACTACATGATCATGCAATGGCAATATGACAAAAGTAAAGTATGTCATGATAATGATGAACGGAACAATGGAAAGTTGCATGGCAATATATCTCGGAATGGCTATGGAAATGTCATAATAGGTAGGTATGGTGGCTGTTTTGAGGAAGATATAGGGAGGTTTATGTGTGACAGAGCGTATCGTATCACGGGGTTTGGATGCACCGGCGAAGTTTGCACCAACTCTCAAGGTGAGAAAGGGCAATGCAAGGTACCGAATAGGCTAGCAAAGGCGGAAAGGTAAAAGTTTGTATAATCCATTGACTCAACATTAGTCAAAAGAACTCATATACTTATTGCAAAAATTTAGAAGTCATCAAAAATCAAGTACTACGCTCATGCTCCTAGGGGATAGATTGGTAGGAAAAGACCATCGCTCGTCATGACCGCCACTCATAAGGATGCACAAGCCAGGTACACTTCATGTTTCAAATTTGTTACACAATTTTAACCATACGTGCATGCTACGGGATTTGCTAACTTCAACACAAGCATTATTTTAAATTCATAATCACCCAACTAGCATGACTTTAATATCACTACCTCCATATCTCAAAACAATTATCAAGTATCAAATTGATCATAGCATCCAATTCACTTCCTATGATAGTTTTTATTATACCCAACTTGGATGCCTACCATTCTAGGACCAATTTTATGACCATAGCAAATACCATGCTGTTCTAGAAGACTCTCAAAATAATATAAGTGAAGCATGAGAGACTATCAATTTCTTAAAAATTAAGATACCACCGTGCTCTAAAAGATATAAGTGAAGCACTAGAGCAAAAACTGTCAAGCTCAAAAGATATAAGTGAAGCACATAGAGTATTTTAGCAAATTCTAATCAAATAGGCTTCTCCCAAAAGGTGTGTACAGCAAGGATGATTGTGTTAAACTAAAAAGCAAAGACTAATATAATACACGATTCACCAAGCAAAACACTTATCAACTGTTGAATAAAAATGTATCTCCAAGAAAAGTAACCAATGAACAAAGACGAAAGAGGGGATGCCTTCCCGGGGCAACCCCAAGCTTAGGATTTTGGCTATTCTTGAATATCTTGGGGTGCCATAAGCATCCCCAAGCTTAGGCTCTTGCCACCTTTTATTCCATAGTCCATAAAAGCTTTACCCAAAACTTGAAAACGTCACAACACAAAACTCAACAGGAAATCTTATAAGCTCCGTTAGTGAAAGAAAACAAAACCACCGCATAAGCTACTGCAATGAACTCATTATTTATTTACTTTGGTGTTAAACCTACTGTATTACAACTTATCTATGTATTATAAACTATTTTATTGTCCATAGATTCATCAAAATAAGCAAAGAACACACGAAAAACAGAATCTGTCAAAAACAGAACAGTCTGTAGTAATCTGTAACTAACGCAAACTTATCGAACTCAAAAAATTCAGCAAAAATAGGAAGACATAGTAAATTTGTTTATTGATCAGCAGAAATTGGAATCACTATTTTATCTCGTTCTGGTGATTTTTAACAATTGTTTTCGTGAACCAAAAGTTTCTGGAAATTACAGCAAGATCAAATAACTATCATCCAAGAAGATCCTATAGGTTTAACTTGGCACAAACACTAATTAAAACATAAAACCTCATCTAAACAGAAGGTAGATGGATTATTTATTCCTAAACATAAGCAAAAACAAAAAAAACTAAAAATAAAACTGGGTTGCCTCCCAACTAGCGCTATCGTTTAACGCCCCTAGCTAGGCATAAAAGCGAGGATAGATCTAACGAGTGCCATCTTTGGCACTAAACTTGTAAGTAGCACGCATGATAGATTCATAAGGTAATTTTTCAACGAGGCATCTACCTTCCTTATAAATTTATTTCTTTCTAATAATTATCAAATTTTTAGGCAAAAGATCGAAGAATTCATTCGTAGCAAATGGTTCCTTAATGATAGCAAAAAGATTGGGATGAATACTTATAGATTTAAGATCCGCGGTTTCCTTACTAGAGGATTCACCCTTATTCTTAGGAACATACATGAGCTTAGCAATTTTAGTAGGTGGACTTGGAGTATTTTTTACGGAAGAAAAAGCGGTTCCCAAGTTGGTAATGATACCCTAAAGTTTATCAATTCTAGAGGAATCTTGATTTATTTTCTCATTAACTATGGGTTCCTTCTCCTTAATATCTTTCAAAATTACTCCTACCTTAGATCCATATTGGGTAATTTGATTGTGGATCTTTCTATCTAGATCTTCAATTAACTTAATGGTAGCAACTTTATTTTCAATAATTTCAAGTCTTTGCATTACATGCTCCAAAGTTAACATAGTCACATTAACCAAAAGAGGTGGAGAGCCAAATAAATCTATCATAGCATTATAAGAATCAAAAGTATGGCTACCCAAGAAATTCCCTCCGGTAATGGTATCGAGGATATATCTATTCCAAGGATTAGCACCTACATAAAAATTGCGGAGAAGAACTGAGGTAGATTGCTTCCTGGTAGATCTATTTTGAGCATTGCAAATTCTATACCAAGCGTCTTTTAGATTTTCTCCCTCTCTTTGTTTAAAATTTAGAACTTCATTCTCGGGAGACAACGGAGAAGATATAAGACTATCCATAATGACAAGGCAAATGAGCTAACACACGACAAATGGAAAGGAGAGGAGGAGACTGGGAAGAAAGGTGAATAAAACGGCAAGGGTGAAGTGGGGGAGAGGAAAACGAGAGGCAAATGGCAAATAATGTAAATGCGAGGGAGATGGGTTTGTGATGGGTACTTGGTATGTCTTGACTTGAGCAAAGACCTCCCCGGCAACGGCGCCAGAAATCCTTCTTGCTACGTCTTGAGCTTGCGTTGGTTTTCCTCGAAGAGAAGAGGGTGACGCAACAAGTGTAGCGTAAGTATTTCCCTCAGTTTTTAGAACCAAGGTATCAATCCAGTAGGAGGCTCCTCAAAAGTCCCATGCACCTACACAAACAAACGGAGAACTCGCAACCAACGCAATAAAGGGGTTGTCAATCCCTTCACGGCCACTTGCGAAAGTGAGATCTAATAAAAATAGTATGATAAGATAAATATATTTTTGGTATTTTATAATATAGATGCAAAAAGTAAAGATGCAAATAAAAGTAGATTGGGAGCAAATATGATAAGAGATAGACCCGGGGGCCATAGGTTTCACTAGTGGCTTCTCTCAAGATAGCATAAGTATTACGGTGGGTGAACAAATTACTGACGAGCAATTGATAGAAAATCACATAGTTATGAGATTATCTAGGCATGATCATGTATATAGGCATCACGTCCATAACAAGTAGATGTAACATCCCAAATTTTCAATTTGGAATGTTATACATTAGGTCATCATGCATATCATATTTTTCTCGCATTTTCCCGATCCTAGAAAATTTCACGCAACTCAAGGACCCTCGGAGAGAGTTGGAAGTTTCATTATTTTCATATTTGGGATTTCTCAAATTTTGAAAATAGGATCATTGGATTTATTTAATTATCTTCATAAAGTTTTTCCTATAAAAAACTTAAGAGAGGGAATAATATGACTTTCCCAATATTTAGGAAAAATGAAGATATTATAAATAAATCCAAAAAAAATATTTGGTTTTGGAAGATTTATTTTGCTTAGGCAAAAATGAGCATTTTAAAAATATATGCATGTTTGCCGTTTTTAAAGTTCATTTTGTTCGACTCATTTTTAGGAGTCGGGGAAAATTAATTTTATTAAAATCGGAGTTCGTTTGGTATTTTTTAATCCGTTTTGTTTTGTTTAAAAAAGCTACTTCCCCGGGCCAAGGCCCGACCATTGAGCCCGGCCCAGCCCGACCCACCTCCCTCTCTCCCTCACAAGAACCCGCTTGTGAGCCGCCGCGCCCGGAGTCCGCCTCAGGCCAGCCCTGTTGCCTTCCCAAGCCGTGAACCCCCCAACCTATTTATACCCGGCCGCCCCCCTCTCTCTCTCACCTGAGCCGCGCCGCCCTCACCCGAGCCGCCGCCGCCGCCCTCACCGCCCGCCGCCCTTGAGGCCTTGCCGGGAACCACCGCCGCCTCGCCGCCACCGGAGCCCTCGCCGCCCTCCAGGCCCTTGACCCCGGGCCAGGCCGAGCCCAGCCGTGGCACGGAGGTAGCCGCCGCCCGCCCGATCCGGTTTTTTTTAAAAGACCCGATCCGGTTTTTCGTTCGTTGTTCGTTTTTTTTTTCAAAACCCTAGACGGTTTTATTTTTTCGGTTTTCTAAATTAACGAACGTTCACCGAACCGTTCGTTTCAATGAACGCGTTTGTTGGATTAGTTCTGTTAACGAACGTCCGTTATTTAGTCCGTTCGTCGTTTTCTTTTAAATCGGATTTAATCCATTATTTTTCAGATTCGATTTCTGATCCGATTTTCAAATCTGTTTTATTTCTTGCTCGTTTATCGGAATCAGGTGATTCAAGCGCACTGAGTTTCGTTACGGAACCGCCGTTCGACTAACCTACTTACACAGAGTTTTGCTACTGTAAAATTTTGACTTAGTTTCAGATTTGCTAAACCGAGTCGTTCTCTCTCGAGTTCCGACTTTCGATGCTTTATTTGATTCGATTCTTTTGCAACTGTGGTTCTTAAGTTGAACTATCTGGTTAGATCTTTTATTCGAGATTTCCCGTGCATTAGATGAGTACTTATTGTATGCTTGTTGTTTGTCTGCGTTAGATCACCTGAGTGCGCCGCTTGTTACTTGAATCTCTAGGACTCATGGATCATCAAGAAGGCAAGTAACACTTTGATCATACCTTTTCTACTACCCAGTTTTATGCATTAGATCAACCCTCAAACACTTGCATGTTTAGGATCTAATTAAATTGTGGGATGGGAAGTAGATTGAGGTAGTACCTATTACTGCTTTACTTATGAAACCTTTGGAGTTACTTCTACTTTTGCTTAATTATGCCATGCTATGCTAGTAGACGTGGATTGGGTGAGTGAATATCCATGACAGATGTGAGATTGTTATTTAATGGTTTATTTAAGGTGGCAACCTAAACACACATCCGGGTGGATTGAGGCACTGGTTTCTATCAGGACTTGCTGTATTTCTTGGACCGCCACCCATGCTCTAAGGGATCATAAGATTATTCAAACTGGAAACTTCCGTGTGCAGCCACAAGCCAATTATGGGCTCTGGCATAGTTGACTAAGTTGTGCGAACTCTTACGGGTAGACTAGCAGATGTAGGGGAAAGTAGGTGTACCGGTCTACCCACAAGTAAGGTGCTAGCGCTTCTGAAAGACTGTGTCTCGGTCATCCGTCTCTCAAACACCATGTAGTGCGAGAAACCAAAACGGAGGCGATCGAGTCTTGTGGGGAAAAGTGCGCAAACCTCTGCAGAGTGTAAAAACTAATCATGATTAGCCGTGTCCCCGGTTATGGACATCTTGAGTATCTAGTACTTGAATATCATGTGAATCTCAACATGTTACTTCTAATAATAAAGTTGTTGGGTTTTAATGAGTATCTTTTTAATTGGGATTGAGGATGCTGTCAACCATTCTCAATGTTTAACAACCACCTTGATAGTTAAATAAAATTATTCCTTTGATGTAGGGAAAAACCAGCTTTATGCAAAAATGTAACCGTAGAGCCTTACCACCAGCCATATATGCTTGTAGTATAGGCTTGTTGCTTCATTGTTCTCTATGTGTTACATTGCGGCATATTCCATGTCTTGACCGTTTTCGGGCTGCAACTTTCACGCTATGCACTTTTCAGACGACGATTATGGTGTTAGGTCGTGGTTCTATACTCAGTGTTGCCGATGGATTTGATGGACTAACTTGTCTTACAAGCCTTCCGCTGTTATTATTAGATGGCCTTAAGCCATATTATTGTATTAAGTTCCCTTGTGGACAACGATGTAATAAGTGTGTGATTGCTACTACGCTATAAATCCTTCGGCATCTGTGTGGTGTCGACATCGATCCAGGGGATGACACCGAGCAGGCACTAGATCCATTCGGGTCTGGTCGCTCTGAGAGAATGGTATCGAGCACACGCCGATCGTAGGACACGACCACTAAGATAAAACCATAGATCACTATTCTCTTCCCATTTTCTAACTCCTCATCTTTTCTACTCTCTTTAGGATGAAGGACGCCAAGATCAAGTACACCCAACCGGATGAAGGCACACCTTTTGGATTTCACTTGAAGGAAGTTACCAAGTACACGAACATTGGACTACCCAGCTTCACCGGACTTTCAACGCCACTCATCAAGAGGAGCTGGAAGATTCACGCTCACGTTCGGGAAGGACATTCGCCCCAATCACCAAGCCTATAGATAGTGTTTTCGGTGCACCAACTTGGAGTGCAGGAAAGAGCATGGCAGCTCACATCACCATGGGACGCATTGGAGAAGTTTATCAAGAAGACCTTAAGGACACTATCTACCAGATTTGCGGACGCCGAGATGACAAATGGGACGTCACAAGACCAAGAAGGATAGATCCATTGCAGCGTTCATCCAGGAGTTAAACCAGCATATCCGACGCCAGGAGAACCAGATGTGCAATGATATGTTGGAGTTGCAGAATGCAAAGGGAAGGATCATCGAACTTGAAAAAGAACTAAAGACTACACGCAAGGACTACATGGACGAGATCGTAGCTCGCAAGACACAATAACGATCTTAAGTACGAGATTGAAGAACTGAAGAAGAAGTTGGCGCCAGGAATGAAGACCAAGATGTTGATTGCCCAAGCGACTACATCAACATCGACGACACCGATTCGGATCCAAGTGAACCCGACTTTGAAGACGAAGGTGGAGCAGACATTATGGAGTCTTCCACGGTTCAAATTAGTAGAAGTCCCCACATATTAGTAGTATTCCCTCCATGTAAACATTATAGTACACGCACTTTTGCGATAGTTAGATCGTTGTAAGCCTTTGTTTGATTGAATGAAGTGATTTTGTGTGTATTTGCTCATGTGCATTTGGGTAGTGATTCCCTTAGACCTCATTCTATTCTAAATTCTCATCTTTTCTAAACCCATCGATGCCTCCGAGACGCGACCGGATTCGCTTTTCCCGCCAGAGATCACCCAACCGATCCAAAGAGAATACCTCGATTCAAACATTGGTGCGAACTGTGGCAACAACAACAACAACAACAACAACAACCCATCACCACCACCACTGCGGATCATCCGACTCGCTTCCTTAGACTAAACCCGCGGTGTATTCCAAGAGCACCGAGCCAATTGTAGCAGATGACCTGCTCCGCAAGATAGGAAGGAGCTGACCAACTGCAGGATGCACGGATGGAGAAAGAGTGAAGTTTGCAAAGACATCAGCTTGAAGGACCCGCAAAGAAGATGGTGGGAGAATTTCACAACCACTTACCCCGAGACACCGTCACATGGGATCAATTTCAGCAAGCTTTCCAGACCGCCCATGTTTCAAAGGGAGCTATGGCCATGAAGAAGCGTGAGTTTTGCAATTTACGCCAAGGAGGAAGGAATTTGTTGGCGAAGACGTGGATGACTTTAGTAAACTAGCACGTTATGCCCGGATGACGTTACTCTTGATGCAACTAAACAGGAGAAGTTTCTAGAAGGACTGAATGATGAGTTCAAGATGCCGTTGATGGTAGCCAGTTTCAATAACTACCAGGAGTTAGTAGACCGAGCCCTCATGATTGAAGGAAAGCAGCAACAAATTGAGAACCGTAAGCGGAAGTATGGGCAAGGGAAGTATAACTCGGAGCTCAAGAAACCTCGTTATACCCCTAAATCAGGAATTCGGCCAAAGATACCCATGGAGGAGGTAATTCGCATAACCATAACAGCACCAAGAATGGGAACGGGAATGGAGGAAGTAATGGACGTAATCGCACCAACCCATCAACACCATCCAAAGTAGACCTGAGTCATATTACTTGCTTTAAGTGCCGCAAGATCGGGCATTATGCCAATGATCGCCCGAAGGCCGTAATGGAAATGGCAATGGAAGCTCGGAAAGAAGCCCAACCCTTTCAATAGGGGACATGTGAACCACATTGATGTGGAGGAGGTTGAAGATCAGCCCGATGCAAAGAATCGGTAAGTTTTGGTTAAGTCATTTCTGCGGTTGTTCTTTTTCGACATCGGTGCATCGCATTCATACATATCAAGGGATTTGTAGATAAGTATAGCCTACCTACTCGGATTCTTAAAACCCCTTTGCTAGTAAGCTCACCAGAGTGGAGTATATGGCCGCATTACGGATGTTTTCAAGTGCCATTAAGTATAGGAAGGCATGTATTCCGACGGATTTGATCATTACGGAATCGCAAGGATTTGATGTAATTCTCGGTATGGATTGGCTGTCGATGTATGGAGGAAACATCGATTGCGCAAGTAAGACGATTTTGCTCACCACACCAGAAGGAAGAAAGATTAAGTATGTATCACGGCATCAGCCGAGAAGAGCGCAAGTTAATTGCCTATCAGGAGTGATGCAGGAAGAAGTACCAGTGGTGAAGGATTTTCCTGATGTATTTCGGAAGAGTTGCCGTGAATGCCGCCGGATAGAGACATTGAGTTTTTGATAGAACTTTTGCCGTGAACAGGCCCAATATCGAAGCGACCATATAGGATGCCAAAGACAGGATCTGGCGGAAATCAAGAAGCGATTAAGGAACTATTGGATAAAGGTTTTATACGCCCAAGTTCTTCACCTTGGGGATCACCCGTTTTGCTAGTGGAGAAGAAGGATGGATCGTTAAGAATGGTTGTTGATTATCGTGGATTGAATGAAGTAACAATCAAGAACGAGTACCCACTACCTATGATAAATGATCTGTTTGACCGCTTGCAAGGAGCCAAGGTGTTTTCCAAGATCGACTTGCGATCAGGGTACCATCAGTTGAAGATTCGGGAGCAGGACATACCCAAGACATCATTTACCACGAGATATGGACTATACGAGTATACCGTTATGTCATTTGGTCTGACTAACGCACCAGCCTATTTCATGAACATGATTAACAAAGTGTTTATGGAGTTTTTGGATAAGTTCGTCGTGGTGTTCATTGATGACATTTGATTTTCTCGAAGAATGAAGAGGAACACAAGGAACATTTGCGATTGGTTTTGGAGAAACTGAGGGAACACCAGTTGTATGCCAAGTTCAGCAAATGTGAGTTTTGGCTAAAGGAAGTTGGATTTCTCGGACATGTTATATCCGGAGAAGGAATAGCGATTGACCCCACAAAAGTTGAGACCAGAACCAAATGGGAAGCACCAACGACAGTTGGAGAGATTCGGAGTTTCCTTGGACTCGCAGGATACTACCGAAGGTTCATTGAGAATTTCTCAAGGATTGCTAAGCCTATGATGTAATTGTTGAAGAAGGAAAACAAATTTATATGGACCGAGGACTGTGAGGCAAGTTTTCGTGGAGTTGAAGAAAAGATTGGTCACCTCACCACCTTGATATTGCCGATCGGACTAAGGATTATGAGGTGTATTGCACGCTTCACGCCGAGGACTTGGAGCGGTGCTTATGCAGGAAGGAAGAGTTGTTTCGTATGCTTCACGACAACTTAAGCCCCATGAGTTGAATTATGCCACTCATGATTTGGAGCTAGCAACCGTTGTGCATGCCACGAAGACGTGGAGACATTTTCTCATTGGAAATCATTGTGAAGTATATACGGATCACAAGAGTTTGAAGTACATCTTCACACGTATGAATTGAATCTCGAGACAAAGGAGATGGTTAGAGCTTATCAAGGATTATGACATGAGATTGCATTATCACCCCGGAAGGCTAATGTCGAAAGGTGACGCATTTATTGATGTAAGAGCCACGTCAATACCCTAATGATGGGAGGAATACCCAATGAGTTAGCCGAGGACCTTCGAGAGCTATGTTTGGAAATAGTACCGAGAGGCTATGTAGCGGCATTGGAGATTCATCCAACGCCGATGGACAAAATCGAGAAGCCCAAAAGGCAGATAAGGAAGTTGCCTCTATAAAGGAGAAAATGAGCAAAGGAAAAGCTAAAGGATTTCGTGAGGATGAGCACGATACCCTATGGTTTGAGGACCGTGTTTATGTGCCCAATAACCCAGAGATCAGGAAGTTGATTTTACAAGAAGCTCATGATTCACCCTATTCGATTCACCCAGGAAATACCAAGATGTACTTGGATTTGAAGAATACTTTACGGTGGACCGGAATGAAGAAGGATATTGCGGAGTATGTAGCAGTTTGTGACGTATGTCGAAAGTAAAGGCGTAACATCGAAGCCAGCAGGATTGTTACAACCATTGCCGATACCGAATGGAAGTGGGATAAACTAGGCATGGATTTTATCACGGGATTGCCAAAGACTCGTTCAGGATATGACTCGATTTGGGTTATAGTCAATCGTTTAACAAAGGTAGCTCATTTTATTCGGTCAAGACCACCTATAGCGATTGCTAAGTTGGCAAAGATATACATGACCAGAATTGTGTGCTTACACGGAGTTCCGAGGAGCATCAGACGATAGAGGAACCCGGTTTACCTCGAAATTTTGGAACCGGTTACACGAAACATTGGGAACCCGATTGGAATTCAATACAGACTTTCCACCCTGCACCGATGGATGCACCGAGAGAGTCAATCAGATTTTGGAGGACATCTTTGAGAGCTTGTGCCCTAGATTATGGATCTAGCCGGGATGACAATTTGTCAGATGCAGAATTTCCCTACAACAACAGTTACCAAACCAGCTTGAAGATGGCACCTTCGAGGCTTTGTATGGAAGAAGGTGCAGGACACCGTTGTTATGGGACCTAAACCGGAGATCGTCGCTTGTTTGGACCAGATTTGATTAAGGAGTCCGAACAGAGAGTTAAGTTGATTCGAGACAGGCTCAAGGTAGCCCAGTCCTGCATAAAAGAGCTATGCCGATTCAAAGCGCAAGCGATTGAGTATGAAGTTGGAGACAGAGTATATCTCGAGTATCCCCGCTTGAGGAGTTAAGCGTTTTGGAGTTAAAGGAAAGTTAGCACCACGTTTCGTTGGACCGTATAAGATTTTGCAACGCATGGGAGAAGTTGCTTATAAGTTGGAATTACGGAAGGACTGTCAGGAGTTCATGATGTATTCCATGTTTCTTAGTTGAAGAAATGTCACCCCGAGATAGCAGAGGTACCGTTAAGAGACACAGTGCCACTGGAAGCAATTCAGTTGAAGGATGACTTGACATATGAGGAAAACCGGTTAAGATTCTCGATTATGCCAGCAGAGTTACCCATGACAAGGTTATCAAGTTTTGCAAAGTTCAAGTGGAGCCACCACACCGAGGATGAAGCCACACAGGAAAGAGAGGAAGTTTTACTCAAGGACCACCCTCACCTATTTTCTAGTTAACCCGAATCTCGAGGGCGAGATTCATCTTAAGGGGGTAGGTTTGTAACATCCCAAATTTTCAATTTGGAATGTTATACATTAGGTCATCATGCATATCATATTTTTCTCGCATTTTCCCGATCCTAGAAAATTTCACGCAACTCAAGGACCCTCGGAGAGAGTTGGAAGTTTCATTATTTTCATATTTGGGATTTCTCAAATTTTGAAAATAGGATCATTGGATTTATTTAATTATCTTCATAAAGTTTTTCCTATAAAAAAACTGAAGAGGGAATAATATGACTTTCCCAATATTTAGGAAAAATGAAGATATTATAAATAAATAAAAAAAAAATTGGTTTTGGAAGATTTATTTTGCTTAGGCAAAAATGAGCATTTTAAAAATATATGCACGTTTGCCGTTTTTAAAGTTCATTTTGTTCGACTCATTTTTAGGAGTCGGGGAAAATTAATTTTATTAAAATCGGAGTTCGTTTGGTATTTTTTTAATCCGCTTTTGTTTTGTTTTAAAAATCAAGGCTGGGCCAAGGCCCGGCCACCAGTGAGCCCGGCCTACCAGCCGCCCACCTCCTCTCCTCACAAGACGCCGCCACATGGAGCCCCACAAGACGCCGCTGCCCGCCGGGATTCCGCCTCGACCCGGCCCTGTTGCCCCTTCCCAAGCCGTGAACCCCCAACCTATTTATACCCGGCGCCCCCTCTCTCTCACCCCGAGCCGCCGCCTTGAAGGCGCCCGTCGCGGAGCCACCCGCCGCCTCGCCACCGGAGCCCTCGCCGCCTCCCGACCCGGCCGACCCCCGGGCCCGGCGAAGCACGGAGGTAGCCGCCGCCCGCCCGATCCGGTTTTTAAAAGACCCGATCCGGTTTTTCGCTCGTTGTTCGGTTTTTTTCAAAACCCTAGACGGTTTTATTTTTTCGGTTTTCTTAATTATGAACGTTCAACGAACCGTTCGTTTCAATGAACGCGTTCGTTGGATTAGTTACGTTAACGAACGTCCGTTATTTAGTCCGTTCGTCGCTTTTCTTTTAGATCGGATTTAATCCATTATTTTCGATTCGATTTACGATCCGATTTTCAAATATGTTTTATTTCTTGCTCGTTTATCGAATCAGGTGATTCAAGCGCTGGAGTTTAGATTACGGAACCGCCGTTCCGACTAACCTACTTACACAGAGTGTTGCTACTGTAAAATTTTGACTTAGTTTCAGATTTGCTAAACCGAGTCGTTCTATCTCGAGTTAGACTTTCGATGCTTTATTTGATTCGATTCTTTTGCAACGGGGTTCTTAAGTTGAACTATCTGGTTAGATCTTTTATTCGAGATTTCCCGTGCATTAGATGAGTACTTATTGTATGCTTGTTGTTTGTCTGCGTTAGATCACCTTGAGTGCGCCGCTTGTTACTTGAATCTCTAGGACTCATGGATCATCAAAGGCAAGTAACACTTTGATCATACCTTTTCTACTACCCAGTTTTATGCATTAGATCAACCCTCAAACACTTGCATGATTAGGATCTAATTAAATTGTGGGATGGGAAGTAGATTGAGGTAGTACCTATTACCTGCTTTACTTATGAAACCTTGGGAGTTACTTCTACGTTTGCTTAATTATGCCATGCTATGCTAGTAGACGTGGATTGGGTGAGTGAATATCCATGACAGATGTGAGATTGTTATTTAATGGTTTATTTAAGGTGGCAACCTAAACACACATCTGGGTGGATTGAGGCACTGGTTTCTATCAGGACTTGCTGTATTTCTTCGGACCGCCACCCGTGCTCTAAGGGATCATAAGATTATTCAAACTGGAAACTTCCGTGTGCAGCCACAAGCTAATTATGGGCTCGCATAGTTGACTAAGTTGTGCGAACTCTTACGGGTAGACTAGCGGATGTAGGGGAAAGTAGGTGTACCGGTCTACCCACAAGTAAGGTGCTAGCGCTTACGAAAGACCTGTGTCTCGGTCATCCGTCTCTCAAACACCATGTAGTGCGAGAAACCAAAGCGGAGGCGATCGAGTCTTGTGGGGAAAAGTGCGCAAACCTCTGCAGAGTGTAAAACTAATCATGATTATCCGTGTCCCCGGTTATGGACATCTTGAGTATCTAGTACTTGAATATCATGTGAATCTCAACATGTTACTTCTAATAATAAAGTTGTTGGGTTTTAATGAGTATCTTTTTAATTGGGATTGAGGATGCTGTCAACCATTCTCAATGTTTAACAACCACCTTGATAGTTAAATAAAATTATTCCTTTGATGTAGGGAAAACCAGCTTTATGCAAAATGTAAATCAGAGAGCCTTACCACCAGCCATATATGCATGTAGTATAGGCTTGTTGCTTCATTGTTCTCTATGTGTTACATTGCGGCATATTCCATGTCTTGACCGTTTTGGCTGCAACTTTCACGCTGAGACTTTTTAGACGTCCGAGTAAGGTGTTAGGTCGTGGTTCTATACTCAGTGATGCCAATGGAGTTGATGGACTCACTTGTCTTCCAAGCCTTCCGCTGTTATTATTAGATGGCCTTAAGCCATATTATTGTATTAAGTTCCCTTGTGGACAACGATGTAATAAGTGTGTGATTGCTACTCTGCTATAAATCCTTGGCATCTTGTGTGGTGTCGACATTCTTGATCCGGGGATGACATCGAGCACAGGGCACTAGATCCATTCGGGTTCGCTCTGATGAGACCGACTCTGCTGCATCTACTACTATTACTCCACACATCGACCGCTATCCAAAGATGCATCTAGAGTATTAAGTTCATAAGAATAGAGTAACGCTTTAAGCAAGATGACATGATGTAGAGGGATAAACTCATGCAATATGATATAAACCCCATCTTGTTATCCTCGATGGCAACGATACAATACGTGCCTTGCAACCCTTTTTGTCACTGGGTAAGGACACCGCAAGATTGAACCAAAAGCTAAGCACTTCTCCCATGGCAAGAAAGACCAATCTAGTAGGCCAAACCAAACTGATAATTCGAAGAGACTTGCAAAGATAATTAATCATACATAAAAGAATTCAGAGAAGATTCAAATATTATTCAAAGATAAACTTGATCATAAACCCACAATTCATCGGGTCTCGACAAACACACTGCAAAAAGAGTTTACATCGAATAGATCTCCACAAGAGAGGGGGTGAACATTGTATTGAGATCCAAAAAGAGAGAAGAAGCCATCTAGCTAATAACTATGGACCCGTGGTCTGTGGTAAACTACTCACAACTCATCGGAGGGGCAAGGATGTTGATGTAGAGGCCCTCCGTGGTTGATTCCCCCTCCGGCAGAGTGCCGGCGAAGGCTCCAAGATGAGATCTCGCGGATACAAAAGGTTACGACGGTGGAAATTGTGTTTCGTGGTGCCTGGAGGTTTTCGAGTACGTAGGTATATATAGGAGGAAGAAATGCGTCGGTGGCGCTCGAGGGGCCCACGAGATGTGGGCGCGCCTATAGGGGGCGCCCTATCTCGTGGAGGCCTCACCGCTTCTTGACTTGCACTCCAAGTACTACGGATCACGTTTGTTCCAAAAATCACGCTCCGAAGGTTTCATTCCGTTTGGACTCTGTTTGATATTCCTTTTCTTGAAATCTTGAAATAGGCAAAAAAGCGACAATATGAAATTTGGGCCTCGGGTTAGTAGGTTAGTCCCGAAAATGATATAAATGTGTAAAATAAAGCCCATAAACATCCAAAAGGGGTAATATAATAGCATGGAACAATCAAAAATTATAGATACGTTGGAGACGTATCAGTGGTTTATTCCTCTCAACAAACTGATGGTGAACAGTAGCATTAAAGTCTATATAAGTAGGAGGCAATTCAATATCATCATCACGTATGGTTACATCAAGAAAATCAGCTAAGCAGGTTGCATAAATTCCACCAAAGAAATATCCATTAAATCTATTATGATGCAACCTACGTGCAACAATGGCTCCCAAATTATAAGATTTATCTCCTAACACAAAGACTCCTAAGAATACTGAGGTCAGGGACACACATGTGACATGCTTCATCTTTACCATTTATGCACCTACCTATGAAGAGAGCAAAATAATGTATAGCGGGAAAATGAATGCTCCCTATGGTAGCTTGTGATATGTCTCTAGATACCCCCACAGTTATACTAGCAAGAAAATCTCTAAATTTAGATTTGCGAGGTTCACTAGCACTACCCCATTGTGGAAGTTTGCAAGCAGTGGTATTCCTCTAAGTCCATAGTATAAGAATTTTCATAAAGATCAAACAAGACAGTTTGAGAATTGCCTGAAGATGAAAATTCAAACCTCCTCACAAAGGAACTAGTGAGATAGTAGTACTGGCGGCACTTCTCTGCCTCGAAGCTCACAAGATCAGCATTACGCAAATATGCGTTAAATTCTTCCTTAATTCCTGCTCGATCCATGAAGTCCTCGGAAGGCCATTCACAAGCCCGCACTGGAGCGTCCCTTGGTGGTTCATCGTCGGCATCGCGCATTGCGAGGCTGGGTCCTTGCTTCCTTGAAGGGCCACCTTGGTACATTTTCCTAAGCATGTTTCTTCCTCTGAAAAATTTCTGAAATTTTTAGTAACTTCAAAATAAAAGTGAACCAAGCTCAACAAAATTCATAGCAACTACTCCTACAAGTGCCTGGAGCATATATCATGCATTAGAAATACTTGGAACCATATAAATTTGACATGCAAGCTCAAGAACATGGTCACCTAGGCAGCACAAATTTGCAATGAATAAAGCACTAGAACAAAAACTAATTGGACCATTGGAGGAGTCACATACCAAGGAACAATCCCCCAAAGCAGTTTTGTGAGAGGTGCTTTGAGCAAGGAGATAAAAAATCACAGCAAAATGAGCTAGAACTCGTGCTTGAGCTGGATGGTGATTTTTTTAGGAGGAAGAAGAAGTGTGTGGGTGCAGGAATAAGTGGAGGGGAGCCACCAAGGGCCCACGAGGCAGGGGGGCACGCCCCGTAGGGGTGGGGGCGCCCTGGACCCTCGTGGCCAGGTGTTTGCTCCCCTACTTTGTGTTTCGGTGCGGATATTCTCAAATATTCCAGAAAAAATCATATTAAATTGGTAGGGCATTGGGAGAACTTTTATTTTCGGGGTATTTTTATATTGCACAGATAGTTCAAAAAACAGACAAAAAAAATACTATTTTTACTTTATTTCAACTAAATAACAGAAAGTAGAGAGAGGGTACAAAAGCTTGTGCTTTCTAACTTCATCCATCTCATACTCATCAAAAGGAATCCACTAACAAGGTTCATCAGGTCTTGTTAACAAACTCATTCCGAATCGCATGAAACCGGAGAAATTTAGAATAACACTATGTTACCTCAACGGGGATATGTGTAGGACCTTGAAGTATGTCTAGAGGGGGGGTGATTAGACTACTTAACCAATAAAAACCTAACCTTTTCCCAGTTTTAGACTTTGGCAGATTTTAGCTATCTTTGAGCAAGTCAAGCAATCTTCACACAATTCAAGCAAGCATGCAAAGAGTATATTGGCAGCGGAAAATAAAGCATGCAACTTGCAAGAATGTGAAGGGAAGGGTTTGGAGGATTCAAACGCAATTGGAGACACGGATGTTTTTGTCGTGGTTCCGATAGGTGGTGTTATCGTACATCCACGTTGATGGAGACTTCAACTCACGAGGGTAGCAGTTGCGCCAAGTCCACGGAGGGCTCCACCCACGAAGGGTCCACGAAGAAGCAACCTTGTCTATCCCACCATGGCCGCCGCCCACGAAGGACTTACCTCACTAGCGGTAGATCTTCACGAAGTAGGCGATCTCCTTGCCCTTACAAACTCCTTGGTTCAACTCCACAATCTTGTCGGAGGCTCCCAAGTGACACCTAGCCAATCTAGGAGACACCACTCTCCAAGAAGTAACAAATGGTGTGTTGATGATGAACTCCTTGCTCTTGTGCTTCAAATGATAGTCTCCCCAACACTCAACTCTCTCTCACAGGATTTTGATTTGGTGGAAAGAAGATTTGAGTGGAAAGCAACTTGGGGAAGGCTAGAGATCAAGATTCATATGGTTGGAATGGAATATCTTGGCCTCAACACATGAGTAGGTGGTTCTCTCTCGAGGCTGGTAAGTTGGAAGTGTAGGTTCGTTCTGATGGCTCTCTCCACGAATGAAGAGGAGGTGGAGGGGTATATATAGCCTCCACACAAAATCTAACTGTTACACACAATTTACCAAACTCGGTGGGACAGAATCATCAAACTCGGTCGGACCGATTTAGTAAACCTAGTGACCGTTAGGATTTTCGGTGGGACTGACATGCATCTCGGTAGGACCGATTTGATTAGGGTTAGGGCATAACGTAATCTCGGTGAGACCGATCACACAAACTTCGGTGAGACCGATTTTGGTAATTAGCTAACCGGAGAGTTGGTCAGTAAACTTCGGTGGGACCGATTCGCTCTTTAGGTGAGACCGAAAAGTTACGAAAAGGAAGCGAAAGTTTACATTGCAATCTCGGTGGGACCGATCGCTCACTTCGGTTAGACCAAAGCGTTACGAAGGGAAACAGAGAGATTACAATCCCATCTCGGTGAGACCGAGATCCCTATCGGTGAAACCGATTTGCCTAGGGTTTGTGGCAGTGGCTATGACATTTGAACTCGGGCGCGGATAGAAAGAATCGGTAGGGCCGAGTTTGACTTTGGGTTTAGGTCATATGTGGATGTGAGAAAGTAGTGGAGGGTTTTGGAGCATATCACTAAGCACATGAAGCAAGAGGCTCATTAAGCAACACCTCATCCCTTCTTGATAGTATTGGCTTTTCCTATAGACTCGATGTGATCTTGGATCACTAAAATGTAAAATGTAGAGTCTTGATCTTTTGAGCTTGAGCCAATCCTTTGTCCTTAATATTTTCAGGGATCCACTTTCATCATCCATGCCATGCCAATGATTTTGCTTTCCTGAAATATTCATCTTGGAATAGTATTAGCTCAATGAGCTATATGTTGTTGTGAATTACCAAAACCACCTAGGGATAGTTGCACTTTCAATATGCACATCCCCAATAATAAGAATATCATATTTCTTCTTGACAGTAGGGAGAGGAAATTCAAAACCACCAAAAATAATTGATGGAATTTTTCCAATAGAATTGATACTGTGGACTTGAGGTTGTTTCCTCGGAAAGTGTACCGTATGTTCATTACCATTAACATGAAAAGTGACATTGCCTTTGTTGCAATCAATAACAGCCCCTGCAGTATTAAAAAAGGGTCTTCCAAGAATAATAGACATACTATTGTCCTCGGGAATATCAAGAATAACAAAGTCCGTTAAAATAGTAACGTTTGCAACCACAACAGGCACATCCTCACAAATACCGACATGTATAGCAGTTGATTTATCGGCCATTTGCAAAGATTTTTCAGTAGGTGTCAACTTATTCAAATCAAGTCTACGATATAAAGAGAGAGGCATAACACTAACACCGGCTCCAAGATCACATAAAGCGGTTTTAACATAGTTTCTTTTAATGGAGCATGGTATAGTGGGTACTCCTGGATCTCCAAGTTTCTTTGGTATTCCACCCTTAAAAGTATAATTAGCAAGCATGGTGGAAATTTTAGCTTAGGTATCTTTCTTTTATTAGTAACAATTTCTTTCATGTACTTAGCATAAGGATTCATTTTGAGCATATCAGTTAATCGCATACGCAAAAAGATAGGTCTAATCATTTCAGCAAAGCGCTCGAAATCCTCATCATCCTTTTTCTTGTATGGTTTAGGAGGAAAAGGCATGGGTTTCTGAACCCATGGTTCCCTTTCTTTATCGTGTTCCCTAGAAACAAAGTCTCTCTTATCATAACGTTGATTCTTTGATTGTGGGTTATCAAGATCAACAGCAAGTTCAATTTCTACATCATTATCATTGCTAGGTTGAGCATCATCATGAACATTATCATTAACATTTTCATTAGGTTCATGTTCATTACCAGATTGTGTTTTAGCATCAGAAATAGAAATATCATTTGGATTCTCAGGTGGTTCAGCAATAGGTTCACTAGAAGCATGCAAAGTCCTATCTCTTTTTCTTCTTTTTAGAAGGACTAGGTGCATCTATATTATTTCTTTGAGAATCTTGCTCAATTCTCTTAGAATGGCCTTCAGGATACAAAGGTTCCTGAGTCATTTTACCAGTTCTAGTAGCCACTCTAACATCATAGTCATTATTCTTATTATTCAATTCATTGAGCAAATCATTTTGAGCTTTAAGTACTTGTTCTACTTGAGTGGTAACCATAGAAGCATGTTTACTAATGAGTTTAAGTTCACCTTTAACTCTAGACATATAATCACCCAAGTGTTCAATCATATAAGCATTTTGTTTTAATTGTCTACCAAAATAAGCATTAAAATCTTCTTGCTTAACCATAAAGTTATCAAACTCATCCAAACATTGGCTAGCAAGCTTAGTAGGAGGGATTTCAGCTTTATCATATCTATAGAGAGAATTTACCTTTACTACCTGTGTCGGGTTATCAAGACCATGAGTTTTTTCAATATGTGAGGGATTAAGATCATATATTTCTTCAATAGGCGGTAAATTAAGACCATGTATTTCTCCAATAGGAGATAAATTCTTAACATCTTCAGCTTTAATACCTTTCTCTTTCATAGATTTCTTTGCCTCTTGCATATCTTGGGTGATAAATAGAACACCTCTTTTCTTGGAGTTGGCTTAGGAATAGGCTCAGAGTTGGCTCGGAAGTGTCCAATTATTTTCATTTGTCAACATATTACTCAATAGAATTTCAGCTTCATCCAGTGTTCTTTCCACAAAAGCAGAACCAACACAATGTCCAGGTAATCTCTGGAAGCATCGGTTAGTCCATTATAAAAGATATCAAGTATTTCATTTTTCTTAAGAGGATGATCAGGCAAAGCATTAAGTAATTGGAGAAGCCTCCCCCAAGCTTGTGGGAGACTCTCTTGTTTAATTTGCATAAAATTATATATATCCCTTAAAGCAGCTTGTTTCTTATGAGCGGGAAAATATTTAGCAGCGAAGTAATAAATCATATCCTGGGGACTACGCACACAACCAGGATCAAGAAAATTAAACCATATCTTAGCATCACCCTTTAATGAGAACGGAAATATTTTAAGGATATAAAAGTAACGAGTTCTCTCATCATTAGTGAACAGTGTGGCTATATCATTTAATTTAGTAAGATGTGCCTAGCAGTTTGATTCATAGTCATAGAAAGGATCGAGACTCAACCAAAGTAATTATATCGGGATCAACAGAGAATTCATAATCCTTATCAAGAACACGATAGGTGAAGTAGCAAAAAGCAGTCGGGTTTCATTCCAGCATGAAGAGATTGCTGCTTCCATTTAGCTAATAACTTCTTAAGATCATATCTATCATTCCAAGCTAAAATAGCTCTAGCAGCTTCTTCATCCATAACATAACCCTCAGGAACAATAGGTAATTCATATTTATTAGGGGGAGAGTCTTCATCATCACTACCATCAATATTATCAGTTTCCATAATTTCATTCTCTCTAGCCCTAGAAAGTTGTTCATCAAGAAATTCACCAAGTGGCACAGTAGTATCAAGCATAGAAGTAGTTTCATCATAAGTATCATGCATAGCAGAAGTGGCATCATCAATAACATGCGACATATCAGAATAAATAGTAGAAGCAGGTTTAGGTGTCGCAAGCTTACTTGAAACAGAAGGTGAATCAAGTGCAGAGCTAGATGGCAGTTCCTTACCTCCCCTCGTAGTTGAGGGATATATTGTTGTTTTTGCGTCTTTCAAGTTCTTCATAGTGACCAGCAGATATAAATCCCAAGTGACTCAAAGAATAGAGCTATGCTCCCCGGCATGGCGCTGAAAATAGTCTTGATAACCCACAAGTATAGGGGATCGCATAGCAGGTTTTCGAGGGTCGAGTATTCAACCCAAATTCTTGATTCGGCACAAGGGGAGCCAAAGAATATTCTCAAGTATTAGCAGTTGAGTTGTCAATTCAACCACACCTGGATAACTTAGTATCTGCAGCAAAGTATTTAGTAGCAAAGTAGTATGGAAGTAATGGTAACGATAGCAAAAGTAATATTTTTGGGTTTTGTAGTGATTGTAACAATAGCAACGGAAAAGTAAATAAGCGAAGAACAATATTTGAAAAGCTCATAGGCATTGGGTCGGTGATGGAGAATTATGCCAGATGCGGTTCATCATGTAACAATCATAACATAGGGTGACACAGAACTAGCTCCAATTCATCAATGTAATGTAGGCAAGTATTCCGAATATAGTCATACGTGCTTATGGAAAAGAATTTGCATGACATCTTTTGTCCAACCCTCCCGTGGCGTGGGGTCCTAATGGAAACTAAGGGATATTAAGGCCTCCTTTTAATAGAGTACGGACCAAAGCATTAACACATAGTGAATACATGAACTCCTCAAACTATGGTCATCACCGGAGTGGTCCCGATTATTGTCACTTGAGGTTCGAATCATAACACATAGTAGGTGACTATAGACTTGCAAGATAGGATCAAGAACTCACATATATTAATGAAAACATAATAGGTTCAGATCTGAAATCATGGCACTCAGTGACAAGCATTAAGCATAGCAAAGTCATAGCAACATCAATCTCAAAACATAGTGGATACTAGGGATCAAACCCTAACAAAACTAACTCGATTACATGATAAATCTCATCCAACCCATCACCGTCCAGCAAGCCTATGATGCAATTACTCACGCACGTCGGTGAGCATCATGAAATTGGTGATGGAGGATGGTTGATGATGACGACGACGACGGATTCCCCTATCCGGAGCCCCGAACGGACTCCAGATCAGCCCTCTTGAGAGAGTTTAGGGCTTGGCGGCGGCCCCGTATTATAAAACGCGATGAATTTTTCTTTCTGATGTTTTTCTCCCCGAACACGAATATATGTAGTTGGAGTTGAGGTCGGTGGAGCTCCAGGGGGCCCACGAGGCAGGGGGTGATACGTCTCCAACGTATCTATAATTTTTTATTGTTCCATGCTATTATATTATCTGTTTTGGATGTTTATGGGCTTTATTTTACACTTTTATATTATTTTTGGGACTACCTATTAACCCAGAGCCTAGTGCAGTTTCTGTTTTTCCCTTGTTTCTGTGTTTCGAAGAAAAGGAATATCAAACGGAGTCCAAACGGAATAAAACCTTCGGGAGAGTTATTTTTGGAACGGAAGCAATCCAGGAGACTTGGAGTGCACGTCAGGGAAGCAACGAGATGGTCACGAGGCAGGGAGGCGCGTCTGCCCCCCTGGGCGTGCCCCCTACCCTCATAGGCCCCTCGTGGCTCCCCTGACCGACTTCTTTCGCCTATATATATAGAGCTGGACTATTCTGTTACTAGTAACAGAATATTATTATGTTACCCCTCGGCCCGTTAAGGGAGCGATGCCGTATAAAGTCCCCCGCCCACCCTGAACCTACCCACCTCCTTCCGCTGGAGGCAGCCGTCGTGGGCGAGCGAGCGACGGTGTCAGCCGGAGCGAGGGAGCCCGCGGCGCCATGACTGGCCGCCGGCGGATGCACCTCCGCCATATCCTTCCTCGCTGACAAATCAACGCCGACCCCTGCCTCCCTGCTTCCACGCGCTGTCGACTCCGCCCCATGCTTCTACCCGCCGTCGGAGCCGCCCCTCTTCTTCCACCGCGCGACCGGTTCGTCTCCCTGCTGCTCCCACCGGAGCACCGCCCCCCTGCTTCCACCGCGCCGCCCTCCCACCTCCCTGCTGCTTCCACCGCGCCACCGGCTCGCCTCCCCGCTGCTCCCATCAGAGCACCGCCCCCCTGCTTCCACCGCGCCGCCGGCCAACCTCCCATCGCCGCGAAAACCTCCCAAAACAGCCTTCGTGGCCACATCCATCGCCATCACCGGCGACCCGCCCCACCGCCTCCCCGCGCCTCACCTTCTCCCTGGCTCCGGCCGTCGTCTCATGCCCGACCTTGTCCCCTGGTTCCGGCCAGCGCCCAGCGCCCCACCTTCCCCCCCGGCTCCGGCCACCACGCCGTGCCCCACCTTCCCCCCGGCTCCGGCCGCCACCCCGTGCCCCACCTTCTCCCACGGCAGCGGCCGCCGCCCCTCCCCCACCATTTCATGCCCCCTGGGTCGCGCCCCATCCCCATCCCCAGCGCGGCAACCCCCAGTTCTCCACCTGCCCCATCGTGACGCCACCCATTCTTCTTCCTCCCGACTTCTCCTAGCCATGGCGAGCGCCTCCTCCCTGCACCAAGCTCGCTCCAGACTACGCAGAGCTGCCAACCCCCACCGCCTCGCGTGCAGTACAACCCCGCCCATGTTCGAGGTTCAAGGACCTTGTATATAGAAGGAAAGGAGATGTTTAGGTCGGCAGCTTCCTCGTCGCCATCCCGGTATGGTGCTTGTCCTGTGTCCATCCTCTGCCATTGATTTTACTAGCTAGCAGCAACATAACCTCCGCCTGCATTTTTTTTCGGAAGTTATAGAATTCTTAGAGATTCAGTCCAACATATTGCTTCTACGATTATGCGTACACAGAAAATCACACTGAAGATTGTTTTGTTCTCTGAACCTAAACACATTTGGTCTTTAAGCTTAAATACGTTTATTTCTCTGAACTTAAATAGGTTGGCTCTCTGAACATAAGTGTGTGCATTCTGTGTGTATTGAAGCATTACAAGTATTCAGTTGTACTATTGGATTGGATGATCATAGTGACTGTTGAGCTTACTTTTCGGAGCAGGTCATGGCTTTTTTGTGGCACACCTCCCACTACTTCTCCTCGCTGGACTAGTCGACCTGCAAGAGATCAACTCAAACAAGAAGTACTCAAGGTGGACTTAAGCTGAACTAGTGGCGGTCTTAGAAACTGCATGTTTGAAACTGGTCAAGGTTCTTGAAAGCTAAAAAGATCGAACCTTGTAAATGACAGCAAGCTTTTTTGCCATTTGTTTCACTTACTGGAGCACTTTGCTAATGGGTACGATCCAGTATAACATAAATGAATGAAAAGAGATGTTTCGTCCAACTAATTAGTTTTCTCTGTATTTTTAGTTCCGTGTACTATCTGATCAATTCTACCGTAGCTTCGAACAGCAGGAGAAAATAAAGCAAGTTCAAGTAAAATCTCAAATAAAAATTCAGCTCAAGTTGAAGTCCAGGAGTATACCCATATGGAGCGGACATGAAAGTCGATCTTGTTGACGATTCTCAATAAATAGATGGTGAAGTTGGCAAACGGCTGAACCAGATGGTGCCTACCCTGTAAGTTCACTTGTCATTGAGCGGTTAGCTGAAGATTAATCATTTTCAGAAATTCAGAGGTTTATGTTGCTAATACCCATTTCTTTCAGAAAAATTAACAGTTACAAGTATCTGCATTTTGTCGAAAGTTCTTCGGTATAGCCCCCTCTCCATCAAAGTAGAAGAGTACGTGTTGATTTTCTCTCCCTTGTTCTGATTGATATCATACAGAAGCTGCTATAGATGAATGGATATGCTGCAGTTGTTCCATTCATTATTTTGGAGCATGAGTTTCAGTAAACAAAATGCAGGTGTTAGATTGCATGTGACCATTCAATAAGGGCTTCGGCGACGGTCTGCTGGTGGTGGCCGCCTCACCGTGGTTAAGTTTGGCGTAGTCGCATGTGTCGCTTGCTGTTGTGGCCGGTCTACAGGTACATAGCGTTGTTCCTATTCATGTCTGTGTATGTAGTGCTGCTCTGTTAAATCACTTGTTCATCTTGTTTGATCCAACCACGCTGGATGCCTAGTACTAGTAGCTTGCACTAGCCTCTACATGAGCATCTCAAGCCGTTGTTAATAGATGTGAATAGTAGTGATTGTTTTGCTTGAGTTGGCATCTCAGATTGTACTGGAGCATGTGTTTTCACAGATAGTTCAGGATCCAAATTGCAAAAAGTTCGAACACTGTGAGATGGATGGGAAACTACGAGACAGAGATGATATTGGACAAAGCAAAATTAGTAAAAGAAAGAAAACGCTAGAAGTTCAACCAGGGTAACTTAAATAGTTCATGAAAAACAAATATAAAAGTTCAGAGAAGAGGGTCAGAAAAGATTTGGGAAAAGACACACACAAAACAAAACATGGAAAAGGTCGGTTAAAAATACTTTCCATGAGTAGTTAAGAGTTTATTTGGAGTGGTTAGCAATTCAGTAACTAGAAAAAGGATACATCAGTTCAAATATACTTGCCATAAATTTCG
This sequence comes from Aegilops bicornis, assembly GCA_021605145.1. Taxonomy (NCBI): domain Eukaryota; kingdom Viridiplantae; phylum Streptophyta; class Magnoliopsida; order Poales; family Poaceae; genus Aegilops; species Aegilops bicornis. The sequence continues at coordinate 488,123,648 of CM038670.1, forward strand.
TATTTCGTATTTCATCACCAGGTAAACTAAAAGCTCTCCATATGATAGAATATCTCATGTTATAACTTATAAATTTGTCTAGATGCAAGGAACAAATCTCCGGCCAACTTTTGCTTCATTGAAATAAATCAAGCTGTGTTTTGTCGACAACATGGTGGCAGCCCTTCACTGAAATAAATCAGGTATGTTAGCCACAGGAGTTCAAAAATCAGCTGCTTTTCAACTGAATAAAACGTGTCACGCAAGTTCAAGTATACCTACAGCAGGAGTTCAAAAATCTGAGAAATGAAGCTCAAACCAAGTTCAAAAATTGTTTCCTTCATAAATTAGTTGTTATGGACAATACAAATACACACTGCTCTGTAGTACATATGTGTATTGTAATTGTAATAGTGCTTTGGAGTTTAGAAAAGATAACAATAAATGTTCATAGAAGAACCCAAAACATTCGGTAGTTCTGGAAGCACAAATTTCAGTTCAACATGTTTTCTATCATCAGCTCATTAAGAACCCGGAAATGGTTCAATGTGTGTCTTCAAAAAATAGTGTGGCTATTTATATTAAAAATGCTACTTTCATTTGTTTGGTAGCCTTCTTTAATTATCACTTGATGTTCAGCCTTTCCAATTGCAGTTTTCACATCAGGTGACATGCCAAAAAATCCAACCTCACAACTCAGCATGAGGGTCAAACCAGATGACAGTTTTCATGATGTAATTTATCATCAGTTCATAAAGTAAACACAAATACAGTTTCATGTGTGTTATAGAAAAACAATTAGGTTTATATATTATATAGTAGTTCAATATGCAGGGGCTTCGGCAGCAGTTCAACAAAATAGATTTTACATCACTTCACACTCTGATAGTTATTTAGTTCAAACATGATTTTTGAGAAACTTATTCCCCGGCTAAGTTCGAAAATGTCATCCTGTGAAGTTCAGCTATTGATGTTGATTTCTATGTAGAAGGCAAGTTTAAGGAGCTGACAATTCTATAGGGAATTACATGCCAAGAATCTAAAGGGATGAAATAACCTTGGTTGTTACTTGACATTGGTTCTACTATAACTTGAAGCTGCTCGTTGGAAATTCAGGATGCATAAGCTAGCATAGTTATGCTTCTGAAGGTTCAACTTTTTCTTGACAAACACACAGCAGGTTGTTATGCTTCGGAAGGTTCAACTTTTTTCGATTTCTCTTTGGTGTGCGAGGACTAAAATAATTCATTCTTTCCAGATGTTCCTGTATTAGTTCAGGTGTCGCCCCTCCGCCTCCTTCTAGTACCCTCAGCGACGCTCCCCGCCACCTTTCCGCGTTGTCCAAGTGGGTGGTTCGACACGGATGCGTCCAGCGGTCCAACACCGCCACCGGAGGCCGTTCAACGTCCCAGCGCCTCCTTCCCAGTCATTGTGAGGTACGCCCTGCTTGAAATCTTTCCTCTCCATCTCCCGACGGTGAAGATTTTCATGCCCCGCGTTCGAACTGCCATGTTATTTCGAATTGAACTAGGGCTGCTCTTGATTCAGACCTGAGGGAAGAAGAAAGAACCTCTCTCTTGTAGGCAGTAATATTGCTCTCTCATATCATCTCTCATCTCGTATGCAATAATATTTTGATGAATGTGTTACTAAAAAAACAAAATGTTGTATGGACATTCAGTAGCTTAGAGAGAGTAGCATAGAGAAACGTTGTTGTGTTCTGGATAACAAAGAACACATGCGACAGTAAGTCCAGGTATTTCTACATGAGGAGTACAAAATTACTTTTACTGAGAGTTCACTTGAATCCTTGATAGCTACTGGCCATAGGAACTTAACCCAGAAAAAATGTGCAAAAAAGAACCATTTTGTACTACCATTAGTATGCTGTGTAATGTTTTATTTTTTGCTACCCTAGCATGGAATTAGCACAGCATTTTCAAGAGCTACACTCTCATTATTTATTTCTTGTACTGTTAATTTTATTTTCAGTACATGAGTTCCAATGGTAGCTTCCGTTGCAAAAAAATTACATAATCAAGCATTCTTGCTGTGTTGCCTCTGTTTCCAAATATATAGATTGCCGGTTTTGAATCTGATTCTCAAATAGACAATCATAATTCTATTGCCAGTTCTAAAATAAAGAAATGTTTGCATAACAGTACCATAACAGCACCAAAACGAATCCTCATCCTTGGTAACTTACTGGCTTTGATCTTCCAGGGCAGCATTATGAGATCCTTGGTTTACTTATAGGCAGGCCATCAGTTCAAACCTAACACAGAAACTCCTTGCTTGGCATTTGAGCTCTTGTTTTCTCAAGACTAGTACTAGTAAATGTTATTTCACTATGTATTCTTTCCTCAGTCCATAGAGAAATGTGCGAATAGTTCGATGTGTGTTGGAGAGATAGTTTTGTTTTATTCCTTCCTCCCCTCCCCGCCCGCTTCGTCTTCCTCGCTCTACCAGCGCCGCCGTCCTCCCTCCACCCTAGCGCCGCCCGCCTCCCTTCACCGGCCGCCCTGCCTTCCTCCACCGACCACTGGCCACCGGAGGTGCGGATACTGCCTCGACCACCTGCTCCCACCCCCGCCATGACCCCTCGTCGTTGGGTCGCTGGATCCCGTCTGTCGAGCGCCGGATCTCGTCGGTCCTAGAGCCGCGCGAACACCGCAGCTCCCATCTTGGCCCCGGCCGCCATCCCCCTACCCCCGAGCTCCACTCCAGAATCCCGCCTTTTACCCCTCAAACTCCACCGCCGGTATCCCACTGTTGGTAAGCTCCATGGCCATCTCCTGTGTTGGGTTGTATGTGTGTTGCGTGTTGATGGTAACTGAACTGAAGGATCTTCAAAATATGAACCACAAGAGAGGTTCAACCTGTACATCAGCTCAAGATCCATCATGTTAAATTATCCTTCAGTCCAAAATGTATGAAGAACCACAAAGGGAGCTCATGTTGCTATTTCTTTTTGCTGATGCTCATTCAAATCTCATGCTACTTATGTGCTAAATTTGATGCTCTATAGTTGCTTGTCAAACTGCCCCTACGAGAACCAAAATATTTGGATAAAATTTGATGTTGTTGTTCCTATATTCTAGATGAACCCTGCCTCCATCAGCTCCACTTCACCAGAGTCGTCAGTCCACGGGAGTAGGGGTCACAGGTTCACCCGATCGCGAGTCTTCTTCCATCTCCAAAAGTCTTTTTTTAGTTCAGTTCTTTGTCACATATTTCACTTCTATTACCTCAGTGCCAAAAGTGACGAAAGTTGAAATTGCTTGTGGACCACTAGCTGAAAAATTAAGCCCTGTTCTAGTAAGTTATGTTCAGAGTTCATACTATACTATATGTCCAAATTACATGGTGTGGTCTTCTGTTCATTCCGTTCGTTTCCAGTTAACTGTAGCTGAACGTGTGTTGTGTTGATATTGAACTTGTGTTTTGGATAATTCTAAAGTGTTGTGTATACAACATGTATGCACATTTTGTATTCAAACAAGTTTTGGTCCATTTATTGTTTAAACTTGCATACTTGCTGACTTGAACTATGGTCTAGAAAAACTGAACTTCGTAACGTACTTGCTGGTGCAGACTTGGTAGCGGTGATATTTTGGTCCGATTATATATCAACAACAGTGCAATGACAAAAAGAATATCAGTTCAAAAATATATATGCATGAGGTTTGGGAGCCAAACAACTGGTATTTTGTTGTGTTTAATTTTTTCTGGTGCATGGTTGAACGAGATATAAAATAAAAAATGATGTACGATATATATTGTTTTCTTGTAGGAGGTTCAAAGATTGCCGTGGAGCAAGTTCAAGAGTTTAGTATGCCTGTGTGAGCTGTCCATGTCATTGCTGACTCTAAGTGCAATTTTATTTCTTCACTCTCTTGCTTCAGGTAAAAAAGAAATAAACTTGTGCGTCTTGACGCCATGACAAGCTAGCTCTTTGAGCACTTTGGAGACCATGTGCGTAGTAAGAACTGGAAACAAATGCTCACTTTCAGTACAAAACGGTGTGGTAGAAATCTATGGATGGATGATGTTTAGTGTGGTTGAATGGTTCAGCTTGCTTGCGTATTTCTCATTGTTCATTTCAGTTTGGTTATGCTACTCGAATGGTTCAGAAGCACAGGTTTGAAGATGATTTCTCTCCATGTTTGGTTTTGCCTTTCCCGCTGATCTATTTTTTCTCTGAACTTTCAGTTATGGCTGCTTATAGAGAAGAGAGATGGTCAATACTGTTTGCTTGTGTATGCTAGTGAAGTGGCACGGTTCATTTTTCTTGTACTTCAACTAGAAACTTTTGAGAAAGTACGCCCTCTTTGTTTTAGAGAAAAGTTCAAGTATGATTGTTTGAAAAGTACAAAAATGAATGTCTTGAATAACATACAAAAAATATGTGTTAAATGCCTTAGACGTGAGTCCTCTAAAGCTAATTAATAGTCTGTATAATAGCAAACTTTAAGATATCTTTCATTTCCTTATCTTATTTCAGTGAGAATTCCTCCAATAAACTGATGTTCTTATTTCAGTGACACACTCAGTTTAGTCCACGAGTGGTGCTGCCTCGCGTCCGGTCGACGGCATCCACGAGCGCGAGCAGCCCGTATCCGGCGGCAAGATGAAGGTCACCCATGAACCATGCTTCCCTAATCACCTCCACCTTGTGTGAATTCGCAGCTGAGAATAAGCACAAGCACCTACAGTCCCCCGGTGGCTTTGGCCGCACTTGGCCACTAGCTCGTCCACCATGGTGACTGGTAGCCGTCCAAGTGGAACGCGGACATCAGTCCAAGCAGAACTAGTTCGTATAAACTGACTGTTATGTATAATTAGGGGATCCAATGTTGAAAAGTTCAATTAAGCCGTGTGTGCAAATTCAAAGAATTATTGTAGGAAAGTTTAGAAGTTTGTTTTCATGAGGAAAATGTATGATTTTCTATCAGTATTTGGTGTGATTCATTTGCCTCGGGTGCAACCCAAAACTAGACAAAAGCTAGACAAAAATGTCAGATGATGAAAGGAAAAATGGTTTGAATTAAAAATATTGATCAGTACGAGATAAAAACAGTGGTCTGTTCAGAATAAAAGAAATGGCAGAAATTTAAATTGTAAAAGTTCAAGCAAAAAAGGAAACTCCATAGAAATTCAAATGGTAAAAGTACAAGCCGTAAAATGAGAGAAGTTCAGAACATCGCTGTGAAAAAATGTTAAGTTCCAAAAAAAGTAACAAACAAAAAATTTGCTTTTTGAATAAAACATCATTCAGTTCGACGATATAAACTATGTAAGTACAGGGCACTGCTACCGTAAACCATTGAAACTTTAAGAGGAAAACCTTACCCAGAAAACAAAGTAAAAGTTCAATCTGTGAAAACGTGCTTAGTACAAATCCATACGGAGATCAGTTCGAGTACTTTGTTTCTGGAACGAAAAATAAAAATATGACAGGCTTCACCGTATTCAAAATTACTCTGTGAAATAATACATCAGTACAAACACACACAAAAAATCAGTACAGGTACTCTGTTTTTTCTGACGGAAAAAACAACACGATGGGTTTCACCATAATCCAAATTACTCTTCAACGGTTGCAAATTTGAGAAAACGTTCAACATGACTAAGTTTTGTATTTTCGGTATCTTTCCAACCATATATTATTTGCCTCATTTCGACAAACTTTTAAAAAAATCGCGTTCGAAATCAAATTTGACCGTATGAAAATTCGTTTTTAAACCGTAAGGAATTAGAAAAATATTTCAATACAAAAAATTTGTGCATTTGCCATAGCTTTCCAACGCCGTATTATTTGCATCAATCCGACAAAAGTTTGTAAAAAATCGCAAAAATACGTTTCACCCAGAATTTTACCGTTTTCCAAATTACTTTTAGATCGTATAGAATTAGAAAAAAATAATATATATATGGAAGATGCGGATTTTCACAAGCTTTCCAACGCTATCTTATTTGCTCAATTCCGACAAACCGTTTGCAAATTGAGTCCAAAATACGATTCACGTTTTCGGTTTTGAAAAAAACGATTTTTTTCAAAACTGCTCTTAAACCATAATGATTTTGCAAAAACGTTCAATATACTTGAAATATAGTTATCAAGAGCTTTCCAAAGATATATTACACGCCCCATTCCGACAAAAAAATTACATAAAATGTTTGAACTAAAGAAGACGATTTGTTAAACAGAACTGAAAGCATGAGTTCAACCGCTCGAAAATCATCAGTATAACCGACTGAAATTGTCAGTTCAAGTAGGGTAACAGAATAATATTCTGTTACGCGTAACAAAATAGGCCAGACGTATGTATATATATATATATATATATATATATATATATATATATATATATATATATATATATCCATATACCCTAAAAACATCGGGGAACACAATAGATCGGGAGTTCCACCGCCGCAAGCCTCTGTAGCCACCAAAAACCAATCAGGACCCTGTTCCGGCACCCTGCCGGAGGGGGGATCCCTCACCGGTGGCCATCTTCATCATTCCGGCGCTCTCCATGACGAGAAGGGAGTATTTCACCCTCGGGGCTGAGGGTATGTACTAGTAGCTATGTGTTTGATCTCTCTCTCTCTCTCTCTCTCTCTCTCTCTCGCACGCGTTTTTGAGGTGATACGATCTTGATGTATCGCAAGCTTTGCTATTATAGTTGGATATTATGATGTTTCTCCCCCTCTACTCTCTTGTAATGGATTGAGTTTTCCCTTTGAAGTTATCTTATCGGATTGAGTCTTTAAGGATTTGAGAACACTTGATGTATTTCTTGTCGAGCTTATACGTGGTGACAATGGGATATTCACGTGATCTACTTGATGTATGTTTTGGTGATCAACTTGCGGGTTCAGTGAACTTATGCATAGGGGTTGGCACACGTTTTCGTCTTGACTCTCCGGTAGAAACTTTGGGGCACTCTTTGAAGTACTTTGTGTTGGTTGAATAGATGAATCTAAGATTGTGTGATGCATATCGTATAATCATACCTGAGGGAGTCCTGGATTAGGGGGTGTCCGGATAGCCGAACTATCACCGTTGGCCGGACTCCTAGACTATGAAGATACAAGATTGAAGACTTCGTCCCGTGTCCGGAAGGGACTTTCCTTGGCGTGGAAGGCAAGCTTGGCGTCTGTATATGTAGATTTCCTACCATTGTAACCGACTTCTGTGTAACCCTAACCCTATTCGGTGTCTATATAAACCGAAGGGTTTTAGTCCGTGGGGCGAACAACAATCATACCATAGGCTAGCTTCTAGGGTTTAGCCTCTCACGATCTCGTGGTAGATCTACTCTTGTACTACCCATATCATCAATATTAATAAAGCAGAGTAGGGTTTTACCTCCATCGAGAGGGCCCGAACCTGGGTAAAAACATCGTGTCCCTTGTCTCCTGTTACCATCCGCCTAGACGCACAGTTCGGGACCCCCCTACCCGAGATCCGCGACATTGGTGCTTTCATTGAGAGTTCCTTCCGTCGCGTCACCTATAGGCCCGATGGCTCCTTCAATCATCGGCAACAACGCAGTCCGTGGTGAGACTTTTCTCCCGGATAGATCTTCGTATTCGGCGGCTTTGCGCTGGGCCAATTCGCTAGGCCATCTGGAGCAGATCGAAGCTACGCCCGCCATCAGGTCAGATTTGGAAGCTTGAATTATACGGCCGATGTCCGCGGAGATTTGATCTTCGACGGATTTGAGCCACAGCCGAGCGTACCGCACTGTCTCGATGGGTACGATCTAGCTCTGCCGCCGAACAGTGCCCTGGAGGCCACGCCAGTGCCTGCTCCGACCCTTAATCCGGAGCCGGTTTCGCCGATCGAGGACGGTTGGTTGGACACCGCCTCGGGGGCTGAAATCTCTTCGGCGATTGAGCCGAACACCATCCCTGTCCTTTGCAAAGCTCGTGACTCCCAGGTGCGGACTCCTTTCCGGGACTCAACCTCCACGCCCTGCCGGTCGAATCCGGTAGGCGCCGGCTATGGAGTTCACCGCCGCGGACATCTTTCGGCACCCGCCTTTGGCGATATCCTGAACTCATTAAAGTCTCTCTTTGTCGGGGAGCCTGGCGAACTACGGTCCGGGAAGGTTGGGATTCGGACGACGAAGAAATTCAACGCCCACCCACCACCCACTTTGTAGCCACTGTCGATGATTTAACCGACATGCTCGACTTCGACTCAAGACATCGACGGTATGGACGATGGTGCCGAGGCGATCAAGATCTAGCGCCCACGGGGCACTGGAAGGCCACCTCGTCATATGACATATACATGGTGGACATCCCAAAAGATGGGAATGGCGATGGAACGGCATAGGATGACCCCTCCAAGAAACAACCCAAGCGCCGACGTCAGCGGCACTGCTCTAAATCCCGCCAAAGTAAAAACGGTGATTCTGGCACGGGAGACAATAATACCCCGGACAGTGCCGAAGACGACCCCCTCCAGCAGGATTCAACGCAGGAGGAGGGAGAAGCAAGTTTGCACGACAGTGCGGCAGAAAGAGTGGTAGAGGACGATAATTATGCGCCCCCCTCCGAAGACGAGGCAAGCCTCGACGACGACGAATTCGTCGTGCCAGAGGACCCCGTCGAACAAGAGTGTTTTAGACGCAGGCTCATGGCCACGGCAAGCAGCCTCAAGAAAAAGCAGCAACATCTTAGAGCTGACCAAGACACGCTGGTGACGGATGGATCAAGTCCTTGCGGCGAAGAGTATGAACTTCGAACGCCCTCCAAAAGCTACCCCAAACGCAGGCCGTTGCCTCGATCGAGGAGGAAGCACCCACGTCACCGGCATACGACATGGCAGACCGGGCACCCGTGGCGCTGACAGAAGCCTCTCGGCCCTCCGCTCAAGCCACGCCCGGCGCGCTCAAAAAGTACCAAGGCACGGAAAACGCGCGGACTTGCGAGATATATTGGAGGATAAGGCAAAGCATACAAGATCGATCTACAGATCGCGTGGGCTAACGACTTGGGATGATTACCGTCACGCCGGATCTGACAAACCAGGCCGGGCGAACACGATGAGACAAAGCTCATATGAGCTACGTCGTGATATAGCCCAATCTGAGGCGTCGCACACCCACTATGCTTCACAGATTAAGTCATGGATCATCAAATCCAAGAGGGCTTCAAACTCGTAAACATCGAATTATACGATGGTACCACAGATCCTGCGGTCTGGATCGAGGACTATCTCCTCCATATCCACATGGCCCGCGGTGATGATCTACATGCCATCAAATACCTCCCACTCAAGCTTAAAGGACCAGCTCGGCATTGGCTCAACAGCTTGCCGCCAGAGTCAATCGGTTGTTGGGAGGACACGAAGCCGCATTCCTTGATAACTTCCAGGGCACATATGTGCGACCACCAGACGCCTATGACCTTAGCCATATAATTCAGCAGCCAGAAGAATCGGCTAGACAATTCTGGACGCGGTTCCTAACAAAGAAAAATCAGATCGTCGACTGTCCGGATGCAGAGGCGCTAGCAGCCTTCAAACACAACATCCACGACGAGTGGCTAGCCCGGCACCTAGGACAGGAAAAGCCGAAATCCATGGCAGCCCTCACCACACTCATGACCCACTTTTGCACGGAGAGGACAGCTGGCTAGCTCGAAGCAACAACTTGGCCAAACACCACGGTAGTTCGGATACCAAGGACAGCAATGGCGGTCGGCGTCGCAACAAGCATAAACGCCGCATTAACGGTGATAATCTGAAGATACGACGATAAATGCCGGATTCAGAGGCTCTAAACCCGGTCGTGGAAGAAGCCATTCAAAAGAAATACCCAGGGCCCGTCCAACTTGGACCGAATACTCGATCGCTTGTGCGGATACATGGCACCCCGAAACCAGCCAACCACACCAACAGGATTGTTGGGTGTTCAAGCAAGCGAGCAAGCTAAGCGCCGAAAACAACGACAAGGAGCTGCATAGCGATGACGAGGAAGAGCCCGGCCGCCCGAACAATAGAGGATGAAGGGCTTTCCCACACAAGTGCGGACGGTGAACATGATATACGCAACCCACATACCCAAAAGGGAGCGGAAGCGTGCACTAAGGGACGTATATGCGATGGAGCGGTCGCCCGAAGTTCAACCCATGGTCCTCCTGCCCGATCACATTTGATCGAAGGGACCACCCCACTAGCATCCGTCACGGCGGATTCACCGCATTGGTTCTTGACCCAATCATCAACGGATTTCACCTCACTAGAGTCCTGAGGAACGGCGGTAGCAGCCTGAACCTGCTTTATCAGGATACAGTGCGCAAAATGGGCATAGAGCCGTCAAGGATCAAACCCACAAAGACGACCTTTAAAGGCGTCATTCCAGGTGTAGAGGCCAACCGCATGTGCTCATACACTTGAAGTGGTCTTGGATCCCGGATAACTTCCGGAGTGAGGAGTTAATCTTCGACATAGTCCCGTTCGCGGCGGCTATCACGCCTTTGCTCGGACACACCGCATTCGCAAAATTCAATGCGGTGCCGCACTACGCTGCGTACCTCAAACTCAAGATGCCAGCCCTCGAGGCGTAATCACGGTCAATGGAAACACGAACACTCCCTCCGAGCGGAGGAGCATACGGCCGCCCTTGCGGCGAAGTGCGAAACAGCCTCTTAAGGCAATTCTCGGTCCGGCCAATAAACAATCGGACAACATCAGCGCCCGAGTAACCTACAGCAAGACCGCACGGCACGTTCCGAACAAGCGTGGTAATGCAGCCCCAACCCCAGCCCTCGCGAACTTCGTGAAGCGGTACTACGCGCATGTAATTGCGCTCACGAAGCACCATGGGCATAGGGGCGGGCCCACGACCACGACGCCTGCACGCGGCTAGACCGCACTAGGGGCTCCGTTTGTGTCATTCCTTTTTTTCTTCCTTTTACTTTGAGGACTCTGTTCTCCGAAGCCTGTCGGCATTCGCGCGAATACACGATGCAACAGCTGTGGAAGCGAAAAGCGCCGAGTGTCCGGTGGTCTCTATTACGAAGCGGTATACCTGTTTTACATACCACACCGCAAACTTACCCCTGGAAGGGGGACATGTCAAAAGTCCCATACCTTGCTTATCGCACAATTTGTATCGTTCTGCTTTTATTTGCAGTTCTTTTTAATAACCAATATATAGCTCTTGCCTATTATTGCATTCTTTCCCATTATATATGTTCATTTATGACATTGCGCAACTGCATAATTTGGTACGGCCAATACACCAGGGGCTTATGTACCCCAAAAACATGGTGTGACAAGTCCGAACACTTTCACAAGTGCGGCACCCTGAACTTATAGCATTATATGCACCGGCTCCGAATCATGTCTTGGGTCAATAGTTGGGTTTGCCTGGCTCCCATGTTTTGGTACCTTACGTTCCGTTATATCGGCTAAGGTAGCGCTGGGAGAACCACTGCAATTGTGCCTGTTGAGCTGGGTTGAGCACCTCGGTGGAGAAAGCTAAACCGACCGGCCGTCATGATTAGGCGAGAGCCGGTCGCTGTTCGAGAGGTTTCTTCGAGTCCCTAAAGAATTATGCCGCTTAGAGCGAGGAACCGGCATTGTCCGGCCAAGGCGTGGATAGTGCCCCGAACTCGGTCTTCCGAATACTAGGGGCTTCGCCAAAACTTAAAATTATAGAATTCTATGGCTAAGTGAGAGTGTTCAAGCACTATAAGTCCGGTTGCCTTGTTCGTTGCGTTGAGCGCCTCCCTCGACGGACCCAAGAATGGGAACAAGAGCGCTCCCGAACACCCCAGCACTCGTGGCATGGGGGCTGAAGCCAACGACTTGCCAACTCTCAAATTTGATAAATGGCTGCACAGAAGGTAATATTTTAAATTAACAAGCATTGCTTAGCGCATATGAACAAGTTTTCAGCGTACATGATAACAAATGCGAGTCTATTCAAAAATTATATCTTTGGAGCACTCATCCGCTATACGGCGGGCACCCTTCAGGACGCCCTCATAGTACATTTCAGGCTTGTGATTCTCCTTGCCCTTCGGTGGCCCGTCCGTCACAAGCTTCTCCGCATCCAGCTTGCCCCAGTGCACTTTAGCACGGGCAAGGGCCCGACGGGCACCTTCAATGCAGACGGAGCGCTTGATGACTTCAACCCATGGACAAAGGCCCACTAGTCAGCTGCACTAGCCGAAGTCGCTCCTGTGCATGGCTTCCAATGGCCACAGCCGAACTATGAGGCCCTTCATGGCCTGTTCGGCGACCTTGTGGAGCTCGACCAGCTGCTTCATTGGTCGCTCAGGGCACTGCCGGACGTTCGGCCTCAGATACCGAGACCAGAACACCTTCTCCGTCGAGCTCCCTCCTTGCGTGGTAGAACGCGCAGCATCGAGACACACTCACGGGCAGATATGCGAATGCTCTGGAGAGCTCGAATCTGGGTAAGTAATAGGTAATTCACTTTCACATGCTTGCTTTGCATAAAGAATGCCTTACCCGTCGCTATCTTCTTTAATGATTCAATTTCTTGGAGGGCTTTTTGGGCTTCGGCCTTAGCGGCTTTGGCACTCTCAAGAGCCGAGGCGAGCTCAGACTCTCGAGTCTTCGAGTCACGCTCCAAACTCTCGTGTTTTTCCACGAGAGCCTGGAGCTCTTGCCGCACCTCCGCCACCCGCTCCTCCTGCTTCTCTCGCTCGGTGCGCTCCACGGCCGCTTTGCTTTCGGCCGCGGACACCGCTTCCTCCAGGGTCGCCACCTCGTTCGTGGCCCCTACAATACCCACGTTATTCTGTCATTTTTGCAACCGAAGCCTTTCTACAAGGTATTTCTTTAATCAGGTATCGCTTACCTTCCCTGTCCTCTAGCTGCTTATTGGAAAGGCCGAGCTCGTTCTCGGACCGCTGAGGCTCTTCTTCAATGCATTGACCTCCGCAGTCAATGCGGCAGAGGTCAAGAACAGCAACTGCATTCACATATTGACATACTTATTTTAGACTCCTACGTAAATATATTTAGAACCTTAGTACGGATATTATTTCAGAACACCGAAATAAGCATCAGGGTATACTGTCTATGCGGTAATATTTTTACATATTCTAAACTTACCTCAAAGCTGTTAGAAGGCTGGTGCAGGCTTGACCAGCCCGCTCTTGGCGGACTGAACTTCTCGGATCACCACACTCATAACAAAGGCGGTGCTCCTCGTTGATGGAGGCGCCTTTAAGCGCCTCCAGAAGCTATCCGGTGCCTCCGGATGGACGGAGGTCACCGGCGTCAGAGTCTTAGCCTTCTTACGAAGGGCCGCTTGCGGACTTGGAACCACTAAAGGTTCGACGGAGTCCCCTGACAGGCGCACTTAGAGCCCTCTGGGGTCTCGCCCCCTTCGTGCCCGGAGTCCGGGAGGTCGCCTTGCGGCGCCTCCAGGACCACCTCCTCCTGGCTGGGCCCCTCTTGGGACTCCACCGCAGTGTCGTCGGCGACACGAGGAGAGGAGGCGGTCGGAAGTGAAGTACTATTCACATCCGACGAGCCCAGGGAGCCGCTCGACGAAGCGGCAAGCTCGTCCTTGGGCGGGCTACATGGTCATATTCGGTGTTAGAAGACACTATGCGACAAATAAAAAGTCATGAACTATTCCGGAGTCCGGACACTTACGATCTCGCCAGAGGCTTGGCCCTTGGTGGCCACTCCTCCTCGTCGCTGTCGGCGTTGGTGGAGAAGTCCGGAGGAAGGATCCTTCCTTTCTTGGACCCTCCAGCCTCCCCAGTCGGGGGGCCTTCCTTTTCTCTCTCCTTCACCGGGGAGAGGTTTCTTCCTCCTCCTCTTCCTCAGAGGAGGATTCCGCTCGAGTTGTCGGGCGGTGAGTCCGACAACACTGGCGCCGGGAGCTCCTTCGAGTTCCCGTGGCCTTCTTCTTGGCCTTCTTCTCGGCACCACGTGAGGTGCGAGCAGCAGCCCGTCAATCCCAAGGCGTCCGCTGGGTCTTCCGCAAAGGGGCCGGATAGTTAATCTGTCCGGACGTCTTCACCAGTACTGTCAAAGGTTAGGGAGTTTTAGATCCCGCATAGAGTCAAACTATGAAAAAAGAGTCCCATAAAGGGTAAAATAACTTACCTCGCTGGCTTGACGCTGCGAGCTGAATCCGCGATCTTCGGTAGCAGATGTGGGAGCCTCGGCGCCCTTGAACAGCACCTTCCAGGCATCTTCGTACGTAGTGTCGAAGAGCCTTTTCAGAGTTGGGTGTTGTGCCGGATCGAACTCCCACAATTTGTAGGCCCGTTGTTGGCATGGGAGAATCCGGCGGATGAGCATCACTGGATAACGTTGACAAGCACGAGATTCTTGTCCGCGGGTTTCGGATGCAGTTTGGAGTCCGGATAGCTCGTCCGAATCACCCCACGACAGCCCGTCTCTTTCCATGATGTGAGCCGCGGGGAAGCCAGATCGAATTCGGGGCCGCCGCCCATTGAGAGTCGCGCGACTCGGTGATGTAGAACCACCCGGTTGCCACCCCTTTATGGTCTCCACAAAGGAGCCCTCGAGCCATAGGACTTTGGCCATCTTGCCAACCATGGCACCTCCGACTGCTTGGCGGCCGCCCACTACCTTCGGCTTGACATTGAAGATCTTCAGCCATAAGCCGAAGTGGGGCTGGATGCAGAGGAAGGCCTCGCACACGACGATGAACGCCGAGATGTTGAGGATGAAATTCGGGGCCAGATCATGGAAGTCCAGGCCGTAGTAGAACATGAGCCCCCGGACAAATGGGTGAAGTGGAAAACCTAGTCCGTGGAGGAAGTGGGGGAGAAACACCACCCTCTCATGGGGCCTGGGGGTTGGAATGAGCTGCCCTTCGTTGGGGAGCCGGTGCGCGATGTCGCTGGACAAGTATCTGGCCTTCCGCAGCTTTTTGATGTGCCCCTCCGTGACGGAGGAGGCCATCCACTTGCCTCCCGCTCCGGACATAGTTGGAGAAGGTTGAGGTGGGGTGTGCGGACTTGGGCGCTGGAGCTCGAAAAGCGTGAAATGGATGAGCAAAGGAGGAAGAATGCGTGGGTGAAAAGGTGGATCCTTATCCCTTATATGGACGGAATGAAGCTATGCGTCCCCCGCCAGCCTGGTAAAACTCGCTTATCTCCCAAGCGCCGTAATCAATGGCGCGGATGGGTTACCCACGTCCGTATTGATGGGAATCCTGGAATAAGGGGGCACGATCTCCGCTTTGATAAGACGTGCCAAGGAAACCGCCTCGCTAAACGCGCTGAGGTGGAACACTAAAAAACAATTCGTATAAAGGCACGGCCGTGGTGTGATGTCACGCCATGAATACGTCAGTAGATCTGTGCAAAGGTTATTCTCTCTACGGTAGTATGTGGAACTTGTTTTGCAGAGCCGGACACTATCCTTGTGTTCAAAATCTTCTATGAAGTATTCGGAAGAGGAACAAGCCTTGCAATACCGAAGACAATATGTGCGCCGGACTCGTCATCATTGACGCTTGGTTCAGGGGCTACTGAGGGAGTCCTGGATTAGGAGGTGTCCGGATAGCCAAACTATCACCGTTGGCCGGACTCCTAGACTATGAAGATACAAGATTGAAGACTTCGTCCCGTGTCCGGATGGGACTTTCCTTGGCGTGGAAGGCAAGCTTGGCGATACGGATATGTAGATTTCCTACCAT
This sequence comes from Aegilops bicornis, assembly GCA_021605145.1. Taxonomy (NCBI): domain Eukaryota; kingdom Viridiplantae; phylum Streptophyta; class Magnoliopsida; order Poales; family Poaceae; genus Aegilops; species Aegilops bicornis. Next base: position 488,139,316 of record CM038670.1, read on the forward strand.
TGTAACCGACTCTGTGTAACCCTAACCCTATTCGGTGTCTATATAAACCGAAGGGTTTTAGTCCGTGGGACGAACAACAATCATACCATAGGCTAGCTTCTAGGGTTTAGCCTCTCTGATCTCGTGGTAGATCTACTCTTGTACTACCCATATCATCAATATTAATAAATCAGGAGTAGGGTATTACCTCCATCGAGAGGGCCCGAACCTGGGTAAAAACATCGTGTCCCTTGTCTCCTGTTACCATCCGCCTAGACGCACAGTTCGGGACCCCCTACCCGAGATCCGCCGGTTTTGACACCGACAATACCCACGGATAATTGAGGTGAAATTGGAGTATCTAGGTGACATTAGGGTTTTGGTTGATTTGTGTCTTAAGGTATTATTCTAGTATGAACTCTATGATAGATCGAACGGAAAGAATAGCTGCATGTTTCTACGGACTCTTGAATAGATCGATCAGAAAGGATAACTTTGAGGTGGTTTCGTACCCTACCATAATCTCTTCGTTTGTTCTCCGCTATTAGTGACTTTGAAGTGACTCTTTGTTGCATGTTGAGGGATAGTTATATGATCCAGTTATGTTATTATTGTTGAGAGAACTTGCACTAGTGAAAGTATGAACCCTAGGCCTTGTTTCCTAGCATTGCAATACCGTTTACGTTCACTTTTATCATTAGTTACCTTGCTATTTTCATATTTTCATATTACAAAAACCTTTATCTACCATCCATATTGCACTTGTATCACCATCTCTTCGCCGAACTAGTGCACATATACAACTTACCATTGTATTGGGTGTGTTGGGGACACAAGAGACTCTTTGTTATTTGGTCGCAGGGTTGTTTGAGAGAGACCATCTTCAACCTACGCCTCCCATGGATTTATAAACCTTAGGTCATCCACTTGAGGGAAATTTGCTACTGTCCTACAAACCTCTGCACTTGGAGGCCCAACAACGTCTACAAGAAGAAGGTTGTGTAGTAGACATCAAGCTCTTTTCTGGCGCCGTTGCCGGGGAGGTGAGTGCTTGAAGGTATATCTTTAGATCTTGCAATCGAATATTTTAGTTTCTTGTTTTGTCACTAGTTTAGTCTATAAAACAAAACTACAAGAAAATGGAATTGAGTTTATCTCATACGCTTCATCTTTTTAATATCTTTGATGAGTATGATGGAAAGGAAAATTGTGCCAAAGTGTTAGAAGAAGAATGCATTAAAATGTTTGGCACTAAATCTTTGAATGATGAGCATGATTGCAATGTTGTTAGTATGAACTCCTTGAATATCTATGGTACTAATGATGATTGCACTAGTCATGATGAAAATATCTCTTATAAGCATGTCGATTTTTTGGAGTGCATAGAGTTTGCAAATACATACCAAAAGGGAAGATAGATTTTGTAAGAGGCACAAGTACTTAGAAACTAAATGGTTGCAAGAGAGGCTAAATGTTAGTGCTGAAAATTTAAAATATCTTAGCCATACTTGTGAACTTTGCAATGAACATGGTCATTTAAATATCAAATGCAAATTGTTTCAAGATCGAATCGTGTCCAAAAATTGTGATGACTTGATTTCCCTTGCACATCATAATGAACTTAGTTTGCTTTTGGGTTATGAAGAAATGAAACGTCAAACTAAGCATATTCCAGAAGAAATTTATATGTATTGTGCGGTGAATTGCATTGAAAATCCTTATATTGCCAATTACATAAAGAAACTAATAAGCATATTCCAGGAGAAATTTCTCGATATTGATCTAGAAGAAATTTATATGTATTGTGCGGTGAATTGCATTGAAAATCCTTATATTGCCAATTACATAAAGAAAAGAAAACAAATAGAAGATGAAGAGAATACTAACGAAAGGGAAGAGACTTCCCAATATTCTCCTATTATTTCTTATGATGAATCAGGTAACGAGGAGGAGGCTTCTATTCAACCAATCTCATTAATAAGGAGCTCCGAAAAGAGGATTGAACCCACACATGATGTGAAGAACAAAAAGAAAAGACAGAGAAGCAAAGGTAGAAAGGTATCTCTCGCAAATGATGTTGCTCCTATTACTCATTGTGATGATGATAATTGCTATAATATTGGTGCTATCCATACTATTAATGATGAGAGTGATTATGCTTATGATTTGAAAAGGCCCAAGCTTGGGGATGCCATGTTTGATGAGAATGACATGTTTGAGAATATATTTGCTGCAATTAATGTTTGTTCCAAGCTTGGGGATGCTACGTTTAATGGAGATGATATTTTTAGTCCCCCAAGTTTTGATGAGCAAATTTATTATGATGATAGCATGCCTCCTATTTATGATGATTATTGTGATGAAACTTATGCTACAAAAAGTAGTGATGATTATATTTATAAAACTTGTCATGATTATGATTACCCTTTTCTGAACATTACTCCTTTAATGTGGAAACAATTTATAGTATTCGAGTTTCTTATGATACTCCCACTATTCCGAATGAGAAGAATTTTGCTTATGTGGAGAGTAATAAAATTTATATGCTTGTAGATCATGAAAATAATGATTTATGTGATGGTTATATTGTTGAATTAATTCATGATGCTACTGAAATTATTATGAGGGAGGAACATATGCTTGTAGGAATTGCAATAATATCAAGTTTCCTCTCTATGCGCTTAAAGTTTTGAAGTTATGCTTGTTTTGCCTTCCTATGCTAGTAGATTATTGTTCCCATAAGTTGATATGCTCTCTTTGTGTTTCAGTTCTTATCTTGCGAGCATCATTGAAATCATCATGCCTTGCTAGGGGCGTTAAACGTTAGCGCTTGTTGGGAGGCAACCCAATTTTATTTTAGTCTCTTGCTTTTTGGTTCTGTTTAGGAATAAATAATCCATCTAGCCTATGGTTAGATGTGGTTTTATGTTTTAATTAGTGTTTGTGCCAAGTAAGACCTATAGGATCTTCTTGGATGATAGTTATTTGATCTTGCTGAAAATTCCAGAAACTTTATGTTCACGAAAACAATTGTCAAAAATCACCAGAACGTGATAAAATACTGATTCAAATTGCAGTAGATCAATAAACAAATTATCTAGGTCGTCCTATTTTGGTAGATTTTTCCGAGTTCCAGAAGTTTGCGTTAGTTACAGATTTCTACAGACTGTTCTGTTTTTGACAGATTCTGTTTTTCGTGTGTTGTTTGCTTATTTTGATGACTCTATGGCTAGTAAAATAGTTTATAAACTATAGAGAAGTTGGAATACAGTAGGTTTAACACCAATATAAATAAAGAATGAGTTCATTACAGTATCTTGAAGTGGTTTTTTGTTTTTTTCGCTAACGGAGCTCACGAGATTTTCTGTTAAGTTTTGTGTTGTGAAGTTTTCAAGTTTTGGGTAAAGATTCGATGGAATATGGAATAAGGAGTGGCAAGAGCCTAAGCTTGGGGATTCCCAAGGCACCCCAAGGTAATATTCAAGGATAACCAAGAGCCTAAGCTTGGGGATGCCCCAGAAGGCATCCCCTCTTTCGTCTTCGTTCATCGGTAACTTTACTTGGAGCTATATTTTTATTCACCACATGATATGTGTTTTGCTTGGAGCGTCATTTTATTTTGCTTGTTGTTTGAATAAAATACCATGATCTGAAATTCTTAAATGTTAGAGAGTCTTCACACAGTTACATAATTATACAACTACTCATTGATCTTCACTTATATCTTTTGAAGTAGTCTGTCATTTGCTCTAGTGCTTCACTTATATCTTTTAGAGCACGGTGGTGGATTTATTTTGAAGAAATTTATGAACTCTCATGCGTCACTTATATTATTTTGAGAGTCTTTAGAACAACATGGTAGTTTGCTTTGGTTATGAATTCAGTCCTAATATGATGGGCATCCAAGAGGGATATAATAAAAACTATCACATAGAGTGCATTGAATACTATGAGAAGTTTGATTCTTTATGATTGTTTTGAGATATGAAGATGGTGATATTAGAGTCATGCTAGTTGAGTAGTTGTGAATTTGAGAGATACTTGTGTTAAAGTTTGTGATTCCCGTAGCATGCACGTATGGTGAACCGTTATGTGATGAAGTCGGAGCATGATTTATTTATTGATTGTCCTCCTTATGAGTGGCGGTCGGGGACGAGCAATGGTCTTTTCCTACCAATATATCCCCCTAGGAGCATACGTGTAGTACTTCTTTCGATAACTAATAGATTTTTGCAATAAGTATGTGAGTTCTTTATGTCTAATGTTGAGTCCATGGATTATACGCACTCTCATCCTTCCACCATTGCTAGCCTCTCAAATACCGCGCACCTTTCGCTGGTATCATACACCCACCATATACCTTCCTCAAACAGCCACCATACCTACCTATCATGGCATTTCCATAGCCATTCTGAGATATATTGCCATGCAACTTTCCACCGTTCCGTTCATTATGACACGCTCCATCATTGTCATATTGCTTTGCATGATCATGTAGTTGACAATGTATTTGTGGCAAAGCCATCGTTCATAATTCTTTCATACATGTCACTCATGAGTCATTACACATCCCGGTACACCGCCGGAGGCATTCATATAGAGTCATATTTTGTTCTAAGTATTGAGTTGTAATTCTTGACTTGTAAGTAAATAAAAGTGTGATGATCATCATTATTAGAGCATTGTCCCAAGTGAGGAAAGGATGATGGAGACTATGATTCCCCCACAAGTCGGGATGAGACTCCGGACGAAAAAAAAGAGGCCATAAAAAAGAGAAGAAGGCCCAAACAAAAAAAGAGAAAGAAAAAAAGAAAAAAATGAGAGAAAAAGAGAGAAGGGGCAATGCTACTATCCTTTTACCACACTTGTGCTTCAAGGTAGCACCATGATCTTCATGATAAAGAGTCTCCTATGTGGTCACTTTCATATACTAGTGGGAATCTTTCATTATAGAACTTGGCTTGTATATTCCAATGATGGGCTTCCTCAAAATGCCCTAGGTCTTCGTGAGCAAGCAAGTTGGATGCACACCCACTTAGTTTCTTTTGTTGAGCTTTCATACACTTATAGCTCTAGTGCATCCGTTGCATGGCAATCCCTACTCGCTCACATTGATATCTATTGATGGGCATCTCCATAGCCCGTTGATACACCTAGTTGATGTGAGACTATCTTATCCTTTTTGTCTTCTCCACAACCACCATTCTATTCCACCTATAGTGCTATGTCCATGGCTCACGCTCATGTATTGCGTGAAGATAGAAAAACTTTGAGAACATCAAAAGTATGAAACAATTGCTTGGCTTGTCATCGGGATTGTGCATGATTTAAATATTTTGTGTGATGAAGATAGAGCATAGCTAGACTATATGATTTTGTAGGGATAGCTTTCTTTGGCCATGTTATTTTGAGAAGACATGATTACTTTGTTAGTATGCTTGAAGTATTATTATTTTCATGTCAATATTAAAAATTTATCTTGAATCTTTCGGATCTGAACATTCATGCCATTATAAAGAGAAATACATTGAAGAATATGTTAGGTAGCATTCCACATCAAAAATTCTGTTTTTATCATTTACCTACTCGAGGACGAGCAGGAATTAAGCTTGGGGACTGTGACGCCCCCGATTCAATCGTACACTAATCATGCACGCAAACGTGTACGATTAAGATCAGGGACTCACGGGAAGATATCACAACACAACTCTAAAACATAAATAAGTCATACAAGTATCATAATACAAGCCAGGGGCCTCGAGGGCTCGAATACAAGTGCTCGATCATAGACGAGTCAACGGAAGCAACAATATCTTAGTACAGACATAAGTTAAACAAGTTGCCATAAGATGGCTAGCACAACCGGGATCTGAGATCGAAAGAGGCGCAGGCCTCCTGCCTGGAACCTCCTAAACTACTCCCGGTCGCCGCCGCCGGGCTGCACGTAGTAGTAGGCACCTCCGGTGTAGTAGGAGTCGTAAATCGACGGTGGCGTCGCTCCTGGGCTCCAGCATCTGGTTGCGACAACCAGGTAGAATGGAAAGGGGGAAAAGAGGGAGAAAAGCAACCGTGAGTACTCATCCAAAGTACTCGCAAGCAAGGATCTACACTACATATGCATGGGTATATGTGTAAAGGGCCATATCAGTGGACTGAACTACAGAATGCCAGAATAAGAGGGGGATAACTTCCTGCTGAAGACTACGCTTCTGGCAGCCTCCGTCTTGCAGCATGTAGAAGAGAGTAGACTGAAGTCCTCCAAGTAGCATCGCATAGCATAATCCTACCCGGCGATCCCCTCCTCATTGCCCTGTTAGAGAGCGATCACCGGGTTATATCTGGCACTTGGAAGGGTGTGTTTTATTAAGTATCCAGTTCTAGTTGTCATAAGGTCAAGGTACAATTCCAAGTCGTCCTGTTACCAAAGATCATGGCTATTCGAATAGATTAACTTCCCTGCAGGGGTGCACCACATAACCCAACACGCTTGATCCCATTTGGCCGGACACACTTTTCTGGGTCATGCCCGGCCACGGAAGATCAACACGTCGCAGCCCCACCTAGGCACAACAGAGAGGTTAACACGCCGGTCTAAACCTAAGCGCACAGGGGTCTGAGCCCATCGCCCTTAGCACACCTGCATGTTGCGTGGGCGGCCGGAAGCAGACCTAGCCTAGCAGGCGTGCGTTCGATCCAATCCGCGCGCCATTCGCCGACGCCACGAAGTGCCGGTGATACCACGACGTTGAGTGCCCATAACTGTTCCCGCTTAGTTGGTTAGTGAGTATAGACCAAATGGCCAGACTCAGATCAAATACCAAGATCCCGTTAAGCGTGTTAAGTATCCATGACGCCGACTGGGCAGGCCCACCTCTCTCCTAGGTGGTCTCAACCTGCCCCGCTCGGCACAAAAGTAACGATCGGGGCCGTCGGGAACCCAGGCCCACCTCTACCGGGATGGAGCCACCTGCCCTTCACCCCATCTCCGAACAATATCACGGGTAATATAACGATGTAAAGTATATAGTATATGCCCGTGATCACCTTACAAGTGATCACGGCCCAAAGAGTATAGCATGGCGGACGGACAAGAGTGTAGGGCCCTTGATGGAACACTAGCATCCTATACTAAGCAAGAGGATAGGTGTAAAGGTAACAACAAGAGTAGCAAGGACAAAGGCTATGCAGCAAAGTATAGGATTAACGAAAAGCAAGAACATGCTACACTACTCTAATGCAAGTAGTATAGAGAAGAATAGGCGATATCTGGTGATCAAGGGGGGGGGGGCTTGCCTGGTTGCTCAGACAAGAAGGAGGGGTCGTCGGTGACGTAGTCGACCACAGGGGAATCAACATCGTCACGGGGTCTACCGGAGAGAAGAGGGGGGAGAAATAGTAAATACATAGCAAGCAAGTGCATAACAGGACAACAAGCAGAGCTAGACGTGTTCTAACGCGGTATGAGGTGATACTGGTGAGGGGAGAAAACATCCGGGCAAGTATCCCCGGTGTTCCGTGTTTTTGGACAGATGAACCGGAGGGGAAAAGTTGCGACTTTGATATGTTAGGGGTGTGTGACGGACGAATGGGCTGCGTATCCAGAATCGTCTCGTTGTTCTGAGCAACTTTCATGTACAAAGTGTTTCCATCTGAGCTACGGTTTATTTTATATTAATTTTAAAAGATTTAATCATTTTTAGGATTTATTTAATTAATTTAATCAACATTATCCAAAACAGTGCATGCTGACGTCAGCATGACATCAGCAGTAAACAGAGGCGTTGACTGGTCAACTATCGTGTGGGTCCTGCATGTCATACTCTGTTAACTAATTAACTAAATTAATTAGTTTAAATAACATATTAGTTAGGTTAGTTAATTAATTATGTTAATTAATCATGATTAATTAAGTTAATTAATTAATTAAATTTATATTCATTATTATTATTTTTATTTCTCCTTTTTTAATCGTTCTAGAAATTTGGGCCCCACATGTTCTGTGGCCCCGAGGGGCCATAGCGGTTCGGGCGAAGTGCGGGCGCATTCGAAGCGAAGCGCCACTGCAGGCGTGACGAGGCCAGGGAGGTCGGGCGGTCACCGAAGGGGATGCCGGCGGGAGAGCAGCAGGGCGGCGCTGGAGTGGGTCGCGGGCCAGAGGGGGAGTGGCTGTGGCCGAGCCAGACGGCCGGAATGAGGCATGAGCGCAAGGGCGCTGCCCGGCGGCTGCCGCAGCGATGGTCGGGACCAGCAGGGAGGCGGCGGGCATGTGGGTGGGAGGCCGGAGTGGATGTGGCTGGGGAAGAAGGCGCGGGAGGTCGACGGCGCTGGTCGAAGCGGGCGCGACGAGGCCGTGGTGGCCGCAAGGACGGCGCTGGTGGCGATGGCGCGTGACCGCGGACGGCGAAACCGACGGGCGCGGCGCTGGCGAGGGCGCGGACCAACCGCGGTGAGCGTGGGGCCGAGCGCGAGGCGTGGTCGCGGCCGGAGCGGAGCAACGGTGGGCACGGCGATGGTCGCGGGGCGAGGGAGAGAGGAGGAGGCCGGGACCTCACCGGGGGAAGTAGGGATCGTGGCAATGGGCGCGGTGGAGTTTGGGGAGGTTGACGGGGACGACGTGCGTAGAAGGGGAAGTCCGGCGGCGTCCGGGATGCTTCGTGCGACGGAGTCGGGGTCGAGGCGGCGATGGCGGGGCGGGGCCGGGAGGAAGCAGAGGCCGGCCAGGGAGGAGGGGTGGACGGGGCGGCGTCGGGTGGCGGCGGGGTGGTCCGGCGTGTGGCGGGACAGCACCGGGCGCGGGGCGGCGTCGAGCGGCGTCGGCCTCCTCTGGATCCCGATCCAGATCGGGAGAGAGGAGGGGGGCGTCGTGGGGAGAGTGGGGTGTGGGTGCGGGGAGTGGGTTAGGGTTTGCGGGGTGAGGGGATAAGGAGAGGGAGTGGCCGGCTGGGCCTTTGCCCAGTTGGGCCGGTGGCCGAATGGGCCGGCCAGTTGGGTCGGCTGGCCCGGGGGGGTTCTTTTCCTTTCTTTCTTTCTTTCTTTTCTTTATTTTTCTTTTCTATTATTTCATTTTAAAGTATTTAGGCATTTTCTAAAAATGTGTTTACTTCACCATAATTACCTATGCAATATTTGGCACCCCCCGAACATTTTTGTTTTGACTTTTGAAAACTTTGGGTGTTTGTCGCTAATTCATTTTGAAATTGCAATGTTTTTGAACTACCACTTAATTAGCAACAGTAACATAGATGACATGGCATCATCAGGAGAGTTTTACTGTAGTCTAATTATCCGGGCGTCACAATTCTCCTCCACTACAAGAAATCTCGTCCCGAGATTTAAGAGGGGAGTAAGGGGGAAGTTCTGGTTATGGTATTCTAACAGATCTTCTCAAGGAGTTAATCCCTTTCGTTGATGTCTTCAATTCTTTATTCCAATGCATCATGATAAAGTTGTCGTCCTTTCTTCGGGAACTCCATCGTACTTACGAAAGTATAAGGGGCAGCTCAGCTACGACATAATGCTTTTGAGGGAAACAATCTGGGTTAACCCATGAATGAGTATAAGATTATCTCTCGAGTTGAACATATAAAATACATCGAGAGTAAGGTACGATGGTACAATAAGAGGTTCCAAGCGGATAGATAGCTGCTCGAAGTCTGAACCAGAGTGAAAGGGGTTCAAAGCATCAAGATTAAGTATTGCATCTGATACCGGAACAGATCACTAGGAAGGTGGCTCGTGAATTACACACGAAGCCAAGCGTGAGTATTGACTTTGGGAAAAGGGGAAGTGCAGGAGGGTCAGGTTTCGATCCTGGGACCTGTGGGTTATGGGCCCACCATGTGGGTTAAAAGTAGGAAAGGCGGTGACGTCTTGCACAATCATGTAAGCACGACATGTCAGAGGATAGCCTGTCAGTTATGTCGGCAACAATGTCGGTACCAAGGGCGAGGGACGAAGAGAACCATTTTCCCGCTTTCGTTGAACGAGGCGGACCAATAGGCAAAGTTCTCGTCCATCGGTGTCTACCAGAATGTCATCAACAATAGTAACAGGGTCTTGCTGACAGAATTGTACACCGAGGTGTTTACATAAGCAGGAGAAAATTTCTGCTTAGCCATATTGATCATAGAAAGGTTAAACAAAACAATGGAAAGGAAATTATGTTTATCAGATTAAACAAAACAATGGAAGGGAAAATGTGTTTAAACACATATTTCAAGGGTATATCCTTCCCAAGGACAAGCGGAGCATGATATCCATGACAGGATATTATGTACAAAATCCTCTAGGTGAGGGGAGAGAAATTTCATGACGTTATCCATACAACGGTGTTTGGATAATTGAGCAGGAAACATTTAGCATTGGGCTTCAAACGTTCTTGTTGAAAATCAGAGTACAACCGACATGCTTCAAGATAGCATTGACATGGTCATCAGGTGAAGATCAGACTTTGGAAACACAAAGGATCCATCAGGAACAACTTATAGAATAAGTCTTATAGTGTCCTCATGGAGGAATGGATAACATTGCTAAAAGGGAACTATAACAATAGGGCCTCCGGCCAGGTGGGCTAGGTATGACACCACCTTACCGGGTCATATAAATACCAACGTTATAACTCTTGGAAATATGTTCCAACCATCATATCTGACCGAGATTCAGATCTGATCGGTGTCAGGATACCTCAGGCTCAGGATGCCTAAGAAGGAAGGGGTGCAACACAATTTGACGAGGTGGTATTGCAAGATCCTCGAGGAATTTACTATGGAAGCGAGTTTCGAAACAAAAGCTCATCATTAAACCAATGAAGGGATAAGGAGGTAGCTGATGATCTCAGCGACAATTCATCGAGACTTCCAAATGATGGGTTTCCACAATTAAGTGAACAAGGAGATAACATTAGTCAGATCAAATGGTATAATGATGTATGCTCGAGGGAAACATACACAATTAAACATTGGTTGAAAGGTGCACCCAAAATATGGGCTGGGTTGCATAACCAAAGTCGGAATGGTGATTCAATAATCAATAGTCTAAGAATGAACGGCCGACCATTAACTCCAAAGCAATAGGGTTGCTAGAAGTTTTGGAATTACACATCACAGTCCATTTGTCGGTGGTTAGAAATAACTCGGTGACTAGGAAAAGAATGGTGATGGTGATAAGTATCACTTGTATCAAGAATTCTCCAGAGGTGGTGAAATTCTCACAACATTGAGGACATAAGAGATGTTAATGTTCCAAGGTAAAGAAGAACAACTACTGGATAGCAAGGAACTCAAGGTATAACACCAAACACGAACAAGCCTGTGTTGGTGGGAAGGCAATAAAGTGGTCGACGATAACACAGATCATCAAGGGCAAGGATGGTATTTCTCATCATGAACTCCATTGATATCCTGGAAGAGCTTATAAGGTTGATGATGATCACGACACATTTGTCGAGAGATTTCATGAAGATGTAATCAATCAGCAACGACATCAAGTCAAAGGAATGAGGTAGCGGAAGGTTATTGGAACCATGGGTAGGACACAAACTTGAAATCAAGATTATTGTTCAAGGCGAACTGATATGACGAGGAAGATCACGGAAGATTAGCTTACCATCTAAATCTGTGCTCCGGAAAGAGGGGCCAGGTAGCACAGTTAAAAAGTTGCATGATAATGATATAGCCGATCAGGCTAGCAATGACTTGAAGGATTAATAAACTCATAAACAATGAAGAATACTTAGAGTTATTGAGTCGAAGTGCGGAATGGATTCACTTATCAGCATTCTCGGTTGACGACAACCCAGAACCCAGGAAAATTGGAATCGGTGAGAAATAACAGTTGATGAAGAACCCATAAGAAGTTATGTAGTTCCATGATATTCTCGCGGTACCAGAGGGTATACTCAAGGGTAGAGCAGGATAGAGGTTGGACAAGTGAAATCATTTGCAGAAGGCAAGCACTTAAACTTGTCCAAGAAATGGGATCAAAGAAGAACAATATGGTTGAAACCACGGTCGCAAAAGATCAAGCATAGATAAGAGAAGAAGTTATATCAAGGGGATTATTATTACTACGAGAAGCTTCCATGATAAGTTCCACCTCGGGTCCATGGGCATGAACACAAAGTTCAAGGTCGACTCCCACTTCTCCAAAGCATAACCGTACATTCACTTCTCGTTTTGATAATGGCATTAGTGTTGAAAGTTTTACCTGGTGAAACACCAGAAGAGTATGACCCGTGAAAACTTCTGAGTTCACACATAGTAAGGAAGGCATAGGTTCAACCCATCAGGGCATCTTACAAACATATACCAGAATCTTTAGAAGTAATTAACTCAAGCTCGAAGGCAGAGCATGGTTGAGAAACCAGAGGATACAATTTACCAAAGGCATTATGTATCAGAGGAAAGGCTCACAAGGTTATTGAATATGAAGGGCGTTGTCAGATAAAATCCAACAAAGGATCTGGTGGTCCACAAGGGATCGGCGTGAGCATCGGTACTCAACTAGAGGAAGAAGAATGCAAGGAGATCAGATTATAGAAACAACTGACTAACTCAATTGTCAAATGCAAAGGAATTATGATTTCCAAATCAAGGGATCAGAAGCAATGCTCTGATTAGGTATGGATAAGTTGAATAGCCTTAGGGTACAATGAACGACAATTGGATTGGTCGAGAACCAATTCCAGTTAAAAGAATGGCAGCTCAGCCGGAAAAGTAATTTATAAGGATCAATGATGATTGCGTGTACTCGCAAGCATATTGAGTCAACAGACTCAAAATGAAAATGACAAGGAATGTCAATAAGACTACGAGACTTATGGGATTAACCAAAATGCAAGCAAGCAAGAATTTCAAGAGCCAAAGGCTCCAAAGGATTTTCGGAAGATCGAATAGTATTTTGAAGACTTTTGTGAAACAAATGAACATCTGGGGATGAGCGGATACTCGACAAGTGCGAGGATTTATTTGAAGGGATATTCATGTGGCAAAGAACTGCTAGGCAGTAGGCACAAAGTATTCTCGGAACAATAGAGAAAACTTCAGGGTATCTTGTAATAACAGGATCAATGGGGGATGATCGTATGAATGGCAAGTGTAAGTAGTTATCCATAAGGATTTATCGATGGTCGGGAATAGCAAAAGTGATGGGCACAAAGTCTCGAGAGAATATCAAAGAGTATCTCCGAAATCTTACAGTGCGATCGGTGATCATCTAGTGAAGGGCCACACCGGGAGAAAGTATATTCGAGAACCTAAGTTAGATTTTAGTAAAAATCGATTAACCCGAATATAAGAGAGTTCGTAATCCCGGAGTAAAGGTCGAGGAGTAAAAGATCCTAGTACCACCTTTGGCGGCGTGGCCCGTAAGGCACACAGCCATGTTAGTAAAAGTTTTGCAATGTCTAGACTCGACTTGGCCAAGGAGTGTGGAAGGGGATTCCTACAGGCAGTCAGCTCTGATACCAACTTGTGACGCTCCCGATTCAATCGTACACTAATCATGCACGCAAACGTGTACGATCAAGATCAGGGACTCACGGGAAGATATCAGAACACAACTCTAAAACATAAATAAGTCATACAAGTATCATAATACAAGCCAGGGGCCTCGAGGGCTCGAATACAAGTGCTAGATCATAGACGAGTCAACGGAAGCAACAATATCTTAGTACAGACATAAGTTAAACAAGTTGCCATAAGATGGCTAGCACAAACTGGGATACAGATCGAAAGAGGCGCAGGCCTCCTGCCTGGGAACCTCCTAAACTACTCACAGTGGTAAATCGCCGGGCTGCTGCGTAGTAGTAGGCACCTCCGGTGTAGTAGGAGTCGTCGTCGACGGTGGCGTCTAACTCCTGGGCTCCAGCATCTGGTTGCGACAACCAGGTAGAATGGAAATGGGGAAAAGAGGGAGAAAAGCAACCGTGAGTACTCATCCAAAGTACTCGCAAGCAAGGATCTACACTACATATGCATGCGTATATGTGTAAAGGGCCATATCAGTGGACTGAACTGCAGAATGCCAGAATAAGAGGGGATAACTAATCCTGCCAAGACTACGCTCACAGCCTCCGCCTTGCAGCATGTAGAAGAGAGTAGACTGAAGTCCTCCAAGTAGCATCGCATAGCATAATCCTACCCGACGATCCCCTTTTCATTGCCCTGTTAGAGAGCGATCACCGGGTTATATCTGACACTTGGAAGGGTGTGTTTTATTAAGTATCCAGTTCTAGTTGTCATAAGGTCAAGGTACAACTCCAAGTCATCCTGTTACCGAAGATCACGGCTATTCGAATAGATTAACTTCCCTGTAGGGGTGCACCACATAACCCAACACGCTTGGTCCCATTTGGCCGGACACACTTTTCTGGGTCATGCCCGGCCGCGGAAGCAACACGTCGCAACCCCACCTAGGCTGTGAGAGAGGTCAGCACGCCGATCTAAACCTAAGTGCACAGGGGTCTGGGCCCATCGCCCTTAGCACACCTGCATGTTGCGTGGGCGGCCGGAAGCAGACCTAGCCTAGCAGGCGTTCCAGTCCAATCCGGTGCGCGCCGCTCAGTCGCTGACGTCACGAAGTGCTTCGGCTGATACCACGACGTCGAGTGCCCATAACTGTTCCCGCGTAGTTGGTTAGTGCGTATAGACGAAATGGCCAGACTCAGATCAAATACCAAGATCTCGTTAAGCGTGTTAAGTATCCGCGAACGCCGACCAGGCCAGCCCACCTCTCTCCTAGGTGGTCTCAACCTGCCTGTCGCTCCGCCACAAAGTAACAATCGGGGCCGTCGTGAACCCAGGCCCACCTCTACCGGGATGGAGCCACCGCCTTCAGCCCCATCTCCAAACAGTATCACAGGTAATGTAACGATGTAAAGTATATAGTATAAGCCCGTGATCACCTCCCGAAGTGATCACGGCCCGATAATATAGCATGGCGACGGACAAGAGTGTAGGGCCACCGATGGAACACTAGCATCCTATACTAAGCAGTAGGATAAAGGTGTAAAGGTAACAACAAGAGTAGCAAGGACAAAGCTATGCAAAGATAGGATTAACGAAAAAGCAAGAACATGCTACACTAGTCTAATGCAAGCGATAGAGAAGAATAGGCGATATCCGGTGATCAAAGGGGGGCTTGCCTGGTTGCTCGAGACAAGAAGGAGGGGTTGTCGGTGGCGTAGTCGACCACGAGGGCATCAAAGATCGCCACGGGGTCTCTAGAAGAGAAGAGGGGAGAAATAGTAAATACATAGCAAGCAAGTGCATAACAGGACAACAAGCAGAGCTAGACGTGTTCTAACGCGGTATGAGGTGATACCGGTGAGGGGGGAAACATCCGGGCAAGTATCCCCGGTGTTCCGTGTTTTCGGACAGATGAACCGGAGGGGAAAAGTTGCGAGTTTGATATGTTAGGGGTGTGTTGCGGACGAACGGGCTGCGTATCCAGAATCGTCTCGTTGTTCTGAGCAACTTTCATGTACAAAGTTTTTCCATCTGAGCTACGGTTTATTTTATATTAATTTTAAAAGATTTAATCATTTTTAGGATTTATTTAATTAATTTAATCAACATTGTCCAAAAGCGATTGCGGCGACGTCGACATGATGTCAAGATCAATGAGGCGTGATCGTCAACTATCGTGTGGGTCCCGCATGTCATACTCTGTTAACTAATTAACTAAATTAATTAGTTTAAATAACATATTAGTTAGGTTAGTTAATTAATTATGGTAATTAATCAGGATTAATTAAGTTAATTAATTAATTAAATTTATATTCATTATTATTATTTTTGGGACTAACCTATTAACCCAGAGCCCAGTTGCCAGTTTCTGTTTTTCCCTTGTTTCAGTGTTTCGAAGAAAAGGAATATCAAACGGAGTCCAAACGGAATGAAACCTTTGGGAGAGTTATTTTTGGAACGGAAGCAATCCAGGAGACTTGGAGTGCACGGCAGGGAAGCAACGAGGTGGCCACGAGGCAGGGAGGCGTGCCTGCCCCCTGGGCGCCCCCCACCCTCATGGGCCCCTCGTGGTTCCCCTGACCGACTTCTTTCGCCTATATATATCCATATACCCTAAAAACATCGGGGAACACAATAGATCGGGAGTTCCGCCGCCGCAAGCCTCTGTGGCCACCAAAAACCAGTCGGGACCCTGTTCTGGCACCCTGCCGGAGGGGCGATCCCTCACCGGTGGCCATCTTCATCATCCCGGCGCTCTCCATGATGAGGAGGGAGTAGTTACCCTCAGGGCCGAGGTTTTGTACCAGTAGCTATGTGTTTGATCTCTCTCTCGCGCGCGTTCTTGAGGTGATACAATCTTGATGTATCGCGAGCTTTGCTATTATAGTTGGATTTTATGATGTTTCTCCCTGATACATCTCCAACATATCTATAATTTTTTATTGCTCCATGCTACTTTATCTATTGTTTTGGACTATATTGGGCTTTATTTTACACTTTTATATTATTTTTGGGACTAACCTATTAACCGGAGGCCCAACCCAGAATTGTTGTTTTTTGCCTATTTCAGTGTTTTGAAGAAATGGAATATCAAACGGAGTCCAAACGGAATGGAACCTTCGGAAACGTGATTTTCTCACCGAACGTGATCCAGGGGACTTGGACCCTACTCCAAGTAACTAAAGAGGCGGTCACGAGGGTGGGGATGCCCCCCCCTAGGGCGCGCCCCCCTGCCTCGTGGGCCCCCTGTTGCTCCACCGACGTACTCCTTCCTCCTATATATACCTACGTACCCCCAAACGATCAGACACGGAGCCAAAAACCTAATTCCACCGCCGCAACTTCTTGTATCCACGAGATCCCATCTTGGGGCCTATTAGGAGCTCTCATGGGGGCATCCACCACGGAGGGCTTCTACATCATCACCATAGCCCCTCCGATGAAGTGTGAGTAGTTTACTTCAGACCTTCGGGTCCATAGCTAGTAGCTAGATGGCTTATTCTCTCTTTTGGATCTCAATACAATGTTCTCCCCTCTCGTGGAGATCTATTCGATGTAATCTTCTTTTTGCGGTGTGTTTGTTGAGACCGATGAATTGTGGGTTTATGATCCAGTTTATCTATGAATAATATTTGAATCTTCTCTGAATTCTTTTATGTATGATTGGTTATCTTTGCAAGTCTCTTCGACTTATCCGTTTGGTTTGGCCAACTAGATTGGTAGTTCTTGCAATGGGAGAAGTGCTTAGCTTTGGGTTCAATCTTGCGGTGTCCTTACCCAAAGGATGTAAAAGGGTTGCAAGGCACGTATTGTATTGTTGCCATTGAGGATAACAAGATGGGGGTTTTATCATATTGCATGAATTTATCCCTCTACATCATGTCATCTTGCTTAAGGCGTTACTCTGTTTTTAACTTAATACTCTAGATGCTTGTTGGATAGCGGTCGATGAGTGGAGTAATAGTAGTAGACGCAGAATCGTTTCGGTCTACTTGTCTTGGACGTGATGCCTATATACATGATCATACCTAGATATACTCATAACTATGCTCGATTCACAATTGCTCAACAGAATTTGTTCACCCAAGTAGAATACTTATGCTCTTGAGAGAAGCCACTAGTGAAACCTATGGCCCCGGGTCTATTCTCATCATATCAATCTCCATCACTTTAATACTTGCTTTGTTTTTACTTTGCCTTTTACTTTTCACTTTGCATCTCTATATCAAAAATACCAAAAATATTATTTATTATCCCTATCAGATCTCACTCTCGTAAGTGACCGTGAAGGGATTGACAACCCCTAATCGCGTTGGTTGCGAGGAGCTAGTGTTTTGTGCAGCACGAGGGACTTGTGCGTGGCCTCCTACTGGATTGATACCTTGGTTCTCAAAAACTGAGGGAAATACTTACGCTACTTTGCTGCATCATCCTCTCCTCTTCGGGGAAATCCAACGCAGTGGTCAAGAGGTAGCACTCCCCATCTACTCTCTTGTAATGGATTGAGTTTTCCCTTTGAAGTTATCTTATCGGATTGAGTCTTTAAGGATTTGAGAACACTTGATGTATGTCTTGCCGTGCTTATCTGTGGTGACAATGGGATATTCACGTGATCTACTTGATGTATGTTTTGGTGATCAACTTGCGGGTTCGGTGAACTTATGCATAGGGGTTGGCACATGTTTTCGTCTTGACTCTCCGGTAGAAACTTTGGGGCACTCTTTGAAGTACTTTGTGTTGGTTGAATAGATGAATCTGAGATTGTGTGATCCATATTGTATAATCATATCCATGGATACTTGAGGTGACATTGGAGTATCTAGGTGACATTAGGGTTTTGGTTGATTTGTGTCTTAAGGTGTTATTCTAGTATGAACTCTATGATAGATCGAACGGAAATAATAGCTTCATGTTATTTTACTACGGACTCTTGAATAGATCGATCAGAAAGGATAACTTTGAGGTGGTTTCGTACCCTACCATAATCTCTTCGTTTGTTCTCCGCTATTAGTGACTTTGGAGTGACTCTTTGTTGCATGTTGAGGGATAGTTATATGATCCAGTTATGTTATTATTGTTGAGAGAACTTGCACTAGTGAAAGTATGAACCCTAGGCCTTGTTTCCTAGCATTGCAATACCGTTTACGTTCACTTTTATCATTAGTTACCTTGTTGTTTTCATATTTTCATATTACAAAAACCTATATCTACCATCCATATTGCACTTGTATCACCATCTCTTCACCGAACTAGTGCACCTATGCAACTTACCATTGTATCGTGTGTGTGTTGGGGACACAAGAGACTCTTTGTTATTTGGTTGCAGGGTTGTTTGAGAGAGATCATCTTCAACCTACGCCTCCCACGGATTGATAAATCTTAGGTCATCCACTTGAGGGAAATTTGCTCTTGTCCTACAAACCTCTGCACTTGGAGGCCCAACAACGTCTACAAGAAGAAGGTTGTGTAGTAGACATCTGAGGCGCCAGAAGGTGCGCCCCCACCCTCATGGACAGGTGGTGGGCCCCCTGGCCTTGATTATTTCGCCAATATTTTTAATATTTTCCAAAAATAAGTTCCATGGAGTTTCAGGTCATTCTGAGAACTTACATTTACGCACATAAACAACACCATGGAAAGTCTGCTTTGAAAACAGCGTCGATCCGGGTTAGTTCCATTCAAATCATCCAAGTTAGAGTCCAAAACAAGGGCAAAAGTGTTTGGAAAAGTAGATCTGACGGAGACGTGTCGGGGGGTAGCCCCCACCCTCATGGCCAGTGTGGGCCCCTTTGGTATTTTTTTTATTATTTCCAAAAATAACTTCCGTGGAGTTTCAGGACTTTTGGAGTTGTGCGAATAGGTCTCTAATATTTGCTCCTTTTCCAAATTCGAATTCCAAATTTCGGCATTCTCCCTCCTTATGTAAACCTTGTAAAATAAGAGAGAATAGGCATAAGTATTGTGACATAATGTGTAATAACAGCCCATAATGCAATAAATATTGATATAAAAGCATGATGTAAAATGGACGTATCAACTGCTGTGATGCTAAACCATTGTCTAAGTTTGGACTCTTGGTTTTCTCTCAGTGGATCTTAAACTCAAATCGCTCAAAGAGGGGTTGCTCAAATCAGTCTTCTCGGAAATCTCAAGCGGAGCAGCCAATGGATAACATTTGAGTGGGGTGGCTATTTATAGCCGCAGCCTTCCCAGATGGGAAATGACCAAATTGGACATCGGACTCAGCCAATGGCCGAACGACACAATAACGGTCGAATTTGAGCACAACGGTCGAATTTGAGCACTACGGTAACATTTCTTGCAGAGCAAGAAATGCTGACTCCTCGGCCTGAGGCAAATCTCTCGCAGCAAAGAAGATCACAGTCTCTTGTTGGCAAGTATTTACTTGGAACACAAAGAGATTTCTCTCGCATCTTTCATAGGTTGTAGCTAAGCATCACAGCTGATCTAAGCAATGAGAACCTATACCCCTCTTAATAGTACGGAGGTCCTATGACTCAAAAGACCGAAGAAGAAAAACTCAATGAATACTACGTCTTCATTTTGTCTTCGACTTCAATTGTTGCGATCAATTTCTTCGAACGACATTAGTAAAACAGAAAGCTTCGCTATACCAGCAAATCTTTTGAGGGGTCTTCGGATTAATCTTCTCGACTCTATCACTTCATCAGATGTAGCGCGTTCTTCTGTGCGGCGCAGATATGCTTCGGTGAAGTTCCTCGAACTCAGCACCGGAGACAACATTTGCTTTGGTTGTGTATGGACTTTTCTCTCTGTGTGCACTAGCAAACACATTAGTCCATAGTTGTTTCTATCAACAATCTCCAAAACATAAGGTAGGCATATATGGCACCAACAAACTTAATACTCTAGATGCATGCTGGATAGCGGTTGATGTGTGGAGAGTAGTAGATGCAGGCAGGAGTCGGTCTACTTGACACGGACATGATGCCTACATGCATAATCATTGCCTTGGATGTCGTCATAACTTTGCGCTTTTCTATCAATTGCTCGACAGTAATTTGTTCACCCACCGTATTATTTTCCTTCAAGAGAGAAGCCTCTAGTGAAACCTATGGCCCCCGGGTCTATTTTCCATCATATATTTTCAGATCTATAAACCAAAAACCCCAATAATACCTTGCTGCAATTTATTTGTTTTTACTTTGTTTTACGTTTTAGTAATCTTTTATATCTACCTCTATCAGATCTCACTTTTGCAAGTGACCATGAAGGGATTGACAACCCCTTTATCGCATTGGGTGCAAGTGTTTGATTGTTTGTGCAGGTGCATGCTACCTCTTGAGCTTGCGTTGGTTTTACCTTGAAGAGGAAAGGGTGATGCAACAAAGTAGAGTAAGTATTTCCCTCAGCTTTTGAGAACCAAGGTATCAATCCAGTAGGAGAAAACGCGCAAGCCACCGAATACCTGCACAAACGAACACCAACTTGCACACAACGCGATAAAGGGGTTTTCAATCCCTTCACGGTTATTTGCAAAATCAGATCTAATATAGATGGATAAACAGTAAAGTAATATTTTTGGTATTTTTGGTTTATGGAACGGAAAGTTAAAGATAGCAAAGAAAGTAAATAGGAAACTAAAAATGTAGATCGGAAAGTTATATGATGGAATATAGACCCGGGGGCCATAGGTTTCACTAGAGGCTTCTCTCAAGATAGAAATTATTACGGTGGGTGAACAAATTACTGCCGAGCAATTGATAGAAAAGCGCAAAGTTATGATGATATCTAAGGCAATGATCATGAATATAGGCATCACGTCCGTGTCAAGTAGACCGAAACGATTCTCAAGATCTACTACTATTACTCCACACATCGACCGCTATCCAGCATGCATCTAGAGTATTAAGTTCATAAAGAACGGAGTAACGCCTTAAGCAAGATGACATGATGTAGAGGAATTAACTCAAGCATAAACATCTTTTTATCCTCAATGGCAACAATACAATACGTGTCGGTTCCCCTTCTGTCACTAGGATCGAGCATCGCAATATTGAACCCAAAGCTAAGCACTTCTCCCATTGCAAGAAAAACCAATCTAGTTGGCCAAACCAAATCGATAGCTCGAAGAGACTTGCAAAGATATCAAATCATGCATATAAGAATTTAGAGAAGATTCAAATAATATTCATAGATAAGCTGATCATAAATCCACAATTCATCGGATCTTGGCAAACACACCGCAAAAGAGTATTACATCGAATAGATCTCCAAGAACATTGGGGAGAACTTTGTATTGAGAATCAAAGAGAGAGAAGAAGCCATCTAGCTACTAGCTATGGACCGGTAGGTCTATGGTAAACTACTCACGCTTCATCGGAGAGGCAATGGTGTTGATGTAGAAGCCCTCCATGATCAAATCCCCTCCAGCGGGACGCCAAAAAAGGCCCCTAGATGGGATCTCACGGGTACAGAAGGTTGCGGTGGTGGAAAAGTGGTTTCGTGGCTCCCCTGGAAGTTTTTGGGATATTTGAGAATATATAGGAGGAAGATCTAGGTCAGGGGGTCACCGAGGGGCCCACAAGGTCGGGGGGCGTGCCTTACCCCCCTGGGCGCGCCCTCCACCCTTGTGGCCACCTCGTGGCTCTTCTGACTTGCACTCCAAGTCTCCTGGGTGTCTTCTAGTCCAAGAAAAATCATCGCGAAAGTTTCATTCCGTTTGGACTCCGTTTGGTATTTCTTTTCTGGGAAACTCTAAAACAAGGGAAAAACAGGAACTGGCACTGGGCTCTAGGTTAATATGTAGTCCCAAAAATCATATAAAATAGCATATTAATACATATAAAACATCAAAAAACGATAATATAATAGCATGGAATAATAAAAAATTATAGGTACATTGGAGACGTATCAGTGCATAGATTGGAGACTTGCGAGTATCTCCTACTGGATTTGATACCTTGGTTTTTAACTGAGGGAAATACTTATCTTTACTTTGCTGCATCACCCTTTCCTCTTCAAGGGAAAAACCAACGCAAGCTCAAGAAGTAGCAGAGGCATGGGATGAAGATGGTCTCTCCCAAACAACCCTGCAACCAAATAACAAAGAGTCTCTTGTGTCCCCAACACACCCAATACAATGGTAATTTGTATAGGTGCACTAGTTCGACGAAGAGATAGTGATACAAGTGTAATATGGATGGTAGATATAGGTTTTTGTAATCTGAAAATATAAAAA
The DNA here is from genome assembly GCA_021605145.1 of Aegilops bicornis. Lineage (NCBI taxonomy): Eukaryota > Viridiplantae > Streptophyta > Magnoliopsida > Poales > Poaceae > Aegilops > Aegilops bicornis. The sequence continues at coordinate 488,161,984 of CM038670.1, forward strand.
CATCAAGGTAACTAATAACAAAAGTGAGCAAAAACAGTATTGCAATGCTTGAAAACAAGGCCTGGGGTTCATACTTTCACTAGTGCAAATTCTCTCAACAATGATAACATAATTGAATCATATAACAATCCCTCAACGTGCAACAAAGAATCACTCCAAAGTTTCTATCGGAGAACGTAGGACGAAAACGTGCATCAACCCCTATGCATAGATTACCCCAATGTCACCTCGGGAATCCGCGAGTTGAGTGCCAAAACATACATCAAGTGTATCAATAGAAGATCCCATTGTCACCACAGATATCCCATCGCAAGACATACATCAAATGTTCTCAAATCCAATACTCAATCCAACATAATGAAACTTCAAAGGGCAAGACTCAATTCATCACAAGAAGGTAGAGGGGGAGAGACACCATATGATCCAACTATAATAACAAAGCTCGCGGTACATCAAGATTGTGCCAAATAAAGAACACGAGAGGGAGAGAGAGATCAAGCACATAGCTACTTGTACATACCCTCATCCCTGAGGGTGACCTACTCCCTCCTCGTCATGGAGACTGCCGGGACGATGAAGATCGCCACCGGTGATGGTTTCCCCCTCCGACAGGGTGCCGGAATAGGCTTACGATTAGTTTTTCATGGCTACAGAGGCTTGCGGCGGCGGAACTTGCGATCTACGTTTCTTTTTGGAGGTTTCTATATTTATAGGAATCTTTGGCATCGGAAACAAGTCAGGGGATGCCCAAGGGGCCCACAAGCCAGGGGGCGCCCCTGGGCTTGTGGTCGCCTCGGGACTCTTCTGGCCCAACTCCGATGCTCCGTGGGTTTCTTCTGGTCCATAAAAAATCACTGTGAATTTTCAGCTCGTTTGGACTCCGTTTGATATTCTTTTTCTGTAAAACTCAAAAACAGGGGAAAAAACAGAAACTGGCACTAGGCTCTAGGTTAATAGGTTAGTCCCAAAAATAATATAAAACTGCATACTAATGCATATAAAACATCCAAAACAGATAATATAATAGCATGGAAGAATAAAAAATTATAGATACGTTGGAGACGTATCAAGCATCCCCAAGCTTAATTCCTGCTCGTCCCCGAGTAGGTAAATGATAAAAACAGAATTTTTGATGTGGAATGCTACCTAACATATTTATCCATGTAATCTTCTTTATTGTGGCAAGAATATTCAGATCCATAAGATTCAAAACAAAAGTTTAATATTGACATAAAAACAATAATACTTCAAGCATACTAATAAAGCAATCATGTCTTCTCAAAATACCATGGCCAAAGAAAGTTATCTCTACAAAATCAATAGTCTGGCTATGCTCTATCTTCATCACACAAAATATTTCATCATGCACAACCCCGATGACAAGCCAAGCAATTGTTTCATACTTTTAATGTTCTCAAGCTTTTTCAACTTTCATGCAATACATGAGCGTGAGCCATGGATATAGCACTATAGGTGGAACAGAGTATGGTGGAGGTTGTGAGGAGAAGACGAAAAGGAGAAAGTCTCCCATCAACTAGGTAAATTAATGGGCTATGGAGATGCCCATCAATTGATATCGATACAAGTGAGTACGGATTGCCATGCAACGGATGCACTAGAGCTATAAGTGTATGAAATCTCAAAATGAAAACTAAGTGGGTGTGCATCCAACTTGCTTGCTCACGAAGACCTAGGGCAATTTGAGGAAGCCCGTCATTGGAATATACAAGCCAAGTTCTATAATGAAAAATTCCCACTAGTATATGGAAGTGACAAAATAGGGGACTCTCTATCATGAAGAACATGGTGCTACTTTGAAGCACAAGTGTGGTAAAAGGATAGTAACATTGTTCCTTCTCTCTTTTTCCCTCATTTTTTTATTTTCTCTTTTTTTGGGGGCTCTTTGGCCTCCTTTTATTTTATTTTTTTAAGTCCGGAGTCTCACCCCAACTTGTGAGGGAATCATAGCTTCCATCATCCTTTCCTCACATGGGACAATGCTCTAATAATGATGATCATCACACTTTTATTTACTTACAACTCAATACTAGAACAAAGATATGACTCTATATGAATGCCTCCGGTGGTGTACCGGGATATGATCAAGAGTGTAATTTATAAAAATATGAACGGTGGCCAAGCCACAAATACTATGCCAACTACATGATCATGCAAAGCAATATGACAATGGTGGTATGTGTCATAATAAACGAAATGGTGGAAGTTGCATGGCAATATATCTCGGAATGGTTATGGAAATGCCATAATAGGTAGGTGTGGTGGCTGTTTTGAGGAAGGGTATATGGTGGGTTTAATGCACCGGCAAAAGTTGTGTAGTACTAGAGAGGCTAGCAATGGTGGAAGGGTGAGAGTGCGTATAATCCATGGACTCAACATTAGTCATAAAGAACTCACATACTTATTGCAAAAAATTATTATCTATCAAAACAAAGTACTACATGCATGCTCCTAGGGGGATGGATTGGTAGGAAAAGACCATCGCTCGTCCCCGACCGCCACTCATAAGGAAGACAATCAAAAAATAAATCATGCTCTGACTTCATCACATAACAGTTCACCATACGTGCATGCTTCGGGAATCACAAACTTTAACACAAGTATTTCTACCAATCCACAATTACTCACTAGCCTGACTCTAATATCACCATCTTTATATCTCAAAACAGATGTAAGGAATCAAACTTCTCATAGTATTCAATGCTCTTTATATGAAAGTTTTTATTATATCCCTCTTGGATGCCCATCATATTAGGACTAAATTCATAACCTAAGCAGATTACCATGCTGTTTCAATACTCTTAACATAATATAAGTGAAGCATGAGAGTTCATCAATTTCTTCAAAATAAAACCACCGTTGTGCTCTAAAAAGATATAAGTGAAGCACTAGAGCAACTACCCGACTCAAAAGATAAAAGTGAAGCACATAGGGTATTCTAATAAATTCACGATTAATGTGTGTCCCTCTCAAAAGGTGTGTTCAGCAAGGATTATTGTGGCAAACTAAAAATCAAAGACTCATCATACAAGACGCTCCAAGCAAAATACATATCATGTGGTGAATAAAAATATAGCCTCAAGTAAATTTACCGATGTATTGAAGACGAAACAAGGGATGCCATTCGGGGCATCCCCAAGATTAGATTCTTGGTTGTCCTTGAATATTACCTTGGGGTGCCTTGGGCATCCCCAAGCTTAGGCTCTTGCTACTCCTTATTCCATAGTCCATCAAATCTTTACCCAAAACTTAAAAACTTGACAACAGAAAACTCATGAGATCCGTTAGTATAATAAAATAAATCACCACTTAGGTATTGTTATGAACTCATTCTAAATTCATTGGTGTTATATCTACTATATTCCAACTTCTCCATGGTTCATACCCTCCAATACTGCCCATAGATTCATCAAAATAAGCAAATGACACAATGAAAACAGAATCTGTAAAAAACAAAATAGTCTATAGTAATATGGAAACTTCGTATACTTCTGTAACTCCAAAAATTCTGAAACACAAGGACAATCTAGGAAATTTGTATATCAATCGTGTGTAAAAAATCAGATCAAAATCACGCTTCTGTGAATTTCTAAAATTCTAGCAATGAGCACAAAAGTTTCTGTTTTTCAGCAAGATCAAATCAACTATCACCATAGATCATCCCAAAGGTCTTACTTGGCACTTTATTGAAACAAAAGCTATAAAACATGATTACTACAGTAGAATAATAATGAGAACACGCAAAAACAGTAGGTATAAATGTTGGGTTGTCTCCCAACAAGTGCTTTTCTTTAATGCCTTTTTAGCTAGGCATGATGATGTCAATGATGCTCACATAAAAGATAAGAGTTGAAACATAATGGGAGGATCATGAAGCATATGACTAGCACATTTAAGTCTAACCCACTTCCTATGCATAGGGATTTTGTGAGCAAACAATTTATGGTAGTAAGAATCAACTAGCATAGGAAGGCAAAACAAGCAAAACTTCAAAACTTTAAACACATAGAGAGGAAACTTGATATTATTGCAATATGTAGAAGCATATGTTCCTCTCTCATAATAATTTTCAGTAGCATCATGAATGAATTCAACAATATAACTATCACATAAAGCATTCTTTTCACTGTCCACTAGCATATAAATTTTATTACTCTCCACATAAGCAAATTCTTCTCATTCAGAATAGTGGGAGTATCATAAGAAACTAGAATACTATAAATTGTTTCCACATTAAAAGAGTAATATTCAGAAAAAGGGTAATCATAATTATGACAAGTTTTATAAATATAATCATCACTACTTTTTATAACATAAGTGTCATCACAATAATCATCATAAGTAGCAACTTTGTTCCCATCAAAATCAATTCAAACCTCTTCCAAGATAGTGGGATCATTAATAAATAAAGTCACGACCTCTCTAAATCCACTTTTATCATCATAATAAGATTCAGCGCACACCAAAGTAGTGGGATAATTATTATCTAAAGTTGACACCCTTCGAAACCCACTTTCATAAATATTGCAATAATCGTAAATAGGAGACATGTTATCATCATAATAAATTTGCACATCAAAACTTGGGGACTAAAAAATATCATCTTCATCAAGCATAGCATACCCAAGCTTGGGACAAACATTAATTGCAGCAAATAAATTCTCAAACATGTCATTCTCATCAAACATAGCATCCCCAAGCTTGTGGCTTTGCATATCATTAGCATAATCACTCTCATCATTAACAGTATGAATAACACCAATAGTATAGCACTTACTATCATCACAATTTTCTAAGTTGGTGCCAAAAAGATTCTCAAGATTATAAAGAAGTATCATTATTTTCCCAATCATAATCATCATAATGAGTAATAGGCATAACAAAATCATCCTCAATAGTTTCTTCGGACATTGTACCATAATACAGAGAATCGACGTCATCATCAAGTATATCATCTTCCACATTTATTTTTGATTCATTCTCATGAGGCATAACAATAATAGGAGCAATATCATTTGGGAGGGATACCTTTTTACCTTTGCTTCTCCGTCTTTTCTTTTTCTTCTCCACATCATGTGTGAATTTAATCAACCTTTTGGAGCTCCTTATTGATGAGATTGGTTGCATAGGGAGCTCATTCTCGTAACTTGTTTCACCACGAGAGACAATAGGACGGAAAGTGGAAATCTTTACCCTTTCATTAGTACTGTTATAGTCCATTGGTTTTCCCATCTTTTTAAAGTTGGCGATATAAGCATTTTCCTTGCTATTTACCATGCAAAACATATATATTTCTTTAAGAGTAGTTTCAACATGGTCAGTGAATATGAATGCTTCAAACCAACTATTTTTATGTGACAATTCTTCACACCCCAAAAATAAACAAAGTTCATTATAAAGTTCAAGGGTGGTCAAGTTATTGCCATTTTAGCCACGATTCGATCCTGAAAAAGTGTGCATTCGAAATTAAGATGACCAACTCTATTGCAAAGTTCACAAGTAATGGGATGAAGAGAGCATAATTTTGTAGCAAATTTATCTATCACCTTAAGCCACCGATTGGTTTTATCATGTTTATGCTTCTTACTAATCTATCATCTCTATAAGGCATGTCTTCACAAACTCTATTCACTCCACAAAAATTTACATGCTTATGAGAAACATCTTTATCATGACTAGTGCAATCGGCATTAGTATCATGAGTATTCATAGCAAGCACACTAACAACATTGCGCTCATGTTTACCATTCAAAGACTTACTGCCAACCATTTTATTGACTTCTTCTTCTAACACTTGAGCACAATTTTCATTTCCATCATTTTCACGAAAGACATTAAAAAGATGAAGCACATGAGGCAATCTCAATTCCATTTTTTGTAGTTTTCTTTTATAGACTAAACTAGTGATAAAACAAGAAACTAAAAGATTCAATTACAATATCTAAAGATATACCTTCAATCACTAACCTCCCCGGCAACAACGCCAGAAAAGAGCTTGATGTCTACTATGCAACCTTCTTCTTGTAGACTCTATTTGGGCCTCCAAGCGCAGAGTTTTGTAGGAAAGTAGCAATTTTCCCTCAAGTGGATGACCTAAGGTTTATCAATTCGTGGGAGGCGTAGGATGAAGATGGTCTCTTTCAAACAACCCTGCAACCAAATAACAAAGAGTCACTTGTGTCCCCAACACACCCAATACAATGGTAAATTGTATAGGTGCACTAGTTCGGCAAAGAGATAGTGATACAAGTGTAATATGGGTGGTAGATATAGGTTTTTGTAATCTGAAAATATAAAACAGCAAAGTAACTAATAACAAAAGTGAGAAAAAACAATATTGCAATGTTTGAAAACAAGGCCTAGAGTTCATACTTTCACTAGTGCAAATTCTCTCAACAATGATAACATAACTGAATCATATAACAATCCCTCAACGTGCAACAACGAATCACTCCAAAGTTTCTATCGGAGAACGTAGGACGAAAACGTGCATCAACCCCTATGCATAAATTACCCAAATGTCACCTCGGGAATCCGTGAGTTGGGTGCCAAAACATACATCAAGTGAATCAATAAAACATCCCATTGTCACCACAGATATCCCACCGCAAGACATACATCAAGTGTTCTCAAATCCAATACTCAATCCAACATAACGAAACCTCAAAGAGCAATACTCAATTAATCACAAGAAGGTAGAGGGGGAGAAACACCATATGATCCACCTATAATAATAAAGCTCGCGGTACATCAAGATCGTGCTAAATCAAGAACACGAGAGGGAGTGAGAGAGATCAAACACATAACTGTTGGTACATACCCTCAGCCCCGAGGGTGAACTACTCCCTCCTCGTCATGGAGACTGTCGGGATGATGAATATGGCCACCGGTGATGGTTTCCCCCTCCGGTAGGGTGCCGGAATGGGCTCCCGATTGGTTTTTCGTGGCTACGGAGGCTTGCGGCTGCGAAGCTTCCGATCTAGGGTTCTTTTCAGAGGTTTCTATATTTATAGGAATTTTAGGCATCGGAAACAAGTCAGGGGGTGCCCGACGGGCCCACAAGCTAGGGGGCGCCCCCTAGGCTGCTTGTGGTTGCCTCGGGACTCTTCTGGCCCAACTCCGATGCTCCGTGGGTCTCTTCTGGTCCATAAAAAAACACCGTAAATTTTTAGCTCGTTTGGAATCCGTTTGATATTATTTTTTTGTAAAACTCAAAAACATGGAAAAAGCAGAAACTAGCACTGGGCTCTAGGTTAATAGGTTAGTCCCAAAAATAATACAAAATAGCATATTAATGCATATACAACATCCAAAACAGATAATATAATAGCATGGAACAATCAAAATTTATAGATACGTTGGAGACGTATCAAACATCAACTAAAGTCATGACCTCTCCAAACCCACTTTCATCAAAAATTTAATAAGACTGAACACTCTCCAAATATGTGGGATTATTTTTACCTAGAGTTGACACTCTTCCAAACACACTTCCAATACTATTGCAAAAATTATTATCAATAAAATATTCATCAGGAGGCTCAAATAAAGTTTCAAGGTCATAAGAAGAATCACCCAAATAATGATCATTACAATAAGTAGTGGACATAGCGAAATTAGCATCCCCAAACTTGTGATTTTGCATATTATTAGCACAGTTGACATTAATAGAATTTATAATGACACCATTGCAATCATGTTTTTCATTCAAGGAACTATCATGAATCACTTCATAAATTTCTCCTTTTAGCACTTCATCACAATTTTCAGATTCACGAATTTCAAGAAAAACTTCATAAAGATATTCTAGTGCACTCAACTCGCTAGAGATTGGTTCATCATAATTGGATCTTTTAAAAAGATTAGCAAGTGGATGAGGATCCATATCAATAGATTTTTAGCAAGGGAAGATGCAAGCAAATGGAAGGCACATGGTAACACAAGCAAAGATAGCAAACAAGCAAACAAGAGATCTAACGAGAAAAAGGCGAACAAAAAAGAAGACGAACAAAAAGGCAAATTTGTGTGAAGTGGGGGAGATGAAAATGAGAGGCAAAGGGAAAATAATGTAAATTGCAAGGAGATGATATTTGTGATTGGGAACCTGATAGATGTTGATGATGTCTCCCCAGCAACGACGCTAGATATTCCTTTTGATGTCGCTTGAAACTGTGTCGGTATTTCCCCAAAGAGGAAGGGATGATGCAATACAACTACAGTAGGTATTTCCCTCAGTTGTGAAACCAAGGTATCAATACAATAGGAGAACCAAGAAACACTATGTAAACGGTACCTGCACACAAAGAACAAATACTTGCAACCCGACGCGTAAGAGGGGTTGTCAATCCCTCTATGATAAAAAGATAGATAAATTTGTGGTGGATTGGATAAATAGCTCTCGAATAAACGCGAAATAAAATAAGTAATAAAAAAGTGCAGCAAGGTATTTTTGGGTTTTTGGACTAATAGATCTGAAAATAAAAGCGAATAAAAATAGATCTCAAAGCAAATATGATAAAGAATAGACCCGGGGTCGTAGATTTCACTAGTGGCTTCTCTCGAGAAATAGCATACGGTACGTAAACAAATTACTGTTGGGCAATTGATAGAATATTGAATAATTATGATGATATCCAAGGCAATGATCATTGTATAGGCATCACGTCCAAGATTAATAGACCGACTCCTGCCTGCATCTACTACTATTACCCCACACATTGACCGCTATCCAGCAGGCATCTAGTGTATTAAGTTCATGGAGAAACGGACTAATGCAATACGAACGATGACATGATGTAGACGAGATCTATTCATGTAGGAATAGCCCCATCTTGTTATCCTTAATAGCAATGATACATGCCTGTCTCGCTGCCCTTCTGTCACTGGGAAAGAACACCGCACGATCGAACCCATCACAAAGAACCTCTTTCCATGGCAAGAAAAATCGATCTAGTTGGCCTAAACCAAAGATTCGAAGAAGAAATACGAGGCTATAAATAATCATGCATATAAGAGATCAAAGAAGATTCATATAATATTCATGGATATAGATCTGATCATAAACTCAAAGTTCATCGGATCACAACAAACACACCACAAAAAAGATTTACATCAAATAGATCTCCAAGAGACCATTGTATTGAGAATCAAAAGAGAGAGGAAGCCATCTAGCTACTTCCTACGTACCCATAGGTCTATGGTGGACTACTCACGCATCATCGGAGAGGCGCCAATGAGGATGATGAACCCCTCCGTGATGGTGTCTAGATTGGATCTCGTGGTTCTGGAACTTGCGGCGGCTGGAATTGTGTTTCGTCGACTCCCCTAGGTTTTCTGAAATATTTGGGAATTTATAGGGTGAAGAGGCGGTGCAGGGGGGCTCTGTGGGGGGCACAACCCCCTGGACGCGCCCTGGTGGGTTGTGCTCACCACGAGCCTCCCCTATGGTACTTTCTTAGCCCACTGGGTGTCTTCTGGTCCAGAAAAAATCTCCAAAAAAGTTTCGCTGCATTTGGACTCCGTTTGGTACTGATATTCTGGAAGTAAAAAACAAGCAAAAAACAGCAACTGGCACTGGGCACTATGTCAATAGGTTAGTCCCAAAAAATGACATAAAGTTGTTATAAAATGAATATAAAACATCCAAGAAATGATAATATAACAGCCTGGAACAAGCAAAAGTTATAGATACGTTGGAGACGTATCAAACAACCAATGCATTATTTGATTGACAGGCACATATGTTCAAGAATTACATAACCATAAAATAAAGAATGATGAACCACGGTTGTATACTTGTACTATTAAAGACGGTAAAGAAAGAGGCGAAATACATTCTGGTTGCTGCAAAGGTGAAGCGGAATGCCCATATTGTGCCCTCCTCCATGCAGAAGGGGTGCACGACTCTAGTCCAACCCCTTGGGATGGACGACCGCCCATCCTTCACTATCTTCATTAACATATCTAGATAGTCATCGTGTTCTGGTAGAAATACTTTAACCTTTGCATGCCCACCAATCATGTAGTTTGAGAGGTAATGTTGAATAAACTGTTTTGGGAACCACTGCAGAGGAAAAAGATTTAGAAGTTGTCATCTAACACAAGTCATTATGGGCAGTAAAAAGAAGGCTGTTGAGTTCTTACTTACCATCCTGCAGTTCGCTGTTGTCTTGGATAAAGTGTAAACAAATAGTTTAATTGCCATGTTTTCACGCATTTTACTAACAATCTTTATCAGCTTCTTCACTTGATGCTGGTTCATCAATATCACATTGCCCCATACGCAAAAAGGGTTGAAGCGCGGATCTTTACCAATGACATATGTACCTAAAAGCACCAAGTTAATATTAGATGTTAAACAGCAATTGCACAATGATGAAGTACAACACTTCCTCTGTCCCATTATATAATATCTTATAACATCCAATATATTCACATATTGGATGAATTATCATCTTATATTATGGGTTGGAGGGAGATTATTGCATTTTTACAAATTATCGGCCAATGAACTGTAGTTAACTGTTGTTGTGTTGTTGTTGTTGTTGCTGCTCTTCTATGTATATCTAGACATCATCAGAACATTAAGGTAACACTTGTTCTGGGTAAAAATGGGCAAAAATACGATAATTAGGCATATTTAGTTTTTACTTGCATAGTTAATTATAATGTATAGTAGTAATGTCGGTATATCTTTGATTGTTGTATGTTGGATATCTTTGTTTGTTGTGTGTTAGTTATGTCTACAACAGTCACCAAATAAAAAGTGAGCATGCCAAATATTGTGCTTGCCATTTCTTGTAAGTTGGCCATGACTAAATATGTTACCATATTTCATGAATTAGTTTATATAAACTTCATCAGAAGTTTTGGCCGCCACTCCTCTCCCCGGGCGCCACCCCCGCCTTGCCCAGCTCTGTCGAGTGAGTAGGAACAACTAGTCATCCTATACACGACATGTGTGAGCAGGGCGGCCTCGAGATCATGTCCTCCAAACGCATGAACATTGCCCTCCTGACACGCTGGCTGTGGCGGATTGCGAATGGGGAGGGCGGTCTCTGGCCGCACATCATTTGAAACAAATACCTTCGCGGTTAGCCAGGGGCATTCTGCCAGCGTCTGGTGGCTCCCAGTTCTAGCGGTGCGTCATCCAGCCGCTTTCGGTCCTTCACATTGGGACCTCTATTGTTGTTGGCTCCGGTGCGTCCACCTTGAGATACCTGATGGTTATGTTATGGATGGGGAGATAGCTAGGGAAATCCTTGCTTGTAATGATAGAGATGATGTTAAGAAATTACGAGTAAGCTGAAAGAAAAGTCTATGATAGCAAGAATGAAATATGATCCTAAGTTTGCTACTTCTTGAAAGTGCGTTATATCGACTAGAGGGGGGGTGAATAGGCGATTTTTATGAATTCTTCACTGAGGAATTTGCCGGTGAGGAAATTCCTTAGCGAAGAACTACTTGCGTGAAGAAGTACTCGAAGTAAGCATAAGAGAATGCGGGCATGGTCATCATGATGAAATGAAGACAAACAAAGAGTACAGAAAGCGTAAACACAGGATAACACAAGATGAAGACAAACAGACTGAAGAAATTGAATCGAGGAAATTTAGAAAGTCTTGATCAAAGTCTTCAAACACAGATATGAATGAACACTCAACACAAAGAATGAGGAAATGAAAGGGTTGAGGAAATAGAACCGATTAGGTTGGTGAAGACAATGATTTGGTAGACCAGTTCCAACTGCTGTCTCGGTTGTACGTCTGGTTGGAGCGGTGAGTATTTAAACTCGAGGACACATAGTCCCGGACACCCGATCGTGAGCACGCAGCTCAGGACACCAAGTCCTCACCGTATTCTCCTTGAACTAAGGTCACACAGACCTCGTCCCATCACTCGTGGTAAGTCTTCAGGCGACTTCCAAACCTTCACAGACTTGGTCACTCGGCGATCCACAATTCCTCTTGGATGCTATAGACCATGACGCCTAACCGTCTGGAAGAAGCACATTCTTCAAAGGTAACAAGCGTCGGATCCACGCAGGATCAATCTCTTCAGTGATGCTCAATCACTTTGGGTTTGTAGGGGTTTGGTTTTTGGGTTTTTCCTCACTTGATGATTTTCTCTCAAAGTCCTCGGAGGATGGGTTGCTCCCAAATGACAAGTGTCAAGTTTCTCTCGGAGCAGCCAACCAGCTAGTGGTTGTAGGGGCGGCTATTTATAGCCTAGGGAGCAGCCCGACATGATAAGACATAAATGCCCTTCAATGATATGACCGTTAGGTGGATAGATATTTTGGGACAGCTGGCGCGCAGCACAGCAACGGTCGGAAATTTGACTCTCAAATTCCTCAGGGCTATCATGTTCCTCGTAGGCAATCCGACCATGGCGAATTCCTAACTCCTCGGCCAGAACAAATTCCTCAAATAATGTAAGAACTTCGTCTATGTCATCAAGAAATTGACTGAATCGTATGAGATTTCCAAAGGCTTCACTCAAGGGATTGGTAGGTGTAGGATTTTGAGTTGAGCATCACATGGAAATTTTTCCTTAGTATTTCCTCGACCCCTTTAACAAAGACGGTGTTTCCTATGAATCAAGAAAGAGAAAACGAAACTACGAAAACAAAAGTCTTCACGCTTCATGTTCCTCAAATGAATACCAAGTCTTCAAGGTAACACCAATTTCTTCAATTTCAAAGTCTTCAGAAAGTCTTCTGAATATCAAAGTCTTCATCGAAGAACTTCATTTTTGGGGTCGACTTTCACTTGTAAATATCAAACTCCTCATAGACTTATAGATCTGTGTACACTCATAAACACATTAGTCCCTTAACCTATAAGTCTTCAATACACCAAAATCACTAAGGGGCACTAGATGCACTTACAATCTCCCCCTTTTTGGTAATTGATGATAATATAGGTTAAGTTTTCAACAGGGATAAACATATGAAGTGTAAATACTGATGTTGAGGAATTTGATTGCAAGATATAGAAGAACTCCCCTTGAAGATGTGCATAGTGAGGAATTTGCTTTTGAGGCAGTGCACATTTGAAGAGTTGAATCATGGAGATCTCCCCTATATCTTGTAATTCATACACGCATTTGACATATAATATGAAGAATTTGAAATGCATGATGAAATATGGTGCTTGATGAAATTCAGCATGCGTGCGATAACATTAATGAGGAACAAGCATGCAAAATAACGCATCAAGAGTATCAGAGCATAGTGCTAGAGCACAGTGCATCAAAAGTATCAGAGCACCATCGGGTTTAAGATTACAACTCGATCCAATAAAAGTTTCAGAAGAACGAGAGTTGTAACTTAACAAAAAAATGCCCATATAATAGACCCGTTTGAATACTAACTCAAATTTCTCCCCCTTTGTCATCGAATGACCAAAAGGATCGAAACTGAGGACTAACGCCCCTGAAGAATTTCAAGTTGATGAAGGAGCGCCAGCGTTGTTGGGGTCGGTTGTCGTAGTAGGGCCTGCCGCAGTGTCGTCCAAGTCTTCATTTTCATTAGTGTCTCGTGATGAAGAATAGGAGCTGGCCACCAAGGAAGGAACTTTGACCTTCTTGTATTTCTTCGGAGGACGTGCAGACTAGTCAAATTCTTCCTTGAGACCCATTGTCGTCAGTTCTTCCGCGCTGTAGACATTAGAAAGAACAGCCCAGGTGCGTTTGAAGGTTTCATGGAGGTAGTAGTGATTTTTCTTCACTGCATTGTGTGTAGAGGTCATGTTGTGAAGAATTGAACCAAACTGGCGCTTAACCCATTTATGATTGCGATCAACCTTCTGATGAAGACTGAGGAGTAACTCACGATCAGTCATCACCCCAGGTGCTTTGTGGCTTGAGGACTTTGCTTGGCCGAGGTATTTGGCGAGTAATCATGTGTGGCAGAGTCATCATTGGTGGAGTAGGATGCAGCTTTGGCGGCTGTCCATCCAATGGACGAGTGCCTTCATCGATCACAGCAGCTTGCCTTGCCCTTGTCATAAGCTGAGGTAAATGTCCGCTTGAGGACTTAAATCGGGGCAAGTAGCTGCGGTGGTTCAGAGTATCAGCCTTGTAATTGAGTGAAGACCTTGTCCTGATGAATCTCATTATCCAAGGCGCATAAGGCTTTAGCTCAAATGGTGACATAGCAATGTTTGCGAGAGTCCTCATGAAGAAATCATGGAAGTTGACGGGAACGCCATGAATGATATTGAAAAGCATATTCTTCATGATGCCAACGACTTCTTCATCATTTGAGTCGTGGCCTTTGATAGGACTCATTGTCTTCGTCAGAATTCGATAGACAGTCCGAGGCACATACAATAATTCCTTGACGAGGAATTTGGTTCTTGGGGCCTGCCCTGGCTTCAAAGGCTTCATCAGCACTTGCATATAGTGATTTGAAAGCTCAGGTTCGTTGTAGATACAACGAGCACCATCAAGTGGAAGACTGAGTGGTAGAGCACGAAGCAATTCGATTCTTTGGTGCCTTGTAGTGAGTATTTTCAGACATCGATCTAACACCCATGAGTTCACGTCTTGGCGTCTCCGGTGATGTGCAGCGTTGCATAGAATTGAAGAATGAGTTCTTCATTCCAATCACAGATGTCAAGCAGAAATTCGTAAGTCCTGCATCGTGAAGAACACTGAGGACTGGCTCGAAGCCTGGCAGAGACTCCATGTCCACATGAGGAATATGTGCATGATCGAAGACTTTGTCTTTGTTGAAGAGCACTGAGAAATAGAAATTGGCTTGACTGGCAGTCCAGAAACGCCTTTTCCTTATGCGAGCAGAATCATATGGATTGTAATTAGTGAAGAATACGTGCTCGCCGAAGAAATCTTCAGCCTTGAACTTTTGCTTTGTTGAGAAGGGATTCTTTGGCTTTGGCAGTGGAGTGTCAGTGAGTTGCATCACGACCTCTGGAATCGCAATCTCAGGTTCTTCATGCCGAGGAATTTCTTGTTCCTCTCTGGTGCAGTCGAGGATCAGCAAGAAGCAGTTCATCGGCTTAGTGGCTGGAATTTCTTCATGGATGGATGAAGTGGGATGAGTTTCTTGAGCCCATTTGAACTGTTGGAGCAGGGACCGAGGAATCTGTTGAATTGGGGTGAAGAGTGGAGAATTTGGATCTTGACTTTCCCAAAAGTCATCGCTCATCACCGGCGTTGTGCTTCCAATATCCACATCTTCTTCAATTTCCTCAACACCGGCCTCTTCGGTATGTGAACCGAGGCATAGGCGAGGAAATGATTGGGGTTGAAGGGATTGCTTCCACTTCAATTTCTTCATCAATCTGCTTTCTGACAAGCGGCAGAATGATCTTCTTCATCAGATCCGCTTGGGATCTCATAATCTTCACCAAAAGGAACAAGGTCCTTTGATGGAATTGAGGAAATTGGAACAGCATCAATAGGATTTTCAAAGGAGCTGGTCATTGGCTTCATTTTCTTCGCGGCGAAAATTTGACCTTGGTGATGCTTTCCGTTTCTTCACCGCAGCTCGTTCTGCAGCCTTGGTCTTCTTCACGTCGAGGCGAGATGGAAGAATTGGAGTTGGTGTTGGCGCAGGAGGAGCCGAGGAATCTGGTTGATTTTCCTCAGCGCAATCGCTGCAGCTTGCCTGACTTGTTCGCTTTCTTCAGCGCACCACTAGTGGATGCCCCAACAATTTCTTCAGCGGCTGGAATGGGATCATCAGCCCTGGAACTAGCATTGTCTTCAGCAGCCTGAACTTCATCAGCGGTGCTGGCATGTTCTTCAGTCTGCTGAGCTGAGGCTCCAGCCTAAGGAGTTTCATGTTGCGTTGGGGCAGCAACATTGGTGAACTTCTTCATCAGGTTGACGACTCTGACTTTGGCTCCTTGCCAATCAGCATAATATGAGTCAAATTTGTCGTTGAGGGCTTTGATGTCAGCCTGCATCTTGATAAGTTCTTCAGTTGTCATCTTGACAACGTTTTTCTTCAGCAGTTTCTCCTTTCTGTACTGCGATTTCTTGATCTCTTTGGCCGTATCAAATTTCCATTTCTCCTCTTGGATGAAATGAGTTAGCATGTGACTTTGGCCAGGTGTCAACTTGAAGTCAGGCATAGGAGTGTTTGGGTCCTTGTGCCAGAGATCAATGTAGTCTAGGATCGCTCTTGGATCCAACAGCAGTGGCACAGGTGTGCCTTTGGCTCTAGCGGCCCTTTCTTGGCGGTCTCTGATGATTTCCGCAAGTTCATCATCATCAACCTCATCATCTTCAGGTGGCTCTTGGAAGGCGACCTGTTTCTTCTTGGGACTTGGCCGAGGACCTCGTCCAGCTGTGGCCTTAGTCTTCAGCAGAGTCGGGCCAGATGAAGAATTTGGTGCGGTGAGGAACTTCTTTGAAACACCGAGGCAATGGAGATGCCATGCAGTCCTTTGGCACGTTGCCGGATGCAGTCTGTGTGAGGACTTTGTCGAAACTGGCTGAGGACTTTGTAGGAGCAAATGAGGACTTGGGAGGAGCAGGAGCAGCATGAGGAATTGGCCGTGAGGGCACAAATGAGAACTTGGCCGTGAGGGCACTTTGTTGGTGAAGCACTTGGCTTGTGTGCGGGCATCTTTACCATAGATTTTCTTGGCTTGACAGAGGCCTCGATGGCAGCAGCGATGGCAGAGTCCTCATTAAATTTCCTCACAGCCTCATTGGCTTGTCTTGCCAATTTGGCTTGGCGCTTGGCCCATTCTTCAGAAAGTCCTCACCACGCTTGATCTTTGGTGGGGTCGACTTCTTGACCAGTGCCAATGGAGCTCTTGGGCATGGAGGATTGAGAGCGAATTTCTTCATGTACTTTGGAGTTACATATCTGTACTCCCTCCATTCCCTTGCCCATCTCCTTTCAATCCTTTGAATGCGCACCTTGCGCTGATTTTTGTTTTCTTTGCCGAACTCGGCTTCATCAGGTGTGCAATAATCAGCATATATTTCCTCAGGGATCTCAAACACAGTCATGACCTCAGGCCTCTTTCCTCCTTTCTGTGGCTTCTTTCCTTCTGCCATATTCTTCAGGTGAGGAATTTGAACAAACGAATTCTCTGAAGAAGTATGCAACTTTTCTTCGAGGAACGCTGCAAATGAGTTAAGTTGATGAGAACCTAGTGATTCAGCGGCGGACATGAGTACCGTGAACAGTATAGTTGCGAGGAATTTGGAGAGGTCATATGCGTTCTCGTAAGGTTTTTCAAAAGAACTAGTTTGAGGAATTTGACCAGATGAGCCTTGAAGAATTTCACTAAGCGATCTTTGTCTTAGGTTCCAGAGTTGTATAGATCGAGGATCCACACAATTGAGGAATCTTGAAGAAAATCATTTCTTAGAGAAATGAATCAAGAGCATATTTTGTTTGAGGTGTTCATATGTGTGAAGATTTGAAGAATAAACACCTTTGAAGATTTTCAGGAAGGTTTGAGAATCAAAGCGAGTAATAAAAGTAACTTTTAATTACCCGAAGTGAAGAACACGAGGAACTGAGAAGAACAGATGGGAAGTTCGTCACGTTAGATCTTCCACGCCCTAACTTGGCGGAGGAAGACAACTACGGCGGCGGCGGAGTGAAGATTTCATGGTCGGGCGCGAGTACGTCGGCGACGAGGTCGAGGCAGTGAAGCTTTTCCTCACCGGCGACGATGGAGTAGCGGCGACGCTAGGGTTTGAGAAGCTCGGGCGAGAGAGAGCGGTCGAGCGGAGTAAAGGAAGTAAGGAAGGGGAGAGGGGGTATATATAGCCACGGTGAAAAACTGTTCGCCCGAAGATTTGGGACGAACGTGCCCCTGACCCTTCTCATTCGCTTGACATGTGTCACCCACGTACTGAGAAGTGGAGATTGTGTTAGATCGTGGGTGAATAGATAAGTCTATCGTGGAATGCGGAACGGTTTGAGCGGCAAAGCCGAAAATTTGGATAAGATAAGTAAAAAGTTCCGTTCGCAATTTCTTCAGCTGACAAAGACACAGTGAAGATTTTGAACGAGTTTCAAATAGAACGCACATGAAGAATTTGTGAATAGATTGGGTTGAGTATAGCATAGAGGGGGAAGGGTCCGATCACATTCACTTAGCAGAAAAAGCGACTTGAAGAAATAGCCATAAGTGAATGATGTCGAGGACATAAACCAATATATATATATATATATATATATATATATATATATATATATAGCTAATGAAGAAAAACGACGGAAACAGTGAAGATTTTGAAAAGTTGAAGAATTTGAAAAACTGAAGAATTTCAAAAACTGAGGAAAAACTCAAATTGAAGATTTTCAACTTTGGTGGTGGCGTGACCCACCATATAAGAATGATGATTTCAGACACCATGTACAATTGTCGTAGGGTTCTAAGAATCAAATTCTTCGTTAATTTCTTCACACTTAGAGTGTTATTCTTCATTGATTGAAGAAAAACGTTTCTTCATGTGTTGCACATCTAAGTCATCAACTTTGCATAAGTGTCAGGATGTGTGTCCTTTTAGAAGAACATTCGAAGATTCTAAGATATTTAGCTCACACCGCAACTTGCTAAATCTCTTCTCATCCAAGTGCTTTGTGAAGATATCGGCTAGTTGTTCTTCAGTCTTCACATGCTAGATGGAGATGTCGCCCTTCAACACATGATCACGAAGAAAATGATGACGAATTTGAATGTGCTTTGTCTTCGAGTGCTGAACTGGGTTGTGAGCAATCTTGATGGCACTCTCATTGTCACAATGAGAGAGGCACATTCTTCACGTTGATACCGTAGTCCTTGAGAGTTTGCTTCATCCACACAATTGAGCACAACAAGAGCCAGCAGTAATGTATTCAGCTTCCGCAGAGAAGCGGTGATACGCAGTTCTGTTTCTTCGAGGACCAAAAGACCAAATATCGTCCGAGGAAATGACAAGTACCAGATGTTGACTTGCGGTCCACACGATCACCAGCATAGTCAAAGTCAGAATATCCAATGAGATCAAAAATAGAGCCCTTGGGGTATCATAATCCTAGTGTTGGTGTGTGAGCTAGATATCGAAGAATATGCTTCACAGCCTTATGGTGTGATTCCTTCGGTGTAGCTTGAAATCGGGCACACATGCAAACACTAAGCATTATATCTGGCCTAGATGCACATAAGTACAATAAAGAACCAATCATGGAGCGGTATACCTTGTGATCAAGTCAATACCATTTTCATCGGTTGCATAGATGACCATTTGTGGGCATAGGAATTTTGACACCTTTGCAATCTTGCATGCGAATTTCTTCAGGACATCTTTGAGGTATTTCTCCTGAGATATGAATATGCCATTGTGTTGTTGACGAATTTGAAGACCTAAGAAGAATTTCAACTCTCCCATCATAGACATTTGATATTCTTCACTCATCATATAGGCAAATTCATCACTATAACATTGGTCAAGATGTACCAAAGATAATATCATCAACATATATTTGGCACACAAATAGTTCACCATCATATGATTTAGTAAAGAGAGTAGGGTCGAGTGAACCGGGTGTGAAGCCATTCTTCACGAAGAATTCCTTCAATGTATCATACCACGCCTGGGGGCCTGCTTTGAGACCATAGAGGGCCTTGTTGAGTCTCAAGACTTTGTCGAGGATTCTTTGGATCTTCAAAACACGGGGTTGAGCAACATATACTTCTTCCTCAAGCTTACCATTGAGGAATGCACTTTTACATCCATTTGATATAAAGTGATATTATGATGGTTAGCATAAGCAAATGTCTGTGAATAGCCTCAAGTCTAGCAACAAATTGCAAAAGTTTCATCGAAATCAATTCCTTCAACATGTGTGTAGCCTTGAGCTACAAGTCGTGCCTTATTCCTCACCACAAGGCCATTTTCATCTTGCTTGTTGCGGTAGATCCACTTTGTGCCAATGATATTATGCTTGCGAGGCTCTCGACGTTTGACCGGTTCGAGACATTGTTGAGCTCGAATCGATGTAATTCTTCTTGCATGGCCTGAATCCACTCAGGCTCCAGAAATGCTTCATCTACCTTAGTGGGCTCTGTGATAGAGACAAAAGCATAGTGCCCACAAAAGTTAGATATATGTGAAGCTTTTGAGCGTGTGAGAGGACCTCGCGCTTCAATGTCATCGATGATCTTATCAACTTGCACTTCTTTTGCAACGCGAGGATGAGCTGGTTGTCGTCGAGGAATTTGATCATTTTCCTCAGCACCATTGTCTTGACATTATCTTCAGTGCATCAGCTCGACGTTCTTCGCAGACAGGAATGAATTCTCCACAGATTCTTCAAGATGGGAATGACATCCTCAGTTGCCTTGAACTTGATAGATTCCCCAGGAGCTGGTTCATCTAACACAGAAGGTAGGTGCTCTCTTTGCGAGCCATTAGTTTCATCGAACCGCACATCTACAGTATCAACAATCTTGTGAAGAGCGATGTTGAAGACTCCGTAGGTGTGCGAGTCCTTTCCATACCCAAGCATAAAACCTTCATGTGCTTTCGGTGCAAATTTAGAACTGTGATGAGGATCTCTAATCCAGCATTTAGCACCGAAGACTTTGAAATAACTCACATTGGGTTTCTTGTCAGTGAGAGTTCATAGGCAGTCTTCTTGAAGAATTTGTGAAGATACACTCTGTTGATGATGTGGCACGCGGTATCAATTGCATCAATCCAAAAACGACTAGGCGTTTTGTATTCATCAAGCATAGTGCGAGCCATCTCAACAAGAGTTCTGTTCTTGCGCTCCACGACGCCATTTTGCTGAGGAGTATAGGGAGCAGATAACTCACGAGTAATACCAAGTTCATCAAGATAGGCATCAAGACCGGAATTCTTGAACTCAGTTCCATTGTCACTCCTGATGTGTCTGATCTTCACACCAAAGTTAGTTGAAGCCCTCGAGGAAAATCGCTTTGAAGACTTCCTGCACTTCATTTTTGTAAGTAACAATGTGTACCCATGTGTAACAAGAGTAATCATCAACAATAACAAAGCCATATAGAGATGCATCATTAGTGACAGCTGAGTAATGATTAGGACCAAAGAGGTCCATGTGAAGCAATTCAAGGGACGAGTAGTGGTCATGATAGTCTTTTTGGATGCTTGGCCTTGGTCATTTTTCCAGCTTCACAGGCTCCACACAAGTGATCCTTGAGGAATTTGACATTCTCAATGCCAATGACATGCTTCTTCTTTGCAAGCGTGTGCAAATTCCTCATGCCTACGTGACCAAGTCGCCGATGCCATAGCCAGCCTTCTGAAGCTTTTGCAAGTAGACACACGGCTGGTTGTGGTAATCAGAGAAATCAACAATATACAAGTCTCCTCTCCTAAAGCCTTCAAGACTTTGGAATTGTCGACTTCCATAATCACAACACAACGATACTTGCCAAAGATAACAACCATATCAAGATCACAAAGCATTGAGATTGACATGAGGTGTATCCTAAGGACTCAACAAGCATGACTTTGTCCATGTGTATGTCCTTAGAGATCGCAACCTTACCAAGACCCAAGACTGATTTTTGCCTTTGTCAGCAAAGATGATATGCTTCAGATGTGACGGTGATAAGGGAGTATCCATCAATAGATTCTTGTCACCGGTCATGTGATTTGTACATCCACTATCGAGGACCCACTCATTGGCTTTGGGTTGATCATCCTGCAGATGAATTAGTGCAACTTACGATCTCATATACTTCATCGATGAAGAATATGATATCAATTTCATCGATGAATTTCATCCGCAAAGATTATATGATAAGCGGTATGAGGACGTGTGAAATGAAAGTTCATTTCTTCATGATTAGCCTCAAGGCCCTTTCAGCATTTTTGTCGTGCCCCAAAGAAATTCTTCAGACGTTAAAGCACGCCCGAGGCCCGACCTCGCAGAAGAGATTACTTCTTTTCTTCACCACCTACATCTGAAGGGGTGGCAAAGAGTTCATCACTCATGCGAGCTCCATATGAGAATAGTGGCATAGAGGCCAATCCATTTCGTTTCACATAAGAGGGGTTAGGGTAAACATATGAATAAGGCAGAAATTCTTCGAGGACTTATGAACATATTGGTTTGAAGAATAATGCACATATTCATAGCCCTTAGCTCTACCCTCGTAAGCAGAGTTGTTAGCACGATGATAATCATATGAGGACTTTGATCCTTTTGAGGAATTTGATCCACGTGAGGAATTTGGTCCGTATGAGGACTTGGATCCATATGAAGAATTTGGTCCATATGCAGAATTTGATCTGGGGTTCCTATTCTTCACAGGTGGTGTCATGAGGACATTCACCTGAAGACTTTCAAGGCACTTCTTGGGAACCCAGATTTTCTTCATAGGGGAACCATTCCTGCGATTAGTGCCAACATATCTAGCAAATACTTCACCATTCTGATTTTTGAACAGTTTATAGTTGAGTCAAATGACTCATCAAGAGAATGAGGAGATTCGCATGTAAAGCCGGATAAGTTAGATGGATGAACTGGAGTTCCCTTTGCAGCAACCCATGAGGTTTTGGGGGTACCGCTCGGGCTTCCAATATGTTCCACCAAAGATTGAGTTTCCTCTCAAAGGCAATACCCTCTTTCCTAGGGTTCTGTTGAGGATCTGCTTTTAAGCACTTCACAAATAGGCTGATGCCCTTTGAGTCTTTTGTACATGCTGTCATGTACAATTCCTTCAGCCCTGCATCGTCAAGGTGATACTAGCAATGTCCTCGGATGAGGAATTAGTGATAGCAGAGGCAGGTGAAGAATTTGTAACAGTTGAAGCATTTGAACATTCGGTGAAGAATTAGCGATTCACGCTCAATGCACTTTAAGCATGGAGGAACAAATTCTTCACGAGAAGCGTTTATTTGTTGAGCAAGTAATGAATCGCGCTCTTACGAAGATCTTCATAACTCACTCTTAGCTTCTCAAGATCTTGCTTTCTTTGAAGAAATTCATAAGAAAGTTTCTCGTGATCAGACAAGAGAGTGTTATGATGACCTTGAAGGCTGTCAAACCTAGACTGAAGTCTCAAGATTTTCACCGGGGCTTTAGTGCGATCCATTTCTTCACCTAACATATCATCACTTTTATCTAGCATGTTTTGAACCTTTTCCAAGGCATGTTAGTTATTTGGTGGCAATACAAACAAGCTTGGTATAGCTAGGTTCAATATCATCATCAGATTCATCATCATCAGATTCATCATCACTATACTCGGATGAGGAACATTCGGTTACCCTGTCACCCTTTGCCATGAGACATGATGCAGAAGATGATGATTCTGGTTCGAAAGCCATCGTTTTGAGAGATTCCTTGAAGTCCTCAAGCCAAGGATCATGACGGGTTCGATGACCTTCATAGACGTCGGAGATTCGGTCCCAGATAAGCTTCGCATTGCAAAGATGCATAATGCGCTTGAATTCATCTCTAGAAAGGCAGGAACAGATGATGTCATTCGCCATGATATCAAGACGAGTGTACTTGCGAATATCATCTGCCTTCGCCGTTTTGCATAGATCGGTAAGACCAATTTCAGTGACGGTCCACAGCTCGCTGTCCATTGCCATGAGGCGCTTCCTCATCATGGCCTTCCACTTGGGATAATCAAGACCGTTAAAGATAGGACATGTCACTTTCTTCATACCTGCGGTCGACATAACTAAAACTCCAGGTGGTTAAACCAAAATAACACAGAACAAGGGAGTACCTTGCTCTGATACCAATTGAAAGTGCGTTATATCGACTAGAGGGGGGGTGAATAGGCGATTTTTATGAATTCTTCACTGAGGAATTTGCCGATGAGGAAATTCCTTAGCGAAGAACTACTTGCGATGGAATAAGTACTCGAGTAAGCATAAGAGAATGCGGGCATGGTCATCATGATGAAATGAAGACAAACAAAGAGTACAGAAAGCGTAAACACAGGATAGCACAAGATGAAGACAAACAGACTGAAGAAATTGAACTGAGGAAATTGAGAAAGTCTTGAGTCAAAGTCTTCAAACACAGATATGAATGAACACTCAACACAGTAATGAGGAAATGAAAGGGTTGAGGAAATAGAACCAGTTAGGTTGGTGAAGACAATGATTTGGTAGACCCGGTTCAAGCCTTTGTCTCGGTTATGCGTCTGGTTGGAGCTTTGAGTATTTAAACTCGAGGACACAGTCCGGACACCCGGTCGGCCGAAAGCACGCAGCTCAGGACACCAAGTCCTCACCGTATTCTCCTTGAACTAAGGTCACAGAGACCTCGTCCAATCACTCGTGGTAAGTCTTGAGCGACTTCCAAACCTTCACAGACTCGGTCACTCGGCGATCCACAATTCCTCTTGGATGCTCTAGACCATGACGCCTAACCGTCTGGAAGAAGCACAGTCTTCAAAGCTAACAAGAGTCGGATCCATGCAGGATCAATCTCTTCATTGATGCTCAATAACTTAGGGTTTTTAGTGGTTTGGTTTTTTTGTATTTCCTCACACGATTATTTTCGCTCAAACTCCTCGTAGGATGGGTTGCTCTCAAATGACAAGTGTCAAGTTTCTCTCGAGCAGCCAACCAGCTAGTGGTTGTAGGGGCGGCTATTTATAGCCTAGGGAGCAGCCCGACATGATAAGACATAAATGCCCTTCAATGATATGACCGTTAGGTGGGTAAGATATTTTGGGACAGGTGGCCAAGAAGATAGCAACTGCCGGAAATTTGACTCTCAAATTCCTCAGGGCTATCATGTTCCTCCTTTGTGTAGGCAATCCGCATTGGCGAATTCCTAACTCCTCGGTCGAACAAATTCCTCGTGCCGAGAAGAACTTCGTCTCACATCCTTTGAAGAAATTGACTGAATCGTATGAGATTTCCAAAGGCTTCACTCGAAGGGATTGATAGGTGTAGGATTTTGAGTTGAGCATCACATGGAAATTTTTCCTTAGTATTTCCTCGACCCCCTTTAACGGTACGGTGTTTCCTATGACTCAAGAAAGAGAAAAACGAAACTACGAAAACAAAAGTCTTCACGCTTCATGTTCCTCAAATGAATACCAGTTCTTCAAGGTCACACCAATTTCTTCACTTTCAAAGTCTTCAGAAAGTCTTCAGGATATCAAAGTCTTCAGTCGAAGAACTTCATTTTTAGGGGTCGACTTTCACTGTAAATATCAAACTCCTCATAGACTTATAGACCTGTGTACACTCATAAACACATTGGTCCCTTAACCTATAAGTCTTCAATACACCAAAATCACTAAGGGGCACTAGATGCACTTACACTTCTCCTATATTTGTTACCATAAGAATTACGAATTCTCTATTGATCCTGAGTTAATTACTTTGGTTGAATCTGATCCTTTTCATGGTTATGAATTTGAAACTGTTGTGACACACCTTACTAAACTGATGGTATAGCCACCCTATTCGCTCATGAGGAAAACATTCGCTACTACTATATTCTTAAGTTGTTTCCTTTCTCATTAAAGGGCGATGCTAAAAATGGTTTAATACCCTTGCTCCTAGTTGTGTGCATAGTCCCCAGGATATGATATATTACTTCTCTGGGGTTTTTTCTTGCTCATAAACAACAAGCTGCCTTACAAGAAATATTTAACTTTGTGCAAATTGAAGAAAAGAATCTCCCTCAATCTTGGGGGAGGCTTATCCAATTACTTAATGCTTTGCCTGATCATCCTCTTAAGAAAAATGAAATACTTGATATCTTTGATAAGGGACTAACCGATGCTTCTAGGGACTACCTAGATAGTTGTGTTGGTTGTGTTTTCAGGGAACGAACTGTTGAAAAGGCAGAAGAACTATTGAATAATATATTGAGAAAATCCAATGGTTGGACACTTCCTGAACTACCGCCTAAAACAACTTCAAAGAAGAGAGGTATTTCGTTCCTCGGTCCTGAAGATATGCAAGAGGCAAAAAAATCTATGAAAGAAAAGGGTATTAAAGCTGAAGATGTTAAGAATTTACCACCTATTGAAGAAATACATGGACTCAATGCCCCGACACAGATAGTAGAGGTAAATTCTCTTATTAGATTTGATGAAGGTGATATTCCTTATAATAAATCTTCTAGTCAATGCCTCGATGAATTTGATAATTACATTGTTAAGCAAGAACACTTCAATATGTATGTTAAGAATCAATTGAAATAGAATGTTATCATGATTGATCGCTTGAGTGACTTGGTGTTTAGAATTGCTAATGATGTTAAAGGTCTAGGTAAACATGCATCCATGATTCATACCCAGTTAGAATGAATCGCTAAGTCACAGAATGATTTGCTTAATGAGATGAATAATAAAATGAATGATAATGTTGTTGGGGTAATGACTAGAGGAGGTAGAATGACTCAGGAGGCTCTGTATTCTGAAGGTCGTCCCAAAAGAATTGAGCAAGATTCTTAGAGAATTAATATTGACGTGTCTAGTTCATCTAAGAAGAAAAAAAAAGAAAAATGATAGAACTTTGCATGCTTCTAGTGGATAGAAAAACCTTAGAATAGTAATGATGTTTCTATTTCTGATGCTGAGACACAATCTGGTAATGAACATCCACCAAGTGATGATGTTAATAATAATGACATTCATGTTGATGATAAAGAACCTGATAATGATGTAGAAATAAAACCTATTGTTGATCTTGATAACCCACCTCCTAAAAACAAAAAATATGATAAAAGTAATTTCATTGCTAGAAAACATGGTAAGGAAAGATAACCATCGGTTCAGAAAACCATGCCTGTTCCTACTAAACCACCAAAAAATAAGGACAAGGAGGATTTTGAGCGCTTTGTTGAAATGCTTAGACCTGTTTTTTTGCGCACTCGCTTCACTGATATTTTGAAAATGCCTCCATATGCTAAATACATGAAAGATATTGTCACTAATAAAAAAAAGATACCTGAAGCTGAAATTTCCACCATGCTTGCAAATTCTTGTTTTAAGGGTGGATTACCTAAGAAGCTAGGAGATCCAGGAATACTTACCATACATTGCTCAATTAAAAGAAGTTATGTCAGTGACTTGGGAGCCGGTGTTAGTGTTATGTTTTTCTCTTCATATAGAAGACTTCATTTGAATAAACTCACACCTACTAAAATATCTTTGCAAATGACTGATAAATCAACAGCTATACCTATCGGTATTTGTGAGGATGTGCCTATTGTAGTTGCAAATGTTACTATCTTAACGGACTTTGTTATTCTTGATATGCTCGAGGACGACAACATATCGATTATTGGTAGACCCTTTTTGAATAATGCAAGTGTTGTTACTGATTGCAACAAAAGAAATGTCACTTTTCATGTTAGTGGTAATGAGCATACAATTTATTTTCCGAAGAAATGAAGTTCGGTGAATGGTATCAATTGTATTGAAAAGGTTTCGAAAATCACTATTGGAGGTTTCAAATTCCCTCTTCCTACTGTCAAAAAAAATATGAAACTCTTATTGTTGGGGAGATGCATATACCTGTTGAGGTAACTTAGTGTTATACGAAAAAAAAATTGGTTTCATGTTACCCGAAGATAGTTTGCTAATAAGACTTGATCAACCTTATTAATGGATTCTTTTTGAGGGGCATGTGGTCGATGAATCTAGTAAGCACAACCTTCTGTAATCTTAGTTTGCCCTCTGTTATTTATATTCCAATAAAGCAAAATGCCATGATTATCTTGTTTTCTGAATTATCCGTGCAATAAAAAATGGCCCAAAAACAAAGTTGTTCAAAATTTCGTAAAATTTTAACATGATATTTTCTTAATATTTAAGAATTTTTGGCACTGAATACATCCACAGGGGGTGCCCCTGTTTCTCACAAGGCAATAGGGCACATCCACCCCCTGGCCACCCCAAGATGCCTTGTGGGGTCCACAGGACCCCACTCACTTATCCATTCAACACACTTGATCTCCGACCTCCAGAAAAAAAACCTATGTAGCTCTCTCCCTCGTGTTCTTGCTCCCAAACCTAAGATTTTCGATCTCTTTGCTCGGAGCTCCGTTTCTGAAACTGTTTTGGGGGATTGCTCCTTGGTATGTGACTGCTCCATTGTTCCAATTAGTTTTTTGTTTTAGTCGATTATATTTTGCATATTTTACTGCTCTTGGTGCTACTGAAAATGAGCTTGCATGTTGAGTTCTTTGAGATCTAAGTAGTTTGAATGCTTGATATAGCCTCTAGACATTCATATTAGTAGTTGTTATCAATCCTGTGAAGTTTTGTTAACATCTTTTTGTGGTCTAAAAATTTCAGAAATTTGTTCTTAGCAAAATGAACTTCTTTAGGAGGATTTGTTCAAGGAGGAGGTCCTCGGAAGCATTGACGAGCGAAAGCTCGGCACGGCAGGCATATATTGAACCAAGGGCAAGTTCGGCGCGAGTTGCCGAAGCAAAATCATGGTGCTGGCCTTGCAATGAGTTCATGATAGGTGCGGGCATTACGAAAGAATTTGATCAATACATTCAGAAAACTGAGCTCTCTGCCTTCATTGCAGATAAGTGCACTCAGCACTATACCCTCACCCAGTCATTCACTCAGAGGTTTTAGTATCCCATGACTCTAGAGTTTTGTTTCATCTTTATGATAGATCCTATGGTATGCCTCCAGAAGAATTTTGTGATGCATGCAAAATTCCTTATTGGATTCACTTAGCGAACTGCAGAAATCTGATTATGCTATGTTTCTTAGTAGTCTTTGCAATGGTGAGGATATGGGAGTTACACAAGCTAGAATAAAAAGTATTCATTTTCCCTTTATTAAATATTTTGCACTGTTCAATGGGAAATGTATTGTTGGTAAGAAAGATTATAGTGCACCATGTGCCTTTGACTAGAGCATTATTCACACTGCCCTAACAGGCCATAAACAGTATAATCTTGGGGCAATTGTTGCGCGTAGGTTGCACCACAACGCGGGCAATGGTGATTTGTGTGGAGGAATTTATGCCTCCCGCGTAGCTGCAAGGATTGGGGTCTCCCATCGACCTAATGATCCCATATTACCTCATAAATATCTAGATTTTGAGACCATGCATCATCATGACTTTATTAAGAACAACACTCATAGATATGACTATAACTTGATATTTGATAAATACTGTGTTGTCTTTATTATTTTGCCTGCGCCTATTCTCTTTGATTTTTAGAACAAACAAAGATATTTTGTCTATGAGAACGAGGCACGTGAATATAACGTTGCAGTAGAGGCTGCCCGTCTTGCTGAGGAGGCAACACAGGACGCCTCCACGAGCTATTATTATGATTATTATTCTGATCGCATATTCTTTGGGGGGTAAGTATTTTCCGCCGACATTGCATTCATATTCACACATTCATTTCAGTTGACGGTTTAGGAACCTTTATTTTATCCATTTATCATTATACACATGCATATGAGTTTTCCACTAAATCGCATATTCCAAGATCATAGCAGTTACAACATGAAATATAAATTCTATAATTATAAATACAAAAATATAATAATATAAATATTATTGCCTCTAGGGCATATTTCCAATAGACACGACGTCTAGAGGTCCTTGAATCGGGCGGCAGCGGTGCGGTCGTGCGGAGGGCGATGGCTGAGCGGTGGCGGAAGTGCGGCGGCTGGGAGGTGAGGGGCTTGAATCGGGCGGCGGCACTGCGACCGCGGCGCGGCGGAAGAGCGGTCGATTGGGCCGATTTAGAGGCGGGCAGTGGCGGAGATGCGACGGATCTGGCGATGGGGCGGTGCGGCAAATGGGGCGAAGACCCATTTGAAACCATGTTTGTGTTAAAAGTATTTGCCATTTTTAGTAACTTTATGTTTTTTCAAGGGTAGAGACCATGTCAAACCCGAAGTACAATGTTGTACATTATCTAAAGGCTATAAAATGAGGCAAGTATGGTTATGTTTGTTTGGTTGGTTAGATTTCCTTACAAATCATTCCATTGTTGCTTTTATGATCTTCACCAAGTTTGTTATTTTGGGTCTGCTAGAAAAACACATAATGTTACATTTATTTCATAGTATACTGATACTGCTCATAAGCCGAATAAAATGGGTTAACCTGCTAGTGTCAGGTCGTAAATAAATAGTATTGCCTTTTTGTATCAAGTAAATTGTAAATCTAGCATGAAGTGAATTGACTGGCTGTTATATTGAGTCATTATTTTCCTTGATGAAATTTATCACACCCTGGGCTGTGAGTATGACCAAGAAAAGAAAAGAAAAAGGTGAACCTGGCCTCCATGATGCTCCTGAGCTTTATGAGTTATATTTAGGTTCCTGGTATTTTGCTGCAGAAGTTTTCTTTCTTCTTAAAAGGAAAATTAAAGACACACCCCTTCGGTTGAAATATTCAGCTATCTCTTGATGGTGTTTTGTCAGACCCTGTAATTCCATAAAACAATCATATCAAAACAAGTAAATCGGGCTGGCTAAGATTGTTGGAAGATATGGACCTTGCCTCTAGTGTGGAGCTTCTTATGTGAAGGTTGTACCACTGTACATACTAACATGAAGCAAGTTCTTTTTCACAATAATAATCTTAATCATGAGTCATCACTATGTAAAATCTCAGACCTGGTAAAATACAAAACCTGTCGTCATGCTCCAAACCATCAACAGTCTCATGGTAAATTGCAATATTTCTCCCCCGTGTATTTAACAAGAGATTTGTCAGGTATAAGGTGTCTGTTGTCTAGATTGTCGACAGAGTGAAATTCCAATGTTTCTCTAGTGTCTGTCAGCGTCAGGTATGAGAAACAATTCAAGTTTCAGAGAAATGTGTCAATCAGGGTGACAACAGTGCCACAGGTAGAGGTAGACTCAACAGCCATTGACGTTTGTTTCAACCTACACAACTATAGATAGCATCGATCGACAGAAGGAATTTTCATTGCCCATCTACAGATATTACAACAAGTCAAGTAACTGCAAAGCCCAGCGAGTAAACGAAACACAGAGGATGGGTCCTAAATCGTTGCCTTCAAAGCAAAAGTGGAAAAACAAATGCTTGCAGAAGGCAACACAGCAAGCACCCATGGCCGGCCAAGTACATGTGTATGTACGTGCTTGGCAACCAAACCATGAGGGGAGCGGCATGGTCCTCTTCAAGTTCCAATCTTGAAGAATATATGACAACAAAGGGGAAGATGGAGAGGAGGGCATACCTCGGTGGCCATCCTTTGCTGCGGCTGCGGCTGCGTCTGTGGGAGCTCGAGGCAACGCATCGACGACCCGCAGTCCACCGGTAAGATCTACCTCGCCGGCTCCGGCTCGCCGACGTCAATGGCCACTTAAGCAGCCAGCTCCCACCTGCACCGCGCCGAGAGACTGGGATGGGTCGTGAAGCGGGTGGCGGGTGGAACGGGGAGACCGGATCCATCATGTCGTTCCCTCGACGAAGCGACGGCCACGGCTCCTTGGACGCGAAGGATGGGGGCAGAAGGTGGATATTCGTGTGGGGAAGAGGAGGGGAGAGGTAGAGCTTCGCGGCCGGTGGAGAGCGGGCGGAGGCGGAGGAAACCGGGGACGGAAGGGAGAGGAGGCAACCGCTCCCGGCGGCGACTGCAATGGCCCACGGGCTCTCTCGTGGACGCGGCCTTGCCGCTCATCGCCGTGAGTGGCGGCGACCACACGCGGGGCGAGCGAGCAGGGGAGGAGGGAGGCGGACGGGGAGGAGGGAGGTGGCTGCGGGGCGTGGGCTAGCCTGGCTGCTTTTGCCCGCTCGCTTCCCCTTTTCTTTCTTTTCTCTCGCTGCCGCTTCCCCTTTTCTCCGCTTGCTCGCTGCCCCCACGCTGCCCGCTCGCTCGCTGCCGGCTTGCACTATTCATAGATGACGTGGATGGCTTGGTTCTGCCTAGTGATCCCTTCGACCTTTATATGTTCAATTCATGCATTGTGATGTGTTATGATATAATATACACAAAGGATCCCTCTTTAGAGGGCTTAAGTTTTTAAAAAGGAAAAAACTATGGCCGCCTTTGCTTTGGAGGGATTTTGTAAGAATCCTACAAGATATGATTTCTATAGAAATTTTTCCTTTACAGGAATTTGATTTGTAGGAACTGAATCATATTCCTATGAAGGAATTCTTCATAACCTTCACATTTCAAATGAAAATAAACATTAACACAGACTCAATGGAAAAATTCTTATGATGTGAATCAAATGAACCAAAGGAGGTCTGAGATCATTTGGATTCATCACATTTGTATCTTTTGAGTTGAAAGATTGTATGTTCGTACGCCCAACTTCCCTCCACATCCTACATTAACTCAATCAAAACAAATCAAATTTTATCAAAATACCAGTTAAATCAAAATTTCCTTACATTTCCCTACCCACACCCAAATCAAATCAAATCTTGCCAAACCTTACCTAAATCAAAAAAAAAAATTGCCTTCCTCTACCCAAATCGGATCTTACCAAAACTTCAACTAAATCAAAATTTTCCTTGACATACCCTATCCTTACTCAAATCAAATTTAATCTTACTAAAACCTAGAATATGATATGTGAAAAGTTTATTTCAAACATGATTGGTGGTGAACCACTAAAATATAACCAATTGCAACGCCGGGGCATATATCGTGGTAGACAACTAACTTAAAAAAACATCATCAACTTTATTAATCTATACTCACTCCGTCCGAATCGGACGGATACATTTTTTTATCCATTTTGATGACAAGAATTTTCGGACGGAGTGAGTACCTAATAATAAATAGGCTATTGCTTTTGACACTGCATCATTAGAATTGCCCCCAAATGTACAAAATATTACCCACCAATGCCACCTATAAGTGACAAAAAACGTTTTGCACTGAATCACCCGCCTGGGCCGGCCCAAGCATAAGGACCTACTATATTGCGTTCTGCATGCTGGAGAATACACAGCGCGCCCGCTTGGCCCGGCCCATGTGCGGGCGTCTTTTTTTTAGTTTTATTTTTCTGTTCCATTTTAGTTTTTTCTACTTTAAATAATTTGGAACTTCAAAAAACTTTTGAAGTTTGAAAAAACTCAGAATTTTGAAATAAAATGTTCAAGAAAAAGTTAAATGTTAGTGAATTAAAAAACTGCATGGGGTTTTTCAAAAAATGTTCGCATATTCAAAAAAATGTTTGCAATTTTGAAACAAATGTTTGTAAAATAAAAGTTTCCATGATTTGGAAAAAAGTCCGTGTTACTAAAAATTATTAATGAAATTTAACCAACTGTTTGCTAATTCAAAAGATGTTCATGCATTTCAAAAATGTCCTAACATTTTAAAAACAGTTCATGAATTACAAAAGAGTTTATTGATTCATAAAATGTTTGCTTGTTCAGAAAAATGTTCATGCATTTCAAAAAATGTTTGTGATTTTTTTTAAATCCACCAATTTCGAAAAAAGATGTTTGTCTATTCTATAATTGTTCGCCGATTCAAAAGAAAATGCTTAAAAACCATTCGCAATACAAAAAATGGTCATAATTTAAAAAATGTTTGTAAATTGTAAAAAAAAATGTTCACAATTTTTAATAATGTTTCCAATTTTGTAAAATGTTCATGAATGATCGAAGGTATGTAGTTAAACAGTAATGATTCTGACTCTTTGTGACTGTATACTCGCATGAATTTTGAAGAATTAACTGCCGGGGTGGATCAGAATATATATTTTAAAAAAACTTTCTTAAAATTCAGAATAATTCTTTGAATTACCAAGTTTTTACAATCAAAATATTTTTTAGAAAATGTGAATGCTTCAATTTGTGAATTTTTTTTAAAAAAAATAAACATTTTCTTGCATTTGTCAACAAATTTTCAAAATCATGCGATGAGATGTGAACAAAGTATGGACATCGTCATTGGAGATTATGATTTTTTTTCCTCCCGTTGCAACGTATGAGCCCTTTTGCTAGTTAAAAATATTGATTACATCGTCTATAATCCATAGGCTCCTCGATCCAATCCCTCATGACGGTACATTTTGCTACTGGTAGACAATTAACTTTGTATTATATCCCTAAGGCAAAGCTAGTAAATAGAATTCCCCTAATTAGGGTTTTGAGCTCCTCCGGAGGCACCGCCATCGAGAGTTTGCACCGCCGCCGATCATAAACCTCGATCCCCACCCCCAGCACCTCTCTCGCTGAGCCTCTCTGGCAGATAGGGCAGTTGGGCAGGGTTTCTTCTTTCCCCTCGTCAGAGGGCTAGGGTTTGGGAACGACTCCCGTGATGGCATCGCAGCTGCGAACCCGTTGAGGACCTTCTACGGCGGCTGGATCTGCAGGAGGATGAAGCTGGCCAGTTCGTGTGGGAAGATGAATTCAAGGATGATCAGATCGCGGCCAAGTGGCTCGCAATTGCAAAGGTACATACGGATAAGGGATTTAGCCCCTCTGCCTTGTATGCAGATATGAGATCGACTTGGAATCCCGCAAAGGAACCACGCTGGAGAAGAGTTCAGGATAACCTATTTACAGTACAATTTCACTGCTTGGGGGATTGGAACACTGCAATGAACATGGGACCGTGGCTCTTCCGCAACCAAGGCCTTCACATTGCTGAATATGATGGATTTACTAATCCATGCTCTATGGTGCTGGATAAAATTGTTGTATGGGCGAGGATCCTTAAACTCTCTAACAATTATCTTTTCCCTGTCGCTATCAAGGGCATGTGCAGGAAGATGGGCAAGATCTTGAAGTCCAAACCACCCTGCCGGCGGGTTTTGTAGGAGAATTTGTCAGAGTGAAGGTCGAACTGAATGTGACAAAAAAGTTGATACGATTTGTGGGTATAACCAAGAATGGAGAGACAGATTACTATCAAGTTCAGTATGAAAAGCTATCGATCTTTTGTGGGAATTGTGGCATGCTAGGCCACTGGCATGAAGAATGTGGAACTGGTGAGAATGATCCGGCGAAGCTTGAATGGGGGGGACTTCATGCTAGCGGATGGTGGTCGTGGTCGAGGAAGAGGCCGTGGGACCGGATGCACTAGTGGACGAGGGGGACGTGGCCGTGGTGCCCCTGGGGGTCATACGGGTAACACCGGAGGTGGTAACGCATGGGAGACGGCTACAAGCTGGCAACATAATGCAGTGTTCCATCAAGCTGCAACGGACATGGAGACGGAGGTAGGGAATAGGTATGATGGGATGGAAAGCCGGGATGCTAGAAACATGAATATCCTTGGCAAGCGTACTACAGAATCCATGGTGCCGGTGTCCTCTACAGCGCTAACTGTTATCCCTGCTGCGCCACCCATGTCTTCAGTTGTGGCCAGGCTAGTGGATCGGGTAGAGGGGGAAACCCATCTGGATACACCTCTGGAAGACATGAATACGCCACAGTAGAACACAAATAAGAAGAAATAGAAGGGAGAAGGTGGTGATGCAGTCAACAGTTCGAAGGATACTTCAAAATCTGAGATATCGGCGTCCTCCCGAGAGTGGGATGGCCGGACGCAATGAAAATATTAGCTTGGAACTGCCGGGGGCTTGGGAATGCCCCGGCAGTTCGAGCGTTGTCGGATATCCAGCGACGTTGTCGCCCAGATGTGATGTTCTTTTCGGGGACTCACCTCGACATTTTTTCGGCAGAGTGTTTACACAAGAGACTGAAGATGTACCACAAGCTTGTGTGTCCTAGTGATGGTAGAAAAAGGGGCTTAGCTCTATTCTAGAATAGTAACATTAAAGTTCATAGGCTAGCCCTAGATGCTATGTTTATTGATGTGAGAATTGAAGAATTAAATAGTACTGTTTGGCGCTTGACTGGGATGTATGGCAAATTCAAATGGGAAAATAAACACCTAACGTGGAGCCGTATGTGGCAACTCCACCAGGCGCATAATCTCCCTTGGTTGCTCATAGGAGATCTGAATGAGATACAGTTCCTACACAACAAAGAGGGAGGTAATCCTAGACCTCCATAATATATGCGTGAATTCCAAGATGCTATCGATGACTGCAAACTTCATGATCTAGGTTTATCGGTGACCATTTTACCTGGTTCAGAGGGAGAATAAATGAAAGGCTTGATCTGGTCTCATAAATGATGCATGGGCTAACCTGTTTCCTCATGCAGCCTTAGAGAACTTGGAATTCAATCATTCAGACCATCAACCCTTGCTGGTAGACTCGTACTACAACAGTCGTGCTTCTAGGTCAGGTAAAAACACCCAACCGGAGAGGTCCGAGGCAAGTTGGTTACGGGAGGGCAGTTTTAATGATAAAGTGGAAAAAGCATGGAATGATATTGCTGCTGATCCCGAGGCAAACAATATCTATGAAAAATTAAACAAAATGCACGATCAATTCCATGACTGGGATCAGAGGGTTCTCAAGAAACCAAAAAAGAGGCTCAGGAAGGCGCAAAGGGATCTTGAAAAAGTAATGGCAGGGCCACTAGATGATAATAGTGAGGCAAAAAGAAAAGAACTTTCAGAACTGATTGAATACCTGCTGGAATTAGAAGAGATACATGTGATGCAGAGGTCGAGAGCTAATTGGTTAAAATTTGGAGACCGTAACACGGGATTCTTCCAGGCCTTTGCCTCCGCAAGGAGGAAGAAGAATTTTGTGAAACGTCTAAAAGATGGAGATGGTAATTGGCTAGAAGGTATGCCAGAACTAAATAGTCACATCCTTAATTATTTCACTCATCTATTTTCGTCTGAAGTACAGCACATGGAATAGTCTTTACTTCAGAAAATCCAACGCAAGGTTACTGATCATATGAATAATTTCCTCTTAGCCCCATATACGGTTGATAATGTGAAGAAAGCAGTGTTCAGTATAGGTGATCTGAAGGCTCCAGGTGTTGGGGAACGTTGCAGAAAATAAAAAAATTACAGTTTCACCAAGATCTATCTATGAGTTCATCTAGCAACGAGAGAGAGGAGTGCATCTACATACCCTTGTAGATCGCAAGCGGAAGCGTTCAAGAGAACTGGGTTGAGGGAGTCGTACTCGCCGTGATCCAAATCACCGATGATCCTAGTGCTTTGAGCAGACGGACACCTCTGCGTTCAACACACGTGACGGTTGGGAAGACGTCTCCTCCTTCTTGATCCAAAGAAGGGGAAGGAGAGGTTGATGAAGATCCAAAGAAGACGACGGCGTGGTGGTGGATGCAAAGAATGATCTCGGCAGGCTTCGCCAAGCGCTGCGAGAGGAGAGGTGTAGCAAGGGAGAGGGAGGCGCCTATAGCATGGGTGCGGCTGCCCTCCCTCCCCCTCTTTATATAGGCCCCTAGGGGCGCCCGACCTGAGATGGGATCTCCAAGGGGCGGCGTGGGGGGTGGCTTCCCAAGCCGGTGGAGGCGCTTCACCCCTAGGGTTTCCCAACCCTAGGCGCAAGGGGGCCCAAGGGGGGTGCACCAGCCCACCAGGGGCTGGTTCGCCTCCCACTTCAGCCCATGGGGCCCTCCGGGATAGGTGGCCCCACCCGGTGGACCCCCAGGACCCTTCCGGTGGTCCCGGTACAATACCGGTGACCCCCGAAACTTTCTCGATGGCCGAAACCTGACTTTCTATATATAATTATTTACCTCCGGACCATTCCGGAACTCCTCGTGACGTCCGGGATCTCATCTGGGACTCCGAAAAACTTTCGGGTTACTGCATACTCATATGTCTACAACCCTAGCGTCACCGAACCTTAAGTGTGTAGACCCTACGGGTTCGGGAGACATGCAGACATGACCGAGACGCCTCTCCGGTCAATAACCAACAATGGGATCTGGATACCGATGTTGGCTCCCACATGCTCCTCGATGATCTCATCGGATGAACCACGATGTCGAGGATTCAAGCAACCCCATATACAATTCCCTTTGTCAATCGGTATGTTACATGCCCGAGATTCGATCGTCGGTATCCCAATACCTCGTTTAATCTCGTTACCGGCAAGTCACTTTACTCTTACCGTAATGCATGATTCCGTGACCAGACACTTGGTCACATTGAGCTCATTATGATGATGCATTACCGAGTGGGCCCAGAGATACCTCTCCGTCATACGGAGTGACAAATCCCAGTCTCGATTCGTGCCAACCCAACAGACACTTTCGGAGATACCGATAGTGTACCTTTATAGTCACCCGATTACGTTGTGACGTTTGGCACACCCAAAGCACTCTTACGGTATCCAGGAGTTGCACAATCTCATGGTCTAAGGAAATGATACTTGACATTTGGAAAAGCTCTAGCTAAACGAACTACACGATCTTTGAGCTATGCTTAGGATTGGGTCTTGTCCATCACATCATTCTCCCAATGATGTGATCTCGTTATCAATACATCCAATGTCCATAGTCAGGAAACCATGACTATCTGTTGATCAACGAGCTAGTCAACTAGAGGCTCACTAGGGACACGTTGTGGTCTATGTATTC
This sequence comes from Aegilops bicornis, assembly GCA_021605145.1. Lineage (NCBI taxonomy): Eukaryota > Viridiplantae > Streptophyta > Magnoliopsida > Poales > Poaceae > Aegilops > Aegilops bicornis. The sequence goes on from CM038670.1 coordinate 488,200,378, forward strand.
ACATGTGTATTACGATTTCCGAATAACACAATTATAGCATGACTAATAGACTATTATCATGAACAAAGAAATATAATAATAACCATTTTATTATTGCCTCTAGGGCATATTTCCAACAGTCTCCCACTTGCACTAGAGTCAATCATCTAGTTACATTGTGATGAACCGAAAACCCATGGAATTCTGGTGTTGATCATGTTTTGCTCTAGGGAGAGGTTTAGTCAACGGATCTGCTACATTTAGGTCCGTATGCACTTCACAAATATCTATGTCTCCATCTTGAACATTTTCACGAATGGAGTTGAAGCGACGCTTGATGTGCCTGGTCTTCTTGTGAAACCTGGGCTCCTTGGCAAGTGCAATAGCTCCAGTGTTGTCACAGAAGAGTGCGATCGGCCCCGGCGCATTGGGTATGACTCCTAGGTCGGTGATGAACTCCTTCACCCATATTGCTTCATGCGCTGCCTTCGAGGCTGCCATGTACTCTACTTCACATGTAGATCCCGCCACTACGCTTTGCTTGCAAATCGCACCAGCCATCGCCCCACCATTCAAAATAAACATTATCCGGTTTGTGACTTGGAGTCATCCAGATCTGTGTCGAAGCTAAGCGTCGACGTAACCCTTTATGACGAGCTCTTCGTCACCTCCATAAACGAAACATGTCCTTTGTCCTTTTGGTACTTCAGGATATTCTTGACCGCTGTCCAGTGTTCCTTGTCGGGATTACTTTGGTACCTTCCTAGCAAACTTACGGCAAGGTTTACATCAGGTCTGGTACACAGCATGGCATACATAATAGATCCTATGGCTGAGGCATAGGGGATGACATTCATCTCTTCTTTATCTTCTGTCGTGGTCGGGCATTGAGCCGTGCTCAATCTCACACCTTGCAATTGAGCAAGAACCCTTTCTTGGACTGATCCATATTGAACTTCTTCAATATCTTATCAAGGTATGTGCTTTGTGAAAGACCTATGAGGCGTCTTGATCTATCCCTATAGATCTTGATGCCTAATATGTAAGCAGCTTCTCCAAGGTTCTTCATTGAAAAACACTTATTCAAGTAGGCCTTAATGTTGTCCAAAAGTTCTATATCATTTCCCATCAAAAGTATGTCATCTACATATAATATGAGAAATGCTACAGAGCTCCCACTCACTTTCTTGTAAACGCAGGCTTCTCCATAAGTCTCAAGATAAACCCAAACGCTTTGATCATCTCATCAAAGCGAATGTTCCAACTCCGAGATGCTTGCACCAGCCCATAAATGGATCGCTGGAGCTTGCATACCTTGTTAGCATTCTCAGGGTCGACAAAACCTTCCGGCTGCATCATATACAGTTCTTCCTTAAGATGGCCGTTAAGGAATGTCGTTTTGACGTCCATTTGCCATATCTCATAATCATAGTATGCGGTAATTGCTAACAAGATTCGGACGGACTTTAGCTTCGCTACGGGAGAGAATGTCTCATCGTAGTCAACCCCTTGAACTTGTCGATAACCCTTAGCGACAAGTCGAGCTTTATAGATGGTAACATTACCATACGTATGCATCTTCTTCTTAAAGATCCATTTGTTTTCTATCGCCGCCGATCATCGGGCAAGTCTCACAAAGTCCATACTTCGCTTTTCATACATGGATCCTATCTTGGATTGCATGGCTTCAAGCCATTTGTTGGAATCTGGGCCCGCCATCGCTTCTTCATAGTTCAAGGTTCACCGTTGTCTAACAACATGATTTCCGGGATAGGGTTGCCATACCACTCTGGTGTGGAACGTGTCCTCGTGGACCTCTGAAGTTCAAGAGTAACTTGATCCAAGTACCTTGATCATCATCATTAACTTCCTCTTGATTGGTGCTAGCACCACGGAACATCTTCTGAGTTGCTCTACTCACCGGTTCAAGAGGTAGTACTTCATCAAGTTCCACTTTCCTCCCACTTACTTCTCTCGAGAGAAACTCTTTCTCCGTAAAAGGACCCGTTCTTGGCAACAAAGATCTTGCCTTCGGATCTGGGGTAGAAGGTATACCCAATGGTTTCCTTAGGGTATCCTATGAAGACGCATTTTCCGACTTGGGTTCGAGCTTTTCAGGTTGAAGTTTCTTGACATAAGCATCGCATCCCTGGACTTTTCGTAAACGATACTTAGGTTTCTTCCCAAACCATAATTCATACGGCGTCGTCTCAACGGATTTAGACGGTGCCCTATTTAAAGTAAATGTAGCTGTCTCTAGAGCGTATCCCCAAAATGATAGCGGTAAATCGGTAAGAGACATCATAGACCGCACCATATCCAATAAAGTGCGGTTACGATGTTCGGACACACCGTTACGCCGAGGTGTTCCAGGCGGCGTGAGTTGTGAAATGATTCCACATTTCCTTAAGTGCGTACCAAATTCGTGACTTAAATATTCTCCTCCATGATCTGATCGTAAGAACTTTATTTTTCGGTCACGTTGATTCTCTACCTCATTCTGAAATTCCTTGAACTTTTCAAAGGTCTCGGACTTGTGTTTCATCAAGTAGACATACCCATATCTACTCAAGTCGCCGCGAGAGTGAGAACATAACGATATCCTCCACGAGCCTCAACGCTCATTGGACCGCACACATCGGTATGTATGATTTCCAATAAGTTGGTTGCTCGCTCCATTGTTCCAGAGAACGGAGTCTTGGTCATTTTGCCCATGAGGCATGGTTCGCATGTGTCAAATGATTCATAATCGAGAGACTCTAAAAGTCCATCGGCATGGAGCTTCTTCATGCGCTTGACACCAATGTGACCAAAGGCGGCGGTGCCACAAGTATGTGGGACTATCGTTATCAACTTTACATCTTTTGGTATTCACACTATGAATATGTGTAACATCACGTTCGAGATTCATTAAGAATAAACCATTGAGCATCGGGGCATGACCATAAAACATATCTCTCATATAAATAGAACAACCATAATTCTCGGATTTAAATGAGTAGCCATCTCGTATTAAACGAGATCCAGATACAATGTTCATGCTCAAAGCTGGCACTAAATAACAATTATTGAGGTTTAAAACTAATCCCGTAGGTAAATGTAGAGGTAGCGTACCGACGGCGATCACATCGACCTTGGAACCATTCCCGACGCGCATCGTCACCTCGTCCTTCGCCAGTCTCCGCTTATTCCGCAGCTCCTCGCTTTGAGTTACAAATATGAGCAACGGCACGGTATCAAATACCCGGAGCTACTATGAGTCTTGGTAAGGTACACATCAATTATATGTATATCACATATACCTTTAGTGTTGCCGGCCTTCTTGTCCGCTAAGTATTTGGGGCAGTTCCGCTTCCAGTGTCCGCTTCCCTTGCAATAAAAGCACTCGGTTTCAGGCTTGGGTCCATTCTTTGACTTCTTCCCGGCAACTGCTTACCGGGCGCGGCAACTCCCTTGCCGTCCTTCTTGAAGTTCTTCTTACCCTTGCCTTTCTTGAACTTAGTGGTTTTATTCACCATCAACACTTGATGTTCCTTCTTGATTTCTACCTCTGCTGATTTCAGCATTGAATATACCTCAGGAATGGTCTTTTCCATCCCCTGCATATTGAAGTTCATCACAAAGCTCTTGTAGCTCGGTGGAAGCGACTAGAGGATTCTGTCAATGACCGCGTCATCCGGGAGATTAACTCCCAGCTGAGTCAAGCGGTTGTGCAACCCAGACATTTTGAGTATGTGCTCACTGACAGAACTATTTTCCTCCATTTTACAACTGAAAAACTTGTCAGAGACTTCATATCTCTCGACCCGGGCATGAGCTTGGAAAACCATTTTCAGCTCTTCGAACATCTCATATGCTCCGTGTTGCTCAAAACGCTTTTGGAGCCCCGGTTCTAAACTGTAAAGCATGCCGCACTGAACGAGGGAGTAATCATCAACACGAGACTGCCAAGCGTTCATAACGTCTTGGTTCTCTGGGATGGGAGCTTCACCTAGCGGTGCTTCTAGGACATAATCTTTCTTTGCAGCTATGAGGATGATCCTCAGGTTCCGGACCCAGTCCGTATAGTTGTTGCCATCATCTTTCAGCTTGGTTTTCTCTAGGAGCAGCGTTGAAGTTGAGCTGGACATGAGCGTTGGCCATTTGATCTACAAGACATATTTGCAAAGGTTTTTAGACTAAGTTCATGATAATTAAGTTCATCTAATCAAATTATTTAATGAACTCCCACTCAGATTAGACATCCCTCTAGTCATCTAAGTGATACATGATCCGAGTCGACTAGGCCGTGTCCGATCATCATGTGAGACGGACTAGTCATCATCGGTGAACATCTCCATGTTGATCGTATCTTCCATACGACTCATGTTCGACCTTTCGGTCTCTTGTGTTCCGAGGCCATGTCTGTACATGCTAGGCTCGTCAAGTTAACCTAAGTGTTTATGCATGTGTAAATCTGTCTTACACCCGTTGTATGTGAACGTTAGAATCTATCACACCCGATCATCACGTGGTGCTTCGAAACAACGAACTTTCGCAACGGCGCACAGTTAGGGGGAACACTTCTTGAAATTATTATGAGGGATCATCTTATTTACTACCGTCGTTCTAAGTAAACAAGATGCAAAACATGATAAACATCACATGCAATCAAATAGTGACATGATATGGCCAATATCATATAGCTCCTTTGATCTCCATCTTCGGGGCTCCATGATCATCTTCGTCACCGCCATGACACCATGATCTCCATCATCATGATCTCCATCATCGTGTCTCCATGGGGTTGCTCGCCAACTATTACTTTTACTACTATGGCTAACGGTTTAGCAATAAAGTAAAGTAATTACATGGCGTTGAATCAATGACACGCAGGTCATACAATAATTAAGACAACTCTTATGGCTCCTGCCGGTTGTCATACTCATCGACATGCAAGTCGTGATTCCTATTACAAGAACATGATCTCATACATCACATATATATCATTCATCATTCATCACAACTTTTGGCCATATCACATCACAATCACATGCTGCAAAAACAAGTTAGACGTCCTCTAATTGTTGTTGCATGTTTTACGTGGCTGCAATAGGGTTCTAGCAAGAACGCTTTTCTTACCTCACGTAAAAGCCACAACGTGATTTGTCAACTTCGATTTACCCTTCATAAGGACCCTTTTCATCGAATCCGCTCCAACTAAAGTGGGAGAGACAGACACCCGCTAGCCACCTTATGCAACTAGTGCATGTCAGTCGGTGGAACCTGTCTCACGTAAGCGTACGTGTAAGGTCGGTCTGGGCCGCTTCATCCCACAAGACCACTGAAGCAAAATAAGACTAGTAGTGGCAAGAAACTTGACAACATCTACGCCCACAACAAGTTTGTGTTCTACTCGTGCAAAGAGAACTACGCATAGACCTAGCTCATGATGCCACTGTTGGGGAACGTTGCAGAAAATAAAAAAATTCTACGGTTTCACCAAGATCAATCTATGAGTTCATCTAGCAACGAGAGAGAGGAGTGCATCTACATACCCTTGTAGATCGCGAGCGGAAGCGTTCAAGAGAACGGGGTTGAGGAAGTCATACTCATCGTGATCCAAATCACCGATGATCCTAGTGTTGAACGGACAGCACCTCCGCGTTCAACACACGTACGGTTGGGAAGACGTCTCCTCCTTCTTGATCCAGCAAGGGGGAAGGAGAGGTTGATGAAGATCCAGCAGCACGACGACGTGGTGGTGGATGCAGCAGTGATCTCGGCAGGGCTTCGCCAAGCGTCTGCGAGAGGAAGAGGTGTAGCAAGGGGAGAGGGAGGCGCCTATAGCATGGGTGCGGCTGCACTCCCCCCCCCCCTCTTTATATAGGCCCCCTAGGGGGGCAGCCCTGGAGATGGGATCTCCAAGGGGGGCGGCGGCCACGGGGGTGGCTTCCCCCCAAGCCAGGTGGAGGCGCCCCCACCCCTAGGGTTTCCCAACCCTAGGCTAGGGGGCTGGGGGCGCACCAGCCCACAAGGGGCTGGTTCCTCCCACTTCAGCCCATGGGGCCCTCCGAGATAGATGGCCCCACTGGTGGACCCTCGGGACCTTCCGGTGGTCCCAGACAATACCGTGACCCCAAACTTTCCCGATGGTCAAACCTCACTTCCTATATATAATTATTTACCTCCGGACCATTCCGGAACTCCTCGTGACGCCCGGGATCTCATCCGGACTCAACAACTTTCGTGTTACTGCATACTCATATCTCTACAACCCTAGCGTCACCGAACCTTAAGTGTGTAGACCCTACGGGTTCGGGAGACATGCAGACATGACCGAGACGCCTCTCCGGTCAATAACCAACAGCGGGATCTGGATACCCATGTTGGCTCCCACATGCTCCTCGATGATCTCATTGGATGAACCACGATGTCGAGGATTCAAGCAACCCCATATACAATTCCCTTTGTCAATCGGTACGTTACATGCCCGAGATTCGATCGTCGGTATCCCAATACCTCGTTTAATCTCGTTATCGGCAAGTCACTTTACTCGTACCGTAATGCAAGATCCCGTGATAAACCACTTGGTCACATTGAGCTCATTATGATGATGCATTACCGAGTGGGCCCAGAGATAGCTCTCCGTCATACGGAGTGACAAATCCGATCTCGATTCGTACAACCCAATGCAGACACTTCGGAGATACTTGTAGTGTACCTTTATAGTCACCCGATTACGTTGTGACGTTTGGCACACCCAAAGCACTCCTACGGTATCCGGGAGTTGCACAATCTCATGGCTAAGGAAATGATACTTGACATTTGGAAAAGCTCTAGCTAAACGAACTACACGATCTTTGAGCTATGCTTAGGATTGTGTCTTGTCCATCACATCATTCTCCCAATGATGTGATCCCGTTATCAATGACATCCAATGTCCATAGTCAGGAAACCATGACTATCTGTTGATCAACGAGCTAGTCAACTAGAGGCTCACTAGGGACACGTTGTGGTCTATGTATTCACACGTGTATTACGATTTCCGAATAACACAATTATAGCATGAATAATAGACTATTATCATGAACAAAGAAATATAATAATAACCATTTTATTATTGCCTCTAGGGCATATTTCCAACACCAGGACCAGATGGTCTTCATACAGTATTCTTCAAACGGTACTGGCATTTAATTGGGAATGATATTACAACAGAGGTGCTGGAGGCTATTAATTCTAAGCAGATACCAGCCAAGTGGAATGAGACCACGGTCGTGATGATCCCAAAAACAGACGCCCCTGAATTGGTAACACAATTTCGACCCATTAGTCTATGTAACGTGTTATACAAAATAAACTCTAAGATGTTGGCCCAGTGTCTGAAAAACATCATGCCTGAGATAATCTCACCCAAACAGAGTGCTTTCGTACATGATAGGATAATTACTGACAATATCTTGATAGCATATGAATGTGTTCATAAAATCAACAAAAGAGTGGGCCAGACGGGATTATGTGCAGTCAAGCTTGATATGCACAAGGCATATGATAGGGTGGAATGGTCATTCTTACATGATATGATGATTGCTCTCGGGTTTGATACTCGATGGGTTCAGATGATGATGGCATGTGTGAGTTTTGTGAGTTATAAAGTGAGGTTTAATTCTCAAGAAACGGACTATTTTAATCCAACAAGAGGAATCAGGCAAGGGGATCCCCTCTCTCCCTACCTGTTTCTCATATGTGCGGAAGGTCTTTCCAGTTTGTTGCAGTATGAAGAAGAAGCTGGTGGCATAGAGGGGATTAGAGTGTGCAGAAATGCACAGTCAGTATCACACCTTTTATTCGCTGACGATTCCCTTATCCTCATGAAAGCAGATGTGTTAAATGCAGCTTCCTTACATCATGTTCTAGATACCTACTGCCAAAGTTCTGGGCAAATGGTGAGTTTAGCGAAATCAAGTGTATTTTTTAGTCCTAACACACCTGTTGCTTCTAGGACCAAGATTTGCCAAGAGTTGCATATTGATACGGAGGCGTTGTCGGACATGTATTTAGGACTGCCGGCTATAGTTGGGGTGGACAGAAGCGATTGCTTCAAGCACTTCTATGAAAGAATTAAGGAGAGATTGAAAGGATGGATGGAAAAGCGACTCTCCACTTGGGGGTAAAGAAATTCTTATCAAAGCGGTGGCCCAGGGCATTCCGGTGTTTGCCCAATTTTGGTGGGGGGATGATGAAGACCACAAGAAGATGCACTGGTATACATGGTGGAAGCTATGTTACCCGAAATGTGAGGGAGGAATGGGGTTCATGGACCTTTATTCCTTTAATCTGGCCATGCTCTGAAAATAGTGTTGGCGGCTCATAGATGACCCAGAGTCGCAAGGATTTTGAAGGCGAAATATTATCCTAACTGTAGTTTACTCCAAGATACATTAAAGAGTGGCTCGTCGTGTATCTGGCAAAGTATCATGAAAGGTTTGGAAACCTTCAAGTTGGGATATGTTTGGAGAATTGGAACGGGGGGAAAGTGAATATATGGTCAGATCCTTCGATCCTAGGCAGTGCAGACAGAAAAGTGATTCCAGCTAGAGGTCACTCGATCCGAATTCATGTCAACGAATTAATTGACCCAATTTCAGGAACATGGGATGAAGAGCTAATTGAATCTATTATGAATCCTGTGGACGTGAGGAGAATCATGCAAATCCCGATTGCGCTGAATGCTTTTGATGACTTTATTGCATGGCACCCAGAAAGAAAAGGAACATTCTCAGTCCAATCAACATACAAAATTCAATGGACTCGAACTTTTAGAGCGCATGCAATAAACCTGCTAGTCCAACTAGATCACGAAATCCGGAGGTCCGGAGTAAGATTTAGAAACTAAATATTCCACGTAAAGTATCGATTTTTTGCTGGCGGGCCCTGCACTGAATCATCCCTCTAAAACCCATACTCATGAATAGGCATGTTGGATCGGATGACTCTTGTCCGATATGCCATGGAGCTCATGAGGATATTAAGCATCTTCTGTTTGAATGTATATTTGCTAGTGAACTTTGGAGGGGCCTGGGTATACTGGAGATTGTTGGAAACACAGCAGATAGACCGATCAGGATCGGTGGTCTTGGAACACTTGTTTTCAGCGGAGGAGAGACCGCTGGACTTGGAACCCAACCTGGACATCAAGCAAATCCTAGCAGTTGGGAGTTGGTATCTCTGGTGAATCCGACGACAACATACTCACGAGGGAACACCACCACCGCCGGCGAGGTCGCCCATGTCGGTCCTAGCTATTACAAACAATTTTCATCAAGCAAACTCAAGGAACAACGAAACGAGAGAGCAAAATTGGGTTAAGCCCAATCCAAAGTTTGTCAAGTTAAATGTTGATGCTTCTTTCTTTGTAGAGGAAGGGGTTGGGGCCTCGGCGACAATAATCAGAGATGAAAAAGGTAATTTTTTGGCAGCCCAATGCAAATATATTCCAAATGCGCTTGATGTTGTCACATTTGAAGCGTTGGCAATGAGGGACAGCCTCATATTTGCTAATTCACTTGAATTCAACTGGGTTGAAGCCGAATCAGATTCATCTATTGTGATTGAATACTGTTCGGGACATACACTCTAGAGGGATGCTGCAGCAACAATTTTCGCAGAATGCGTGGACGTGTCTTCATTGATCGGGAAGGTTATCTTCAAACATTGTGTTCGCTCCTCAAACCAAGTAGCACATGTGCTAGCTAATTATGCTTTTTGTAATAAATTTTGTAACACTTGGATCGATTTAACCTCCAACTTGGTTGGTCTCCAAGATGTTGGACGATGTAATTCCTATTTGAGTTCAATATAAAGCTAGCTATGATAGTCTTCCCTAGAAAAAGCTTTGTATTATCTATACTACTATTAAAAGACCAAACATGACTTCCCCTACGTGCACCCCACAAAGTGCACACAGGATAACCCCCCACGTCCGATCAAACCCACTTAGATGCATCCAACAGTCCACGTTACATCAAACAGATCTACGGTTCAAAACGAATGTGTAAGTGCATCTAGTGCCCCATAGTGATTTTGGTGTATTGAAGACTTATAGGTTAAGGGACTAATGTGTTTATGAGTGTACACAGGCCTATAAGTCTGTGAGGAGTTTGATATTTATAGAGAAAGTCGACCCCTAAAAATGAAGTTCTTCGATCAAGACTTTGATATTCTCAAGACTTTCTCAAGACTTTGAAAGTGAAGAAATTGGTGTGACCTTGAAGACTTGGTATTCATTTGAGGAACATGAAGCGTGAAGACGCGTTTGTTTTCGTAGTTTCGCTTTTCTCTTTCTTGAGTCATAGGAAACACCGCATCGTTAAAGGGGGTCGAGGAAATACTAAGGAAAAATTTCCATGTGATGCTCAACTCAAAATCCTACACCTACCAATCTCTTCAAGTGAAGCCTTTGGAAATCTCATACGCTTCAGTCAATTTCTTCAAAGGATGTAGACGAAGTTCTTCCGGTCATTGAGGAATTTGTTCTCGACCGGGAGTTAGGAATTCGCTAGTGCGGATTGCCTACACAATGAGGAACATGATAGCCCCGAGGAATTTGAGAATCAAATTTCCGACCGTGTCAAGGTCTTGGCCACCTGTCCCAAAATATCTTATCCACCTAACGGTCATATCATTGAAGGGCATTTATGTCTTATCATGTCGGGCTGCTCCCTAGGCTATAAATAGCCGCCTACAACCACTAGCTGGTTGGCTGCTCCGAGAGAACTTGACACTTGTCATTTGAGAGCAACCCATCCTCTCGAGGACTTTGAGCGAAAATCATCGAGTGAGGAAAACCCAAAAACCAAACCCTACAAACCCAAAGTGATTGAGCATCACTGAAGAGATTGATCCTGCGTGGATCCGATGCTTGTTACCTTTGAAGACTGTGCTTCTTCCAGACGGTTACGCATCATGGTCTAGAGCATCCAAGAGGAATTGTGGATTTCCGAGTGACCAAGTCTGTGAAGGTTTGGAAGTCGCCTGAAGACTTACCACGAGTGATTGGACGAGGTCTGTGTGACCTTAGTTCAAGGAGAATATGGTGAGGACTTGGTGTCCTGAGCTGCGTGCTTTCGACCGGGTGTCCGGATCGTGTGTCCTCGAGTTTAAATACTCAACCGCTCCAACCAGACGCATAACCGAGACGGCAGCTTGAACTGGTCTACCAAATCATTGTCTTCACCAACCTAATCGGTTCTATTTCCTCAACTCTTTCATTTCCTCATTCGGTGTTGAGTGTTTGTTCATATCTGTGTTTGAAGACTTTGATCAAGACTTTCTCAATTTCCTCAGTTCAATTTCTTCATCGCTTTGTCTTCATCTTGTGCTATCCTGTGTTTACGCTTCGTACTCTTTGATTGTCCTCATTTCATCATGATGACCATGCCCGCATTCTCTTATGCTTACTTACGAGTACTTATTCCATTGCAAGTAGTTCTTCACTTAGGAATTTCCTCACCGCAACTTCCTCATTGAAGAGTTCTTAAAATCGCCTATTCACCCCCTCTAGTCGATATAACGCACTTTCAATTGGTATCGAGCGAGGTACTCCCTTGTTACGTGTGATTTTGGTTTAACCACCGGAGTTTTAGTTATGTCGACCGCAGTATGATCAAGGTCTCAGCTGGGTGTCCTACCTTTGATGGGACGGACTACCCCTTTTGGAAGAACAAGATGCGAATGCATCTTGAGGCAATTGACAACGATCTACGGTATGTTGTGGAAAATGGTGTTCCCTCACCACACCTTCTCACGAATCTTTGCCGATGTGAAGAGATTCAAGCAACTCGATTCTCAAGCTTAAGAATATCATATGTGGCCATCTCGAGCAAAGGACAATATGGAAGAGTGAGTGCTTTGAAACTGCTAAGCTCATCTCGGGACAGGCTGTCCAAAGTAAATGAAGGAGTCTCAACTCAGCGTGACTCTCGAGTTGATGTTCTTCGCAGTCTCTTCAACCGCTTCAAAAGACTCGACAACGAAAATGTTCAACAAACCTTCGACCGCCTCACTGACATCTCAAATGAGCTTCAAGCGCTTGGTGCCATCGACATCACCGACCATGAGGTGGTGAAGAAATTGTTGAGATCGCTTGATTCCTCGTTTGATACTCCGCACCGATGATACAAGAGCGTCCGACTACAAGTCACTTGATCCGGTGATATCCTCGAGAGGCTAAATACTCATGAGTTCCAGCTTGTCAAAAGAGAGATCTCTATGGTTCTAGCTATGAAAAATCACGTGCCTCAAGGCCAAGGTCGTGTCCGAATCTGATTGTGAAGACTACGGTAGTAGCCTTGGAGATCCTGAAGAATTGAGCCAGGAGCTAGCAATCGCCGTGAAGAAATTCCAAGTTCTCAAGACGTGGTCGCTTTGGAAAATCCTCAAGGAGAAGTGATTCCTCATCCAGTGACTATAAGAGAAGACTATGCCACAAATGCAAGAAACCTGGTCACTACATTCAAGATTGTCCTCAGTGGGAAAAGGAATTAAAGAAGAAGAAATACAAGGATTACAGTTACGATGACGCTTAAGAAGAAGAAGAAATCGTCAAAATCTTCATCATCAAAATCCTCAAAGTCTTCTTCTCACAAGAAGAGCAGCTCCAAGAAGGCCCGGCATTCATTGGCAAGGAAATGGACTCTGAAGCTGAATCGAGGAACATGAGGAAGAGGAGGCATCGAAGAATCCGAGTTTGGTGTGGTGAGTCTGCTCTACATCGCTTTTGTCGACAAGTCCATCTTCAACTCTGAAGAAAATGACCTCACCAACAAAACCGATGAAGATAGTGATGACTACGCTCCCACCTATTGCTTCATGGCAAAGGGTGCCAAGGTACTCAAATATACCTCCTCTGAATCTAGTGAAAATGAATCGATGAAGATCTAAAGCCCAGCTACTCAAAACTTGCTAAGATTGCTGTAAAAAACAACAAAGGGCTTTTGAAAAGGTTCAAAACATGCTAGATAAAAGTGATGATATGTTGGGTAAAGAAATGGATCGCACTAAAGCCCCGATCGAAAATCTTCAGAGACTTGATCTAGGCTTGACAGCCTTCAAGGTCATCATAACACTCTCTTATCTCGATCATGAGAAACTTTCTTATGAATTTCTTCAAAGAAAGCAAGATCTTGAGAAGCTAAGAGTGAGTTATGAAGATCTTCGAAGGAGCATGATTCATTACTTGCTCAACAAATCAGCGCTTCTCGTGAAGAATTTGTTCCTCCATGCTTAAAGTGCATTGAACGTGAATCGCTAATTCTTCACCTGAATGTTCAAATGCTTCAACTGTTACAAATTCTTCACCTGCCTCGCTATCACTAATTCCTCATCTGAGGACATTACTAGTATCCTTGACGATGCAGATGAAGGAATTGTACATGACATGCATGTACAAAAGCCTCAAAGGGCACCAGGCTCTTTGTGATGTGCTTAAAAAGCATATCCTCAACAGGAACCCTAGGAAAGAGGGTATTGCCTTTGAGAGGAAACTCAATGCTGATGGAACATACTGGAAGCCTGAGCAGTACCCCAAAACCTCATGGGTTGCTGCAAAGGGACCTCCAGTTGATCCATCTAACTTATCTGGCTTTACATGTGAATCTCCTCAATCTTCTCATGAGTCATTTGACTCCAACTATAAACTGTTCAAAAATCAGAATGGTGAAGTATTTGCTAGATATGTTGGCACTAACTGCAGGAACGGTTCCCCCATGAAGAAAATTTGGGTTCCCAAGAAGTGCCTTGAAAGTCTTCGGTGAATGTCCTCATGACACCACCGTGAAGAATAGGAACCCCAGATCAAACTCTTCATACGGACCAAATTCCTCACGTGGATCAAATTCCTCAAAAGGATCAAAGTCCTCATATGATTATCATCGTGCTAACAACTCTGCTTTCGCAGGTAGAGCTAAGGGCTATGAATATGTGCATTATTCTTCAAACCAATATGTTCATAAGTCCTCGAAGAATTTCTCTGCTTATTCATATGTTTACCCTAACCCCTCTTATGTGAAACGAAATGGATTGGCCTCTATGCCACTATTCTCATATGGAGCTCGCAGAGTGATGAACTCTTTGCCACCCCTTCAGATGTAGGTGGTGAAGAAAAAGAAGTAATCTCTTCTGCAGGGTCAGGGCCTCGGGCGATGCTTTAACGTCTGAAGAATTTCTTGGGGCACGACAAAAATGCTCGAAAGGACGCAGCTAATCATGAAGAAATGAACTTTCATTTCACACGTCCTCATACTGCTTATCTGTTATACTGCCAGATGAAATTCATCTGATGAAATTGATATCATATTCTTCACTGATGAAGTATATGAGATCGTAAGTTGCACTAATTCATCTGCAGGATGATCAACCCAAAGCCAATGAGTGGGTCCTCGATAGTGGATGTACAAATCACATGACTGGTGACAAGAATCTATTGATGGATACTCCCTTATCACCGTCACATCTCAAGCATATCATCTTTGGCCGACAAAGGCAAAAGTCAGTCTTGGGTCTTGGTAAGGTTGCGATCTCTAAGGACATACACATGGACAAAGTCATGCTTGTTGAGTCCTTAGGATACAGCCTCATGTCAATCTCAATGCTTCGTGATCTTGATATGGTTGTTATCTTTGGCAAGTATCATTGTGTTGTGATTATGGAAGCTGACAATTCCAAAGTCTTCGAAGGCTTTAGGAGAGGAGACTTGTATATTGTTGATTTCTCTACAGTACCACAACCAGCCGTGTGTCTACTTGCAAAAGCTTGAGTATATGGCTATGGCATCGGCGACTTGGTCACGCAGGCATGAGGAATTTGCACACGCTTGCAAAGAAGAAGCATGTCATTGGCATTGAGAATGTCAAATTCCTCAAGGATCACTTGTGTGGAGCCCGTGAAGCTGGAAAAATGACCAAGGCCAAGCATCCAGAAGACTATCATGACCACTACTCGTCCCTTGAATTGCTTCACATGGACCTCTTTGGTCCTAATCATTACTCAGCAGTCACTAATGATGCATCTCTATATGGCTTTGTTATTGTTGATGATTACTCTCGTTACACATGGGTACACATTGTTACTTACAAAAATGAAGTGCAGGAAGTCTTCAAACGATTTTCCTCGAGGGCTTCAACTAACTTTGGTGTGAAGATCGGACACATCAGAGTGACAATGGAACTGAGTTCAAGAATTCGGTCTTGATTCCTATCTTGATGAACTTGGTATTACTCGTGAGTTATCTCGCTCCCTATACTCCTCAAAGAAATGGCATCGTGGAGCGCAAGAACGTAACTCTTGTTGAGATGGCTCACACTATGCTTGATGAATACAAAACGCCTAGTCGCTTTTTGGATTGATGCAATTGATACCGCGTGCCACATCATCAACAGAGTGTATCTTCACAAATTCTTCAAGAAGACTGCCTATGAACTCTCAACGACAAGAAACCCAATGTGAGTTATTTCAAAGTCTTGGTGCTAAATGCTGGATTAGAGATCCTCATCACAGTTCTAAATTTGCACCAAAGCACATGAAGGTTTTATGCTTGGTTACGGAAAGGACTCGCACACCTACAGAGTCTTCAACATCGCTCTTCACAAGATTGTTGATACCGTAGATGTGCGGTTCGATGAAATTAATGGCTCGCAAAGAGAGCACCTACCTTCGTGTTAGATGAACCAGCTCTGGGAATCTATCAAGTTCAAGGCAATCGAGGATGTCATTCCCATCAAGAATCTGCTGGAGAATTCATTCATGTACGCCAAGAACGCCGAGTGATGCACTCGAAGATAATGTCAAGACAATGGTGCCGAGGAAAATGATCAAATTCCTCGACGACAACCAGCTCATCCTCGCGTTGCAAAAGAAGTGCAAGTTGACAAGATCATCGATGACATTGAAGCGCCAGTCCTCTCACACGCTCAAAAGCTTCACATTTATCTAACTTTTGTGGGCACTATGCTTTTGTCTCTATCACAGAGCCCACTAAGGTAGATGAAGCATTTCTGGAGCCTGAGTGGATTCAGGCCATGCAAGAAGAATTACATCAGTTCGAGCTCAACAATGTCTGGGAACTGGTCAAACGCCCAGATCCTCGCAAGCATAATATCATTGGCACAAAGTGGATCTACCGCAACAAGCAAGATGAAAATGGCCTTGTGGTGAGGAATAAGGCACGACTTGTAGCTCAAGGCTACACACAGGTTGAAGGAATTGATTTCGATGAAACTTTTGCACTGTTGCTAGACTTGAGGCTATTCGCATACTACTTGCTTATGCTAACCATCATAATATCACTTTATATCAAATGGATGTGAAAAGTGCATTCCTCAATGGTAAGCTTGAGGAAGAAGTATATGTTGCTCAACCCCCAGGTTTTAAAGATCCAAAGAATCCCGACAAAGTCTTCAGACTCAACAAGGCCCTCTATGATCTCAAACAGGCCCCACGGGCGTGGTATGATACATTGAAGGAATTCTTCGTGAAGAATGGCTTCACACCCGGTTCACTCGACCCTACTCTCTTTACTAAATCATATGATGGTGAACTATTTGTGTGCCAAATATATATTGATGATATTATCTTTGGCTGTACTGACCAACGTTATAGTGATGAATTTGCCTATATGATGAGTGAAGAATATCAAATGTCTATGATGGGAGAATTGAAATTATTTTTAGGTCTTCAAATTCGTCAACAACACAATGGCATATTCATATCTCAGGAGAAATACCTCAAAGATGTCCTGAAGAAATTCGGCATGCAAGATTGCAAAGGTGTCAAAATTCCTATGCCCACAAATGGCCATCTATGCAATCGATGAAAATGGTATTGACTTCGATCACAAGGTATACCGCTCCATGATTGGTTCTCTATTGTACTTATGTGCATCTAGGCCAGATATAATGCTTAGTGTTTGCATGTGTGCCCGATTTCAAGCTACAATCAAGGAATCACACCATAAGGCTTTGAAGCATATTCTTCGATATCTAGCTCACACACCAACACTAGGATTATGGTACCCCAAGGGCTCTACTTTTGATCTCATTGGATATTCTGACTCTGACTATGCTGGTGATCGTGTGGACCGCAAGTCAACATCTGGTACTTGTCATTTCCTCGGACGATATTTGGTCTTTTGGTCCTCGAAGAAACAGAACTGCGTATCACTGTCTACTGCGGAAGCTGGATACATTGCTGCTGGCTCTTGTTGTGCTCAATTGCTGTGGATGAAGCAAACTCTCAAGGACTACGGCATCAACGTGAAGAATGTGCCTCTCATCGTGACAATGAGAGTGCCATCAAGATTGCTCACAACCCAGTTCAGCACTCGAAGACAAAGCACATTCAAATTCGTCATCATTTTCTTCGTGATCATGTGTTGAAGGGCGACATCTCCATCTAGCATGTGAAGACTGAAGAACAACTAGCCGATATCTTCACAAAGCACTTGGATGAGAAGAGATTTAGCAAGTTATGTGTGAGCTAAATATCTTAGAATCTTCGAATGTTCTTCTAAAAGGACACACATCCTGACACTTATGCAAAGTTGATGACTTAGATGTGCAACACATGAAGAAACGTTTTTCTTCAATCAATGAAGAATAACACTCTAAGTGTGAAGAAATTAACGAAGAATTTGATTCTCAGAACCCTACGACAATTGTACGTGGTGTCTGAAATCATCATTCTTATACGGTGGGTCACGCCACCACCAAAGTTGAAAATCTTCAATTTGAGTTTTTCCTCAGTTTTTGAAATTCTTCAATTTTTCAAATTCCTCAACTTTTCAAAATCTTCACTGCTTTCCGCTTTTTCTTCATTAGCTATATATATATATATATATATATATATATATATATATATATATATATATATATATAGGGAAAAGCAAACAAATGAAACTACATGTGGCGGATGCAATCTGGCGCTTCGTTCTTTGTTGGGATCCGTTCCTCCTCTTACCTCATTTGTGTTTTCTGGTTTTTCTCATTTGTTGATATTTTCCTTTTATAGGTGAAAGTGGACCAGCAAGCAGGACTGCGCGGGCACTAGGATGTCGCTGCTCGATCCAGCAGACAGGACCACCCAAGGGCGTGACAAACCTCGGCCCATGAGAAAGTTCCGAGCGCATTTAAAAGGTTCCTACACGGCGGTACGCAGCAGATGAAGGTTCGTGCATCATTTTGTTCGCTTTGTTTTTTTTTCTGTTGGTTTGCATACCTCGCGCTACTCTTTCTCATTGTTGCCTCCCTGCATTTCTCTCTCTCTCTCACTATCTCCATCTCCCGCTCAGATCCACATCTTGACCACACCTTCCGATCCAGCCATGGCCTCCCGTGCCTCTCCTCTCCATCACTCACTACCACCGCCATAACATGGAGTTCAGCCGTCCACCGTCTCTTCCTCCATCATTCCTCGCCACGCCGGTCTCCACCATCGCCTTCTCTAAGTTCACCTTTGGTTCCCGATGTCGCCGTGTCTCTCCGGCCAATGGAGCTGCGTTGCTTCCCTCTCCAACAGACTAGCAAGCCACCTTCCCTCACATCGATCCCTCCGTCCTTGGTCATGGATGATGTGCAGGCCGCCTGCTGCTCCTGGAGCTGCCCTTCTCGAGCTCGGAGTCGCTGGCTTCCCAACCCTCCGCCCGGCCGATCCGGCAAGGCGGCCGAAGAGCACCAGCGCCACGCCCTCCCCACCATGGTATGCCCAGCTTCTCCTCACGCTGGCCTCCTCCATCAAGGTCGCCGAGCTCCCTCTCCTCTGCAGTGGCCTCGAGGTCGACACTACCACAGTTTTGCAAGAGACGGTGGATGCGATTTCTGTGATGAATCAAGAATATTTTGTGTGTAAGTAATTACTTACGGACTTGCTGCTCCTCTGACGCCTCGCTTCAAATTCCCACTTCATCCCGATCCGGTTCAGGTATATACTATGGCTTCTTCTTGGAAGGTTGGGAGTGGGGTATTTCCGTGGTTCGTTGCCTGTGTTTGCTTCTTCAAGCTGCAGCGTGTGAGGGAGTTAGAAATTGGTATCTTTTTGTCAAAACTGATTTGGTCAATGGCTTCAGAGGAATGTACTGCATCGCTTGGTGCTTGAAAGGGCTTCCGTGGATGTTTCAAAGAGCTTACCATGTAGTCCGTGTTTGGCTTGTGGTGGTTTGATGTTACGCGGATGACAGTCTTTCACCTGGGGTTGCTTCTTGGTTTATCTTTGAGGGATTGAGCTTTATATGTATGCATTCTTTTGTGTTAGTCTGTTCATATATGAGGTAGCAGGTGTAATCGGATTTCTTGTTCATCTTTAATGCATTGCGGCAGCGATACTTTTCTTTATCGTTCTCTCTTTTTTGGCAGATTTAGACAGGTTTGTTCATAATCTTTGGAGAGTGCACTCAACAACATGTTGAATAGCAAAATGTCTCACACTGTGGCTCAACTTTGTACACAACAACGTTCACAGTGTTCGCTACTTCCGCAGCTACTGTGTCTCTAAAATGGCACTTTCAGCTCCAAACTTGACCCAAGCCACACATGGGTCTCTCGTCTCTCCAAAGTGATCAAGGTGAATGCTATTTTAGAGCAACTCCAACACGGTGGCCCAAATCGTCTGGCGGCCCATTTGCGTCCCGCCGACAAAAAGACAACGCCCAACGATGGACCCGTTCCTATTTCTTGTCCGCTTTGGGTAAGCTCGGACCCATTTCCATCTCAAATTTGGGATCGATTTGGGTTGGAGGCGGACACAAACCGGATGTTTTATGCGTCCTCTTCGTCCGCCTCTCCACTTGCATGTCCCGCTTGGTCCACCTGCCATTCACTCACTCGTTTTTTCTCTCTTCGTCACGGCGCATGTGCCATCTCGCTCGAAAGCATGCCCGCTGCCGCGCCACCGTAGGGCGCCGCCACGCTTCGCCGTGTTTCGCCCGGCGATATTCTTTTTTTTTTTCTTGCTGCCCAAAGTCATGCACGCAACGCCACAATTGGACAAAAGGGTCTCCTGCAGTCTAGTCTGAGTTCTGAGCCCATGAGATGCATATCATCATACAGATGAAGAAAGTCAAACCAAATATGCTCATCTCGACATGCAACAGGTTATGGACTAAAATGGAAATCTGGGTTGGTCTTTACTAACAATAGGTCTGTACCGCTTTTGCATTGATTTGAATGACACTGAGGGCTGGTAATTACGAAAGAAAAACTGCATATTATCGTACCAAGTTTGTAACATGTAGAGTATGGCATTACATGAATAATTTTCGTACTACATCTCAAGCTCGATATTTCTCAAAGAAAGCAGCCCCACCTCAAAGATGACCCAGATTATCACACAACAAAGTGGAAAGTAATCCTTGCGGAAAAGACACCTTCATTTGACTTGGGAATATACAAACCTCCTTGCAACAGGTCGAAGGAACAAGGTTCAACCAGCCTTGGATTTATAAAAGATGACCAAGGTGCTTGTGTTTATCTGAACAAGACGGCCGAGGAAAAGAAGGGTAGCTCGGCAAGCCGGACGGTCACCATTTTGTGATGCAAGACATGCTATCGGATAGGGCATCCGCCAATCCAATATACTTGTATATAATGTTTTCCCAAATGTCCGGTTACGTGCTAAGCAAGTAAGTGACATTATAGCATTTAGAGCGGCAAGCAAACCCACAAACTTTCATTGCATCGATACACGGATCCCGCCACGTAGATCCACCAAAAGCTCACGCATGTACTCGGCTTGGATCAAGCCAAGACGCCGCACGGTGGCAAATCTACATCCATTACAAAGCTTGGCTTTTCACGAGTCGTCGCCCATTAACCGAGACCTGCGTTAGGAAAAAGATGGACGGTGGCTTACCATCGTCCGTGAGAAAGACAAATATCTCCGGCCAGGATTGACGTATGTCCAAGATGCTTTGGGTGATCGTTTTGTGATGCCTAGTTGAGTCAGGTTTTCTTTGACCGTCGGTGACCGTCCGCCCGTCCGGACTATTGAGACCGTTTAGAGGCACCCTTTTTGGGCACGAAAGCTTTCTTTATAAGTTGGTCATATTGCACAAGAACCTTCATTTTACATTGTCGGAACTGCGTATATCCATTCGAGGGCACCTTTTTTTTTCTGTGCACGAGAGTCTTCTCTATAAGTTGGTCGTTGCACAAGAACCTCCATTTTACATTGTTCGAACCATGCATATCCATCTGAGGGCGCCCTTTTTGCGTGCACAAGAGCCTTCTCTATAAGTTGGTCATTGCACAAGAACCTCTGCTTGACATTGTCGAAACCGTGCATATCCATCCGAGGGCACCCTTTTTGTGTGCATGAGAGCCTTCTCTATAAGTTGGTCGTTGCACAAGAACCTCCGTTTTACATTGTCGGCACCGTGCATATCCATCTAAGGGCACCTTTTTTGCGCGAGCCTTCTCTATAAGTTGGTCGTTGCACAAGAACCTCCGTTTTACATGATCAGCATCGTGCATATCCACCCGAAGGCACCCTTTTTTGTGCATGAGAACATTCTCTATAAGGTGGTCATTGCACCCACCGACACCATTCACACCATGTGTAAGTTTTTTTGAGACGCGTGCACACTAAATTAGATGTTAAATGACTAGAGAGGGGGGGGGGGGCAGGGGAGATAGAGGGGGGGAGGAGAGGTAGATAGACAGAGAGAGAGAGACACACACAGAGGGGGGCATAGATAGCTATATATACCATCACCGCTCACCTTACACAAGAACCTCCATTTACACACGCACACACGCGCGCGCACGCACACACACACACACACACACACTGACACACACACATGGGGGGATAGATAGCTATATATACCATCACCGATCACCTTACAGAAGGACCTCCATTTTACATTTGTCGAAACGATTCATAGGAGAACCTCCATTTTACATTTGTCGAAACCATTCATAGGCTAGGGGCTCCCTCTTGCATGCGAACATGAACCTTTCATATCTGACCTACCCCTCTCTCTCTCTCTCTCTCTCTCTCTCTCTCTCTCTCTCTTCTTTGTGTGGGTTAGGTTCGAATGTTTTTGAAATTATCGCTGCCCTCACCGAGCCGCTCGATGTGAATATCCAAAAAGCGCTCCCACTAAATGTGTGTTGGTCTAGAGATAGACGGATTAAGCTATAATCTAGGGCGGTTATGCTCACTCGAAATATAGGTTTATAGAGTTCACATTTCCCTTTTTCTTGCATTGTATCCAATGTGGGAGGTGGAGGGAGAGACTGATAGATACTCATCTATCTTTTTGGTGAACAAAATGCATAGTGCACACGGTCTTTGGGGTGGAGGCCACATCTTTACGGGTGAACGGGACCCCCTCGACCACATCGATGATCGCGTGGGAACCCTTTCTTAAGGAACTAGAACCCTTTCCATGTGAACCACATAGAGCTTGCAGCGCTGCAAGACTTCCACAACGTGCGCCAAGGCCGATCGGGCACCGCTGCACCGGATGTGGTGAGTCCAGATGCCAACCATGGGGTAGGTTGACATCCGGACAGTGGCGGGGTTGAGCTTCCCCTGCCCTTTCTGAAAAAACCAGGGCGAGCTAGGGTTTGTCTGTCGCTGGCGAGAGGGCAAGCTTGCCTAGATGTGGAGCCCCCCCCCCCCCCGGCCGGGCCGCCTCATATCCGCCCTACATTTTGAAACGGATATGAGCGGTGCCGATCAACCGTATGCTTGAGGCCCATTTAAGAGCTCGGTTGGATCGATTTTCTATGATCGGTCACCGACCGGACGACTTGGCCGGATGTTTGAGACGGATATAAGGCACCGACTATAATAGATGCTCTAACGACACACATGCATGATGCATGCGCATGTACATGGCCTCAACGTTCGGGTGCACACAAAACAATAACCGCATCACCCAAAAACCGCACACGGGTCACACATCGTATCGTCCATGGTGTTTCAAAAGAGAAGCGCCATCGTGTTTTTTCAACTCTAGACGCTACTTTTTCAACTCTGCCGTGACACGGGCATGTTACAAGTCAAAGGCATCCAACGCGTTGCTCACGCTACCGTGTTGTATTTTCCCGCAACAGGTCCCAAGGTGCATGTATGCGCGATCGCTTTTTGATGGTCCCCATGCTGTTTTGGCGCCATGATGGTCATCAGCTAATCTCCTTCTCCGTCGTGCTCCCGTGCTGCTCAAAAGCCCAGATTGTGAAGATGACTATGGCATGGGCCAGCGGGAGGTAGGAGAATGGGGGCGTTGGTCGGTTGTGTGCTCTCCCTCGCTTCGCTTTTTGTTCGATGAGGAACGGATATAGTACGAGAACGCGAGGGAATACATAATTGTTGTTATTTCTTTTGCGATGAAAAGGGTCACGGTAGAGGAAAAATGCTCCAATCATTGGATGAGGAAGGAAGGTGCGCAGAGCACGGATGGGAGCAGGGAGGCGGAGCGAGCAAGCCTCGTCCGAGGCGATACACCACTGTTTTTCAATGTTGTCGAGAGTGAAGTTAATCCGTTCTGTGAGATCCTTACAGTTTCACATCCTACCAAGTAGTTGCGCCTACAAAAACATGGGCGCCGGATTTTTTGTTCAGTTAGTACGAAAATCGCAAATACTCACACGCTCATATGTTCGTTGTTCCATACCATGCCAAGGGCATTCCATGGATCGACATCGCCCAACCATACTCAACCGAAGGAATTATCATGGAAAGTTGCTTCACGGTCGAGGGAACAAGTTGCGCGGCGGGTCAACATATACCGTAAACAAAAACTAACATGCAGCAAAATATCTTACGTTAATAATCAAAGCGGCGTAAACCACTCAATACGCACTGGTGTCCGTTGTTGTGGATCGCTGCAACATACCGGCTGGACGAGCGCGCGGGCGGTAGTAATTCCATGTCCATACTGTTGTTTGCACAACCGAGGCAACGGAACGATATTTACTAAGCACACTCTTTTGGATGCATGCCACCTTTTTAACTCGATTTAAAATGGCAGGATTTAAATGTCCGAACCAAAGCACGTCAGAGGGCCTGACGGTGCCGAACCTTTGTTCAGTTGGCTGTACAAAACTGGCAATTTTACATGCCCTCTAGCATGCCATGGCTCGTAACATTTGACAAATTACCACCATCAGCCAAGTCAAAAGATTGCCCGAAGTAGCCATCGGCGATGCTCGCTAGTTGAGAAAGGTGCAATCGCTTGTTCTCGACTCACGACCGGAAAGTCGACAAGAGGTTGCCATTTCCGGGCTACTACCCCGTAAAGGTGCGGCCTAGCATTCCTTGTTTGCCATGGCGAAATTCAGCAAATGCTAAAATCAAAACCTTATCCACCTAAAGGTGCGGATCCCAAGGTGAAGGAACAGTTCGATAGCAACCATCCGAGCTAGTGTGGATAGCAAATCCATCCTCTATATATATATATATATATATATATATATATATATATATATATATATATATATATATATATGGGTTTATGTCCTCGACACATTCACTTATGGCTATTTCTTCAAGTCGCTTTTTACGCTAAGTGAATGTGATCGGACCCTTCCCCTCTATGCTATACTCAACCCAATCTATTCACAAATTCTTCATGTGCGTTCTATTTGAAACTCGTTCAAAATCTTCACTGTGTCCTTGTCAGCTGAAGAAATTGCGAACGGAACTTTTTACTTATCTTGTCCAAATTTTTGGTTTTGCCACTCAAACCGTTCCGCATCCCATGATAAATTAATCTATTCACCCACGACCTAACACAATCTCCACTTCTCAGTACGTGGGTGACACATGTCAAGCGAATGTGAAGGGTCAGGGGCACGTTCGTCCAAAATTTTCGGGCGATCGGTTTTTCACCGTGGCTATATATACCCCTCTCCTGCTCCTCACTTCCTTTACTCCGCCGACCGCTCTCTCTCTCGCCGAGCTTCTCAAACCCTAGCGCCGCCACTACTCCATCATCGCGGTGAGGAAGAGCTTCCTTGCCTCGACCTCGTCGTCGTCATTTCGCGCCCGATCGCTGGAAATCTTCACTCCGCCGCCGTAGAAGTCCACCTCCGCCAAGTTAGGGCGTGGAGATCTGAATCGACGAACTTCTAATCTACACTTCTCGGTTCGTGTTCTTGATTCGTAATTAAAAGTTACTTTTATTACTCGCTTTGATTCTCAAACCTTCTTGAAAATCTTCAAAGGTGTTTATTCGTCAAATCTTCACACATATGAACACCTCAAACGAAATATGCTCTTTATTCGTTTCTCTAAGCAATGATTTTTTTTATTCCTCAATTGTGTGGATCCTCGATCTATACAACTCTGGAACCTAAGACAAAGATCGCTTAGTGAAATTCTTCAAGACTCATCTGGTCAAATTCCTCAAACTAGTTCTTTTTGAAAAACCTTCTGAGAACGAGATATGACCTCTCCAAATTCCTCGCAACTATACTCTGTTCACAGGTACTCATGTCATTGCTGATTCACTAGGTTCTCATCAACTTAACCCATTTGCAGTTTTCCTCAAGAAAAGTTGCATACTTTTTCAGAGAATTCGATTGTTCAAATTCCTCAATTTGAAGAATATGGCGTATGAAAGAAGCCACAAAAGGAGGAAAGAGGCCTGAGGTCATGACTGCGTTTGAGATTCCTGAAGACATCTATGCTGATTATTGCACACCTGATGAAGCCGAGTTTGGAAAAGAAAACAAAAATCAGCGCAAGGTGCGCATTCAACGGATTGAAAGGAGATGGGCAAGGGAATGGAGGGAGTACAAATATGTTACTCCAAAGTACATGAAGAAATTCACTCTCAATCCTCCATGCCCAAGAGCTCCATTGGCACCGGTCAAGAAGTCGACCCCACCAAAGCATCAAGCGTGGTGAGGACTTTCTGAAGAATGGGCCAAGCGCCAAGCCAAATTGGCAAGACAAGCCAACGAGGCGGTGAGGAAATTTAATGAGGACTCTGCCATCACGCTGCCATCGAGGCCTCTGTCAAGCCAAGAAAATCTATGGCAAAGAAGCCCGCACACAAGCCAAGTGCTTCACCAACAGTGCCCTCACGGCCAAGTTCTCGATTGTGCCCTCACGGCCAATTCCTCATGCCGCCTCTGCTCCTCCCAAATCCTCGGCTCCTACAAAGTCCTCAAAGAGCTCCTACAAAGTCCTCGGCAGTTCCGACAAAGTCCTCAAAGACTGTGCATCCGCCACGTGCCAAAGGACTGCAGCATCTCCATTGCCTCTGGTGTTTCAAAGAAGTTCCTCACCGCACCAAATTCTTCATCTGGCCCAACTCTGCTGAAGACTAAGGCCACAGCTGGACGAGGTCCTCGGCCAAGTCCCAAGAAGAAACAGGTCGCCTTCCAAGAGCCACCTAAAGATGATGAGGCTGATGATGATGAACTTGCGGAAATCATCAGAGACCGACAAGAAAGGGCCGCTAGAGCCAAAGGCACACCTGTGCCACTGCTGTTGGATCCAAGAGCGATCCTAGACTACATTGATCTCTGGCACAAGGACCCAAACACTCCTATGCCCGACTTCAAGTTGACACCTGGCCAAAGTCACATGCTGACTCATTTCATCCAAGAGGAGAAATGGAAATTTGATACGGCCAGAGAGATCAAGAAATCGCAGTACAGAAAAGAGAAACTGCTGAAGAAAAATGTTGTCAACATGACAACTGAAGAACTTATCAAGATGCAGGCTGACATCAAAGCCCTCAGCGACAAATTTAACTGATTGGCAAGGAGCCAAAGTCAGATTTGTCAATCTGACAAAGAAGTTCTCAAATGTTGCAGCCCCAACGCAACAAGAAATTCCTCAGGCTGGAGCCTCCGCCACCGATCGAAGAACATGCTCTGCACTAATCGATGAATTTCAGGCTGCTGAAAACAATGCTAGTTCCGTGGCTGATGATTCCATTCCACCATTGAAGAAATTGCTGTGGCATCCACTAGTGGTGCGCTCAAGAAATCGAAGAAGTCAGGCAATCAGATCGGCCATGCCGAGGAAATTCAACCAGATTCCTCGGTCCTCCGCGCCTACACCAACTCCAATCCTTCCATCTGCATCCGATGTGAAGAAGACCAAGGCTGCAGTAACGAGCTGCAGTGAAGAAAAGGAAAGCATCTGCTGCTTCAAATTCTTCACTCAAGAAGATGAAGACAATGACCAGCTCCTTTGAAAATCCCATTGATGCTGTTCCAATTTCCTCCATGCCATCAAAGGACCTTGTTCCTTTTGGAGAAGATTATGAGATCCCAAGCGGATCTGATGAAGAAAATCATTCTGCTGCTTCGTCAGAGCAGATTGATGAAGAAATTGAAGTGGAAGCAATCCCTTCAACCCCAATCATTTCCTTGCCTATGCCTCGGTTCACAATTTGAAGAGGCTGGTGTTGAGGAAATTGAAGAAGATGTGGATATTGGAAGCACAATGCCAGTGATGAACGATGACTTTTGGGAAAGTCAGCATCCAAATTCTCCACTCTTCACCCCAATCCAACAAATTCCTCAGTCCCTTGCTCCAACAGTTCAAATGGGCTCAAGAAACTCATCCCACTTCATCTCAGACATGAAGAAATTCCAGCCACTAGCGCCGATGAACCTGTCACGATCCTCGATCGCACATGTAGAGGAACAAGAAATTCCTCAGCCTGAAGAATCTGAGATTGCGATTCCAGAGGTCGTGATGCAACTCACCGACACTCCATTGCCAAAGCCAAAGAATCCATTCTCAACGAAGCAAAAGTTCAAGGCTGAAGACTTCTTTGGCGAGCACGTTTTCTTCACGGATTACAACCCATACGACTACGCTCGGCGTAAGGAAGAGGCGTTTCGGACCGCCAGTCAAGCCAACTTCTATTCCTCTCAGGTTTTCAACAAAGACAAAGTCTTCGATCATGCACATATTCCTCATGTGGACATGGAATCTTTGCGGGCTTCGAGCCGGTCCTCGGTGTTCTTCACGATGCGGGACTTCAATTTCTGACCGACATCTGTGATTGGAATGAAGAACTCATTCTTCAATTCTATGCGATGCCGCACATCACCGGAGACGTCAAGATGTGAACTCATGGGTGTTGGATGGATGTCCGAAAATACTCACTACAAGGCACCAAAGAACTGAATTTCTTCGTGCCCTACCACTCGGCCCTCCCTTGATGGTGCTCGTTGTATCTACAACGAACCCGAAGCTTTCAAATCACTACATGCAAGTGCCGATGAAGCCTTTGAAGTCTTGGACAGCCACCTCGAACCAAATTCCTTGTCAAGGAATTACTATATGTGCCTCAGATCGCTCATCGGATTCTCGACAAGACAATGAGTCCTATCAAAGGTCATGACTCAAATGATGAAGAAGTCGTTGGCATCATGAAGAATATGCTTTTCAATATCATTCATGGCGTTCCTGGCCAACTTCCATGATTTCTTCATGAGGACTCGGCAAACATTGCTATGTCACCTTTTGAGTCAAGCCTTATGCACCATGGATTATGAGGTTCATCAGGACAAGGTCTTCACTCAATTACAAGGCTAATACTCTGAACCACTACAGCTACTTGCCTCCGATTGAAGTCCTCAAACGGACATTTTCCTCAGCTGATGACAAGGGCAAGGCAACTGCTGTGATAGATGAAGGCATTCGTCCATTGGATGGTCAATTTCGCAAAGCTGCATCCTACTCCACCAATGATGACTCGCCACACATGACTCTTCCGCCAATACCTCACCAAGCAAAATCCTCAAGCCACAAAGATTCGGGTGATGACTGATCGTGAGTTACTCCTCGCCTTCATCAGAAGGTTGATCGCAATCATAAATGGGTCAAGCGTCAGTTTGGTTCAATTCTTCACAACATGACCTCTATACACAATGCAGTGAAGAAAAACCAATACTACCTCCATGAAACATTCAACCGCACATGGGTTGTTCTTTCTAATGTCTACAGCGTGGAAGAACTGAAGACAATGGGTCTCAAGGAAGAATTTGACTGGTCTGCACCTCCTCCGAAGAAATACAAGAAGGTCAAAGTTCCTTCCTTGGTGGCCAGCTCCTATTCTTCATCGCGAGACACTGATGAAAATGAAGACTTGGATGACATTGCGGCAGGCCCTACTACGACAACCTACCCCAACAACGCTGGCGCTCCTTCATCAACTTGAAATTCTTGAGCGTTAGTCCTCGCTTCGATTCTTTTGGTCATTCGATGACAAAGGGGGAGAAATGTGAGTTAGTCTTCAAGCGGGTCTATTATATGGGCAATTTTTTTTGCTAAGTTACGACTCTCGTTCTTCAGAAACTTTTATTGGATCGAGTTGTAATCTTAAACCCGATGGTGCTCTGATACTTTTGATGTGTTCCTCCGCATGCTTATTCCTTGTTTTATGATATCAGTATTGCCTCAAAATCAAATTCCTCACTATGCACATCTTCAGGGGGAGTTCTTCTATATCTTGCAATCAAATTCCTCAATATCAGTATTTACACTTCATATGTTTATCCCCGTTGAAAACTTAACCTATATTGTCATCAATCACCAAAAGGGGGAGATTGTAAGTGCATCTAGTGCCCCTTAGTGATTTTGGTGTATTGAAGACTTATAGGTTAAGGGACTAATGTGTTTATGAGTGTACATGTGTCTATAAGTCTATGAGGAGTTTGATATTTACAGAGAAAGTCGACCCTAAAAATGAAGTTCTTCGACTAAAGACTTTGATATTGAAGACTTTACGAAGACTTTGAAAGTGAAGAAATTGGTGTGACCTTGAAGACTTGGTATTCATTTGAGGAACATGAAGCGTGAAGACGCTTTGTTTTCGTAGTTTCGCTTTCTCTTTCTTGAGTCATAGGAAACACCGCATCGTTAAAGGGTCGAGGAAATACTAAGGAAAAATTTCCATGTGATGCTCAACTCAAAATCCTACACCTACCAATCCCTTCGAGTGAAGCCTTTGGAAATCTCATACGCTTCGGTCAATTTCTTCAAAGGATGTAGACGAAGTTCTTCTGGTCGCTGTGGAATTTGTTCTGACTGAGGAGTTAGGAATTCACCAGTGCGGATTGCCTACACAGTGAGGAACATGATAGCCCTGAGGAATTTGAGAATCGAATTTCCAACCGTTCTGTCTGTCTTGGCCACCTGTCCCAAAATATCTTATCCACCTAACGGTCATATCACTTTGAAGGGCATTTATGTCTTATCATGTCGGGCTGCTCCCTAGGCTATAAATAGCCGCCCCTACAACCACTAGCTGGTTGGCTGCTCGAGAGAACTTGACACTTGTCATTTGAGAGCAACCCATCCTCTCGAGGACTTTGAGCGAAAGTCATCGAAAGTGAGGAAAACCCAAAAACCAAACCCTACAAACCCAAAGTGATTGAGCATCATCAAGAGATTGATCCTGCGTGGATCCAACGCTTGTTACCTTTGAAGACTGTGCTTATTCCAGACGGTTAGGCGTCATGGTCTAGAGCATCCAAGAGGAATTGTGGATTGCCGAGTGACCAAGTCTGTGAAGGTTTGGAAGTCGCCTGAAGACTTACCACGAGTGATTGGACGAGGTCTGTGTGACCTTAGTTCAAGGAGAATACGGTGAGGACTTGGTGTCCCGAGCTGCGTCGGGCGATCGGGTGTCCGGACTGTGTGTCCTCGAGTTTAAATACTCACCGCTCCAACCAGACGTACAACTGAGACATCAGTTGGAACTGATCTACCAAATGATTGTCTTCACCAACCTAACTGGTTCTATTTCCTGAACTCTTTCATTTCCTCATTACTGTGTTGAGTGTTTGTTCATATCTGTGTTTGAAGACTTTGACTGAAGACTTTCTCAATTTCCTCAGTTCAATTTCTTCAGTCTGTTTGTCTTCATCTTGTGCTATCATGTGTTTACGCTTTCTCTATTCTTTGATTGTCCTCATTTCATCATGATGAGCATGCCCGCATTCTCTTATGCTTACTTCTGAGTACTTATTCCGCTGCAAGTAGTTCTTCACTTAGGAATTTCCTCACCGGCAACTTCCTCATTGAAGAGTTCTTAAAAATCGCCTATTCACCCCCCCTCTAGTCGATATAACGCACTTTCAGAATGTTCTGCCGGCAGACTCCCCCGTTCAGGATGCTACATATCCCGACCACGCCACGATCCTCCACGATCAACGCTGCCATCACGCCACGAACCTCGCCTCGGCCAGCCGCCCCACCGCCCTCGCCCCTGGTGTCCGCGACGTCCTCGACCCGCCTTGCTTCCCTACCTCCCCTCGCCCCGCCGTCCTCGCCACGCCACCCTCGCCCTGTCCGCAACGACCTCGACCCGGTGGACGTCCTCAACCCAACGCGCTGCCCTACCTGTGGTGTCATCACCTGCAGGGCAGCAGCATCTCGACTCGCCATTGCCATGTGTTAGATCAATTTAATTTGCACGCCTTATGATCCGACAAAAGACAAAGGAAATTGCTCTTTCAATCTGGCGGTCTGTAATTTGTCTTGTGTGAAAATTGATACTTACGGTATATCATGAACAAACCGAGTTGACGAAGGGTTAAATAAGTGTTTTCGAGAAAAGAACCATTGAGAAGACAATATGGCATCCTCTCCGCATAGTGGGATACATACTCCCTTTCAGGACTCGACAAACAACAAAGTTCAATGTAAATACATATATCACCTACTCTTACCTACTTTGATCTTGTAAATCCAGAATATGTCATTGTCTCATGTGTCAAAAACCAGATCCGTAAGAGCTGAGGAGACAGAGGGAAAGGGAGAGGTATGCACTAAACAGGGATGCAATATTAAAGAAAAGACAGGAGGCAAGGGATCGTAAGAAAGCTACAACTGCTATTCTAAATGGAATCAACACTCCATCTAAGCCACACAGGGCCATGTCGATTGGTTACTCCATTTTCTCTATTTTTAACCATACATTTCTTGAATCACAAGTAAATTCATGTTAATTAAGTGTTCTTTTGGACAGGTTTTGACACTTTGGAGAGGCCCAGTGCACAGTCTGCTGTCACCCAGCAACGACACACACAAGCTGCGGATGGTCATGTGTTCTCCTACATCCAACCATAATATCGGCGTTTGTGTGTCAACAACTGACATTGTACATACAATTATGATGCAGGCATACCTGTTGATGTGATAATGAGTGATCAGACTCCACCTCATGGTCCAAATTCATTAAGAACACAAGATACCGCCGTTTCTAACAAGGAAAGTGTCAATAATATCGACTCTGCCATTGGGTCCTCCCAACTGACCGTGTTACCACCGCCACTTCAATCCTACAGAGGCAGTAGTTCATATGGTAATCAATTGCCGCTCATATTAACTACCATACAAAGTAAAAATAGTTGTTGCTCATGTTGTCTTGTACCAAATTAACACTTATTGTACAGAAGCAAAACAAGCACTTAAGCAGCAGAGGGAAACCAAAGAAGGCACAAGACTATGTTGTTTCTCCACAAGGCACAGAACAAAACCTTCAGTGTCCTTGTAATGCTACATTATTGCTTTTGTGGTCATTATCATTAAATGTTATCATGGCCATCGTGACAGATTATGCCTGCACTGGCGATGATTGGTCTGTTAAAGAAAAAATCAGATCTGAACCAAGCAAAGAAAGAAATTTAGTGAGCATCGGCGACGCATTTCTGAAAAGAAGACATTTACTGTCTCTTCTGTCTCCCGGAGAATGGGTTGGCGACGAAGTAAGTATATTAGGACAGGAAGATGCTATTTGAATAGGAGTATGTGTCATCTAATATACTATGTATACTTCTAATTGTAGGTCATAAATATGTACATAAATTGCATGATTGCTACGGAGCATCTACAAGTAAGGTAGGTGGAAGTGTGTTCTTAGAGAATGCATGCATCTCTAAGATGATGAAGATCGGTAGCTATCTGCCCTCAGATGACATGGATGTTGCACCAAAGATGGGTATTAAACAGAGCCAAAGCGTATTTGGAAAATGATATAGTTAGTCTTACTTTTCTACATATTTCTATGAATTACAGCGAGAACGACCGATTCGTCCACATACGAGTACAACTGAAATAATCATTTTCTTCATATATACATTCCAATAAACATGGACGGCGTTCACTGGTACCTATGTGTTATAAATGCTAGAAAACAATGTGTTCAAGTGCTCGACTCGCTAGGCCCATAAATGAGCCGCATGGACCTCACTGATACAGCTTAGTACTTAGTCCCACCGCCCCATCTTTTCAAGAAGCTTTTTTTCTTATTTCTCGCCAGATGCTTATACTTTATCCATTTGTTGGTACAACAGCTAGAAGGACTGGAGGATTTATTCAAATATGCATCCAAGCACATGGAATTAAAATCCGATAAGTGGACTGATCTAGATGTTACAACATGGAAAAGAGAAGAATATATTAAGAGCAGTCTTCAGACGGATGGGTACGCCTCCTAATATAACTCAGAGAATTTATGCTTAACAGGGCACATTTGGTATGCTATTATGTTTATTTTATCACTGCATAACATTCCTGAAGCACATTTGATCAAGAGATTTGGTATGCCAATGCAATTCTTTACCTTATTGTATGCCAATGCAATTGAAACAACACCTCTGAAAGGATCGATCCGGTTGCCTAGCGGGGGGGGGGTGAATAGGCAACTAACAATTTTAAGCTTTTCTTTACCAATTTAAACTTTGCACTAATAAAGGTTGTCTAGATATGCAACTAGGTGGACAACCTATATGATGCAACAACACACGCATTACGAGCAAGCAAGGATAGGAACACAAATAAGCTTGCAACTAAAGGGATAAGATAACCAAGAGTGGAGCCGGTGGAGACGAGGATGTGTTACCAAGTTCCTTCCTTTTGAAGGGAAGTACGTCTCCGTTAGAGCGGTGTGGAGGCACAATGCTCCCCAAGAAGCCACTAGGGCCACTGTAATCTCCTCACGCCAAGCACAATGCAAGAGCCGTGATTCCACTATTGGTGCCCTTGAAGGCGGCGACAACCTTTACAAACAAGGTTGGGGCAATCTCCACAACTTAATTGGAGGCTCCCAACAACACCACGTAAGCTTCACCACAATGGAATATGGCTCCACGGTGACCTCAACCGTCTAGGATGCTCAAACACCCAAGAGTAACAAGATCCGCAAGGGATAAGTGGGGAATCAAATATCTTGTGGTGGAAGTGGTAGATCGGGCCCTTGTCACCCAATCCCGAGCAAATCAACAAGTTTGATTGGCTAGGGAGAGAGATCGGGCCAAAATGGAGCTTGGAGCAACAATGGAGCTAAGAGAGAGAAGAGGTAGTCAACTAGAGGTTGAAGAAGCCCCTTATATAGTCGTGGACAAATCCAACCGTTATCCACTTAGTCATTTCAAGCGCCTTGCACTACCGCTCCAGTGGGCGCGGTACTATCATGAGGTCGCATGGTACTACCGTGGAGGATCACGGTACTATCAAGAAGAAAGACAGCCGGAACTAGCCTGACTAGGGGCAAGATTACCGCCTCCCCTTACGGTACTACCGCAAGGCGTGGAGTCACGACACGAGAAGGGCGCGGATTAAATAAATTACATCCGTGCCAACTTCCGCTGAAATCTGCGGTAGTGCGAACTGACGCGGTACTACCGCTCCTCAGAGCGGTACTACTCAGAAGGCTGTGCCTACTACCGTGATTCTACGGTACTTGGTAGGGCGCCACGGTACTACGGCTCAGGGAGCAAGATTACCGTGGGCCTCATGCGGTACTACCGCTCGGACGAGCGGTATTAGTGGTGGTAGCGGATGTAAAAAATTACATCCGCCTTACTATCAAGGAAATATGCCCTAGAGGCAATAATAAAGTTATTATTTATTTCCTTATATCATGATAAATGTTTATTATTCATGCTAGAATTGTATTAACCGGAAACATAATACATGTGTGAATACATAGACAAACAGATAGTCACTAGTAAGCCTCTACTAGACTAGCTCATTAATCAAAGATGGTTATGTTTCCTAACCATAGACATGTGTTGTCATTTGATTAATGGGATCACCTCATTAGAAGAATGATGTGATTGACATGACCCATTCCGTTAGCTTAGCACTTGATCGCTTAGTATATTGCTATTGCTTTCTTCATGACTTATACATGTTCCTATAACTATGAGATTATGCAACTCCTGCTTACCGGAGGAACACTTTGGTACTACCAAACGTCACAACGAATCGGGTGATTATAAAGGAGTACTACAGGTGTCTCCAAAGGTACTTGTTGGGTTGGCGATTTCGAGATTAGGTTTTGTCACTCCGATTGCTCGGAGAGGTATCTCTGGGCCTTCTCGGTAATACACATCACATAAGCCTTGCAAGCATTACAACTAATGAGTTAGTTGTGAGATGATGTATTACGGAACGAGTAAAGAGACTTACCAAAGAACTAGATTGAACTAGGTATTGGATACCGACGATCGAATCTCGGTAAGTAACATACCGATGACAAAGGGAACAACGTATGTTGTTATGCGGTTCGACCGATAAAGATCTTCGTAGAAAATGTAGGAACCAATATGGGCATCCAGGTCCCGCTTATTGGTTATTGACCGGAGATGTGTCTCGGTCATGTCTACATTGTTCTCGAACCGTAGGGTCCGTGACGCTTAAGGTTTTGATGACGGTTATATTATGAGTTTGTGTATTTTGATGTACCGAAGAAGTTCGGAGTCCCGGATGTGATCACGGACATGACGAGGAGTCTCGAAATGATCGAGACATAAAGATTGATATATTGGACGGCTATATTCGGACACCGGAAAGGTTCGGAAGTTTCGGAGAAAGACGGAGTGCCGAGGGGTTACCGAACCCCCCGGGAAGTAATGGGCCTTATTGGGCCAAGAGGGAGAGAGAGGGCTGCGCCAGGAGGTGGCGCCCCATGGGGAGTCCGAATTGGACAAGGAGGGGGCGCGCCCCTTTCCCTCTCCCTCTCCCTCTCTTTCCTTACCCCGTCCTCCTTCCTATGTGGACTAGGAAAGGGAGTCCTACTCCCACTAGGAGGAGGACTCCCCCCTTGGCGCACCTCCTAGGGCCGGGCCGGCCCTCCCCTTGCTCCTTTATATACAGGCAGGGGGCACCCTAGAACACACAAGTTGATCCTTGAGATCGCTCTCAGCCGTGTGCGGTGCCCCCCTCCACCATATTCCACCTCGGTCATATCATAGCAGTGCTTAGGCGAAGCCTGCGCCGGTAAAACATCAAGATCGTCACCACGCCGTCAGGTCGACGGAACTCCCTCTCCCGGAGCTTTGCTGGATCGGAGCCCGAGGAGCGTCATCGAGCTGAACGTGTGCCAAGAACTCGGAGGCGCCGGAGTAACGGCGCTGGGATCGGCTGGATCGCGAGGAGAACGTACGACTACTTCCTCTACGTTGTGATCGCTTCCGGTTTGGTCTACGAGGGTACGTAGACAATACTCTCCCCTCTCGTTGCTATGCATCACCATGATCTTGCATGTGCGTAGGAAATTTTTTGAAATTACTACGTTCCCCAACAGTGGCATCCGAGCCTGGTTTTATGCGTTGATGTAATATGCACGAGTAGAACACAAGTGAGTTGTGGGCGATACAAGTCATACCGCCTACCAAAGCATGTCATACTTTGGTTCAGCGGTATTGTGAGATGAAGCGGCCCGGACCGACATTACGCCAGACGCTTACGCGAGACCGGTTTCACTGTTACGAGCACTCGTGCTTAAAGGTGGCTGGCGGGTGTCTGTCTCTCTCACTTTAGTTGAACCGAGTGTGGCTACGCCCGGTCCTTGAGAAGGTTAAAACGGAGTCTATTTGACGAAGTATCGTTGTGGTCTTGATGCGTAGGTGAGATTGGTTCTTACTTAAGCCCATAGCAGCCACGTAAAATTTGCAACAACAAAGTAGAGGACGCCTAACTTGTTTTTGCAGGGCATGTTGTGATGTGATATGGTCAAGACGTGATGCTATATTTTATTGTATGAGATGATCATGTTTTGTAACCGGTTATCGGCAACTGGCTGGAGCCATATGGTTGTCGCTTATTGTATGAAATGCAACGCCTGTAATTGCTTTACTTTATCTCTAAGCGGTAGCGATAGTCGTAGAAGCAATAGATGGCGAAACGACAACGATGCTACGATGGAGATCAAGGTGTCGCTACCGGTGACGATGGTGATCACGACGGTGCTTGAGATGGAGATCACAAGCACGAGATGATGATGGCCATATCATATCACTTATATTGATTGCATGTGATGTTTATCCTTTATGCATCTTATTTTGCTTTGATTGACGGTAGCATTATAAGATGATCTCTCACTAAAATTATCAAGAAGTGTTCTCCTGAGTATGCACCGCTATGCGAAAGTTCTTCGTCGAGACACCACGTGATGATCGGGTGTGATAGGCTCTACGCTCAAATACAACGGGTGCAAAACAGTTGCGCACGCAGAATACTCAGTTAAACTTGACGAGCCTAGCATATAACAGATATGGCCTCTAACACGGAGACCGAAAGGTCGAACGTGAATCATATAGTAGATATGATCAACATAGTGATGTTCACCATTGAAACTACTCCATCTCACGTGATGATCGGACATGGTTTAGTTAATTTGGATCACGTAATCACTTAGATGACTAGAGAGATGTCTGTCTAAGTGGGAGTTTTTAATATGATTAATTAAAACTTAAATTTATCATGAACTTAGTACCGATAGTATTTTGCTTGTCTATGTTTACTGTAGATAGATGGCTCGTCTGTTGTTCCGTTGAATTTTAATGCGTTCCTTGAGAAAGCAAAGTTGAAAGATGATGGTAGCAATTACACGGATCGGGTCCGTAATTTGAGGATTATCCTCATTGCTGCACGTAAGAATTACGCCCTGGAAGCATTTGGGTGCCGAACTCTTCTGCGAGAGCAACGCCGTAAGTTGTGAACGTCTGGCGAGCAAAGCCGATGACTACTCGATAGTTCGATGTGCCATGCTTTACGGCTTAGAACCGGGTCTTCAACGACGTTTTGAACGTCATGGAGCATATGAGATGTTCCAGAGTTGAAGTTAATATTTCAAGCAAATGCCCGGATTGAGAGATATGAAGTCTCCAATAAGTTCTATAGCTGCAAAATGGAGGAGAATAGTTACGTCGGTGAACATATACTCAAAATGTCCGGGTATAATAACCACTTGATTCAACTGGGGTTACTCTTCCGGATGATAGTGTCATTGATGTAATTCTCCAATCATCGCCACCAAGCTACAAGAGCTTCGTGATGAACTATAATATGCAAGGGATGACCAAAACAATTCCCGAGCTCTTCGCAATGCTAAAAGCCGCGGAGGTAGAAATCAAGAAAGAGCATCAAGTGTTGATGGTCAACAAGACCACTAGTTTCAAGAAAAGGGGCAAAGGAAAGAAGAAGGGAACTTCAAAAGGAACAAAGCAAGAAAGTTGCTGCTCAAGAGAAGAAACCCAAGTCCGGGCCTAAGCCCGAAATCGAGTGTTTTACCGCAAGCAAACCGGACTGGAAGCGGAACTGCCCCAAGTATTTGGCGGATAAGAAGGATGGCAAGGTGATCAAAGGTATATGTGATATACATGTTATTGATGTGTACCTTACTAATACTCGCAGTAGTACCGGTATTTGATCTCGGTTACATTGCTAATATTTGCAACTCAAACAGGAACTACGGATTGCGAAGATTGGTTAAGGACGAGGTGACGATGCGGCGTGGGAAATGGTTCCAAAGTCGATGTGATCGCTCGCACGCTACCTCTACATCTACCATCGGGATTAGTTTTAGACCTAAATAATTGTTATTTGGTGCGGCGTTGAGCATGAACATTATATCTGGATCTTGTTTGATGCGAGACGGTTATTCATTTAAGACAGAGAATAATGGTTGTTCTATTTATATGAATAATATCTTTTATGGTCATGCACCCTTGAAGAGTGGTCTATTTTTATTAAATCTCGATAGTAGTAATACACATATTCATAGTGTTGAAACCAAAAGATACAGAGTTGATAATGATAATGCAACTTATTTGTGGCAATCGCCGCTTGGGTCATATCGGTGTAAAACGCATGAAGAAACTCCATCTTGATGGGCTTCGGAATCACTTGATTATGAATCATTTGGTACTTGCGTAACCATGCCTCATGGGCAAGATGACTAAAACGCCGTTCTCCGGAACTATGGAGCGAGCAACTGATTTGTTGGAAATCATACATACCGATGTTTGTGGTCCAATGAATGTTGAGGCACGGCGGGTATCGTTATTTTCTCACCTTCACAGATGATTTGAGCAGATATGGGTATATCTACTTAATGAAACACAAATCTGAAACATTTGAAAAGTTCAAAGAATTTCAGAGTGAAGTGGAAAATCATCGTAACAAGAAAATAAAGTTTCTACGATCTGATCGTGGAGGAGAATATTTAAATTCTGAGTTTGGTTTACATTTGAAACAATGTGGAATAGTTTCAACTCACGCCACCCTAACACCACAGAGAAATGGTGTGTCCGAACGCCGTAATCGCATTTACTTTACTTGATATGGTGCAATCTATGATGTCTCTTACTGATTTACCGCTATCGCTTTGGGGATATGCTTTAGAGACGGCCACATTCACGTTAAATAGGGCACCATCTAAATCTGCTGAGACGACACCGTATGAACTGTGGTTTGGCAAGAAACCAAAGTTGTCGTTTCTTAAAGTTTGGGGCTGCGATGCTTATGTAAAGAAACTTCAACCAGATAAGCTCGAACCCAAATCGGAGAAATGTGTCTTCATAGGATACCCAAAGGAGACTGTTGGGTACACCTTCTATCACAGATCTGAAGGCAAGATTTTCGTTGCTAAATTCGGATCCTTTCTAGAGAAGGAGTTTCTCTCGAAAGAAGTGAGTGGGAGGAAAGTAGAACTTGATGAGATAATCAGATCTGCTCCCTTATTGGAAAGTAGTTCATCACAAGAAACGGTTCTGTGACAACTACACCAATTGGTGAGGAAACTAATGATGTTGATCATGAAACTTCAGATCAAGTTGCTCTTGAACTTCAGAGGTCAAGCAGAATAAAATACGCACCAGTGGTGGTACGGTAATCCTATTCGGAAGTCATGTTACTTGACCATGGCGAACCTACAAACTATGAAGAAGCGATGGTGAGCCCAGATTCCATGAAATGGCTGGAAGCCATGAAATCTGAGATGGGATCCATGTATGAGAACAAAGTATGGACTTTGGTTGACTTGCCCAATGATCGGCAAGCCATTGAGAATAAATGGATCTTTAAGAAGAAGACCGATGACGATGGTAATATAACTGTCTACAAAGCTCGACTTGTTGCAAAAGGTTTTCGACAAGTTCAAGGGGTTGACTATGATGAGACTTTCTCACCCGTAGCGATGCTTAAGTCTGTCCGAATCATGTTAGCAATTGCCGCATTTTATGATTATGAAATTTGGCAAATGGATGTAAAACTGCATTCTTGAATGGATTTCTAGAAGAAGAGTTGTATATGATGCAACGGAAGGTTTTGCTGATCCAAAAGGTGCTAACAAAGTGTGCAAGCTCCAGCGATCAATTTATGGTCCGGTGCAAGCCTCTCGGAGTTGGAATAAACGTTTTGATAGTGTGATCAAAGCATATGGTTTTATGCTGAGACTTTTGGAGAAGCACAGATTTACAAGAAAGTGAGTAGGAGCTGTGTAGAATTTCTGATATTATATGTGGACGACATATTATTGATTGGAAATGATATAGAATTTCTGGATAGCATAAATGGATACTTGAATAAAAGTTTTTCAATGAAAGACCTCGGTGAAGCTGCTTACATATTGGGCATCAAGATCTATAGAGATAGATCAAGACGCTTAATTGGACTTTCACAAAGCACATACCTTGATAAAGTTTTGAAGAAATTCAAAATCAGGCAAAGAAAGGTTTTTTACCTGTATTACAAGGTATAAGATTGAGTCAGACTCAATGCCCGACCACAGCAGAAGATAGAGAGAAAATGAAAGATGTTCCCTATGCTTCAGCCATAGGCTCTATCATGTATGCAATGCTTTGTGTACCAGACTGACGTATGCTTAGTCTGTAAGCTTGGCAGAAGGTACCAAAGTAATCCAGAGTGGATCATCGGACAGCGGTCAAGAACATCTGAAATACACGAAAAGGACTAAGGATATGTTTCTCTTATATGGAGGTGACAAAGAGCTAGTCGTAAATGGTTACGCCGATGTAAGCTTTGACAATCGATCCGACGATTCTAAATCGCAAACCGGATACGTGTTTTTGTTAAACGGTGGAGCTGTCGGTTGGTGCAGTTCTAAACAAAGCGTCGTGGCGGGATCTACATGTGAAGCGGAGTACATAGTCGCTTCGAAGCAAAGCAAATGAAGGAGTCTGGATGAAAGAGTTCATTTCCGATCTAGGTGTCATACCTAGTGCATCGGGACCAATGAAGATCTTCCGTGACAATATCGGTGCAATTGCCTTGGCAAAGGAATCCAGATTTCACAAGAGGACCAAGCATATCAAAAGACGCTTCAACTCCATTCGGGACCAAGTCCAAGTGGGAGACATAGAGATTTGCAAAATACATACGGATCTCGAATGTTGCGGACCCATTGACTAAGCCTCTTCCATGAGCAAAACATGATCAGCACCAAGACTCCATGGGTGTTAGAATCATTCCTGTGTAATCTAGATTATTGACTCTAGTGCAAGTGGGAGACTGAAGGAAATATGCCCTAGAGGCAATAATAAAGTTATTATTTATTTCCTTATATCATGATAAATGTTTATTATTCATGCTAGAATTGTATTAACCGGAAACATAATACATGTGTGAATACATAGACAAACAGATAGTCACTAGTAAGCCTCTACTAGACTAGCTCATTAATCAAAGATGGTTATGTTTCCTAACCATAGACATGTGTTGTCATTTGATTAATGGGATCACCTCATTAGAAGAATGATGTGATTGACATGACCCATTCCGTTAGCTTAGCACTTGATCGCTTAGTATATTGCTATTGCTTTCTTCATGACTTATACATGTTCCTATAACTATGAGATTATGCAACTCCCGTTTACGGAGGAACACTTTGGGTACTACCAAACGTCACAACGTGAATCGGGTGATTATAAAGGAGTACTACAGTGTCTCCAAAGGTACTTGTTGGGTTGGCGATTTCGAGATTAGGTTTTGTCACTCCGATTGTCTGGAGAGGTATCTGGGCCTTCTCGGTAATACACATCACATAAGCCTTGCAAGCATTACAACTAATGAGTTAGTTGTGAGATGATGTATTACGGAACGAGTAAAGAGACTTACCAAGAACGAGATTGAACTAGGTATTGGATACCGACGATCGAATCTCGGGTAAGTAACATACCGATGACAAAGGGAACAACGTATGTTGTTATGCGGTCTCGACCGATAAAGATCTTCAGAAAATGTAGGAACCAATATGGGCATCCAGGTCCCGCTATTGGTTATTGACCGGAGATGTGTCTCGGTCATGTCTACATTGTTCTCGAACCGTAGGGTCCGCACGCTTAAGGTTTCGATGACGGTTATATTATGAGTTTGTGTATTTTGATGTACCAAAGAAGTTCGGAGTCCGGATGTGATCACGGACATGACGAGGAGTCTCGAAATGATCGAGACATAAAGATTGATATATTGACGGCTATATTCGGACACCGGAAAGGTTCCGGAAGTTTCCGGAGAAAGACGGAGTGCCGAGGGGTTACCGGAACCCCCGGGAAGTAATGGGCCTTATTGGGCCAAGAGGGAGAGAGAGGGCTGCGCCAGAGGTGGCGCCCCATGGGGGAGTCCGAATTGGACAAGGAGGCGCGGCCCCCTTTCCCTCTCCCTCTCCTCTCTTTCCTTCCCCTTCCTCCTTCCTAGTTGGACTAGGAAAGGGAGTCCTACTCCCACTAGGAGGAGGACTCCCCCTCCTTGGCGCACCTCCTAGGGCCGGCCGGCCCTCCCCTTGCTCCTTTATATACGGGGCAGGGCACCCTAGAACACACAAGTTGATCCTTGAGATCGCTCCTTAGCCGTGGTGCGGTGCCCCCTCCACCATATTCCACCTCGGTCATATCATAGCAGTGCTTAGGCGAAGCCCTCACGCCGGTAAAACATCAAGATCGTCACCACGCCGTCGTCGATTGGAACTCCCTCTCCCGGAGCTTTGCTGGATCGGAGCCCGAGGAGCGCCATCGAGCTGAACGTGTGCCAAGAACTCGGAGGCGCCGGAGTAATGCGCTGGGATCGGCTGGATCGCGAGGAGAACGACGACTACTTCCTCTACGTTGTGATCGCTTCCGCTTTGGTCTACGAGGGTACGTAGACAATACTCTCCCCTCTCGTTGCTATGCATCACCATGATCTTGCGTGTGCGTAGGAAATTTTTTGAAATTACTACGTTCCCAAACAACTACCGCACCGGAGCGGCACTAGGTGAAGGAAATATGCCCTAGAGGCAATAATAAAGTTATTATTTATTTCCTTATATCATGATAAATGTTTATTATTCATGCTAGAATTGTATTAACCGGAAACATAATACATGTGTGAATACATAGACAAACAGATAGTCACTAGTAAGCCTCTACTAGACTAGCTCATTAATCAAAGATGGTTGTGTTTCCTAACCATAGACATGTGTTGTCATTTGATTAATGGGATCACCTCATTAGAAGAATGATGTGATTGACATGACCCATTCCGTTAGCTTAGCACTTGATCGCTTAGTATATTGCTATTGCTTTCTTCATGACTTATACATGTTCCCGTAACTATGAGATTATGCAACTCCCGTTTACGGAGGAACACTTTGGGTACTACCAAACGTCACAACGAATCTGGGTGATCATAAAGGAGTACTACAGGTGTCTCCAAAGGTACTTGTTGGGTTGGCGATTTCGAGATTAGGTTTTGTCACTCCGATTGCCTGGAGAGGTATCTGGGCCTTCTCGGTAATACACATCACATAAGCCTTGCAAGCATTACAACTAATGAGTTAGTTGTGAGATGATGTATTACGGAACGAGTAAAGAGACTTACCAAAGAATCTAGATTGAACTAGGTATTGGATACCGACGATCAAATCTCGGGTAAGTAACATACCGATGACAAAGGGAACAACGATATTGTTATGCGGTTTGACCGATAAAGATCTTCAGAAAATGTAGGAACCAATATGGGCATCCAGGTTCCGCTTATTGGTTATTGACCGAGAATGGTTCTAGGTCATGTCTACATAGTTCTCGAACCCGTAGGGTCCGCACGCTTAACGCTTCGATGGCAGTTCATTATGAGTTTATAAGTTTTGATGTACTGAAGGTTGTTCGAGTCCCGGATGTGATCACGGACATGACGAGGAGTCTCGAAATGGTCGAGACATAAAGATTGATATATTGGAAGCCTATGTTTGGACTTGGAAAGGTTCCGGATGAAAACAGGAAGTTCTGGAACACCGGGGTTACGGAACCCCGGGGTCAATGGGCCTTGATGGGCCATAGGGAGAAGAGGAAGGGCCGGCCAGGGCAGGCCGCGCCTCTCCCCTCTAGTCCGAATAGGACAAGGAAAGGGGGCGCCCCTTCTCTTCCCCTCCCCAATCCTATTCCAACTAGGAAAGGGGAGTCCTACTCGGTGGGAGTAGGACTCCTCCAGCGCCGCTTCTTGGCTGGCCGCACCCCCTTTGCTCCTTTATATCTGAGGCGGGGCACCCCATGACACAGAAGTTGATCTACGGATCGTTCCTTAGCCGTGTGCGGTGCCCCTTCCACCATATTCCACTTGGTCATATCGTCGCGGAGCTTAGGCGAAGCCCTCGCGCGGAGAAGTCATATCGTCATGAGCTTAGGCGAAGCCCTGCGTCGGTGGAGCATCATCATCGTCACCACGCCGTCTTGACGGAACTCATCCCC
Organism: Aegilops bicornis; assembly: GCA_021605145.1. Taxonomy (NCBI): domain Eukaryota; kingdom Viridiplantae; phylum Streptophyta; class Magnoliopsida; order Poales; family Poaceae; genus Aegilops; species Aegilops bicornis. The sequence goes on from CM038670.1 coordinate 488,245,347, forward strand.
GACGCTTTGCTGGATCGGAGCCCGGGGATCGCCATCGAGCTGAACGATGTGCCGAACACGGAGGTGCCGTCGTTCGGTACTTGGATCGGTCGGATCGTGAAGACGACGACTACATCAACCGCGTTGTTATAACACTTCCGCTTTCGGTCCCACGAGTGCGTGGACGGACACTCTCCCTCTCGTTGCTATGCCATCACCATGGTCCTGTGTGTGCGAGGGAAAATTTTGAAATTACTACGTTCCCCAACAAAGTGGCATCCGAGCCTGGTTTTATGCGTTGATGTCATATGCACGAGTAGAACACAAGTGAGTTGTGGGCGATATAAGTCATCTTGCTTACCAAAGCATGTCATACTTTGGTTCAGCGGTATTGTGAGATGAAGCGGCCCGGACCGACATTACGCTTATGCTTACGCGAGACTGGTTTCACCGCTTCGAGCACTCGTTGCTTAAAGGTGACCGGCGGGTGTCTGTCTCTCTCACTTTAGTTGAACCGAGTGGCATACGCCCGGTCCTTGCGAAGGTTAAAACAGCACCAACTTGACAAACTATCGTTGTGGTTTTGATGCGTAGGTAAGAACGGTTTTTGCTCAGCCCGTAGCAGCCACGTAAAACTTGCAACAACAAAGTAGAGGACGTCTAACTTGTTTTTGCAGGGCATGTTGTGATGTGATGTGGTCAAGACGTGATGCTATATTTTATTGTATGAGATGATCATGTTTTGTAACCGAGTTATCGGCAATCGGCAGGAGCCATATGGTTGTCGCTTATTGTATGAAATGCAACGCCATGTAATTGCTTTACTTTATCACTAAGCGGTAGCGATAGTCGAGAAGCAATAGTTGGCGAAACGACAAAGATGCTACGATGGAGATCAAGGTGTCGCGCCGGTGACGATGGTGATCATGACGGTGCTTGGCGATGGAGATCACAAGCACAAGATGATGATGACCATATCATATCACTTATATTGATTGCATGTGATGTTTATCCTTTATGCATCTTATCTTGCTTTGATCGACGGTAGCATTATAAGATGATCTCTCACTAAAATTATCAAGAAGTGTTCTCCTGAGTATGCACCGTTGCGAAAGTTCTTCGTCTTTGAGACACCACGTGATGATCGGGTGTGATAGGCTCTACGTTCAAATACAACGGGTGCAAAACAGTTGCACGCAGAATACTCAGGTTAAACTTGACGAGCCTAGCATATAACAGATATGGCCTCGGAACACGGAGACCGAAAGGTCGAACGTGAATCATATAGTGGATATGATCAACATAGTGATGTTCACCATTGAAACTACTCCATCTCACGTGATGATCGGACATGGTTTAGTTAATTTGGATCACGTAATCACTTAGATGATTAGAGAGATGTCTGTCTAAGTGGGAGTTTTAATATGATTAATTAAAACTTAAATTTATCATGAACTTAGTACACGATAGTATTTTGCTTGTCTATGTTTCTTTGTAGATAGATGGCTCGTCTTTGTTGTTCCGTTGAATTTTAATGCGTTCCTTGAGAAAGCAAAGTTGAAAGATGATGGTAGCAATTACACGGACTGGGTCCGTAATTTGAGGATTATCGTCATTGCTGCAGAAGAATTACGTCCTGGAAGCACCACCGGGTGCCGTGCCTCTGCAGAGCAACGCCGGAAGTTGTGAACGTCTGGCAGACCAAAGCTGATGACTACTCGATAGTTCAGTGTGCCATGCTTTACGGCTTAGAACAGGGCCTTCAACGACGTTTTGAACGTCATGGAGCATATGAGATGTTCCAGGAGTTGAAGTTAATATTTCAAGCAATTGCCCGGATTGAGAGATATGAAGTCTCCAATAAGTTCTATAGCTGCAAGAGGGAGGAGAATAGTTACAAGGTGAACATATACTCAAAATGTCCGGGTATAATAATCACTTGATTCAACCGGGAGTTATTCTTCCGGATGATAGTGTCATTGATGTAATTCTCCAATCACTGCCACCAAGCAACAAGAGCTTCGTGATGAACTATAATATGCAAGGGATGACCAAAACAATTCCCTAGCTCTTCGCAATGCTAAAAGACGCGGAGTTAGAAATCAAGAAAGAGCATCAAGTGTTGATGGTCAACAAGACCACTAGTTTCAAGAAAAAGGCAAAGGAAAGAAGAAGGGGAACTTCAAAAAGAACAGCAAGAAAGTTGCCGCTCAAGAGAAGAAACCCAAGTCCGGACCTAAGCCTCAAATCGAGTGTTTTTACCGCAAGCAAAATTTGGACAATCGAAGCGGAACTGCCCCAAGTATTTGGCGGATAAGAAGGATGGCAAGGTGATCAAAGGTATATGTGATATACAAGTTATTGATGTGTACCTTACTAATACTCGCAGAGTACCGGGTATTTGATCTGGTTACATTGCTAATATTTGCAACTTCGAAATAGGAACTACGGATTGCGAAGATTGGCTAAGGACGAGGTGACGATCTTGGCGTGGGAAATGGTTCCAAAGTCGATGTGATCGCGGTCGGCACGCTACCTCTACATCTACCATCGGGATTAGTTTTAGACCTAAATAATTGGTATTTGGTGCCCGCGTTGAGCATGAACATTATATCTGGATCTTGTTTGATGCGAGACGGTTATTCATTTAAGACAGAGAATAATGGTTGTCCTATTTATATGAATAATATCTTTTATGGTCATGCACCCTTGAAGAGTGGTCTATTTTTATTGAATCTCGATAGTAGTAATACACATATTCATAGTGTTGAAACCAAAAGATGCAGAGTTGATAATGATAATGCAACTTATTTGTGGCAATCGCCGTTTGGGTCATATCGGTTAAAACGCATGAAGAAACTCCATCTTGATGGGCTTCGGAATCACTTGATTATGAATCATTTGGTACTTATAACCATGCCCCATGGGCAAGATGACTAAAACGCCGTTCTCCGGAACTATGGAGCGAGCAAGCGATTTGTTGGAAATCATACATCTTGATGTTTGTGGTCCAATGAATGTTGAGGCACGGCGAAGGGTATCGTTATTTTCTCACCTTCACAGATGATTTGAGCAGATATGGGTATATCTACTTAATGAAACACAAATCTGAAACATTTGAAAAGTTCAAAGAATTTCAGAGTGAAGTGGAAAATCATCGTAACAAGAAAATAAAGTTTCTACGATCTGATCGTGGAGGAGAATATTTGAGTTACGAGTTTGGTTTACATTTGAAACAATGTGGTATAGTTTTCGCAACTCACGCCACCCGGAACACCACAGAGAAATGGTGTGTCCAACGTCGTGTCGTACTTTACTTGATATGGTGCGATCTATGATGTCTCTTCTTGATTTACCGCTACCGTTTTGGGGATATGCTTTAGAGACGGCCGCGTTCACGTTAAATAGGGCACCATCTAAATCCGTTGAGACGACACCGTATGAACTGTGGTTTGGCAAGAAACCAAAGTTGTCGTTTCTTAAAGTTTGGGGCTGCGATGCTTATGTAAAGAAACTTCAACCAGATAAGCTCGAACCCAAATCGGAGAAATGTGTCTTCATAGGATACCCAAAGGAGATCATTGGGTACACCTTCTATCACAGATCTGAAGGCAAGATTTTCGTTGCTAAATTCGGATCCTTTCTAGAGAAGGAGTTTCTCTCAAAAGAAGTGAGTGGGAGGAAAGTAGAACTTGATGAGATAACTATATCTGCTCCCTTATTGGAAAGTAGTTCATCACAAGAAACGGTTCTGTGACAACTACACCAATTGATGAGGAAACTAATGATGTTGATCATGAAACTTCAGATCAAGTTGCTATTGAATCAGAGGGTCAAGCAGAATAAAATACGCACTGAGTGGTACGGTAATCCTATTACGGAAGTCATGTTACTTGACCATGGCGAACCTACAAACTATGAAGAAGCGATGGTGAGCCCAGATTCGCGAAATGGCTGGAAGCCATGAAATCTGAGATGGGATCCATGTATGAGAACAAAGTATGGACTTTGGTTGACTTGCCGATGATCGGCAAGCCATTGAGAATAAATGGATCTTTAAGAAGAAGACCGACTGATGGTAATATAACTGTCTACAAAGCTCGACTTGTTGCAAAAGGTTTTCGACAAGTTCAAGGGGTTGACTATGATGAGACTTTCTCTCCCGTAGCGATGCTTAAGTCCGTCCGAATCATGTTAGCAATTGCCGCATTTTATGATTATGAAATTTGGCAAATGGATGTAAAAACTGCATTCTTGAATGGATTTCTAGAAGAAGAGTTGTATATGATGCAACCAGAAGGTTTTGTTGATCCAAAAGGTGCTAACAAAGTGTGCAAGCTCCAATGATCAATTTATGGTGCAGTGCAAGCCTCTCGGAGTTGGAATAAACGCTTTGATAGTGTGATCAAAGCATATGGTTTTATCTGACTTTTGGAGAAGCCTGTATTTACAAGAAAGTGAGTGGGAGCTCAGTAGCATTTACGATATTATATGTGGACGACATATTATTGATTGGAAATGATATAGAATTTCTGGATAGCATAAAAGGATACTTGAATAAAAGTTTTTCAATGAAAGACCTCGGTGAAGCTGCTTACATATTGGGCATCAAGATCTATAGAGATAGATCAAGACGCTTAATTGGACTTTCACAAAGCACATACCTTGATAAAGTTTTGAAGAAGTTCAAAATGGATCGTGCAAAGAAAGGTTTTTACCTGTATTACAAGGTGTAAGATTGAGTCGGACTCAATGCCCGACCACAGCAGAAGATAGAGAGAAAATGAAAGATGTTCCTATGCTTCAGCCATAGGCTCTATCATGTATGCAATGTTGTGTACCAGACCGGCGTATGCTTAGGCTGTAAGCTTGGCAGGAAGGTACCAAAGTAATCCAGAGTGGATCATCGGACAGCGGTCAAGAACATCTGAAATACGAAAAGGACTAAGGATATGTTTCTCGTATATGGAGGTGACAAAGAGCTAGTCGTAAATGGTTACGTCGATGCAAGCTTTGACAATCGATCCGGGACGATTCTAAATCGCAAACCGGATACGTGTTTTTGTTAAACGGTGGAGCTGTCGGTTGGTGCAGTTCTAAACAAAGCGCCGTGGCGGGATCTACATGTGAAGCGGAGTACATAGCTGCTCGGAAGCGGCAAATGAAGGAGTGCGGATGAAAGAGTTCATTTCCGATCTAGGTGTCATACCTAGTGCATCGGGACCAATGAAGATCTTCTGTGACAATATTGGTGCAATTGCCTTGGCAAAGGAATCCAGATTTCACAAGAGGACCAAGCATATCAAAAGACGCTTCAACTCCATTCGGGACCAAGTCCAAGTGGGAGACATAGAGATTTGCAAAATACATACGGATCTGAATGTTGCAGACCGTTGACTAAGCCTCTTCCACGAGCAAAAACATGATCAGCACCAAGACTCCATGGGTGTTAGAATCATTCTTGTGTAATCTAGATTATTGACTCTAGTGCAAGTGGGAGATCGAAGGAAATATGCCCTAGAGGCAATAATAAAGTTATTATTTATTTCCTTATATCATGATAAATGTTTATTATTCATGCTAGAATTGTATTAACCGGAAACATAATACATGTGTGAATACATAGACAAACAGATAGTCACTAGTAAGCCCCTACTAGACTAGCTCATTAAACAAAGATGGTTGTCTTTCCTAACCATAGACATGTGTTGTCATTTGATTAATGGGATCACCTCATTAGAAGAATGATGTGATTGACATGACCCATTCCGTTAGCTTAGCACTTGATCGTTTAGTATATTGCTATTGCTTTCTTCATGACTTATACATGTTCTCGTAACTATGAGATTATGCAACTCCGTTTGGGAGGAACACTTTGGGTACTACCAAACGCCACAACGAATCTGGGTGATCATAAAGGAGTACTACAGGTGTCTCCAAAGGTACTTGTTGGGTTGGCGTATTTCGAGATTAGGTTGTGTCACTCCTATTGTCGGTGAGGTATCTCTGGGCCTTGTCGGTAATACACATCACATACGCCTTGCAAGCATTACAACTTATGAGTTAGTTGTGAGATGATGTATTACGGAACGAGTAAAGAGACTTACCAAGAACGAGATTGAACTAGGTATTGGATACCGACGATCAAATCTCGGGTAAGTAACATACCGATGACAAAGGGAACAACGTATGTTGTTATGCGGTTTGACCGATAAAGATCTTCGTAGAATATGTAGGAACCAATATGGGCATCCAGGTTCCGCTATTGGTTATTGACCGAGAATGGTTCTAGGTCATGTCTACATAGTTCTCGAACCCGTAGGGTCCGCACGCTTAACGCTTCGATGGCGGTTCATTATGAGTTTATAAGTTTTGATGTACCAAGGTTGTTCGGAGTCCCGGATGTGATCACGGACATGACCAGGAGTCTCGAAATGGTCGAGACATAAAGATTGATATATTGGAAGCCTATGTTTGGACTTCGGAAAGGTTCCGGATGAAAACAGGAAGTTACCGGAACACCGGGGGGTTACTGGAACCCCCCGGGGGGTCAATGGGCCTTGATGGGCCATAGGGAGAAGAGGAAGGGCCGGCCAGGGCAGGCCGCGCGCCCCCCTCCCCCTCTAGTCCGAATAGGACAAGGAAAGGGGGGGGGCGGCGCCCCCCTTCTCTCTTCCCCCTCCCCAATCCTATTCCAACTAGGAAAGGGGGGGAGTCCTACTCCCAGTGGGAGTAGGACTCCTCCAGGCGCGCCCCCTTGGGCTGGCCGCACTTCTTTGCTCCTTTATATACGGGGGCAGGGGGGCACCCCATGACACAGAAGTTGATCTACGGATCGTTCCTTAGCCGTGTGCGGTGCCCCCTTCCACCATATTCCACTTTAGTCATATCGTCGTGGAGCTTAGGCGAAGCCCTGCGCCGGAGAAGTCATATCGTCACGGAGCTTAGGCGAAGCCCTGCGTCGGTGGAGCATCATCATCGTAACCACGCCGTCGTGCTAATGGAACTCATCCCCGACGCTTTGCTGGATCGGAGCCCGGGGATCGTCATCGAGCTGAACGTGTGCTGAACACGGAGGTGCCGTACGTTCGGTACTTGGATCGGTCGGATCGTGAAGACGACGACTACATCAACCGCGTTGTTATAACGCTTCCGCTTCGGCCTCACGAGTGCGTGGACAGACACTCTCCCCTCTCGTTGCTATGCCATCACCATGGTCCTGTGTGTGCGTAGGAAAATTTTGAAATTACTACGTTCCCCAACACTAGGCCTAGGAGCCGCGGTACTACCGCTCCTGGGGAGCGGTACTACCGTGGCGCCCCGTGGTACTACCGCGTGTACCTGCGGTACTACCGCAAGTACAGAGACAAATGTCAGATTTCCGCACAACCAAGATAACGAAGGGAAGCTCCAAAGTGCAGGGAAAGGAGGGACAAGTGTACGTGTTGATTCCGCCCTAACCTTTCCGCGGACCCCCTCTTAATAGTACGGCTCTCCTACGACTCAAAACCACCAAAAAGAAACGAGGGGACGCCCGTCTTCAATAGTCTCCGAGGGGCACCGAATCGTCTCGAGCCTAGAGATGAACCATCCGAGGAACTCAAAGCATACGATTAGTCATAAAAGTATCGTCATCAATCACCAAAACACTTACGGGATAAATATGCCCTTACAATCTCCCCCTTTTTGGTGGATTGATGACAATACGGGATTTGCACAAGGATACAATAATATAGAGCAAAAGCAAACCCCTCCTCTCCAAAATATAGACGGGCTCCCCTAGATGTGTGCACTCTGGATGAATGCTTTGGACTGCATAGCACACGATCTAGGATCACCACTCCCCTATATTTTAGAGACAAAAGTCCGAAGAATAACGTCTAAACAACATATAGCACGAAATAACATAAGCTTGCTAAGATAGATAGAGTGCATATGTCTTACACCATAAGAAGGAAAAGCAACTAAAATGAGGTTCAAACGAGATTCAACCAAGAACGCAATAAACACACCAAATGAACGCGAACACGACACAAGACTCGCAAATCCCTACGCTCTCTCCCCCTTTGGCATCGAGACGCCAAAAAGGCAGAGAGGACACCTACACACAAGCGGGGGCTCAAGCAGTGGGAACTCGTCCCAACCCTCGTCGTCAGACTCCTCAGCAGCAGGGATGGACTCCTCGACGTCCTCCTCAGAATCAGTCCACTTGTAGCCTTGCTTCGCCATCCACTCGGCCTCTGGGGTGATGTGCTCCTCAGATCCTCCAGACACATCCTCACCATAGAGCTTCAAGATCTTCCTGCCCTGACGACGACTCTCCTTGGATGCCACATGAGTCTGTGATCGCCCCTTGGCTTGCATGCAGAAAAGAGTCTTCATCTTGTCCTTCAGCTCGTGGCCCAAGAAGGCATAGAGGAGCTCTGGGAAGGCCTAGCAAAGCATGGCCTTCATCAACATGCTCGGCGCCAAAGATCCTCCTCTCCAACAGCAGCCCTAGCTGCAGACGCCTCAAGACGAGTAGTAGTGTTGGCCCAGTTGGGTTTGACACGCAGACAGATGGGGTCATGGCGAATCGATCGAGGCAAGGAACTCCTCACCAGGAACATCTTGTCCCAAGTCCTCGAGATCGCCAGTAAACAGATATGGACCAGATATAGGCACCTTGCGGTTGAACACGGCAAACCAAGCTCAATCCACATGATGTGTGAGATATCAAGTGGCTGAGTCCGAGACACACGAGCCTCCTCGCAGATGAGCATCATATCCACCATATAGGCATGAACCTTGTCCTTGTCACCAATGCGGGGAACAAGGAGTTGCGGAAGATGCGGTACATGATATCCAAAAAGGAGTTGAGCACCAAACCTATCTTGCCACTTGGAAGTGTCTTCTCAACATAGAACGGTGCAAGCCTGTCCTTGTTGGCAGAGTCAGGGTTGGCATGGGGACGAACACCTACGGGGGAGTCAAGCCCGTCATCAGGAACTTGGAGCAGATCCATGAACTCCTTCCAGGTAGCAGTCATCTTGCGGCCATTTGTCATCCAGGTCATTCTCCTTTCCTTATTGGGGTGAAAGTAGACAGAAGCAAAGAACCCGACCAATGAGCTCGTGGATCATAGTCAAGGTGAAAAGAGATGATATGCTCAATGCCAAACTGCTCCACCAAGTCCAGAGCCTCTCCAAAGTAGGCACAGAACTTCTCCTTCCTCAAGTGATGCATGTCAATCCACTTCACATCCACATAGGTATTCTCGCTTGTTCTTAATGACGCCCAGATAGATGTTGGTTTGATGCTTGTTCAGAACAGCTCACAGCCACGGCCCGAGGAACGAGGGGTCACGACGGATACATGTTCCGAGGCGGACGTAGTCAGAATGGGGCATCTCATCCATGCTCTTGGAGGGCTCCTTGACCTTGGTGGCGCTTGTCTTGACATGGCGCTTGGGGGCGAAGAGGAGCCCTACAGTGCGTCACCGGGGGTTCTTGTGAGACGCTTGGAGCCGGTGTCACGGCTGGGATTGGACCGGCGAGAGCCACCACCGAACCACACGCATAAAGCACCAAAAACACAAGAAGATCAATGCAAAGGCCACGAAAAAGCACCACGAAAAACATAGGAGACATATGAGAAAGTTGGCATGCGATAGGTGTGAGGCACGGTGGGGCGGCCCGCACTGCGGTACTAAAGCGATATCTTGCTCGACGTAGTACTGCGGCGGGGTCACTGAGTACCGTGGCTGGAGCGGAAGTAAAGCTGTAGTGCCAAGACAGTATGCCGTAGTACTGCGTATGCTGGTAATCAAGACCCGAGGGGCGGTAGTACCGTCGTCGATGTAGTACCGCACCGTAGGGCGGTAGTACTGCGCAGCGGATCCAACTACCGATTTGAATCTGAAAAGAACCGCGAAACAATGGCGGTGCTACGGTGATCGAGATCTAGCGCATGACAAAGCAATACACATATAAATCCTATGCAATACTACACTCCTTCATCCTATTCTTGCGGAGATTAGGCCTATCAATCTCAAGAACACACAAGCCTCCCCAAAACCTAGAAACGCCAAACACCAACAACAAGGAGAGGGAATTGGGGAAAAACACGGGTCCATAGCAAGAGCACGCGGTGGAGAACGATCCCATCGGTCGGAATCACGGAGGGCAGCAGTGAAGGAGATCCGGCGAGACGCCGGCTCCATTCTTGAGCAAGGGAGAGAAGGAGGCGATGTGGGGAGAAGGTAACGAATGGGTATGGGGGAGTTGGAACTCCCCCGCCCGCCCTTATCCCTCGCCACTTGAACCGTCATGGTAGTACTGCCTCTCATCGGTAGTACCGCCGGGCGGAAGTTTCGCACCGAGGCCGTAGTACCGCTGACCGAGGCGGCAAAAAATTATCGCTGTGAGGTCGCGGTAGTACCGTGCTCCCACAAGCGGTAGTCTTGGCTGGCTGCGGTAGTACCAAGAGCTGGTCAGCGGTAGTACCGTGAATCTCAAGTCACCGCATGATTAAAAAACGAAAAAGGCCTTTGCAAACCTTTTTTTTTGTATACACACAAGAAACCACAAACTCAACCGCAAACTAGAGGCAAAAGACAACAAGAAACCACCAAACGACAAGGCCTCTCAAGGGGAGAGGGCGGTGGCCGAAGCCACCTATGTTTGAGTAGGATGGTATGGCACCGAAGAATTATCCTTGGGCCCATGACCAAAACTTCGTCTTTGGAACACAAGTACCATAAAAATGGCTAATGTGAAAGAGGTGATCGATTTACGCATAATGGGGGAGGGAGAGTTCATTGAGAGAACAATACTCCCCTATGTCCATGCCTACACCTAAACTAGACTGACAAGTTGAGTGTGGTGGGAGTGCACGGCTCAAGTCACATTGCTCAAATCAATGATATTTAGCTCATGCCTTAACTCGCGAAATCTTGCTTCATCTAAGGGCTTCGTGAATATATACGCAAGGTTATCCCGAGTGTTGACATACTTGAGCTCGATCTCTCCTCGCCTAATGTGATCCCGGATGAAGTGATACCGAATCTCGATGTGCTTCGTCTTGAAGTGTTGCACGGGTTGAGAGAAATCTTGATGGCACTTTCATTATCACACCAAAGAGGCACTTTTTCACAAATGACACCGTACTCCTTTAAAGTTTGCCTCATCCATAGGAGTTGAGCACAACAACTACCGGCCGCCACATATTCCGCTTGGTGGACGAGAGACACACAACTTTGCTTCTTGGAAGACCAACTTATCAAGGAGCAACCAAGAAATTGGCACCCTCCAGTGGACTTCCTATCCACTTTGTCTCCGCCCAATCGGAATCCGTAAATCCTTCAAGCTTGAAGTTTGCTCCTCTTGGGTACCATAAGCCAAAGTTTGGGGTATGAGCCAAATATCGAAAGATTAAACTGACCGCCACAAAATGACTTTCCTTTGGTGCGGCTTGAAACCGTGCACACATTCCCACACTCAACATGATATCCGGTCTAGATGCACAAAGGTAAAGCAAGGATCCAATCATGGAGCGATATACCTTTTGATCCACCGCTTTACCATTGGGATCAATGTCAAGTTGGCACTTGGTGAGCATTGGTATAGTAGCCGGCTTGGCATCACTTAGCTTGAATCTTTTGAGCACGTCTTGAGTGTATTTGGCTTGGTTGATGAAGGTTCCTTCTCTTCTTTGTTTGATATCGAAACCAAGAAAGAACTTCAACTCTCCCATCGAAGACATCTTGAACTTGGAGGTCATGAGAGCGGCAAATTCCTCATTGAAAGCTTTGTTAGGAGAACCAAAGATAATATCATCAACATATAGTTGGCATACAAACAACTCCCCATTGACCTTCTTAGTAAAAAGAGTGGGATCGATTTGCCCCACTTCAAAACCACGATCTTGTAACAACTCGGTAAGGTGGTCATACCAAGCACGTGGGGCTTGTTTAAGTCCATAGAGTGCCTTATCGAGTTGATATACATGATCCGGGAAGTAGGGGTCCTCGAACCCGGGGGGTTGCTTGACATAGACCAACTCATTAATGGGACCATTAAGAAAAGCACTTTTTACATCCATTTGTTGCAACTTAAAGTTGTGATGGGAAGCATAAGCAATCAACAAACGAATGGATTCAAGGCGAGCAACAGGAGCAAAGGTTTCACCATAGTCGATACCCTCGACTTGGGAGTAGCCTTGTGCTACCAATCTTGCCTTGTTGCGAATGATGTTCCCATGAGCATCTTGCTTGTTCTTGAAAATCCACTTGGTTCCAATGACGTTGTGGTTCTCCGATGGCCTTGGCACCAATCTCCACACCTTGTTGTACTCAAAGTTGTTGAGTTCTTCATGCATGGCATTTAGCCAATCCGAGTCTTCTAGCACCTCATAGACCTTTTGAGGTTCAACACAAGAGACAAACGCGTGATGTTCACAATAGTTTGCCAATTGTCTACGAGTGCTTACCCTTTTCTTAGGCTTCCAACCACATTCTCCATGAGATGGCCTTTGGTAGTGAGTTTGGAAGCAATCTTGGCACACGACGCTCTAAATCCTCCTCGGAAGTGCGATGAGGAGAGGTCACTTGATCATCTTGAGCGCCGTCTTGAGCATGACCTTCATCTTGAGCATGCTCGGGGAAGAGAGCTCGACCTTGGGCATCATTTAAGGTGATATCATCATCTTGAGCACGATCTTGCCCTTGGTCTTGTTCATGAGGTTGAGGGCCTTCACTTTGTTCTTCGGAAGCGTGTGGGCTTTGGGTTGGTGATGGCTCCACTTGAGTGAAGCATTGTCCTTCTCCTTCGCCATAAGGGGTTCCTCAATGGGTAGGATAAAGCCAACCCCCATTCTTCTTATGGCTTGGGGAGGAATTTCATCACCTACATCACAAGTGCCACTTTGCTCCACTTGGGAGCCGTTATTCTCATCAAACTCCACGTTACACGTCTCCTCAATAAGTCCCGTGGATTTATTGAGGACACGATAAGCATGAGAGTTTGTAGCATAACCAACAAATATGCCCTCATGAGCTCTAGTTTCAAATTTAGACAAGCGAACACCTTTCTTGAGAATGAAACACTTACACCCGAACACCCGGAAGTACTTGAGGTTGGGCTTGTTGCCGGTGAGTATCTCATAAGGAGTCTTGTTCAAGCCTTTGCGGAGATAAAGCCGATTGGATGCATGACAAGCGGTGTTGATGGCTTCGGCCCAAAAGTTGTATGGAGACTTGAACTCCGCCATCATGGTCCTTGCCGCATCCATCAACGTCCGGTTCTTTCTCTCCGCCACACCATTTTGTTGAGGGGTATATGGTGCGAATATTGATGCTTGATCCCCTCATCACTAAGAAACTCATCCAAAGTGTAGTTCTTGAACTCGGTGCCGTTGTCACTTCTTATAGTCTAGATCTTTGCTTTATGTTTACGTTGAGCTTCATTTGAAAAGTCGATGACGGTTTGTTGGGTCTCACTCTTCCTCTTGAAGAAATATACCCAAGTGTATCTCGAATAGTCATCCACGATCACCAAGCAATACTTTCTTCCTCCAAGACTATCAAATGATGGTGGCCCAAAGAGATCCATGTGAAGGAGCTCCAAGGGTCTCTTGGAGTATATGATAGTCGGGGGAGGGTGAAACCTTCTCATGAAGCTTTCCTTCAATACAAGCCTTTGCAAGCACGGTCTTTGGCAAAACTAACATTTGTTAGTCCACGGACATGGTCCCCTTGAGAAGACTTTGCAAAGATCTCATATTGACATGGGCTAAACGGCGATGCCAAAGCCATCCCACGTCAACTTTAGCCATTAGGCATGTCGCGGTCTTAGTGGGTCGCTCCGAAAAGTTAATCACATAGAGACCATTTTCAACATGCCCAACAAAGGCTACTTTAAGAGTCTTGCTCCACAAGAGGGCCACGGTATCAATGTCAAAGAAAGTAGCATAACCCATGACTGCAAGTTGACGAACGGAAAGCAAATTGTATGCAAGGGACTCAACAAGCATGACTTTCTCGATCGTAAGATCATGAGAAATGACAACCTTGCCGAGACCCAATACCTTAGAATGTGATGCATCACCCCACTCGACAACGGTGGGCATAGATGGAATCTCTTGCACGTCCACCACCATGTCCTTGCTCCGGTCATATGATTTGTTGCTCCACTATCGAGCAACCATGATCCCCCACGGAAGCAAACCCCTACAAGAGATCAATGCTTGGTTTTAGGTACCCATTTGGTAATGGGTCCTTTGATGTTAGTAACGAGGGTCTTAGGAACCCAAATAGACCATTCAATGTACTCATAAGAAGAACCAACAAATTTAGCATAAACATGCCCATCACTAGCACTCAAGACAACACATAAGAGGGGTTAAAGTCGCGGCTATGTTCATGGGGATGACGTTGTCCTTCTTGACATTGCCACCCTTTGCACGGTTCTTCTTCTTCTTGGAAGCACCCTCTCCCTCCCTCACAAAAGTTTGCTTGAGAGGGGAGGTTGCTTGGTCTTGTCATTCTTCTTCTTGCTCTTGGGCTTGGTAGCGAACCCAATCCCCTCCTTGGCCACAACTTCCTTTTGATTACTCAAAAGGTCGTTAAGGTTCTTCTCACCTTGAATGCATGTGACAAGGCCCTTTTCAAGTTGCTCCTTCAACTTAGCATTCTCCTCAACAAGATGCACATGCTCACAACAAGGGTTAGTAGCATTTGCATTATCAATCAATATCATATGAGGAAAGGTGGCTTTCTCCTTGGTTAGCTTCACTTGGAGTTGATCATGAGACTCTTTGATACTAGCATGAGCACCCTTCAAGACTTTGTGAGCCTTGTCGAGAGTGTCAAGGTCCTCGTTGAGTCTAGCAAGATCAACTCCAAGCTTTGCCTTCTCGGAACTAAGCACACGAGACACAACAAGAGCATGATCAAGGTCTTTCTTTAATTTAGCGTGATCATCGTTGTGTGACTCCTCAAGAGCCAACCGAAGACCACGCTCTTCCTCAAGAGCATTGGAAAGATCCGAAATCTCATCAGCATAGTCACGACTATGCCCCTCCATCTTAGAAATGGTTTCTTCATGAGTCTCGATCATGACATTGGCTTCACCAAGTTGTTCCAAGAGAGCAACGAAGTGCATCTTGGATTTCCCTTTGAGTTTACTCATAAAGATCTCAAATTCATTTTCCTCTACACTAGTCCCCTCATGTTCATCAATGCAATCCGTCAAAGAAGAATGATTGATGATGGTAGTTTTGATGTTGGGGGTTACCTTATTGGTGGCTTTAGCCATGCACTACTAGAAAAACCACTACTAATGGCGCACCTAATTTGGCTATTAATGGCGCATCTGTGGTGCGCCATTAATAGCACGCCATTAGTAATTTTTACTAATGGCGCACCACCTGGTGCGCCATTAGTATAGTATAGCCCACGGTGCGCCATTAGTATCTAGTATACTAATGACGCACTACACAGAGGTGCGCCATTAGTATCTGGTATACTAATGGCGCACCACATAGAAGTGCGCCATTAGTAACATTTTTTTTCAAATTTTTTTTTAAAATTTTTGCAAATGTTTTTTATTTTTTCAAATTTTTCTTAATCTCAGTTCACTATGGCTTAATCTCGGTCAATATGCTTAATCTCAGGTCAAATCGCACTCCGTGGTCAAACTTCCCGAAAGGTCACCCATCCTCACACTACTCCACCAAGCACGCTTAACTTCGAGTTCTATCCAACCCCAAAGAATAGCTCACTTCACGTGCACTTGTTGATATATCTAGCATATCAATCTCAAGTATACCTTATTGATGTCTAGGACTTTGTTCATGTTAATGACTATGATGAAATTTTGAAAAATATTTCAAACTTCTCGATCATATTACGTATCATTTTTGAAAAAAAAATCAAATTTTTTTTGAAATTAGTAATTTTTTACATTACTAGTGGCGCACCACATCCACGGTGCGCCACTAGTAAGTTTGAAATTTTTGAATTTTTTGCCGCTAGATCTTGAAAGCCCCGTAACTTTTTTCTGTTAGGTTTTTGGGATTTTGAAAATGTTTAACGGGGTCCCCAGTTAAATTCGGATGTAACTTTTCGAGTAGATGATTTTTCATATAAAAACTTTTTCATCCGAGTTGGTATGCAAAAGTTATGCCCATTTTACAAATTCTAGAGATTTTGCAAATGAAGTCGAAATTCATATTTGCAAATTTTCCCAACAACTAGACCACATATCACATGGGAAATTTATTTTCTTTTATTTTTTGACATTTTCATCATTTTCTTTTATTTTTTTAAAAAGCTGAAAAAGGCGATCCACGTGGGGTGCATTCGGTGGAAGGTGAACTACTAATGGAACCACTCCCACGGTGCGCCATTAGTAACTTGGCCACCTTCCACCGACGGCGTAAGTTACTAATGGCGCCAGTGGGGTGGTGCGACATTACTAGTTCAACTACTAATGGCGCACCACTCCCACGATGCGCCATTAGTAGTTTTGAAAAAAATAAAAAATGATATTTTTAAAAAACTTAGTAATGGCGCACCGGTGGAAAGTGCGCCATTACTAGTTAAAACTAGTAATGGCGCACCACTACAAGGTGCGCCATTAGTAACAAAATTTTTTATTTATTTTTTACATTTTTTCAAAACTACTAATGGCGCCTGACGGGCGTGGTGCGCCATTACTATGTCGATTAGTAATGGCGCACTATGCACCGGTGCGCCATTAGTAACAAAAATGTTTTTTTATGTATTTTTTCCAAACTACTAATGGCGCACCACACCAGGTGCGCCATTAGTAATATATTACTAATGGCGCACCGAGACATGGTGCGCCATTAGAATATAGTAATGGCGCACCACATCACAGGTGCGCCATTAGTAGCCATTCCATCTATAGCCCTTTTTGTAGTAGTGATGAGGCACTTGGCGGTGATGCTTTCATTGGGTGAACCGAAGAGAGACACCCGAGGAGTCATTGCAATGGCCACGGAGGCCATGGCAACCGGTTCACCATCCTCATCATCATCATCATCCTCATTGTACTCTTCTTGAACCACCAAAGCTTTGTGAGGAGTCTTCTTTGGAAAGTTGCTCTTGTTGGGAAAAGACTTGGCCTTGTCCTTACGGATGAGCTTGCCATCATTGTCTTCCCTCTTCTCATATGGACACTCCGCAACAAAGTGACTCACATTTCCACAATTGAAACACGTCCTCACTCGTTGCTTGCCCTTAGAGCCACTTGAATTGCTCTTGTTGAAGTTGGGCCTTGAGTTCTTCTTGCTCCAAAATTGTCTTGAAGCAAGGGCCATGTGTTCATGATAATCATACTTAGTATCTTCGAGGTTGCTCTCTTCTTCTTCCTCCTCTCCATCTTCTTGACACAAATCTTGGCCTTCAAAGCGAGGTTGGGCTTCTTTGCTCTTTGAGAGCGAAGCACCGCATTGTCGGCGGTCTTGTCCAATATGCTCATAGCCACAAACTCATCCAACACATCACTTGAGGACAAGGTGTGGAAGTCCGTCGTTGACGGATGACGGAGGACATGGCTTTGTGGTAGGGCATCATTGCCTTGAGAAGTTTGCGCTTGATCCAGTTGTCATCTGTGTCCTTACTTCCATGATCCCGGGAGAGGCGGCAAGCTTGGTTACTCTCCGATAGAGCTCACGAGGTTCTTCTTCTTCCTTCATTGCAAACTCATCGGCTTCATCTTGGACCACTTCATAATTGGAGCGTTGAATGCTTGCGCTTCCTCGATACATGGAAACCACCTTGAGCCAAGCATCTTTCGCACGGGTGTAAGTAGGAGATGAGGGAGGTCTTCGGGAAGGATTGCTTCTTGGATGATGAAGAGAGCATTCTCATTGAATTGATGGTCCACGACCTCCCTAGGAGAGAAATTGCTCGGATCATGCGGATAGAAACCTTCTTCAATGATTCTCCAAAGGTTAGTGTTCACATGATTTAAATGACGCTTAAAACGATAAACCCAAGAATCAAAATCCTCCTTTTTATCAATCTTAGGTGGTGGACCGGCATGATTAAAATGAGTGGAAGGAATCGGTCCACCATAAACGGGAGGTTGCACATGGGCGAAGATGTCGGTGCCATTCTTACCACTAGACGAGGGGGATTTCTCACTAGTAGCTTCCCCCTTATCGGAGTTAGCATCCGCTCCCGTGTTGGCGGGATCACCCACTTTCACGGGTGCGGTGGAAAGTTTAAGCCCTTCTAGGAATTCCTTAAACATGTCCTTGACCTCGCTCGTCATGGAATTTTTTAATGTGTCCAACGCCACATTGAATTCCTCACGAGAGATCGAGGTACTCCATCTCCGTAGATGATGTCGGATTCGACGGAGTGCTCCCCCACATCATCTCTGACGTCAACTCATACTCTCACGGACGGTGAAGTCCTTAAAAGAGACGAGGCTCGATACCAATTGAAAGGATCGATATGGTTGACTAGAGGGGGTGAATAGGCAACTAACAATTTTAAGCTTTTCTTTACCAATTTAAACTTTGCACTAATAAAGGTTGTCTAGATGTGCAACTAGGTGGACAACCTATATGATGCAACAACACACCTATTACGAGCAAGCAAGGATAGGAACACAAATAAGCTTGCAAGTAAAGGGATAAGATAACCAAGAGTGGAGCCGGTGGAGGCGAGGATGTGTTCTGGAAGTTCCTTCCTTTTGAAGGGAAATGCGTCTCCGTTAGAGCGGTGTGGAGGCACAATGCTCCCCAAGAAGCCACTAGGGCCACTGTAATCTCCTCACGCCCTCGCACAATGCAAGAGCCGTGATTCCACTATTGGTGCCCTTGAAGGCGGCCAAGAACCTTTACAAACAAGGTTGGGGCAATCTCTACAACTTAATTGGAGGCTCCCAACAACACCCACGAAGCTTCACCACAATGGAATATGGCTCCACGGTGACCTCAACCGTCTAGGATGCTCAAACACCCAAGAGTAACAAGATCCGCAAGGGATAAGTGGGGGAATCAAATATCTTGTGGTGGAAGTGTAGATCGGACCCTTGTCACCCAATCCCGAGCAAATCAACAAGTTTGATTGGCTAGGGAGAGAGATCGGGCCAAAATGGAGCTTGGAGCAACAATGGAGCTTAGAGAGAGAAGAGGTAGTCAACTAGAGGTTGAAGAAGCCCCTTATATAGTCGTGGACAAATCCAACCGTTATCCACTTAGTCATTTCATGGCGCGGTACTACCGCTCGGTAGCGGTACTACCGCTGAGGTCAAGACGGTACTACCGTGGAGGATCACGGTACTACCGCGGCAACCTGAGCCGGAACTAGCGACTAGGGCAGTACTACCGCTCGCGGTACTACCGCTCCCCTTACGGTACTACCGCAAAGGCGAAGTCACGACACGAGAAGGCGCAGACGAAATAAATTACATCCGTGCCAACTTCATTGAAGCTGCGGTAGTGCGAAAATCCGACGCGGTACTACCGTGGCGGCGTGCCTACTACCGTGATTCTACGGTACTTGGTAGGAGCGCCACGGTACTACGGCTCGGGAGCAAGATTACCGTGGGCCCCAGATTACTACCGCTCGGACGGCGGTACTACCGCAGTGGCGCGGATGTAAAAATTACATCCGCCCTACTACCGCCGAGCGGCACTAGGCCTAGGAGCCGCGGTACTACCGCTCACGGGGAGCGGTACTACCGTGGCGCCAGCGGTACTATCGCGTGTACTGCGGTACTACCGCAAAATCTGAGAGACAAATGTCGATTTCCGCACAACCAAGATAACGAAGGGAAGCTCCAAAGTGCAGTGAAAGGAGGGACAAGTGTGCGTATTGATTCCGCCCTAACCTTTCCGGACGCGGACCCCTCTTAATAGTACGGCTCTCCTCGACTCAAAACCACCAAAAAGAAAGCGTGGGGCGGCCGTCTTCAATAGTCTCCGAGGGGCACCGAATCGTCTCGAGCCTAGAGATGAACCATCTGAGGAACTCAAAGCATACGATTAGTCCGCAAAAGTATCGTCATCAATCACCAAAACACTTACGGGATAAATATGCCCTTACAACCTCTCATGAGATCTGGCCTAAATAACGGAGCTCAAGGTGATACAATTCATTGGGATGCATATAAAAAATGCTTTACGATTTTCAGTCTTTTTTTATGCAGTCATATGCCTACTTAGAGTGTGATCACGCATTAACTTGTAGTATCAGCTATGCTAGCAATATTACAGGAGAATCAGAGCGTGTCTATTATACTATTAGGCAATGAGCATAGACCAAGTGTTTCTCTGCACACCTACATAAATGTTATTTGGGTATAACTCCAGCCCTTATTTTTCTTACTTCTCCATTTGCACCATTCTGCAATTGGAAGAAGCAATGTAAAAATATCATTCTACACACTTAAAGAGATCAAGAACACACACTGAAATTGCTATTAGCATTACCTATGGCTGTGATATAAATAGTGGGAACTATGAAGCAACCGCTTTGTGAGACACGGAAGAGTTATTGTCCATCATTTGGTCGGGAAGTGTGTTCTCTTGAGTGTACAAACTGAATCTACATGATAAGCAGAGGAATGGAGACAAAGCCTACTTGAGGATAGATTACGGCAACAATTGCGACAGAGAGATCAGGCTGATCCTGTAGAGCACGTACGCGAGCTGCGAACTCCTTCCCAGAGCGACTGTTTAAGCCAAGCACGGGGGGCGATGATTACGATGGGCACGTCGACGCATCTCGGATCAAAAGATGGACCTTCTAGAGAGGATCATCATCAAATAATGATTACTAGATAATGTTCCTTAGTTGTTATTTTAAGTATTTTTTGTAATAAATAACAATTACAATACATTTATGTGATCGTTAATTTTATGTGAAGACATGTGTATTGGTCATGTGTTACATGCGCGAGTTTTTTCATTTTTGTTTTTAGAATTTTGGGATCATAACATTTTAACAATGGAAGTCTTTCACAGGTCAAACAAGACCTATGACTTGATCTAAACTAAATTATTGCATTGAAATTATTGGGCGTGACACACATCTAAATGTTCTGAAAAAACACAAGACAAAATTGTTTTTATTGTAGTTTATTAGGAGGCGCCTAAATGGGCTCTAGAAAGAGTGGACAGAGGATGTAGGGCCTTCTTTTGGGCCGGGACAGAGAAAGTGAATGGTGGCAAATGTGTGGTATCTTGGGCAAGAGTATGTAGGCCAAAGCACATGAGAGGATTGGGCGTCATTGATCTCTTTAAGCATAGCATTGCTCTAAGATTAAGATGGGAATGGCTCCGATGTACGAATGCTACCAGGCCTTGGCAGGGTCTCAACTTGACCGCGGACAAAAAGGTAAATCAAACTTTCGGGAGCCTGGTCAAATGGAAGGTGGGAGCGGGAGAGAAAATACTGTTTTGGAAAGATCGGTGGCTCCACGGTGCAACCATTACGGATATTGCCCCTACGGTCGCGGCTGACGGTCCGCACCCAAGTGGCCAATAAGAGGTTGGTGCGCGATGCTATGTGCACGCACGCATGGATGAATGATGTGGTGGGTAACTTATGCACGGAGGGCCTAGCCCGATTCATCGGATTTTGGGAGATCATTTGGAGGTGCAACTTGGCGCTGGGGCCGAGTGAGGACCCCATGCAGGCGTGGAATGTGTCTGGAGTCTACTCTGCATCTTCAGCTTATAAGATGCTTTGTGAGGGAGGAGTTCGTTTCCACTCTTTCGAGCCATCTGGAAATGTTGGGCACCTTTTGCGTGTAAGATCTTCATGTGGCTAGCAGTGCAATATCGATTATGGACGGCATATAGAAGGACTAGACATGGGTTGCAAGACCAAACGTCAAAATGCTGCCTATGTGACCAGGAGGAAGACACGGTCGACCATATTTCGCAGCAGTGTGTGTTCTCGCGGCAAGTGTGGTCTAGTTGCATTGCTAGGATGGGATTGAGGATGGAGCTTTTCCCAGCAAATGATTCTAGGTTGGTGCAATGATGGTCAGGAGCCAGAAAGCGAATACACAAGTAAACTCAGAAAAGATTCGACACATTTGTAATGCTTATCTGCTGGGCACTATGAAAACAGAGGAACGCGAGGGTGTTTGGATCGGGCCAGATCAAGAACGAGTGGGATACGGTGGACATGATCTTCGACGACTTGAGGACTTGGGCCACGGTAGGAGCGTTTGGAGGACGACGTGTATCCAAGTAGTAGAGTAGCGTGAGGAGTGGAGTGGAGGCTTGATTAGGGTCGGTTATGACTCTTAACCAGTGCTATTGTAACCTCTTGTACATATTTTCTCTTCTATAAAGCTAAGGTACGCTTTTGGCGTACCCTCGAAAAAAAAAGTCTCAAAAAGCCCTGCTCTCTAATAAATCGTGTACAGACAGCTGGGGCCCGCATCCCAGCCCCACATGCCATTTTCCTCCGTTCGCTCATCTCCTCCGCCTCGCCACCGTCTCCTCCTCTCTTCGCTCCATCATCTCGTGTCGGCTCGAAAGTCGAAACCCTAGACCAACCACCCTCCCCTCGTACGTAGGAACAGGAACAGAGATGTATGCGGACCAGATCTCCACCGGCCGCAAGCGCTCCATCCATGACCGCCTTGACGCCGACCTCGCCTCCGACCGCGGCGGCGCGGACGCCGCTGGCCGGGCTCGTAACGCGCTGTCCAAGAGGTCAGCTTAAGCTCCCGCTCCCACCTGCTCCTTCCATATCGTTGGCACGGCTCCCTCTGTGACCTTAGCTTGGGGCTTCTCGCTCTGTGCGCTCCTATGTGCTTAGGGATGGTGGAAATTAGGGCCTTGTTTTAGGTTGCTCGGGCTGAAGGCGGCTCCCCTAGATTCCATGCCTTCATTCATGTTAGAATTGAGGTTCTGGAGAGTAAGGACGAGCTTTGAGCCGCGTGATGTGTGTTGTTTGTCTGGGCGATGAAAATTGTGGTGTCAGATTCAATGATTCAGCATGGCCAATATCATGAATTGGTCTGTTGGACGCTATATCATTATGCAGCATAACATGGGAATTGCAGCATAGGTTTCTGAATAATCCTTTTTTTCTTTTGGTCAAGCGCTTGCTGCCTTGCTTTACTGTTTTACCTGAGGATTTGTGATTTCATATGTTGAGTATCATGGTATGGACTATGGAATGAGCTTGGATAAAACTAGTTGATAACGCTTGTGGGAGGTAGAAGCTAGTGATGTAACCTTGGACACAGTGTTTTACTCAATTTAGCAGTAACTTACGTAACTGAGGTATGAACTGTTGCAGAATCAATCACCAATGCATTGCTATTGATTTTTTGATAGATAGTTTGTTATTTCTAAACAAAATAGTCCTGCTTTTTAGTCTGAAAGTATCGAGGGTGGATAACATGTTGGTTCACTTCTATCCTCATGTATCAACTCATACTTTGTAAAGCTTGCTGACATGAGCCTTGATGTATTTAAGCCTGCTTGTAGAAGAAAGATCAATGCTCTTTGCTAGCACGCATGGTTTAATAAGTTATTAAGGGATCTATAGTTCTTGCGAGCATTGTACTGTTCATGTTTCCCCACTTCACTAGACTAGCTAATTTCACGCGTATTGATTTCTTGACGTATACTATCTGTAGGCAACGACAAACTGATGATAAATGGAAGCATGATCTTTACCGGGATGATGAATCAGCTTCAAGTAATCTATTCGTTGATGTATCTTAAATGAAGTAAGGCAAGCTACCTTTTATTTTGGCCCCATTTAACACTATCTGTCTGCACTTAAGGATCAGTTGATCCACGGGATTTGCGATTCAAGCTTCAGAGGAAAAGCTCTCAGCAAGGGTTTGCTGGCCAAAAGGGTTCGAGTGCGTGATCTACGTGAGATGTTATCTGGAACAATGCACGCACAACCATCAAATGTTGACCCTCAAAAGAGGAAACCGGTGTCAGAGGTTGTGAAAGTCACAAGGCGTGAAAATGTTGATGAAAGGCCTGTACGCCTAAGTAAGAAAGTATCAAAACCATCAACATCCAAGAAGACTTCTCAGCCAAAGGTATGAATTCTGTTGGTGATACACAGTTTCCCAGTTTCTTGCTTTCCACATGTGCCAGAATTTGTCATTTGACGCTAGGTTTTATTTGGTGGTTGATGAATAGCTTGAAAGATCAATGGCTGGAACTGATCTTTCTAAATGATGCCCAGCATGAAATTTTTAGTAACTCTTTTGGATAATGTTGTGACACTATTTTTGCTTAGCTTGCTATGTTTCTCTATTCCGTACAGAGTATCATTAACACTTGATCCTGGTGATATATTTGTCTACATTACATAGGTTTGAGCCTTTATTTATTGAGTTTATGTGTGTGTTTTATTTTACACTCTCATTTGCATTTCATTTCCAAAGAACAGCTTTCTTCCTATCAAGGTTGTGCATATTCAACATTTCCCTTCGATCACTTATACCGACCTTGATAGAATTTTGAGAAATCCCATTAGCCACTGTCATGTAAGCATAGGTACTTCTATAGCTGGACCCCATGGAAGTTTGGTACCTCCTGGTAGCAGGATTTGCTATAGGCGAATGTGTGCCTGAACTTATGTGTATATATAGTCTGGTTTCCATAATACAAGCTTTTAATGAAGGAATAATGCGGAAATCCAACTCGGTGCCCAGGCTCATCTGCTCCCGCTCAGAAAAAAAATCAAAACGAATACTAGAAAAATTCAAAAAAATCCAATTTTTTTGTGGTAGATAATTTGATGCGTGAGGTCTCCTCCAAATTTCAACTCATTTGGACATCTGAGCAGCTCTCGGCAAAAAAGACAAATCGGGTCAGAACAGTGCGTGAACAGTAAACTTTTTTACAGACCCTGAATTTGTCTTTTTTGCCGAGAGCTGCTCAGATGTCCAAACGAGTTGAAGTTTGGAGCGGACCTCACGCATCAAGTTATCTACCACACAATTTTTTTTGAATTTTTCTAGTATTTGTTTTGATTTTTTTTTCTGAGAGCGGGTGCAGATGAGCCTGGGAGCAGAAACTCCGTGTCCGGGATAATGGTGCTTTACAATTTGTTATACTTCCAAGAAAGCAACAGTCACATTAGCTCTATTATCTGTCAAGTGGTCATGCTACATTTCAGTATGAAGAACTCGTGATGAGGGTCTGTTGAATCGTTCTGTTCAAAACCTCTGCCCTAGTTAACCAACAATGGGTTGCTGAATGTAGGTACCTTTCAGAACAGGTTTATCTCCTCTAGTTGTCCCCTGGCGATATATATTGAAATTACTCATCTTTGGCTTGGGAATGTGCAGAATTAACTATTACCACGTCTCTAGTTTGCTTCAATTCTGGTGTTGTTGTATGTAGGTTAAGACTAGAGAGTTCAATGTGGAACACGTTATATAAAACTTTAAATGTACATGATGTAGCTCGTTAGTAAGCTTGCTTATTTTGGGGAATGTGTGATATACCATTTTTTTAAATATACTTTCTGGCTTGTTTTGCTTTCTGATCTAACATCTTTTCTCTTGGGAATGCTTGTAGGCTGAAAGTCCACTCGACAGTTTTCTGAAATCACTAGGACTTGAGAAGTATTCTATTACCTTCCAGGCGGAGGAGGTTTGACTATTTACCTAAATCATTACATTGTTTTTTCGTCTGTTTAGTTGACAATTGTTGTTTTGCAGGTTGACATGGCGGCCCTACGTCACATGACTGAAAGTGATCTCAAGGCGTTGGGCATCCCGATGGTAAGAGCATCACATCATGCCGGATCTTTAATTTTGCAAAATAGGCATTTCTTGGCTTCTCGCATCCTTCATCTAAAGAGTAATTTCAGTATGGTTTGGCTATATTTTGCATAAACTGTAGACTCAACTGTTAAACAAGGACACATAAGTACGTAGTTAGAATGCATCATTTTGCTGAGGAACTGGACTGAACCTGCTTTACAGAACTACTGCCTGCACTTATATTTTTTGTCCGGGGATATGGCACGTACATTAATGCCAAATTGAATGTAAAGTAACTCTTTTGTAAGTCTGCATTCTTATTTGTGCATGCGTATACTTTGCCTCGAGTCGCAAAGGTCAAGCTTAAGGTGCATGTTCTTTCAGGGTCCTAGGAAAAGATTACCCTTGCCTTGGAATCCAGAGCGTAGGGCAATGTCCCTGGAGTACAATGTAGAAAAGCAGGGAGATGTGGTAGGTTTTTGCTCATCTGCAAATTTGGCATATCTTGGAAAGCAGTGGTACAGGTACAACAATGCGGTCTCTTGTAATGGCATGTTGCTGTAAGATTATTAGACTGCTGTTGTTTATCTGGTCTGCATGCTTTCCTGGCCAGACCAGCTGATTAACTGATGAGGTATCCGTGCTGTTGAAGCTGCGTTGATGTTCTCGCTGTATACTATTATCACGCCTTCTTTTTTTCATTGGAAACTGGCATTATTAGAGTCATAGAGTTGAGATTCTTCATTTAGTATTTCAGTGTTGCGTTGCTCAGTGTAAAGGTTTTAAAATTCATCTGTTTTCATGCTCAGCCCTTGTTCGGAATGTTTTTCTTTTGAGCTGACATGTTAGGAATCTATTTACAAGAGAGGTTGATCATAGAGAAAGAAACAAGGTGTTGAAATTAATTAATCTCAGAAAATTAAGCAGCCTCAGCTCACACTGTCTTGTGTTATGGTGATCTAGGGATGCAAGCTGGCAGAGTCCACATGTGTGAAGCAAAAAGTTAAACCAACATGACTATTAAAGTGATGAAGATTAGTGTAATTTTTGCTTTGTGGGTGGCAGCGGATATGCGGTCTGCTTCATCCCGGAAGTGTCTGTGCGTTGCCCCGCCAATCTGCCGCAAAGATAGGCAGATAGGAGCTGGGATGCCTCATTAGTTTCACGGGAAATTGTTAGTAGCACGCATAGGTAGAAGTTAAATTCAACAAATTCATATGGGTTAAATGTTCAATAGTAGTAATAGCCCCAAAAATAGTAGAAAGAAAGTTGTATAAGCAAATGAAAACAAACTGATTGACCATAGAGAAATCCTGACGAAAAGATATCAACATGATCTGATGTGTCTCAGCTAGGATCCATTGGCTACGTACGTAGGGTAATTAGAAAAAATTAATCATGCTTGCCTGCATACGTGATGCAAGTAGAATACCACACACACACACACACACACACACACTTCCGTGGTGCTCTCGCTGGTGAGGTTGCCGGAGTGCGGTCAAAGAGATGATAGGTGAGGGACCCGGAAGCCTACTCGCTGGTGACTTGGTGAGGCTGCCGGAGGACGTCGTACTGGAGATCCTTGCGCGCGTGCACGACGTTGCTGACCTCTTTCGGTGTGCCGCTGTCTGCAAGTGCTGGCGCGCTGTAGCCATCATTCCGGCGCCGCACTGCTCCTCCCTCGTCGGATTCCTCGGCCAGGAGCGGCGCCACTGCAGGGAAGGTCCGTCGGTCTTGAGTTTTCCTCGCCATGCCGTCCATGGTTGGTTCTTAGCCTCGATGGTTCCCTGGTCAGCTCCTTTGTTCCATACACCGTTGGCCTCTTCGACGACTGCATCGTGCTGCTCGCGTCGCACTACGCAATCAGAGGGGAATATGGAGATGGGTCGATGGAGAAGAGGAGCAGCCATGCTGAGTGATTAGTGCGTTTGTGGTGAGATTGAAAACACAGGGGGTAGAATGGTAGAGGGAAGAAATAGTAGTTACCTGTGGTGCTCTTCGGCTGCCAATTAATTGGAAGAAAGAGAGAAGGAAGCCGAAGAGAGGAAGGGAAAGGGTCAGGTACACCACGAACTACGCTATTGAAAGCCTCAACTAAACGGCTGATACACCATCCGAGCAAACTGAACAATTTATGATGAGACCTTTCTGAGTTAATTAATACATTGAGGTCACGTTATTTTTTATATAGATGAATGGTCAGAATATAGCGTGAACAATTACGCTGTGGTGGAAGGTTGCATTGCACCTCACGTATGCCTACATAATGCATGTATGCATGGCAAGAATTGCTCACGTGGCTAGACGATGTGTGGACGGGCTGCATGTTGAAAAAATAGATAGTAGTGGGGATTAACTTTTTAAGAATGTAAGATTTTATAGATCCTACCATACCAGTCAGGATAAAAACAGTGTGTAGATGCATCACTAATGTAAGGTATAGGGGAACATGACCCTCCAGAAATACTCCATGATCATCTCTTACAATTGCTCCAGTGGTGCCTCTATGGTCAGTATGGAACGATACATCCACGTTCACTTTAACGGAATCCACCTGTTAGTTTCTTTCATGTTAACCCAGCTCGTTTTATTCCTCCTGAATTGAAAGTTTTTGCCATAATGCATGTATAGCTAAAGAGCTTCTATTACTTGGGGGACCCTGATTCTGGTGAGTCTGCTGTCTCCTTAGCCACCACATGTTATTGTTACATCAATGCCCTCCTTAAGACCAACAGAAGGTAAATTAGGCATATTTCTGTCAGGCAAACATAGCAAGTGCTCTAATACTGCTGAACCCGATCTGTCAACCGAGGCCGCCTGTGAGATCAGCTCCGAAAGTCCGAGTAATCGCCACAACTTCACAGCACGACTGCACTGAAATAGCAGGTGATTGACATCCTCAACTCCTTGTGCACAGAATGGCCATTGGCCAATACTTCCAGCATGTCTATTAGCAAGTGTAGCTTAAGTTGTAGGATCCCATGTAGCGCACTCTAGCAAATTTTTTCCCTTGCCCAGAATTTGTATTTTCCATAGAATCGATCATATAGGGTTCTCTGAGGATGGCCCAGATTGCAATATTCCAGTATGCTGAAATTGATGTTTCCACTCCAAATCGTATGTCGTTTTAACAGATAAGTGTCCTGATTGTGTACCATGCCAAGCTACAAAGTCATCAAAGGAGCTATAGCTTAACGGAATTTGGAGAATACGGTTAACATCTATTGGGCTAAAAATATCATGGAGAAGTTTTCCATCCCAACTTTTAGTAGTAGGGTCTATGAGCTCATTAACCTTTGTAATCAAGACACCTGCTCTAGGGGTAACGACTTTCCTTGACGGGATCGAGGGAACCCAGTGGTCATCCCAGATATTCACTTTCCCTTCGTTCCTCTAATTCTCCAAATATATCCTTGTTTAAATGTTTTATTGCCGGCATGTATGCTCTGCCAAGTGAACAAGGCGCCCTTTTTCAGTCTCGCGGATAATAAGTCTTGGGCGGGGTAGTATTTTGCATGAAGAACCGTGACACATAATATCAACGCCCCTGACAGGAGCGGCCCGCCAGTCAGCGTCAACAACCGCGTCGCCTTCCGCTCCAGACGCCCAGGGCCGGAAAGCCCAACCCAAATGTCATCGGGCCAGCACAGGCTGGCGAGGACCAGCAGCATCACTTCTTAAGGCGGGAGGAGGCGCACGGATCATCCAGTGGATTAGGCAACGGCGGCTCGGCTCTTTTCCCTTTCCCCTTTCCGTCCGCGACGAACCCTAGCTACCGCATTCTTGTATCCTCCTGTAATCGCCACCTAAAGTTGTATCCGCGAGAGATTGTTGCCACTTATCTTGAGATCCATAGTGTGCCCCTAACATACGGTATCGAGAGACCGGTCCATCCACCTCCGCTCCATCTGGCGCAAATCATCGAGACCAGAGGTCTTCGCCAAGCCCGTACTCATCTGTCCGCCATGGATCCGGCGATCGAGGCCTTCCTCGGCGGCTCGACAACACCCTCAAGGCCCGAACAAAGCGATCGCGGAGATCCGAGTTTCTACGGCCAAGATCGACGATCTGGTCAATGGCGTCAGTCACCGAGAAGAGAGTCGCTGATCTCGGCGGCGGTGGCGGCGCTTCGGATGGCGCAGCCGCCGTCTTCCGGAGGGCGAGGATCCCTGCAACGCTCCTCAAAGCGAGCCCTTCTGCGACGACCGGCACCTCCCGGGGCAGTGGCGGCGCTGGCATCGACCTACAAGGGCCCGATGTACAGGCGTTTTCAATCTGCCACGGGGACATGGCGGTGTTGCGACGCCCGCCGCCACCCGGCATCAGTCCGTCTCCTCTCTCGACAACATCTCCAAGTTCGCTATCGCCGTTTGTTCATGCTAGTCAACTCTTGGCGATGCAGGCGATCGCACCCATCCATCGGCGCTTCCGCAGTTTTGAGCGATAACCCGAATTTGTGGAAAAGCGATGTGTGAACAATACTTCCAAATGTTCGGTATCTCGCCCTCATTTTGGGTACCCATGGCGGCCTGAACTTCTCGGGGTCACCATTGTCAACTTCAGTCCATACAAAAAAGGCTTGCAGATTTTGATTGGGAAGCTTTTACGGCTTTACTATGCACCCGTTTTGGTCGCGATCGGCATCAGACGCTGATTAGGCAGTTCTATTCTGTCCGACAGACTTCTTCTGTAGCACACTACATAGAGCAATTCGAATTGATCATCAATCATTTGTCCTCGTATTCTGACACGATTCACCCTTTCTATTTCTTGACTCGTTTTGTCGAGGGGCTGCGGAGGGATATTCGGCGGTGGTGCTCGTCTTGAGGCCGCCGAACACAGACACGGCGTGTGCTCTGGCGCTGCCGGAAGAGGTGGCTGAAGGCGCGTTCGGCGATCTCCGCGACCAGATGCGCAAGCGCGAGGAGGCACACCCCTACCACTCCCACCACCTCCGGCGCGCTCGGTTCCTGCAGCTCCAACGACAGATCGTCGCGGTACAGATGCAGCCCGCGCGGACACATCCAAGCTCAAGACTCTCCATGACTATAGACGAGCTCGGGGGCTGTGTTTTAAGTGCGGCGAGCGGTGGGGGCATGATCATGTGTGCCCCACCACAGTCCAGTTGCATGTGGTTGAAGAACTGTTGGATATCTTCGGCCTTGACAGTTTCGTCGACACTCAAGTAAGTACAGAGGATGGGGTTCAAGATACGACCATGGCCATATCGGTTTCAATTATGTAACGGGAGGGTGTCACCAGAGCTTTTCAGCTTCGAGCTTGGCTCCAGGGACATGAAGTACTCATGCTGGTCGATTCTGGCAGCTCCAATTCCTTCATCAACGAGCATTTGGCACACAAACTGTCAGGGGTGCGATCTCTACCTCAACCTAGCCGAGTGCGTGTTGCGGATGGGGGAGAGTTGCTCTGTACGGAGGTTGCCTCGCAATGCGCCTGGTATGCCCAGGGGCATGAGTTCTATCTGGATCTGAAGGTGCGGCTCTGGGCACGTATGACGTTATCCTTGGAATGGATTGGCTCGAAGAACACAGCCCGATGCAGGTTGACTGGCGCGCTCGTTTCATTGAGATACCCACTCCAGCAGGTCCGTTGCGTCTTGTGGGGCACGATGCGGCTTCCACCAGTTGCCAAACCATCAACAGTTTACAGCTGCAGAACCTGTGCAGCAACGGGTCGATCACTCATGTTATACATCTATGTGTAGTTGCCCCTCAACAGGAAGAGTTTGAGCCGACACCAGCGTGCATTCAAGAAATCGTGGATCAATTTCCAGATGTGTTCGAGGAACCAGTCGGACTCCCACCCAGGAGGGCGTGCGACCACCGCATTCCCCTAATCCCAGGAGCGAGACCAGTCAATGTCAGACAATATCGTTACAAACCAGAGCAGAAGACGGAGATAGAGGCTCAGGTTGAGGCACTTCTGAAATCTGGAGTCATTCAGCGAAGCAACAGTCCATTCTCGTCCCCGGTCATCCTGGTTAAGAAAAAAGACGGGACCTGGCGCCTTTGTATAGATTACAGGCAACTGAATGCCATTACAGTCGTCGGCAAGTTTCCAGTTCCAGTCATTGAAGAGCTTTTGGACGAGCTACATGGAGCAGCGTGGTTCTCGAAGCTGGATTTGCGCGCGGGCTATCATCAAATCAGGCTCGTCTTGGGAGGAGTACAAGACAACATTCTCCACGCATCAGGGCCACTTTGAATTCAAGGTTTTGTCCTTTGGGTTGGCTGGAGCACCACCCACGTTCATAGAGGGGCTGACTACAACACTCAAACCGGTAATGCGCGTGTGTGTACTCTGTTTCTTCGATGACATCTTGATCTTCAGCGCCACACTAGAGGAGCACAAGTGCCACGTGAGGCAGGTTTTGGAATTGCTCCGCAAAGACCAGTGGAAGGTGAAGCTCAGCAAGTGTGCTTTTGGGCAAAGCCAGGTATCCTACCTGGGCCATGTCATCAGTGCCCGCGGAGTAGCCACAGACCCGACCAAGATAGCAACGGTGATCAACTGGACACCACCGCAAGATGTCAAGGGAGTCCGAAGCTTTTTGGGTCTCGCAGGGTACTACCGCCGCTTCGTGCGCAACTTTGGAGTGATAGCACGACCACTGTTCAATTTGTTGAAGAAAGGTGTGCCATTTCAGTGGACTTCGATCACCGAGATAGCTTTCCAGGTCTTGAAGCAGCAACTAACCTCAGCGCCGGTGCTAGCACTTCTGAACTTTGAGTAGCCTTTCACAGTGGAGACAGATGCATGCGACACAGGCATAGGAGCAATTCTGCAACAGCAAGGGCACCCCATAGCATTCATGAGCAAAGCACTGAGCCCAAGGTATCAGGGGCTGTCAACATCTGAAAAAGAATATCTGGCGATCATTGTGGCGATCGAGCAATGGCGCCTGTACTTGCAACATGAATTTGTCATCTTCTGAGACCAAAAGAGCCTCACGCATTTGGAGGAACAGCGTCTGAACACGCCATGGCAACAGAAGGCTTTTACCAAACTGTTGGGACTTCAGTATCGCATCGTATACAGGAAAGGGACTGATAACAAAGGCACGGATGCCTTGTCACGAGCTAACCCCTCGGAGGTGCTAAACATGGTCACGTCGTGTCAACCTAGCTGGTTGGAGGATGTTCTCAATAGTTATAACAACAACCCGCGGTAGCAGAACCTTACGGAAGCGGTGGCTGTGCGCGATGATCCCAAAGGCGGAGTTCACGCAGCTGCGGCGAGGCATCATCCGGTTCGAAGCGAGATTTGGCTGGGAGGGGGCACACAAATTTAGCAACGGATAATCCAAGCGTTTCATGACAGTCCAGTGGGGGGTCACTCAGGATTCCCAGTCACGTACAAGCGCATCCGACGCCTCTTTGCTTGGCCCAAAATGAAGGTACAAATCAAGCAATATGTGCAGTGTTGTGTTGTATGCCAACAAGCGAAGCCCAATCGAGCAGCCTCTCCGGGGCTCTTGTTGCCACTACCAATCCCTAACAAACCCTGGGACATGATATCCATGGATTTTGTGGACGGCCTCCCACAGTCCAGCCGATTCAACTGTCTCCTGGTAATCGTGGACAAAAGAACCAAGTTCAGTTATTTCCTGCCTCTGGCGCACCCGTATACAACAACATCGATGAGCTCGACTTTTCATCCCGGCAAGTTTACAAGATCCATGGTCTCCTGGCGCAATAGTTTGATTGTGACCTGTGTTCACAAGCCATTTTGGCAGGAGCTATTCAAGGCCGCAGCACTCAACTTCGACTCAGCACAGCCAACCACCCACAAACAGATGGTCAGACGGAAAGGGTTAATCAATGTGTGGAAACATTCTTACGATGTTTCACTCAAGCGTGTCCGAGGCGGTGGAGTTTTTGGATCCCACTAGCCCAGTTCTGGTACAACAACTCCCACCACTCAGCTATAGGGATGACACCCTTTAAAGCCACGTTTGGGTATGAACCGAGGCACTGGGGGATTACAGCAGAGAACTCTTGCTCGGTGCCGGCTCTGCAGTCATGGATTGGAGAAAGAGACACCATCCAAGAGCTTTTACAGCAGCATTTAAACAGGGCAAGGCAATTGATGAAGAACCGAGCGAGATAAAAGAGGTCATTCCGCACATACCAGGTTGGTGATCGGTGTTTACGAAGCTGCAACCTTACATTCAATCCTCGGTAGCCCCAAGAGCGAACCACAAGGCTGGCGTACAAGTATTATGGACCTTTTCCGATCATCGCCAAGATCAACGAAGTGGCTTATAAACTCCAACTGCCCGCTCAAGCGACGATTCATCCGGTGTTTCACGTTTCCCTGCTTCGCCGCGTCCTGAACTCGGGTACACCGGTCGAACCTCTCCTTCCGCATTGTTCTGATGAACTATTGTGCCTCTGGAAATTATCTGCACTTCGATGGAGGCAATCGAAGGGCAGGATGCGCGAGCAAGTTCGCGATTCGCTGGTCCAACTCCGAGGTCTTGGGAGACACTTGGGAGGACAAGGCTAGCCTTCAGCGGCGTTCCGCTTCAGCGGAGGCTTGGGGTCAAGCCTCGTCTCAAGGAGGGATGTCAGCGCCTCGACAGGAGCGCCCGCCCGATCGGCGTCAACAACGCGTCGCCTACGCTCCAGCACGTCCAGGCGTAAAGCCCAACCCAAATGTCATCGGGCGGCTGGGCTAACCGAGGCCCAACAACATCACTTCTTAAGGCAGGAGGAGGCGCACGGATCATCCGGTGGATCGTGCAACGGCGGCTCGACTCTTTTCCCTTTCCCCTTTCCGTCCGCGACGAACCCTAGCTACCGCATTCTTGTATCCTCCTGTAATCGCCACCTAAACTTGTATCCGCGAGAGATTGTTGCCACTTATCTTGAGATCCATAGCGTGCCCCTAACACATAAGGACTCTGGATCATCAAGTAGGCGCTGTTGAGTATATGTGTTATGTGCATATTGTGTATTGGGCCTGCCTTCTAGTTTCTTGTATAGTTAAGGTCTGCGACTCATCTTTGTACATCATATATACATGCCTATGCACGAAGAGCAATACATCGTGCAATTATACATGGTATCATTTTTTTAGGTTTCTTTCTCACTTCCGCCAACGCCGCCGCCGCCTCCCAGCCGCCGCCGCTTGCGCGCCCTACGCGCCGACCGCCGCTCCCGCATCTCCCGCCTCGCGCGCCGCTGCGTAACCGCCCGTGATGCACGCCCATTTGTCCCGATCGATCCGGCCGCTGCATCCGGCGTAGCTGCTTCGCCTCGCCTGCCGATCAGCATCGCCACCTAGCCGCTACGCCCGCGCGCCAGCCCCGCTACGCTTGTTGCCTCACTCGATCGCTGCTGCCCGAGTGCTCGGTCCATAGCAAAGCTAGCGGCCAAAGATTGTTTCCATCCACAAAGCTAGCTAGCCAACGCAGCTCTCCGTGCACATCCATCAACCCGTGCATGCGCTTGCTTGCACGATAGTGCGTCACGTGTGCCTGATTCACGGGAGGATTTGGTCTAGCGTTCTAAATCCAGCTACGTGATAGTCCGGCTGCCGTCGTCCGGACCAGCGATGGCGTCAAGTAGCCCGTCTGCCGCCGTCTCTGTCGTCCCGCCGCCGGCACTCTCTGGTCAGTCCGTCGTCGCCCCGCCGCCGGCGCCCTCCGGCACGGCCCCCCACGTGCCCGTTCCCATATGTCGGGCGTCTGAGGCTCCGCCAGCGTCTGGTCTGCCGAATCTTGGGGTCGTCGTGAGCAACACTTGCTGGCGGCAGCGAGCGGCGCCCAGCACCTGCAGCATCTGTCAGCGGGCCAACAGGTTTTTCCGGCGGACTATCCGGCCTACTCGGCACCGCAGTTGCCGCCGGGGCTGCTATCCATACCGTCGGGCCTTCCGCCCTTCCCGTGCCTCATGCGTACTACGCGCCTCCGCAGTCGTACGGAGAGTACCCACCGCCGCAGCTGAGCGGCGGTTACGGCTTCCCCATGGCATCTCCGTCCCCCTCGCTGACCCTGTCGCCGGCGCCCTGGGACCCGTTGCTCCTCA
This sequence comes from Aegilops bicornis, assembly GCA_021605145.1. NCBI lineage: Eukaryota > Viridiplantae > Streptophyta > Magnoliopsida > Poales > Poaceae > Aegilops > Aegilops bicornis. The sequence continues at coordinate 488,281,105 of CM038670.1, forward strand.
CTGGGCTGCATGCCGCTCCTACGCCGAACAACTACACTGGAGGTGGTGATTGGTACATGGACACCGGTGCTGCGGCTCACATGTTTGCTCATCCGGGCAACCTTGCCTCCTTCACTCCTGTCTCCACCGACTGCCGCATCATTGTCGGCGACGGTTCCACACTTCCTATCACCCATGTTGGGCACACTTCTTTTCCTTCTACTTCTACGCCTTTATTTTTGTCTAACATACTTGTGTCTCCTCATCTTATTAAGAATCTTATCTCCGTTCGTTATTTCACTTGTGAAAATCACATCCTTGTTGAATTTGACGAGTTTGGTTTTAGTGTAAAGGACGCTCGAACCAGGATGGTACTTCACCGATGTGACAGCCCCGACGAGCTCTATCCGGTGCATTCACCCTCATCCACCACCACCGCACAGGTCGCTCTCTCCGCTGGAGTTGATCTCTGGCATGCTCGCTTGGGTCACTCCAACCCCGTCACACTTCGTCATATTCTTAGGAGTTTCAGTTTGATTCTTGATAAGATTGAGGATCACACTTGTCATGCCTGTCGAGTTGGCAAACACGTTCGCCTGCCATTTAATAGTTCCACCACCATTGCTTCTTTTCCTTTTCAGTTGATTCATAGCGATGTGTGGACCTCTTCGGTTCCTAGTAACTCGGGCTATTTATATTATCTGGTCATTCTTGATGATTATTCTCATTATGTGTGGACTTTTCCTTTGCGCAGAAAGTCAGATGCACTCTCTACCTTGACGGCTTTTTACTCCTATGTCCGCACGCAGTTTGGGCGTCCCATTCTTGCGCTTCAGACGGACAATGGAAAAGAGTTCGACAACCTTGCTTTCCGCACTTTTTTGGCGCATCACGGCACCGTTTTCCGCCTCACATGCCCGTACACCTCACAGCAGAACGGTCGAGCCGAACGCGTCCTTCGCACTCTGAATGACTGCGTTCGCACGCTCCTGTTTCATGCCAACGTGCCGCCTCGTTTACGGCGACGCCTTTTCGCCCTGTGCATCACTTCTTCTTAACCTTAGACCCTGCCGCCCACGGTGGAACTATGCACCTCACCATCTTCTCTTTGGTACGCCCCCGTCTTATGACGACTTGCGTATTTTTGGGTGCCTTTGCTATCCTAGCACTGTCGACACTGCTTCTCACAAGCTTGCACCTCGATCCATCGCTTGTATCTTCATCAGCAACCCCTCTAACTCCAAGGGATATCGGTGCTATGATCCCATCTCCCACCGTGTGTTCACCTCCAAGCACGTTTACTTTGATGAGAATGTGTTTCCGTTTCACCAGGTACCCCCGGCTGTTCCTCCCGCCACGGTGACGCTGGGCTCCTCGGCGCCTCTCCAGGGGCCCTCGCGCCTCTCTTGGCCCGCCCGGCTTTAAGCGCGGCCCCCGCATGCGGCGCCTCCTCTGGCCCAGGTCTTTGGCGCCCGACGTTGGCGCCCATGTCTCATGACCCCCTCGACGCCCGTGGCCTCCCGGCGCCCCGGTGCCATGGCCCCCTCGGCGCCCCAAGACCGCCCCGAGGCCCCCTCGGCGCCCCCGGCCTCCTCGGTGCCCTCGGCGCACCCGGTGCCCCCAGTGTCCCCGGTGCCCTCGGCGCCCCAGGCGCCTGCAGCCCCCCTGATGCCCACGGCCCCCCTGGCGCCTGTGGCCTGTCCGGTCACCCGCGCTCGTACGGGCGTTTTTCGCCCGAGCTCGCGCTACGCCTCGGATGACTACGTCCATGCGGCATCCACCTCTGAGCCGTCGCCGTTACCGTCCTCCGTTCGAGCCTGTGACGCCCAGATAATTAAGCTACAATAACCATCTTCTAATGATGCCACGTCAGCACGATTACTATTGCTAAATTCCACTTAGATTCAAACCACGTTCAAATTCAAATTTAAAACGAAGTCAAAATAATATTTCTTTAAATAGTGAAACAAAATGTGTACATTATGTTACAAAATCTGCAAATGATTTTCTAGAAGAAACCAACATCATATAAATTCTAAAATGCCCCTAGAGATCTTTAAAGAGGACCAACAACAATTAAATTGGCTTTTTAAAAAATGAACAAATGATTGTACATTTCCAAATGGCTTGAGACCTTGTGGGCCTCTCCATATTGATGCATAGAATTTATCTACCAACTTTTATAAATAAGAAAATTCATTTAATATAAAAAATGCAAAACAATAAAGGAAATAAGGAAAAAAAGTAAAAGAACAAAACACCCCCCCCCCACTTGTTTTCCCTGGGCCTTAACCCACCGCACTGGCCCAGCCCACCTCCCCAGCTCCTTCCTCTGTTCACAGAAGCCTCGTGGGCAGAGGGGGCGCGTCCATGGCCAGGGATCGCCACGCGCCGGCCATCCGAGCTCCCCGGCGAGTATAAGACCGTCCCCGACGCCCTAGGGTTCAGCCTCGTCCACTCTCCCTCGCAGTTCTCCCCCTCTCGCCCCAGATCCGCCGCTCCGCTCGCAACCGCCGCCATGGAGTACCTCCCCATCGTGGCCACCGTCGTCCTCGCCGGCTGAGTTTGCGCCAGGAGCTCCGCCTGCTCTCTCTGCTTCTACTCCGACCACGAGCCCAAGACCTACGCCACTGCATCGAGCGGATCGAGCTCCTTCCTCTTCTTCTGTCGCCGACGCTTCTCCGACGAATTGCTCGTCGTCTGCTGCCCGCCGTCCCTCGCAGAGCCTTCCTTGTGCTCCACGGTGAGCCCCTCGTCAAAAGCCCACTCCTTGCGTGTTGTTTCCATGCCCGTAAAAATTGCTTCCATTGCCACCGTAGTTAGTCGCCGTCATCCGCTTCGCCGCCGCGGCCACCGCCGGCTTGGCACTCGCCCGCCTGCACGCACGCCCCTGCCTACTGCCGCTACTTGGTGCTGCTCACCCCCGCCACTGTTGGCCACTGCTGCTGCTTTGCCGCCGGTCCGGCTCTGCTTCTGCGCCGCTGCCGACGCTCCTCTGCTGCTCGCCACGACCCCGCGAGCGCCCCGCCGTGTTCGACTGCGCCCGCCTCTGCTGGTCGCGCGCCCCGCCTGCCTTGGCCGCGCTCGCCGCGAGCCCGACGCCCAACCATGTGCACCCCGCCACACTCTCCCGCACCCCGGCGCGCCCGTACTGCTGCTGCTGCTGCCCTGCTGTTGCTGCTGCTCATCTGCGCCGCTGCTGCCGTTGGTGCTCTGCTGCTGCTTGCTGTCGCAGCTGCTCTGTGCTGCTCACTGCTGCTGCTCTCTACTGATGCTGCTCTCTTTCGCCATTGCATGTTGATGGGCATGGCCATGTCCAAGGCCGAGCGCCTGTGCGCGCATGTGTGTGTAGCTGGCTTGGGCCATTGCCGCCACAACCCATGTCCATGTCTAATTAGGGATCCTAATTAGTGTAGCCTATCCCCCTGTTAGCACTAACCTGTCCACTAGTAGACACTACATGTGGGCCTCCACTGCTAAAATAACTAGATAAACAAATCTGTCAAAATATTAGTCTATGGCATGCGGGCCCCTTTGACCATGTTGACCAGTCAGCATAGCATTGACTGGTCAACTGCTGACCGTATCTGCTGACTGGATCCCCTGGCCCCACTGTCATACCCCTGACTAGCACAGCTCCATGTGACAAAAGTATTTAGATACTTATTTTTGAATTAAAATATTGCATAAAATCTTTTAAACTTTGGAAAATCATATAAAATAATCCGTAACTCGGATGAAAACACTTTGTACATGAAAGTTGCTCAGATCGACGATAGGAATCCGGATACGTAGCCTGTTCGTCCGCCACATATCCCTAGCATAGCGACCATGCAACTTTCCCCCTCCGGTCCGTCTGTTCGAAAGCGCGAAACACCGGGGATACTTTTCCGGATGTTTCCCTCCTTCGCCGATATCACCTTCTACTGCGTTAGGTCACCTCTAGCACCGCGTGTCACCATGTTACGCTTTGTGATGCTTTGATTGTTCTGTTATTTATTGTGTTTCCCCTCCGTTACTTCTTTCCGGTAGACCCTGAGGCTGCCGGCGACCTCCAGTTCGACTACGGTGTTGACGACCCGTCCTTCTTGCCAGAGCAACCAGGCAAGCCCCCCCCCCCCTTGATCATCAGATATCGCCTGCTCTTCTCTATACTGCTTGCATTAGAGTAGTGTAGCATATTCTCGCTTTCGGTTAATCCTATTATCTTTGCATAGCATGTCATTGTTACTTTATTGTTACCCTTACCTGCAATCCTAAATGATTAGTACATGATGCTAGTATTCCATCAGTGGCCCTACACTCTTGTCCGTCTGCCATGCTATACTACTGGGCCGTGATCACTTCGGGAGGTGATCACGGGCATATGCTATATACTTGATACTGTTTCATTACTTATGATCTTGTTAGGAGATAGGGGTGAAGGGCGGGTGGCTCCATCCTTGAGAGGTGGGCTTGGGTTCCACGGCCCCGATTGTTACTTTGTGGCGGAGGCGACAGGCGAGTTGAGACCACCTAGGAGAGAGGTGGGCCTGGCCCTGGTCGGCTTTCTCGGATACTTAACACGCTTAACGAGATCTTGGTATTTGATCTGAGTCTGGCAACTGGCCTATACGCACTAACCAACTACGCGGGAACAGTTATGGGCACTCGACGTCGTGGTATCAGCCGAAGCCTTCGTGACGTCGGCGACTGAGTGACGCGCGCCGGATTGGACTGCAATGCCTGCTAGGCCAGGTCTGCTTCCGGTCGCCCTTGCAACGTGCAGGTGTGCAATAGGCAATGGGCCCAGACCCCTGCGCCATAGGATTTAGACCGGCGTGCTAACCTCTCTATTGTGCCTAGGTAGGGCTGCGACGTGTTGATCTTCCGAGGCCGAGCATGACCCATGAAAGTTTGTCCGGCCAAATGGGATCGAGCGTGTTGGGTTATGTGGTGCACCCTCAGGAAGTTTATCTATTGAATAGCCGTGATCTTCGATAACAGGACGACTTGGAGTTGTACCTTGACCTTATGACAACTAGAACTAGATACTTAATAAAACACACCCTTCCAAGTGCCAGATATAACCCGGTGATCGCTCTCTAACAGGGCGACGAGGAGGGGATCGCCGGATAGGATTATGCTATGCGATGCTACTTGGTGAACTTACCATCTACTCTCTTCTACATGCTGCAAGATGGAGGCTGCCAGAAGCGTAGTCTTCGACGGGACTAGCTATCCCCCTCTTATTCTAGCATTCTGCAGTTCAATCCACCGATATTGCCCCTTTACGCAGATACCTATGCATATGTAGTGTAGATCCTTGCTTGCGAGTACTTTGGATGAGTACTCACGGTTGCTTTTCTCCCTCTTTCCCCCCTTTCCATTCTTCTCGGTTGTCGCAACCAGATGCTGGAGCCCAGGAGCGAGACGCCACCGTCAACGACGACTCCTACTACACCGCGGGTGCCTACTACTACATGCAGGCCGCCACCAACGACCAGGAGTAGTTTAGGAGGATCCCAGGCAGGAGGCCTGCGCCTCTTTCGATCTGTATCCCAGTTTGTGCTAGCCTTCTTAAGGCAAACTTGTTTAACTTATGTCTGTACTCAGATATGGTTGCTTCCGCTGACTCGTCTATGATCGAGCACCTGTATTCGAGCCCTCGAGGCCTCTGGCTTGTGAAAGTGCTAGTTATCGACTAGAGGGGGGGTGAATAGGCGATTTTTAGGAAAGTCTTCAAAACACGAATGTTTCGAAGACAAGCAATAGAAATGACCTAATTGATATGCAGCGGAAGATAAACTACAACAAGCAAGCCATAGTCAAGTATGCAATACTGTGAACGGACAAGACTAATAGTAGCTATGTAGTAAGGATCAGGATGGAAGATAGTATGAAGCCAATTAACAAAAGTAGTCAAGCAATGAAGTCAAACAGGTATGACAAAGAGGCAATGACTTCACGAAGACAAACTCTAAGTAAAGGAGGGAAGGGATAGAACCAGTCACTTGTTGAAGACACATGATTTGTTGGACCAGTTCCAGTTGCTGTGACAACTGTACATCTGGTTAGGGAGGCTGAGATTCAACTTAGAAGACCGCGTCTTCACCTTATTCCCCTTGAGCTAAGGACACACAGTCCTCGCCCAATCACTCTGGTAAGTCTTCAAGGTAGACTTCCGAACCTTCACAGACGGCGTTCACCGGCAATCCACAATGACTCTTGGATGCTCAGAACGCGACGCCTAACCGGCTGGAGGATTCACAGTCCTCAAGTGTAATAAGTCTTCAGTCACAGACAGGAAAACTTCAGTGATGCCTAACACTCTTTGTCTCACAGGTGTTTTGGGCTTTGTCCTTGCAAGGATTTCTCTCTCAAAGGCTTCGAGGTGGGTTGCTCTCAAACGACAAAAGCCGTGCACTAACTCGAGCAGCCACCAATTTATGGTGTAGGGGTGGGCTATTTATAGCCACTAGGCAACCCGACCTGTTATGTCCGAAATGACCTGGGTCACTAAGGAACCGACACGTGTTCCAACGGTCGATTTCAAACACGCAGCAACTTTACTTGGGCTACAAGCAAAGCTGACTCATCCGACTCTCGATAAGTTTTGCTCTCATTATCTTCGCTCGAAGACATAGGATTTGGGTTGAGCATCACTTGATCATTCGACTATGATCACTTGGACCCCACTTAACAGTACGGTGGTTCCTACGACTCAACAAAGAAGAAAAGGAAACAACGAGTCTTCGCGCTCCATAGTCTTCACTCAACGTCTTCTCATGTCATAGACTTCAATGTGAATATCTTCACATACCACCATTGTCGTCAATGTCTTCATACATTTTTAGGGGTCGACTCCGGTAGGCAAACCGAATCAATGAGGGACACTACCTGCGTTATCCTGCAATTCTCACAAACGCATTAGTCCCTCAACCACATTTGTCGTCAATACTCCAAAACCAACTAGGGGTGGCACTAGATGCACTTACAATCTCCCCCTTTTTGGTGATTGATGACAAACTGGTTGAAGTTTTCAACGGGGATAATATATGTGAAATTGTAAAGGATAGGGAATTGTCTTCATAAGTGGCAAAGGCTCCCCCTGAAGATGTGCATATTGAAGGAAATATGCCCTAGAGGCAATAATAAAGTTATTATTTATTTCCTTATTTCATGATAAATGTTTATTATTCATGCTAGAATTGTATTAACCGGAAACATGATACATGTGTGAATACATAGACAAACATATAGTCACTAGTATGCCTCTACTTGACTAGCTCATTAATCAAAGATGGTTATGTTTCCTAACCATAGACATGTGTTGTTATTTGATTAATGGGATCACATCATTAGGAGAATGATGTGATTGACATGACCCATTCCGTTAGCTTGGCACTTGATCATTTAGTATATTGCTATTGCTTTCTTCATGACTTATACATGTTCCTGTAACTATGAGATTATGCAACTCCTGCCATCGGAGGAACACTTTGGTGCTACCAAACGCCACAACGTAAGCTGGGTGATTATAAAGGAGTACTACAGGTGTCTCCAAAGGTACATGTTGGGTTGGCGATTTCGAGATTAGGTTTTGTCACTCCGATTGTTGAAGAGGTATCTACGGGCCCTCTCGGTAATGCACATCACTATAAGCCTTGCAAGCAATGTAGCTAATGAGTTAGTTACTGAGAAGGATGCATTACGTAATGAGTAAAGAGACTTGCCAAGAATGAGATTGAACTAGGTATTGGATACCGACGATCAAATCTCGGGCAAGTAACATACCGATGACAAAGGGAACAACGTATGTTGTTATGCGGTTTGACCGATAAAGATCTTCGTAGAATATGTAGGAGCCAATATGAGCATCCAGGTTCCGCTATTGGTTATTGACCAAGAATAGTTCTAGGTCATGTCTACATAGTTCTCGAACCCGTAGGGTCCGCACGCTTAACGTTACGATGGCGGTTTTATTATGAGTTTATAAGTTTTGATGTACGAAGATTGTTCGAGTCCCGGATGTGATCACGGACATGACGAGGAGTCTCGAAATGGTCGAGACATAAAGATTGATATATTGGAAGCCTATATTTGGATATCGGAATGGTTCCGGGTGAAATCGGGATTTTACCGGAACACCGGGGGTTACGGGAACCCTCCCGGGGGATAATGGGCCTTAGCGGGCCATGAGGGAGAAGAGGAGGGCCGGCCAGGGCAGGCCGTGCGCCCCCTCCCCCCCTAGTCCGAATAGGACAAGGAGGTGGGGGCCCTTTCCTCTTTCCCCTCCCCCCTTTCCTTCTCCAACAAGGCAAGAGGGGGGAGTCCTCCTCCCGGTGGGAGTAGGACTCCTCCAGCGCACCCTTGGGGCCGGCCGCACCTCCCTCCCTCCTTTATATCACGGGGCAGGGGGCACCCCATAACACACAAGTTGATCTACGGATCGTTCCTTAGCCGTGTCGGTGCCCCCTCCACCATATTCCACCTCGGTCATATCGTCGCGAAGTTTAGGCGAAGCCTCGCTACCGGTAGAGCATCATCGTCGTCCACGCCGCCGTCATCTTGTGGAACTCATCCCGACACTTTGCTGGATCGGAGTCCGTGGATCGCCATCGAGCTGAACGTGTGCTGAACTCGGAGGTGCCGTACGTTCGGTACTTGGATCGGTCGGATCGTGAAGACGTACGACTACATCAACCGCGTTGTCATAATGCTTCCGCTTACGGTCTACAAGGGTACGTGGACAATACTCTCCCCATCACCATGATCTTGCATGTGCGTAGGATTTTTTTTGAAATTACTACGTTCACCAACAGTGGCATCCGGGCCTGGTTTTATGCGTAGATGTCATATGCACGAGTAGAACACAAGTGAGTTGTGGGCGATACAAGTCATACTGCTTACCAGCATGTCATACTTTGGTTCGGCGGTATTGTGAGATGAAGTGGCCCGGACCGACATTACGCCAGACGCTTTACGCGAGACTGGTTTCACCGTTGCGAGCACTCATGCTTAAAGGTGACCGGCGGGTGTCTGTCTCTCTCACTTTAGTTGAACTGAGTGTGGCTACGCCCGGTCCTTGCGATGGTTAAAACAGCACCAACTTGACAAACTATCGTTGTGGTTTTGATGCGTAGGTAAGAACGGTTCTTGCTCAGCCCGTAGCAGCGGCGTAACATTTGCAACAACAAAGTAGAGGACGTCTAACTTGTTTTTGCAGGGCATGTTGTGATGTGATATGGTCAAGACGTGATGCTATATTTTATTGTATGAGATGATCATGTTTTGTAACCGAGTTATCGGCAATTGGCAGTGAGCCATATGGTTGTCGCTTTATTGTATGAAATGCAACGCCTGTAATGCTTTACTTTATCACTAAGCGGTAGCGATAGTCGAGAAGCATAAGATTGGCGAGACGACAACGATGCTACGATGGAGATCAAGGAGTCGCGCGGTGACGATGGTGATCACGACGGTGCCGGAGATGGAGATCACAAGCACAAGATGATGATGGCCATATCATATCACTTATATTGATTGCATGTGATGTTTATCCTTTATGCATCTTATCTTGCTTTGATTGACGGTAGCATTTTAAGATGATCTCTCACTAAAATTATCAAGAACTGTTCTCCACAGTATGCACCGCTATGCGAAAGTTCTTCGTGGCCGAGACACCACGTGATGATCGGGTGTGATAGGCTCTACGTTCAAATACAACGGGTGCAAAATAGTTGCGCACGCGGAATACTCGAGTTAAACTTGACGAGCCTAGCATATAACAGATATGGCCTCGGAACACGGAGACCGAAAGGTCGGCGTGAATCATATAGTAGATATGATCAACATATTGATGTTCACCGTTGAAACTACTCCATCTCACGTGACGATCGGACATGGTGTAGTTGATATGGATCACGTAATCACTTAGAAGATTAGAGGGATGTCTATCTAAGTGGGAGTTCTTAAGTAATATGATTAATTGAACTTTAATTTATCATGAACTTAGTCCTGGTAGTATTTTGCAAATTATGTTGTAGATCAATAGCTCGCGTTGTTGCTTCCCTATGTTTTTATATGTGTTCCTAGAGAAAATTGTATTGAAAAATGTTAGTAGCAATGATGCGGATTGGATCCGTGATCCGAGGTTTACCCTCATTGCTGCCTGTAAGAATTATGTCCTTAATGCACCGCTAGGTGACAGACCTATTGCAGGAGCAAATGCGACGTTATGAACGCGTTTGGCTAGCTCAATATGATGACTACTTGATAGTTTAGTGCACCATGCTTAACGGCTTAGAATCGGGACTTCAAAGACGTTTTGAACGTCATGGACCATATGAGATGTTCCAGGAATTGAAGTTAATATTTCAAGCAAATACCAGAGTTGAGAGATATGAAGTCTCCAACAAGTTCTATAGCTAAAAGATGGAGGAGAATCGCTCAACTAGTGAGCATGTGCTCGATTATGCAGGTACTACAATCGCTTGAATCAAGTGGGAGTTAATCTTCCAGATAAAGTAGTGATTGACATAATTCTCTAGTCACCATCACCAAGTTAGTAGAACTTCATGATGAACTATAATATGCAAGGGATGACGAAAGTAATTCCCAAGCTCTTCGTGATGCTGAAATTGACGAAGGTAAAAATCAAGAAAAATATCAAGTGTTGATGGTTAACAAGACCACTAGTTTCAAGAAAAGGGATATAAGGGGAACTTCAAGAAGAACGGCAAGCAAGTTGCTGCTCAAAGTGAAGAAGCCCAAGTCTGGACCTAAGCCTGAGACTAAGTGCTTATACTGCAAAGGGACTGGTCACTAGAAGCGGAACCACCCCAAGTATTTGGTGGATAAGAAGGATGGCAAAGTGAACAAGGGTATATTTGATATACAGGTTATTGATGTGTGCCTTACTAGTGTTTATAGTAGCCCCTGAGTATTTGATACTTGTTCGGTTGATAAGATTAGTAATTCGAAACAGGAGTTACATAATAAACAGAGACTAGTTGAGGGGAAGTGACGATGAGTGTTGAAAGTAGTTCCAAGATTGATATGATCATCATCGCACACTCCCTATACTTTCGGGATTAGTGTTGAACCTAAATAAGTGTTATTTGGTGTTTGCGTTGAGCATGAATATGATTTGATCATGTTTATTGCAATACGGTTATTCATTTAAGTAAGAGAATAAATTGGTGTTCTATTTAAATGAATAAAACCTTCAAATGGTCATACACCCAATGAAAATAGTTTGTTGGATCTCGATCGTAGTGATACACATATTCATAATATTGATGCCAAAAGATGCAAAGTTAATAATGATAGTGCAACTTATTTGTGTAATCGCCGTTTGGGTCATATCGGTGTAAACGCATGAAGAAACTCCATAAAGATGGATTTTCGGAATCACTTGATTATGAATCATTTGATGCTTGCGAACCGTGCCTTTTGGGCAAGATGACTAAAACTCCGTTCCCTGGAACAATGGAACAAGCTACTGACTTGTTGGAAATAATACATACCAATGTATGCGATCCAATGAGTGTTGATGCCCGTGGCAAGTATCATTATTTTCTGACCTTCACAGATGATTTGAGCAGATATGCGTATATCTTCTTGATAAAACATAAGTCTAAAATAGTTGAAAAGTTCAAAGAATTTCAGAGTGAAGTGGAAAATCATCGCAACAAGAAAATAAAGTTTTTGTGATCTGATCGTGGAGATGAATATTTGAGTTACGAGTTTGGTCTTCAATTAAAACAAAGTGGAATAGTTTCACACCTCACGCCACATGGAACACCACAACATAATGGTGTGTCCAAACGTCGTAATCGTACTTAACTAGATATGGTGCGATCTATGATGTCTCTTATCGGTTTACCACTATCGTTTTGGGGTTATGCATTAGAGACAGCTGCATTCACGTTTAATACGGCACCATCTAAATCCGTTGAGACAACACCTTATGAACTATGGTTTAACAGTAAACCTAAGCCGTCGTTTCTTAAAGTTTGGAGTTGTGATGCTTATGTGAAAAAAGTTTTCACCTGATAAGCTCGAACCCAAATCGGAGAAGTGCGTCTTCATAGAATACCCAAAAGAGACTGTTGGGTACACCTTCTATCACAGATCTGAAGGCAAGATTTTCGTTGCTAAGATGGATCCTTTCTAGAGAAGAAGTTTCTCTCGAAAGAAGTGAGTGGGAGGAAAGTAGAACTTGATGAGGTAATTGTACCTTCTCCCTTATTGGAAAGTAGTTCATCACAGAAATCAATTCCAGTGATTCCTACACCAATTAGTGAGGAAGTTAATGATGATGATCATGAAACTTCAGATCAAGTTGCTACCGAACCTCATAGGTAAACCGGAGTGAGATCTGCACCAGAGTGGTACGGTAATCCTATTCTGGAAGTCATGTTACTAGACCATGATAAACCTACGAACTATGAGGAAGCGATGATGAGCCCAGATTCCATGAAATGGCTTGAGGCCATAAAATCTGAGATAGGATCCATATATGAGAACAAAGTATGGACTTTGATTGACTTGCTCGATGATCAGCAAGCCATGTTAAATAAATGGATCTTCAAGAGGAAGACGGACACTGATAGTAGTGTTACTATCTACAAAGCTCGACTTGTCACAAAAGGTTTTCGACAAGTTCAAGGTGTTGACTACAATGAGATTTTCTCAAGCTGTAGCGATGCTTAAGTCTGTCCGAATCATGTTAGCAATTGCCACATTTTATGAAATCGCAAATGGATGTCAAAACTACATTCTTTAATGGATTTATTAAAGAAGAGTTGTATATGATGCAACGGAAGGTTTTGTCAATCCTAAAGGAGCTAACAAAATGTGCAAGCTTCAAATGATCCATCTATGGACTGGTGCAAGCATCTCGGAGTTGGAATAAACGCTTTGGTAGTATGATCAAAGCATATGGTTTTATACAGACTTTTGGAGAAGCTTGTATTTAAAAGAAAGTGAGTGGGAGCACTACAGAATTTCTGATAAGTATATGTGAATGACATATTGTTGATCGGAAATAATGTAGAATTTTTCTGGAAAGCATAAAGGAGTATTTGAAAGGAGTTCTTTAAAAGAAAGACCTCAGTAAAGCTACTTACATATTGAGAATCAAGATCTATTGAGATAGATCAAGACGCTTGATAAGTTTTTCAATAAGTACATAGCTTGTCAAGATTTTCAAGTAGTTCAAAATGAAACAGTCAAAGAAAAGTTCTTGCCTATGTGAAATTGAGTAAGACTCAAAACCCGACCACAGCAGAAAATAGAAAAGAGAATGAAAGTCATTCCCTATGCCTCAGTCATAGGTTCTATAAAGTTTGCTATGCTATGTACCAGACCTATTGTATACCTTGCTCTGAATTTGGCAAGGAGTACTATAGTGATCTAGGAGTAGATCACTTGACATTGGTCAAAGAAAATCCTTATTGAGGACTAAGGAAATATTTCTCGATTTTGGATGTGATAAAAGAGCCCGTCGTAATGAGTTACATCGTTGCATGCTTTTACACATCGATCCAGATGACTCTAAGTCTCAATCTGGATACATATTGAAAGTGGAAGCAATTAGCTAGAGTAGCTCCGTGCGAGCATTGTAGACATAGAATATTTGCAAAATACATACGGCTCTGAATGTGATGAGACCCGTTGACTAAGCTTCTCTCACGAGCAAAACATGATCATACCTTAGTACTCTTTGGGTGTTAATCACATAGCGATGTGAACTAGATTATTGACTCTAGTAAACCCTTTGGGTGTTGGTCACATGACGATGTGAACTATGGGTGTTAATCACATACAAATGTGAATATTAGTGTTGAATCACATGATGATGTGAACTAGATTATTGACTCTAGTGCAAGTGGGAGACTGAAGGAAATATGCCCTAGAGGCAATAATAAAGTTATTATTTATTTCCTTATTTCATGATAAATGTTTATTATTCATGCTAGAATTGTATTAACCGGAAACATGATACATGTGTGAATACATAGACAAACATATAGTCACTAGTATGCCTCTACTTGACTAGCTCATTAATCAAAGATGGTTATGTTTCCTAACCATAGACATGTGTTGTTATTTGATTAATGGGATCACATCATTAGGAGAATGATGTGATTGACATGACCCATTCCGTTAGCTTGGCACTTGATCGTTTAGTATATTGCTATTGCTTTCTTCATGACTTATACATGTTCCTGTAACTATGAGATTATGCAACTCCCGTTTACCGGAGGAACACTTTGGTGCTACCAAGCGTCACAACGAATCTGGGTGATTATAAAGGAGTACTACAGGTGTCTCCAAAGGTACATGTTGGGTTGGCGTATTTCGAGATTAGGTTTTGTCACTCCGATTGTTGAAGAGGTATCTCTGGGCCCTCTCGGTAATGCACATCACTATAAGCCTTGCAAGCAATGTAGCTAATGAGTTAGTTACAGAAGGATGCATTACGTAATGAGTAAAGAGACTTGCCGATGCTAGATTGAACTAGGTATTGGATACCGACGATCAAATCTCGGGCAAGTAACATACCGATGACAAAGGGAACAACGTATGTTGTTATGCGGTTTGACCGATAAAGATCTTCGTAGAATATGTAGGAGCCAATATGAGCATCCAGGTTCCGCTATTGGTTATTGACCAAGAATAGTTCTAGGTCATGTCTACATAGTTCTCGAACCCGTAGGGTCCGCACGCTTAACGTTACGATGACAGCTTTTATTATGAGTTTATAAGTTTTGATGTACCGAAGATTGTTCGAGTCCGGATGTGATCACGGACATGACGAGGAGTCTCGAAATGGTCGAGACATAAAGATTGATATATTGGAAGCCTATATTTGGATATCGAATGGTTCCGGTGAAATCGGGATTTTCTTTAACACCGGGGTTACGGAACCCTCCCGGGGATAATGGGCCTTAGCGGGCCATGAGGGAGAAGAGGAGGGCCGGCAGAGGCATCATGGCGGCCCCTCCCCTAGTCCGAATAGGACAAGGAGGGGGGCGCCTCTTTCCTCTTTCCCTCCCCTTTCCTTCTCCAACAAGGCAAGAGGGGGAGTCCTAGTCGGTGGGAGTAGGACTCCTCCAGCGCACTCCTTTGGGGCCGGCCGTACCTCCCCTCCCTCCTTTATACGCAGGGGGGGCACCCCATAACACACAAGTTGATCTACGGATCGTTCCTTAGCCGTGCGGTGCCCCCTCCACCATATTCCACCTCGGTCATATCGTCGCGGAGTTTTGGCGAAGCCTCGCGCCGGTAGAGAGCATCATCGTCCGCCACCACGCCCGTCGTCTTGACGGAACTCATCCCCGACACTTTGCTGGATCGGAGTCCGGGATCGCCATCGAGCTGAGCGTGTGCGAACTTCGGAGGTGCCGTATGTTCGGTACTTGGATCGGTCGGATCGTGAAGACGTACGACTACATCAACCGCGTTGTCATAATGCTTCCGCTTACGGTCTACGAGGGTACGTGGACAATACTCTCCCCTCTCGTTGATATGCCATCACCATGATCTTGCATGTGCGTAGGAATTTTTTTGAAATTACTACGTTCACCAACACATATAAGTAGTTTGCTTTTGGAATGCAAATGCACATGGCAGGTTGTACTTGTGGAGATCCTCTTCAACTTATGAAGATAATTCATCATGCATGAAATGATATAGCTAAGAGAATGACGTGCATAATGAAAAATGGACGTCTGCAGAATGATCTAAGTGCGGAAGTTATCGTCGCACATGCGGAATTTATTATCGCACCAGAGTAAAGCAAATAAGTAGCGTATTTACCATCGAGTTTAAGTGTTACAACTCAAAGAACCAAATGTATCAAAAGCGAGAGTTGTAAACACTAGGCAAAATATAGTGCAACCGCCCTTATGAACCCGCTTGAAGACTATCAAACTCATGTGCTTCTCCCCCTTTTGTCAGTAAGGACCAAAAAGGTTTGAAGACATAGAGCATCTACTCGTCCTCTTCTGAAGAAGATGATGCAGCAGGGTTGTCGTTGTTGGTTGGCGGTGCAGACGAGCTTGGTGCAGTGTCGATTCATGCAGAAGTAGGGGGCGGTGAAGTAGCATCGGCTTCATCATCGATCACTCTGGCATTGACAGTTGCCGCGGAGGAAGAATAGTCAGAGTCTTCAAGTGATGGAGTTCGTCGTAGGACTACATTCTGTGGAGGAGTGGAGTCAAACTTGAAGCGTTCGATGAAGCCATCGTCTTGAAGATCTGCTTCAGCACTGAGCAGGGTCAAACTCTTCCATGATCGCCGACAAGTCTCGTGAGTGACAAAAGCATTCTTGGTGGCAAGGTTTCGAATGCGATTGACGTCCACCAAGAGGCTTTGCATTTGATGTTTGAGCCAGAGTGATGCTTATCTTGCTTTTGATGCGGCGCCACAAGAAGTTCTCAATCATTGAGGACTCGAGGCGCTTCCGAGGCCTTTGGCCAATTGTGCTCTCGATGGCTTCAAATTGCGTACGATGAGGCAGACGTGTGTTCCCAGCCAGAGGATAAACACGAGATATTGCTGGGACGCCATCCATGGGTTGAGAGAAGCTGTGGTGATCTGCATTCTGAAGACTTAGTGGCGTTTTGGCAGGCTCGGGGTATATGGCTTCAACAGATATATCAACCTCTGGTAGAAAGATCAGATGATTGCGAGCAGAGGGTTGATAGTTGATAGCAGAGTGCATCTTAATGAGGCGCATGACCCATGGAGCATAGAACTTGAGACCAAACAGATCAGATCGACGCAGCCAATTGTCGGATGAAGAATTCTTGCGTGTTGAAGCCGATGCCATTGAGGATGTAGAAGACCAATGTCTTCATTGCTCCTTCTAGTTTTGCGATGATGAATGCCCTTTGATTGGCCATAGAGTTACTTTGATGATGTGATATATGGTACGAGGCGGATACTCAAGGTCATCAACAAAGAAGTGCCGAGGTATTCAAAGATCGTGTGGCAACGGCTTCATCATGCTCAAAGATCTCGACTCATGTCGGGTTACGGCTTATGAAATATGCTCTCCAAGGCATCGCGGTGGAGTTGACATCCGTGTTCAAACATCTCTCCGGGAGTGGGTAGGCCTGTGAGCTCAATGATGTCAAGAGCTTTGGCTTCATGATGGACATTTCTGTCATCCACTCGAGAACCCATGTCTTCGTATCTCTGTTGTAGCAGCGGATGTGAAGGGTAGCATAGAATTGAAGCACTAATTCTTCATTCCAGGTGTTCTTTATGCATGTGAAACCAAGGACACTGCATCATGAAAGCAATCAAGTGCTTCTTCTAAGCACGGTAGTCCGCAATGGCTTCAGTGTCAAGGTGCATATGAGGGAAAATGCGGCCTTGGTCATCTGAGAACTGTGGAGTAATAGCTTCTTTGTCGATAGCTCGAAACGGTCGGATGACATCCTTGGCCTTGTGTAGGGGTTCTTTACCTTTGTCAAAAGAAAGTGTTGTGGGCTTTGAAGCCATTTGCATTGAAAGAACCCGTTGAGGTGGCAAAGGTTCGGAAACCTTGGCGATCTTGGCCCGGCACGGACACGAGGCCTATGCTCAATATGATAGTCGAACCGAGGACCAGAGGCATGAGGCGGAGGGACGAACGGGCCATCTTATCGTGACTAGCTCGCCGTAGTTGTATGCTTGCTTTCGATTGTGTAGGGCCTTGGTGGTGGAACAGAGCGATGGCGACAAGAATCGAGGCTTGTCGCTTGCCAGATGCTTCGGGAGCAGTTGCCTCATTGGCTTCAGTGCACGCTTCTGCGGTGGCTTCAAGAGCGGTTGGTACAGGCTCCACATTGGCTTCACCATGACCACGTCATTGGCTTCATTGGTGTTGGAGGTGGCAGCCTCAATGTTTTCAACCTCCACTTGAGGAGCCGGAGGATCGGGCACCGCACGTTGATATCG
Organism: Aegilops bicornis; assembly: GCA_021605145.1. Classification (NCBI taxonomy): domain Eukaryota; kingdom Viridiplantae; phylum Streptophyta; class Magnoliopsida; order Poales; family Poaceae; genus Aegilops; species Aegilops bicornis. The sequence continues at coordinate 488,299,024 of CM038670.1, forward strand.
TGTATGACTTCTTGCCACAGGGGTGTAGGGACACGTTCTTCTTCTTCTTGGGTGTCTGTGGCTGATGCGGCGGATTGTCTTCAGCAGCTTTAGCTTCGGACTCGAGACATTCACGGTTGGAGTGGCTTCGAAAACACTTGACGTGCAACAGGTTGGTGGTGCACTTCTCCTTCAGAACGCCGAGAGAGGTACTTGAGGCCTTTGACCTTTGCAAAGCCTGCGAAATCTTTGGCGACGCCTTTGGAGATGGGGTTGCCTGGGCCTCAAAGTCTTCCTCTTCTTCTTGTTGTTGTTGTTGGGGAGTGACTTGATGTTGGGGAGTACTGGGGGAGTCTTGTTGTTGGGGGCGATCAACCCATGAAGCATCCTGTGCAATTGGCGTCAGAGGACGACCAATGCTGATGAGTTCACTGTTCGTATGAATAGGCGATGATACCACATTGTATTCAATTTGAGGAAGAATTTCATCATCTTCAACATTGTCATGGTGACCAATGTCTTCAGCAGTGATGGGATCGGCTGCTGGAATCTCTTCACAGGAGCCTCTGTGGAAGCGGGCTCATGAACAGTCATGCGAAGTTCTTGGGTTGCAGACGGGACGAACCACGTAAATGGGTTCAACAATCAAGGGCTCTGTGGGAGCAGCCCGATTCTTCTTGGTCTTGAGCTTCTTTTGGAGGGAGCAGCATCAGAGGCTTCAGGAAGTTTCCTTTTTCTGGCTTCAGCCTCGGCAGCCCTCGTCTTCTTCTGTTCAGAAGCGGTTGACCGGACTTTTGGCTTCGAGCCAGTCATGCTGCTTGGGAAGACTATGCGGGGCTCTTCTTGCCTTGAAGGTGCAGCTTGGTCAGTTGAAGACTTCTTTTTCTTTGCAGCCATCCTGGGGTTGATGCCAGGACGGCCAAGAGCTTTGCGCTTCTCAGTCTCATTGTAGGCAAGCACACACTTGTCAGCCAGAGCCTTCATGCGCTCACGAGAGCCTCTGGCTTCTTCACGCTTCTTGACAAAGTTTTCTTTGAGGTCGTGCAGCATGACCTTGAAGTTTTTAACATCTTGCACACTGAGGGCAGCCATATGCTTCTTGAACTGAGCCTTCTCATAGTCAATCTTGTGCTTCAGTTCAACAATGCGCTGAGCTAGAGCTAGCTCAGAAGCAATGGCGCCGTTGAAAGAGACGCTGAGGCCAATAGGAAGTTGCAGATCTTCAAAACTGATGTTTGGGGTATCAAACCATTCATCAATGAAGTGATGGATGATTGCCACATCAAAGAGAGGCAAGTTGTTGAAGATTTTTGCTTCTTCTTTGCTCTTGATAAGTTGCTCAAGGGCATCATCACGCAAGATCGTCATCACTAGACAGATCAATGTGCTCTTCACGCAGAATGGCGGCGAAGTCGATGTCGATTCGGTGTTCTTGACAATTTTCTTTCTCTTCTCCGTCTTCTTGGAGATGAGGGATTGATCCTCAGACTGTGCACTGGCCTCAGGAGGTGCAGTGGTCAGTGGCTTCACACGTAAAGCTTTTGGAGGAGCAGCTGACTTTGAAGCCTTGACTTTCTTAAGCTTCTGCGGCTTTGGAGCAGGAGCAGGAGCTGGAGCTGGGGCTTCATCAGAGTCAGCATTGTCATCAGAATGATCCACTTTGGCACCTTGGACCAGAATGTAGGTGATGAGGCCATCAAGGTTTGAAAAGGGACCGATAACATTGGGTTCAGCGTCACGTGAGCCGTCAGCACAGGGAGCAGAGGGACCAGGGTTGAAGTCTAATCCCAATGACTTCTTGTTTTCCTTTGCAGAAGCCTTTGCGTGCTGGAAGTTGTGCTTGAAGAGATTGTCGTCACGACACCAGAGCAAAGACGTTGGGTCGGCATTCTCAGGCTGAGGTCCACGGACCATGCAAGGATAGAAACCTTGTGCGATAGCTTCAGCCATGTTCTTGGGAGGAAGGCCTCGAAAGAGAATATCACCCCAAGGGCTTCTGATAGCATTCTTCTCGGCATATTCTTGTGTGACGAAATTGTACTTGAACCAATCGTTTCAGCCCAATATCGATTTAATCCATTGGATTCGCGTCTTGCGCTGATTATAAGTCTCTTCGGGATCTGTTTTGTACAGCTCTGCGAGGTCATCAGGCAGATCTTTTGAGGTTCCCTCACGACGCTATCTGCCGCCCTTCCTGACTAATTTATCTGTAGCCATGAGCTTCAAACTGAATGGCTTCACGTTCAAAGGCTACAAAGGCTTGCGTTTGCTGGACAGACAGGAACTGGCTTCGGGAAAGTTAGTTTGATGCTGTAAGAATTCTGCAAAGAATGCAGACTATGAGAACCAAGGGATTCTCCCACGGACATGTACCTGTGACAGCATTAGAGATGCGAGGGAAGGGGAAGAGGTCATATGCATTCTTAGAAGATTTTGAAGATAAATCAGTTTGAAGACATTGACCTCATGATGCGAAGACATTCACTTACACGCTGAGAGTTGGTTCCAGATTTGTACGAATCCGTGAATAAGTACAAGTGAGGAATCTAACTAGTTGTGAAGCTTAAGTGAATATACTAGGCGATCTGAGATGCGCATGCAGAATAGATCTAACGTTGTATAGGCAGAAACCAATTTTGGCAAATAGGATGAATCTTGAAGATAAAAAAGATGGTAAAAATAGAGTTATATTTACCACTTGAAGAACTGCTAGACGGGAAGAAGGGAGGCCGAGCAGTTCAGTCCACCGTGCCCTAACTTGGCGACGGAGGACACCTACGGCGGCGGCGGAGATGAAGATGTTCACGGCCGGCGTGAGGACGGCATCGGAGAGGTTGCGGCAGCTAAGCGCTTCGTCGCCGGCGTCGTCGAGAGCTAGCGGTGGCGCTAGGGTTTTGACGAGGTGGAGAGGTGGAAGAAGATTTTCTTTACCGCAGGGGACATGTATTTATAACGAGGTGTGCGGCGTAGCGCAATTACGCAGGTGCCCCTGGCGGTTCACATCTGAGGGGCACGTGGCACGCATGCAACATGCTCTGAGTTGTCCCACGTTCCCACGCTCGCCAGGTTTGTCGGATGGTCGTTCCAGCTTCTCCGTAATTCAACAGTAAGGATGAATCATTTTAAACAGACTTAAAGTTTGTCTTTGTGTCTTCTGCTGACAAGGACGCAGAGAAGACATTCGACAGTTTCAATAGAATGCATATGATTTGGACAGATAGAGTTTGAGATAGAAGGCATAGAGAGATTGGGGTCCGATCACATTCACTTAGTTCAAAAGATTGAACTTGAAGACATAGCTACAAGTGAATGTTGTAGAGGACAGAAATATATATATATATATATGACAATTTTTCCCTATATATATATATATATATATATATATATATATATATCAGACAGCAACCAAATCAACATAGTGAAGAAAATCATGAAGATAGGTTGAAGTTGAAGACAAATCAAATGCGAAGCTATTGCAGAAATAACACCATGAGTGAAACACTTCAAACAAAGAAATTTTATGGTGGCGTTACCCACCATATAGGAAGTATTAGACCCAGACACGGCGCACAATTATCGTGGCGCTCCGAAGTCAAATTCCACGTTAATGTATTCACACTCAGAATCTAAGTCTTCATTAGATTGAAGACATACGTTACTTCGTGTGTTGCACATCTAAGTCATCAACATGCATAAGTGTTAGGATGTGTGCTTGATCACAGGACATTTGAGGATTCCAAGATATTTAGCTCACACCGTAACTTGCAAAACCTTTTCTCATCCAAGGGCTTTGTGAAGATATCTGCCATTGCTCTTGATGTTGACGTGAATGATGTCAATATCTTTCTTCATGACATGATCCCTGAGAAAACGATGCCGAATTTCAATGTGCTTTGTCTTCGAGTGCTGGACTGGATTATTGGCAATCTTGATGGCGCTTTCATTGTCGCAGAAAAGAGGTACTTGTGTCAGATTGATGTCATAGTCCTTGAGAGTTTGCTTCATCCATAGAAGCCGCAAGACAAAGAAGATCCAGCAGCAATGTATTCAGATTCTGCGGTTGAGAGTGACACAGTTACGCTTCTTTGAAGACCAACAGACGAGTGATCGCCCGAGTAAAGTGACATGTGCCTGATGTAGACTTGCGATCCACCTTGTCACCAGCATAATCAGCATCCGAAAATCCAACTAAGTCAAATTTTGAGCCCTTTGGATACCATAATCCGAGTGTTGGGGTGTGAGCCAAATATCGAAGAATTAAGCTTCACGGCTAAGTGATGCGATTCCTTTGGTGCCGCTTTTGGAATCGAGCACACATGCAAACACTAAGCATAATATCCGCCTAGATGCACATAGGTAAAGTAAGGAACCAATCATGGAGCGGTATACCTTTTGATCAAACTCTTTACCATTGTCGTCGGGACCCGGATGGTGTTTAATTTGGCATTGGCGTCGTGTATCCTTTGCACTCTTGCATTCCAAACTTCTTCAAACAATCTTGGAGGTATTTTTCTTGAGATATAAAGATGCCATTCCTTTCTTGTGAATTTGAAGACCAAGGAAGAACTTGAGCTCTCCCATCATGGACATCGATATTGTTCTTGCATCATGTATCCAAATTCATCACTATACTTACGGTTGGTGCGGTAGAAGATAATGTCATCCACATATATTTGGCATACAAACAGTTCACCATCATATGTCTTCGTGAAGAGTGTGGGATCAAGGGATCCAGGTTTGAAGCCTTTGCTCTTGAAGTCTTTGATTGTATCATACCGGTAGCGAGGAGCTTGTTTGAGGCCATACGATTGCTTTATTTAGCTTGTACACCATATCGGGATGTTTTGGATCTTCAAAGCCGGTGGTTGAGCGACATATACTTCTTCTTCAATCTTGCCGTTGAGAAATGCACTCTTCACATCCATTTGATAGAGCAAGATGTCGTGGTGGTTAGCATAGGCTAGTAGTATGCGAATAGCTTCAAGCCTAGCTACAAGAGCAAATGTTTCATCGAAGTCAATTCCTTCAACTTGAGTATATCCTTGAGCCACAAGCCGTGCTTTGTTTCTGACGACTTGACCATGCTCATCTTGCTTGTTTCGATATATCCATTTGGTGCCAATAATGTTATGCTTGCGAGGATCAGGACGCTTGACAAGTTCCCAAACATTATTTAGCTTGAACTGTTGAAGTTCTTCTTGCATAGCTTGAATCCATTCTGGTTCCATAAAAGCTTCAGCAACTTTCTTGGGTTCTGATATTGACACAAATGAAAAGTGCCCACAGAAATTTGCTAGCTGTGTTGCTCTTGAGCGAGTAAGCGGACCAGGTGCATTGATGCTATCGATTATCTTCTCAATCTGTACTTAATTTGCAACTCGAGGATGAGCGGGCCGAAGACTTTGCTCATCTTGATCATTGGGAGGATTGCCTTGGTGAGCATTGTCTTGAGGTTGGTTAGGTGCAGAAATGATAAGTTGCTCTTCGAGTTGTGCTTCATTTGGCATGATTTCACCAGTTCCCATCGACTTGATAGATTCATTTGGGCGGAGCTTCGTCTAGTTTGCTTGGCGGGAACTCTCTTTGTGAACCATTGGTTTCATCAAATCGCACATCTGATTTCGACGATTTTGTAGAGATAGAGATTGAAGACTCTGTAAGAGTGTGAGTCCTTTCCGTAATCGAGCATGAAGCCTTCGTGAGCTTTGGGTTCAAATTTTGACTTGTGATGGGGATCCTTGATCCAGACTTAGCCCCAAATACTCAAGTAGGCGACATTTGGCTTCTTGCCAAGAAGGAGCTCATAGGAAGTTTTGTTCGAAGCTTATGGATATAAACACGGTTGATGACGTGACAAGTCTGTATCAATGGCTTCGGGCGGAACTTTCTTGGTGTCTTGTACTCGTCGAGCATCGTTCGAGCCATCTCAATGAGGGTTCTGTTCTTGCGCTCCATGATGCCATTTCTTTGAGGTGTGTATGGAGCGAGAGAACTCATGAGTGATTCCCATGGTATCGAGATAAAGATCAAGTCCGGTGTTTTTGAATTCGATGTCGTTATCACTCGATATGCTTGATCTTGACGCCATAATTGTTCATTGCTCGATTAGCGAAGCGTCTGAAGGCATCTTGCACTTGATCTTGTAGAGAATTATGTGCACCCATGTGTATCTTGAGTAGTCATCAACAATGACGAATCCATAGAGACAAGCAGTTGTTGTGAGGGTAGAGTAATGAGTAGGTCCAAACAAATCCATGTGTAACAGCTCGAATGGTTGAGAAGTTGTCATGATTGTCTTCGAGGGGTGCTTTGCCCTAGTCATCTTTCCAGCTTCGCAGGCACCACACAAATGATCCTTCTTGAACTTGACACCTTCAATGCCTATGGCATGCTTCTTCTTGGCGAGTGTGTGTAAGTTCCTCATGCCAAGATGCCCGACCTCCGATGCGAGCCAAGATTACGAAGCTTTGCGAGAAGACATAAGGCAAGTGTGGACTGCTGAGAAATCTACCATGTATAGATCATCTTTCGTATACCCTTCAAAGACTAGAGACTTGTCGATTCCATTAGTACAAGGCAGCGATATTTTCCAAATATCACAATCATGTTCAAGTCACAAAGCATTGAGGCAGGACATCAAGTTGAAACCAAGGGATTCAACAAGCATCACTTTATCCATGTGTTGATCCTTTGAGATTGCAACTCTACCTAGACCCAATACCTTGCTTTTACCAAAGGTCAAGAAATGTGATGTGACTCTTGTCTGATGGACGTAAGGTTGAGTCCATGAGAAGACTTCGATCACCAGTCATATGATTAGTGCATCCGCTGTCCATAATCCATTCTGAAGCATGAGGTGTCATTCCAGGATGAATGGCAAACGATTCAGGAACAAAATACATAGTGAGACCATTTGGGCATTTGATCTTGTGCCCTACAAGATGTTTTAGGTCCCCAGCAATAGCATCAGACGCCTTTGATTTTCGGCTGGAGACCCTTTCCTGCAAAAAGAGTTAATTCTTCTTAACCACCCACATCTTCAGGGGTGGCTTAGAAGCAATGAGTCTAAGTGCAGCATCTGAGAATTTCGGCTTTGGAGCCCTAGCAAATAGCCTTGCAGGAGATGAATGATACTCGTATGAATAAGCAGAAAAGTTCTTAGTTCTATGAACATAGCGGTTTGAAGACACACGCTCATATTCATAAATTTGAGTACGGTTTCCCTGCAAAACATTGGCGTTAGGGTGACTCGGTGAGTCCTCGATGCATATGAAACCTTTGGACCATATGACGCTTTAGGTGTGGGGTTTGTCTTCTTCCCAGGTGGTGTCATGATGACATTCACTAGAAGATTCTCAAGACAGCTTTTGGGAACCCAGATCTTCTTCATAGGGGGTCCATTCCTGCAGTTAGTACCAATATACCTGGCAAGCACTTCACCATTCTGATTCTTGAACAGCTTATAGTTTGCATCAAAGGATTCATCAATGATAATAGGGTTAGCACAGGTAAAGCCAGATAAGGTGGATGGATCCTTTGAAGGTCCCTTTGCAAAGAACCCATGTGGTTTTGGGATCGCCGGGCTTCGGAGGGAACCATCAACATTCATTTTCCTTTCGAACCCAACACCCTCTTTCCTAGGGTTTCGGTTCGAGAATCCGCTTTTGAGGACATCATAAGTGTCCGATGCCCTTTCGGACTTTTATACATCCCTCGTTTCAAGCAATGTCTTCAACCTAGCATTTTCATCGGCAATAGCAGTGGTATCCTCCGCAGAGGGGTTAGTTACCACATTAGTAGTTGAAGACAATGCAACGATGGCAATGATTGAACATTCGGCAATAGAGGTAGCTATATCACGCTCAAGGCATTTTAGACATGGTGGTTCAAATCCATCACAGCGGAACTGATACATTGAGCTGAAGTGACTCATTCTCTTTTTGAAGATCTTCATGAGCCGCTCTCAATTTCTCAAGCTCTTGCTTCCTTTGAAGATAATCATAGGAGAGCCTTTCATGAGTAGTTGAGAGCGTTTCAGACGACTTTCAAGTTCTTGGTACTTAGCATGAAGATTTTTAATGTCTTCAACTAAGGACTGTGAACGTGTCATTTCCGCGTCCAACAGGTCATCGCTTTTGTCTAACAATTTTTGAGTATGTTCCATAGCTCTTTGTTGTTCGGTTGCAATTTTAGCAAGTGTTTTGTAGCTGGGCTTGGATTCACAATCAGAGTCATCTTCACTTGATGTTTGAAAGTAAGCATCACGTGATTTTACCTTGGCGCCGCGTGCCATGAAGAAGTAGGTGGGAGCAGGGTCGTCCTTGTCATCAGCTTCAGCGTTGGTGTAGAAGTCATTGTCTTCAGTGTTGAAGATGGACTTGGCAACATAGGATGTGGCTAAAGCCAGACTTGCAACGCCCGGGTCGGACTCCTCTTGGACTCCACCTCCACCTCCTCGAAGCGGACTCCTCCTCTAAATCCATTTCCTTGCCAACAAAAGCACGAGCCTTGCCAGATGAGCTCTTCTTATGCGATGAAGACTTTGATGAAGACTTGGAAGAAGACTTTGAAGATTTCTTCTTTTTCTTGTCATCAGAATCATATTCCTTGCTCTTCTTCTTCTTCTTCTCATTTTCCCACTGTGGACACTTAGAGATATAGTGTCCAGTTTTCTTGCACTTGTGACAGGTTCTCTTCTTGTAGTCATGAGTGGAAGCTTCATCATCTCTTGAGCTGGATCGTGAAGACTTTCTGAAGCCTTTCTTCCTAGTGAACTTGGAACTTCTTCACAAGCATAGCAAGTTCCTTTCCAATGTCTTGGGATCATCGTAACCGCGATCAGAATCTTCTTGAGATGAGGAAACAACTTTGCCTTCAAAGCGCGAGTTCGGCCATAGTTGGGACCATAGATATCTCTTTTCTCGTAAAATTTGGAACTCATGTGTGTTGAGCCTCTCAAGTATATCGGATGGATCGAGTGTCTTAAAGTCGACGTTCTTGTATCATGAGGGCAAGGGTGTCAAAAGAGGCATCAAGTGACCTCGGTAGTGTCTTGGCGATTTCATGCTTGGTGATCTCGGTGGCGCCGAGAGCATGAAGCTCATTTGTGATTTCGGTGAGGCGATCAAGCGTGAGTTGGACATTTTCATTGTCGTTTCATTGAAGCGGTTGAAGAGGTTGCGAAGAACACCGATCCTTTGATCTCTACGGGTTGAGACGCCTTCGTTGACCTTGGATAGCCAGTCCAGACTAGCTTCGGCGTTTCGAGCACTCACACGGCCATCTTGTCCTTTGGTCGAGATGACCACAGATGATGTTCTTTGCGGTGGAGTCCAGTTGAATGAACTTCTTGACATCGGCGGGTGACACCTTCACCAGGTTGGGAACGCCGTTCTTGACGACATACCGTAGGTCGACATCAATGGCTTCAAGATGCATGCACATCTTATTCTTCCAAAGAGGGATAGTCGGTTCCATCGAACACGGGCAAGCATCGGAGACTTTGATTATCCCTGCAGTCGACATAGCTAAAACTCCAGGTGGTTAAACCGAATCACACAGAACAAGGGAGCACCTCGCTCTGATACCAATTGAAAGTGCTAGTTATCGACTAGAGGGGGGGTGAATAGGCGATTTTTAGGGAAGTCTTCAAAACACGAATGATTCGAAGACAAACAATAGAAATGACCTAATTGATATGCAGCGGAAGATAAACTACAACAAGCAAGCCATAGTCAAGTATGCAATACTGTGAACGGACAAGACTAATAGTAGCTATGTAGTAAGGATCAGGATGGAAGATAGTATGAAGCCAATTAACAAAAGTAGTCAAGCAATGAAGTCAAACAGGTATGACAAAGAGGCAATGACTTCACGAAGACAAACTCTAAGTAAAGGAGGGAAGGGATAGAACCAGTCACTTGTTGAAGACACATGATTTGTTGGACCAGTTCCAGTTGCTGTGACAACTGTACATCCAGTTAGGGAGGTTGAGATTCAACTCGAGAAGACCGCGTCTTCACCTTATTCCCCTTGAGCTAAGGACACACGGTCCTCGCCCAATCACTCTAGTAAGTCTTCAAGGTAGACTTCCGAACCTTCACAGACGGCGTTCACCGGCAATCCACAATGACTCTTGGATGCTCGAACGCGACGCCCTAACATTTGGAGGATTCACAGTCCTCAAGTGTAATAAGTCTTCAGTCACCTGACGAGAAAAACTTGATGATGCCTAACACTCTTTGGCTCTGGGTGTTTGGGCTTTGTCCTCGCAAGGATTTCTCTCTCTCAAAGGCTTCGAGGTGGGTTGCTCTCAAACGACAAAAGTCATGCACTAACTCTGAGCAGCCACCAATTTATGGTGTAGGGGTGGGCTATTTATAGCCACTAGGCAACCCAACCTGATATGTCCGAAATGACCCTGGGTCTCTAAGGAACTGACACGTGTTCCAACGGTCAGATTTCAAACACACACTGCAACTTTACTTGGGCTACAAGCAAAGCTGACTCATCCAGCTCTGGATAAGTTTTGCTCTCATTGTCTTCGCTCGAAGACATAGGATTTGGGTTGAGCATCACTTCAGTCATTATGACTATGATCACTTGGACCCCACTTAACAGTACGGTGGTTCCTACGACTCAACAAAGAAGAAAAGGAAACAACGAGTCTTCGCACTCCATAGTCTTCACTCAATGTCTTCTCATGTCATAGACTTCAATGTGAATATCTTCACATACCACCATTGTCGTTAATGTCTTCATACATTTTTAGGGGTCGACTCCGGTAGGTAAACCGAATCAATGAGGGACACTACCTGCGTTATCCTGCAATTCTCACAAACGCATTAGTCCCTCAACCACATTTGTCGTCAATACTCCAAAACCAACTAGGGGTGGCACTAGATGCACTTACAGCTTGTATTATGATGCTTGTATGACTTATTTTATTTTTGGAGTTGTGTTGTGGTATCTTCCCATGAGTCCCTGATCTTGATCGTACATGTTTGCGTGTATGATTAGTGTACGATCGGGGGCGTCACAGAGCCGCTCTTCGTGATCCGCTCTGGATGGCTGCGATGCAAGAGGAGTTTGACGCCCTGTTGCGCAACCGGACGTGGCAGCTTGTTCCCCATCCCCGGCACGCCAACGTGATTACAGGGAAGTGGGTCTTTAAACACAAGCTCCGTCCTGATGGTACCCTTGATCGCTACAAAGCGCGTTGGGTCGTTAAGTGGTTTCCGGCGTCTTGGCATCGACTTCACCGACACCTTTGCTCCGGTCGTCAAGCCCGGCACGATACACACGGTTCTCCACCTTGCGGTCTCCCGTGCTTGGCCGGTGCACCAGATGGACGTCTCCAATACCTTCCTCCATGGTCACCTCGAGGAGCAGGTCTTGTACCAGCTGCCCACCGGGTTTGTTGACCCGACGCTTCCAGACCACGTGTGCCTGCTTTCGCGGTCCTTGTATGGACTCAAGCAGGCTCCGCGCGCTTGGTACCAGCGCATCGCGGCGTTTCTCCATCAGCTTGGGTTCCGCTCTACCCGCTCGGATGCCTCGCTCTTCGTCTACCATCATGGCTCTGACACGGCCTACTTGCTGCTCTATGTCGACGACATCATCCTGACGGCATGTACGGCTGGTCTCCTCGATCGACTCACGGCTCGTCTTCGCGCTGAGTTCGCCATCAAGGACTTGGGTCCTTTGCACTACTTCCTCGGTGTCTAGGTGGTGCACCGTCCAGATGGCTTCTTCCTTCATCAGCGGAAGTACGCTCACGAGCTCCTGGAGCGCACCGGCATGCTTAACTGCAAGCCCGCCGCTACGCCTGTTGATACAAAGGCCAAGCTTTCTGCCACGGACGGTTCTCCTGCTTTGGATGTTGCTTTCTATCGGTCTATCATTGATGCTCTCCAGTACCTCATTCTGACTCGGCTGGAGATCCACTATGCCGTGCAACAGGTGTGTCTTCATATGCATGCTCCTCGAGACGTTCACTGGGCTGCCGTCAAGCGGATTCTCCGTTATATCTGTGGCACTATGGATCTTGGCGTCACGCTTCACGCCTCCGCCGACACCGCTCTCACCGCCTACTCCGATGCAGGCCCAGGCGGCTGTCTTGACACTCGTCGCTCCACTTGAGCTATTGTGTCTACCTTGGACCCTCACTTATCTCGTGGTCGTCAGCGGCGACCCTCGGTCTCTCGTTCGATCTTTGAGGCTGAGTATCGTGTGGTGGCCAACACTGTTGCCGAGTGTTTGTGGCTTCGTCAGCTACTTCAGGAGCTCTCTTGTCCTGTTGACCGTGCCACGGTGGTCTACTGCGACAATGTCTCGACGGTCTACCTCTTCGCTAACCCGGTGCATCATCGACGGACCAAGCATATTGAGTTGGATATTCATTTTGTTCGGGAACAGGTGGCCCTTGGCCATATTTGTGTTTTACACGTCCCTACTTCCCAACAATTGCAGATATCATGACCAAGGGCTTGCCCTCTGGCGTCATTTGAGGAGTTCCGGTCCAGTCTTTGCATCAGCCGCGGTGCCGCTTCGACTGCGGGGGGTGTTGAGTATATGTGTTATGTGCATATTGTGTATTGGGCCTGCCTTCTAGTTCCTTGTATAGTTAAGGTCTATGGCCCATCTTTGTACATCATATATACGTGCCTATGCACGAAGAGCAATACATCGTGCAATCATACAGGCGCCACCATTGCTTTGCAAACATTGCTAAGTTGAAGGAGTGGAGGCCGTGAAAGCCATCCCTCCATCTTTTTTGGGAAAACGTAATTTCTATAAGCCCATCAATGCATTCTCTTTGATTTTCATCATCCCCCAACCTAAATCTTGCGACTGCATCTGTGATTCCTTTGCACACTCCTTTAGAAATTTTAAATACGGACATTGCAAACAGGGATTGACTGAGCAATTGAATTTTATAGAATCTCCTGTCCTTCTATGGATAACTGCTTCTTATTCCAACAACATGTTCGTGAACAAACTCTTTCAACAAAATGATTAAAAGAGTCACTCCTGCCTGCTCCAACTAGAGATGGTGAACCAAGGTAGTATTTATCTGATAGAGCTTCGGTCTTAATATTGAGGCATCCACAGATATCAGTTCTCATTGTTGCTTCTGTATTAGGGATGAAAAAACACTTCGCTACACTCATCATTTGGCCCCAGTTTTTGCAATACGTATCAAGAGCTTGGTGTAGAGAAGTTGCATTAGTCATATTTGCCTTCATGAGAACCAGGAAATCATCAGCGAATAAAAAGGTGTGATACTGATGATGCATTTCTGCACACCCTGATCTCATCCATGCCACCAATTTCCTCTTGAAACAACAATAGGCTTGATAATGCATCTGCACGAATAAGAAACAAGTACGGCGATAGAGGATCCCCTTGGCGAATACCCTTCTTTGTTCTAATAACAATTTCGAAAAAACGGTTTAGAAGGTAATTATCCTAACCACTTTCATCTATAGACCTGCGTGTACAACACACATCGCCCAGTCCCAACCGCCCAATCGACCTCCGCATATAACACACATCGACCAGTCCACCTTTGCGAGCATTGCCTGCCTAGCAGCTACAGCAGGGCCTCATGCCCGTCAGAGGTGTGGTCAATGCTCACAAATTCTAAATATACTAAATCTGACCAGGTTTCTTTTACCCTGTTTTTTTGACTTTTTCTTATCAATGAAAATCTAACCAATCCGAAGAGGACACGCTATTTACTGGGGGATACGGCCTGGTGCGATTTTGGGTGCAGTTAGCGATTTTGCATGGGTTGTCACATTCCTTTTGTCTTTTGGTTGGTTGTGAGCTGTGCATGCATGAATGTAACCACGTAATGGATTATTACGTCTGTGCTTTGCATGTCCATGGTACTTACGTGTATGTGTCATGGGTTTTGGAATTTTCTTTGTCTGGTTTATCCTCAACAGACGGCTCTAGATGTTTTATATTTTTTCTTTCTTGGCTAATAGAGATATTGCCACGTAGTGGATTTGCTTACAATTGATCTAGACGATTGACACGTGATGCTTCCTTGTAATTAGGCGGTGCCGCTTTGGTTCTGTCGAGAAGGATCCCGGCCGTAGATGCTCCGCCGCTTTAAACTCTGCCCCAATGGCGTGCACGACTCAAGGACCGATTCGCCGCCCTATGGCCCTATAAATTGGGTCTCCTCCACCTTTTACCACGTCCTCACTCGAGCTCCGCTCCATGGCGCGTCTCCCGAATTCTTATTGTGCCCAAATCCGTAATCCTCCGTTCCTCGACCTTGCTGTCGGCCAACGCCTCGCTGGAGCCGTCATCGCCGACCCCATGCATCTCCCATATGCGCCGGTGTTCTTGAGCCCGCCAATCAGCCGGCGCTTCGATCTCGGGCCCGCCCAGGCCGTGGCAGCCCTGCCGTCCAGTGCCACCAGAGGCCTCTATCGGTGAGCCAGGCGGCTTCCGGCAGTCTGGTGCCGCCCGTTCCTTGACCTCGCTCTGCCCATGCCTTTGGTGCTCTCCGTCTCGCGGCTTTCAGCTTCTCGCGCCGCCAGCTCCTGGGCCTCGTGCCTTCCCCGCCGTCCCAAGCGCGATCAAGATCGGCTTCCGCTTCCCGGTCTCGGCCACCCTCCAAGAGACGCGATGGAATTCTTTCCAATGGCGTGGCAGCGGTACACCTACACCATCGCCACGGTCTCTTTGATGCCTGCGACTTCGTGGGCATCCATTGCAGCGTCTGTCGCCGTGCTCGCGTCCTTCGTGTGGGCGTGCGCGCCGGAGCGGCGGACCAGGTCCCATGGCGCAGGCCAAGCGCTACCTACTCCAGTTTTTCATCTCGCTCAGTGTAGGCGGCCGCCGCTGATGGCGAGGCGAGGTTCACGCCATGCGCCTTCATGTGGACGGGTTAGCCCACGGGGCCAGCCACGCCGATGCCGGCAAGGAGGTCGAGAAGAAGGCTTGAAGAACCACACGAAAGTCTAGAACATCCTCAACGCGTTCCGTAGCCACTGTGTCAGCCTCCATGTCGAAGACGGTGGCGATCATAGGCGGCACGTACGTCTGACAAGCATCATTGCGTTCCTACAAACTTTCTCTACCTTGGCGCTCCTCTCATATGTGTAAGATGTCTAAAATGAAGTGCACACATCTGAGTGCTTTGATTGGAACATGTTGTTCGGTGTTGTATTCCTGTAGTGCTCTCTGCTCTCAGGTAGCTTAATGTCAAGATAACTGCTGATAGAGTAAAACGATATGTTTATCAGTTTGCTTTGTTGCAAGGTTACTGCTAAAACTTAACTTGTATCTAAACAGAGATAACTTTGTAGGGTTTCTGAATCATATTTCAGGAAGGTTGAAACGAGTGTGGTGCCATTTAATGCCCTGCGGCAGCAGCAGTTCCCCGTGGGGGACGGCATGCTGGACCTGGTGAGGACGGACAACTTGTATGTTCAGAAACTTTATCTGGTTGTTGCATCAGAAATCAATGTAGCTAACTGACGCGCTTCGAATCCACATTATATATTCAAATATTGTTATGCTAGCAGAAAACATAGGACATTATTTTTACACCAATGCAACTATCTAACATGAGAGTTTCATATTCCTTGTGCAGATTAAATTGTCGTATGGTTATGCAGATAAAAGAATCGGAAGAGGGGCATACCCGTTTAAATTTTCTGGTTTCTTTAACCTCTTTTCACAGCTTTAATGGGTAAATCAGGTGGTGACACGTGCTATTCGTGTGTGATTTGGCTGGGTTCGATTTGTGGGTGATTGCAGGAATTCTGCCTGAGATTTGGGACAGTTAGTTCGTTTGGATTTCGCTGCATGGTGTGAACACTTTGGATTGGTCAGCGCCGCTTTCCCTGATGTGACTACGCATGTGCATGCACCACCGCTTATGCTGCATGGTGTGCTATCTGTTGACGCGTGTAGCGTTGATTTCTCATGCCGCTTAACTTTGTTGTGGGTCAAATTTTTGTTGGACGGTGGTTTCGAGATACTATTTTCATCGTACTCTCTGCCTTTGTCTCGAAGATTCCCGTCGAATTTCGAATGACCGCCCCACCGCCCTATATATGTCTATAAAAAGCTACCCCTTCCCGACCATCGTCCCTACATCGCCTCCTCCCCCCATCCTCCCCACCCCAACGCTAGGTTCTCATCTCTCCCGCAGTGCTGCTCCCACTACACGCAGGAGTCATCAAAGACGGTCATCATCGTCGGGGATGGACATGGCAAGCGGCAGCAACGCAGCACCAAGGAGCTTGGGGACGATGGCGTCCACGCCAGTCACCACCGAGGTTGGCATGGAGAGCCTAGCCGTCGAGCAACGGAGCAAGAGCCCGTTACAGGCAAGCTGAATCTCAGCAGCATCCTGCTGCTCGCAGACGAGGCCGTCAGACGAGCAGCCAAATCCAACCGAGGTCCTCTTGCTTCCATCCTCTTCTTCTGCGCGTCACTACTTTTGCCCGTCGTCGACTTGCGGCGTGATTCATCCAGCATCTCAATGGCACAACCGGCCTCCACCATCTAACTCTCAACTCATCTAGAATTCTAGATCGAGGAAAGGGCCTCGCGGCCACACAGAGCGGGAGCAACCCGGCACCACTGCCCACTGGCCGATGATGAGGCCTTTTGAGGCGGCGCCATACCTGGCAGTTGCGCGCAGTCCGCCCGCCGCCATCTGTCCCAGAGGGGGGCGGTCGTCAGCATGCGAGGATGCCATCAACACCGTCTCGGCTGGTGCGTGACGCGCTCCCTTGCCCAGCCATCCTTTCCTGATATGATTTCCGCTGCCACCTCATTCCCCACTGGACGAGGTGTCCACGATGTTGCATATGGTCATGGGTGGCGCACCTACCATAGGTTGCCGTGTCGCGTCTCACCGGCCGGCCGGTTCAGCAATGGCTACAATGCCATCGACTTCTTAGGTGCGTGCTCTTCTCTGCATGTCTCGAAACTAGCTTAGCTGCATCTTACACGGTCTTGCAGAGTTAATAATGGTACTGACGCCATGTCTACATAGCTGCCAAACTAGGCGAACTGCCAAACGTTGGGGCTTTCCCTTCTGCATGTTATGGCACTGATATTTGTACCGGGAGTTAAGGATAAGAGGACGTGTGGCGTGAGAAGAGATGCTAAGGAGAAATGACTCAATGGGTTGCTTCATGGAGATAATGACCCGTCCCTTGCTTCATCGACGTATATTTGTCGTATTATCTTAAAGCAGTTCTTACTTTTGGTTATGCAGAATTGCTGGTATTTATAAGCCGCAGCTCTTTTACGGTACCCTGAAATTTGGTTATCCGAAGTTTTCCTCTGTATCTTCCAAATTCCCCTGCATTAAAATGAGGTAGATCTGTTTGCTAACTCTGGGTTCTATTATGCATTTAAAAGCAGGTTTTTGATGCCGAACCAGCACAGTATTATGCTTAACTATTCTAGAGAACTATTTATGAAATTGACTACTACAACAAGTTAGTTCTCTCTGTTATCAGAAGTACTATGTACTTATCCCCTCTCTGTTAGCAAGTTCTTTACATTTGGTCATTGATTAAAAAAATTAACGGAATCAATTGTGTGATTTATTCAATTTTGTTACTCATTCGGAAGGTCCAGCCACTGTTCTTTTTATAGGTTCATCTGATATGGAAACCAGGAAGCCAATCCGGAAACAAGAAACTTAACATCTTCAGTTTTTTTATTCCGATCAGGACAGCCTGCTGCTGTCACCAATGAGAAGCTAGCTAATCCTTCTTTCCAAGGATTTTCTTTTTTTGCTGTATACTTAATCGAGCTAAATATGGTCAGCATAAAAATACATTGCCAGTAAAATTGCACCTGCCTAGAAGCCATTTCAAATAACAGTGTGTTCTTTCAAGTGCTCAAGAGGAGCAAAGAATCAATTTTAAAGCCTGTATCTTTGGCTTAATGTACATGTTTTGTTTGAAGTACAATTTTTTTTTCATTTTCACTTAATTGGCTCAATATGTTTGATTAAGAACAATTGATTATCTGTAATGTTTGTCATGTTTATATCTTCCTATATATCTTATAATTATGGTGTCTAACATTGAGAACGGCGATGGCGCGGACGGGCTCGCGCGCTCCTGCTAGCTGGACGAACGAATCGGCGACGCGTTGCCTACTGTATTCAATGCGGTCGTATGGATACAGCGCCACTACGTACGTCCACAGACGACGTGCGGAGACGGGGCCGTGCAATATAACTGGTATATGTCGGTCCAGGATAGTTATGTTCCGTTGGTACAGGTGAGTTCATACTGTACATAAAAAAGTCCGTCTGGTGCGTCCGTTACACAGACGCCGCGTGCGGGATGGTAAGTGATTACTATAATATGGGCCATTGTCACCCGACCGACGCTGAAAAGTAAAAGCAGATCAGTCTTCTCCTGGGCGCTGCCTACAGCGAGAAGCTCATGGCTATGGAGGTAGCGACCACTGGAGACGATGAAGTCGAGTTCTTGTCAGATCCGATCGACGGGTAAACCTTGCCGACCCCATTTTATGTTTTCTGTGGCAGTCCCAACATCTACATCGATATCTTATTCGCATACTGCTTTACTTGAAATAGATTTCCCTGCCGGATCTGGCCGACGCAACCGCTGCTCGCCCATGGTGCAAGCCAAGCTCTAGTATCTTGGCGCCTGCTGAATCCAGCATTGGTGAAGCGGGAGATGCCGTCATCAAACGACGCTTTCCAAGCGGATAAGTGTAGGGTTTCGGTGTGGGTCCATTTTCTCGGCCGACAAAATAAAGGAAAAGAGGTCTACCCCTTGGCGCCGCAAGAGATGTCAAGGGCAGAGCTATGGCGTCTTTGAGGCGGAGGCGACAGGATTCGAGTTTCTAGCAGATCCAATCGACAGGTATTTTTTTTGTTTCGCTAGTTTTTTACCTCAGTCTTAGCCACTGTAGTTCGAGGGTCATCTTATCAGGGAACTGGGTTGTTTTACATAGATTTCCATTGCGGATCTCGCCGCTGCTGAATACTTGTTGTGCTTGACGAAGTAAATCAATCTCTGCTGTGCGCGGTCCCTCAATCTAGCAATAGTGGTGCCGGCTAGGCGGCAACAGTACAACAAGAATTTGACTACAGATCCAAAGGGGTGCCACTGTCGAATTGAGCAGTCGACAGACAAAGGCGATGGACAAGCACCTGACTCGTCCAGCAGGTATATATATGCGGCAGTTTATTTCTAGTTGAAACATATAGTAATTATGCAATTTGTGCGTCAGTTTGGCTGTCTAAATTATACTACACTTTATTCATTAACTCACGTGAGATTGGAGTGAATTCTCTAATTCAAATGGTGATACCTTGTCCAGTGTAGGACTCTGCTTTTATACTAGTGGAAACTGTATGCATACAAATTTTTCTGAGAAATACATTCCCCCATGTTGATTAACAGTGTGAGGCAGTGCACCTACGGGATGGCCATATATATCTACTGTGTTCTGTAACATAGGTTTCAGTTGCCAGAGGTCACCATCTGTCAACAGCGATCGGTGAGCAATGAAGCAAGCCAAGCTTTGGTATGCACAACCGCTGAATCTGGCCGCCACCTCGCCCGGGCCGCCCGACGGCGGCGAGGAAGAGAAGGGTTGAGGGCAGCTCGGCTGGCGGCTAGAGTTACCGCCGCGAGCAAGCAATGACGAGCGAGGGGAAAAAGGTTTCGGCCGATGCAATAACATTTGATATAACATACCGAACAAACCTGTATGATATGCCATTTGGGCTGTTCGTATGGGTGAACAATCACTTCTAGTGTGATATTTGGCGGCGTGCTAGTCAGAGATGAAACAGTTGAGACTTTCAAGTGGGTATTCAGCGAATTCATCTGCATGGTGGGGGGAAAGCATCCACAAACAATACTCGCAGGTTGGACACCGACAAGTGCATTTTTCTTCTTCAATTCAATAAAATACCTACAATCAATGATAACCAATGATGACTGGTTTCCCTACTGTAATACTCTTGCCAGTTTCTTGGTTTGTCATAGTAGTCTCTTTTCCAGGATGCAACTCACATAAAAGTGTGTCCTTCCAACTACGTGCAGATCAATGCAGGGCAATGGAGTTAGCAATAGAGAAAGTTATGCCAGACACCACTCACCGCTGGTGCAATTGGCATGTCTTGAAGGCAAAATAAAATCTTGGTCCATATTACACAAAGCATAGCAAATTCAGATCAGAATTCTGCAAAATAATCCATCACATGCTCACAGTTGATGAGTTCGAGACTGCATGGTAGCAACTGGCCGAGGCACACGGGTTGCAAAAACGTGCCTACCTCACCAACATCATGAAACAAGAATAAAATGGGCAAAACCATATTTCAATGGCAAGTTCTGTGCAAAGATGACAAGCACACAACGCAGCGAGAGCGCCAACCATATGCTCAAGGGTTATGTTCCAGCAAGCTGCCCCATGCATCTATTTGTTCAGCAGTACATGCGTCTTCTTTTCAATAGAGAAGCAAGCGAGAACTACGAGGAGAGACACACAAAGATAGTAAGTTTATGACCATTTTCTTCATTACTTGCCACGAAATGTGAACCTAATGCATTCTGTACATCTGCAGGCAGCTCCAGATTAAAAATGAATACAGCACTAGAGATGCACGCTGGTGATATCTACACACAATGCATGGCTGAAAAGTTTGGCGCGATTGTATATGAAGCAGGACAGTACAAAGTTGAGGAAGTCACAAAAGGGAAAACCTATTTTGTAAGGCGATACCATCCAGAGAGAAATGAAAAGTGGTGCAGGGTTGTGTACAAAGTGGAAGTGGTTGATGAGGGAGCAGAGCTGATATGTGAATGTGGTAATTTTGAGCACACAGGCTTTACATTGCCACCTTTATTAAGGTAACAAAATATCCTTTTCTATTTATAATACTCTCCCTCTTCTCTTTGCATAATAGCACCACTAACAAAACCCCACTACCTCCCTTGCAGGTTCTTGATTTATTCGGCATAGACCACAAACCAGAAAAGCATTGAAAGGTGGACAAAATGCATAAGAGAGATTTGCTGCCACCCACTTGTCACATCTTAGGAAGGATAGCATTTATGTGAATTCAATAACATACAGGCATTCAAATCTGTAGACACATGCACTTGAAGTGGTCAGGCTAGGAGATGCAAATCCAGAAGCATATGAGAGTGCAATGGAAATCCTGAAGGGAGCAATGGGTAAGAAGACGCTAATAGCCGCTGTCCGGGATGGAATGGGACTGCAAGACAAAATTCAAGAAAACAATACAAAAGATAAAGTGTTGGGGAACGTAGCAGAAATTCAAAATTTTCTACGCATCACCAAGATCAATCTATGGAGATTCTAGCAACAACCGAAAGGAGAGTGCATCTACATACCCTTATAGATCGCTAAGCGGAAGCGTTCAAGAGAACGGGGTTGAAGGAGTCGTACTCGTCGTGATCCAAATCATCGGAGATCCTAGTGCCGAACGGACGGCACCTCCGCGTTCAACACACGTACAGCCCGGTGACGTCTCCCACGCCTTGATCCAGCAAGGAGAGAGGGAGAGGTTGAGGAAGACTCCATCCAGCAGCAGCACAACGGCGTGGTGGTGGTGGAGGAGCGTGGCAATCCCGTAGGGCTTCGCCAAGCACCGCGGGAGAGGAGAAGGGAGAGAGGTAGGGATGCACCAAGAGGGAGAAGTTCTCGTGTGTTAGGCAGCCCCAAAACCTCCACTATATATAGGGGAAAGGGAGGGAGGCGCCTAGGGTTTCCCCTAGGGGCGGCCGAGGCAGATGGGATCTCCCCTTGGGTGACTTGGCCCCCAAGCCGGGAGGTGGGAACCCTAGATGGGGCGCCCCAAACCCCGGGTCACGTGGGAATAGGCGAGGCGGCACAGCCCCTTAGTGGGCTGGTTTGCCCCTTCCCTTGGCCCATGAAGCCCCCAACACTTGCGGGGCTCAGAAACACCTTTCGGTCATCTTGGTCATCACCGGTACCTTGAACACTTAGGACTCCAAAACCCTTCGTCCAATATATCAATCTTTACCTTGGACCATTCCGGAACTCCTCGTGACGCCCGGGATCTCATCCGGGACTCGAATAACATTCGGTAACCACGTATATCTATTCCCTATAACCCTAAGCGTCACCGAACCTTAAGTGTGTAGACCCTACGGGTTCGGGAACCATGCGAACATGACCGAGACGTTCGGTCAATAACCAACAGCGGGATCTGGATACCCATGTTGGCTCCCACATGTTCCACGATGATCTCATCGGATGAACCACGATGTCGAGGATTCAATCAATCCCGTATTCAATTCCCTTTGTCTAGCGGTATTGTACTTGCCCGAGATTCGATCGTCGGTATCCCGATACCTTGTTCAATCTCGTTACCGGCATGTCTCTTTACTCGTTCCGTAACACATCATCCCATGATCAACCCCTTGGTCACATTGTGCACATTATGATGATGTCCTACCGAGTGGGCCCAGAGATACCTCTCCGTTTACGGAGTGACAAATCCAGTCTCGATTCGTGCAAACCCATGAGACACTTTCGGAGATACCTGTAGTGCACCTTTATAGCCACCCGATTCACGTTGTGGACGTTTGGTACACCCAAAGCATTCCTACGGTATCCGGAGTTACACAATCTCATGGTCTAATGAAAAGATACTTGACATTAGAAAAGCTTTAGCATACTGAACTACGCATCTTTGTGCTAGGCTTAGGATTGGGTCTTGTCCATCACATCATTCTCCAAATGATGTGATCCCGTTATCAACGACATCCAATGTCCATGGTCAGGAAACCGTAACCATCTGTTGATCAACGAGCTAGTCAACTAGAGGCTTACTAGGGACATGGTGTTGTCTATGTACCCACACATGTATCTTAGTTTCCTATCAATACAATTATAGCATGGATAATAAGCGATTATCATGAATAAGGAAATATAATAATAACTAATTTATTATTGCCTCTAGGGCATATTTCTATGATCTCCCACTTGCACTAGAGTCAATAATCTAGTTCACATCGCCATGTGATTAACACTCACAAGTCACATCGCCATGTGACCAACATCCAAAGAGTTTACTAGAATCAATAATCTAGTTCACATCACTATGTGATTAACACTCAATGAGTTCTGGGTTTGATCATGTTTATGCTTGTGAGAGAGGTTGTAGTCAATAGGTGCGCAATATTCAGATCCCTATGTATTTCATAAAACTTTATGTCATATCATAGATGCTGCTACCACGTTCCACTTGGAGCTATTCCAAATTGTTGCTCCATTATACGTATCAGGTATCTCTACTTAGAGCTATCCGGATAGGTGTTAACTTTGCATCGACGCAACTCTTTACGTCGAACTCTTTATCACCTCCATAACCGAGAAACATATCCTTATTCCTCTAAGGATAATTTTGACCGCTATCCGGTGATCCACTCCTTGATCACCTTTGTACCCTCTTGCCGGATATGTAGCAAGGCACACATCGGTGCGGTACACAAGATAGCATCTTGTAGAGCCTATTTCTAAGGCATAGGGGACGACCTTCGTCCTTTCTCTCTCTTCTGCCGTGGTCGAGCTTTAACTCTTAACTTCATACCTTACAACTCAGGCAAGAACTCCTTCTTTGACTGATTCATCTTGAACACCTTCAAGATCATATCAAGGTATGTGCTCATTTAAAAGTATTATTAAGCATTTTGATCTATCTTATAGATCTTGATGCTTATTGTTCAAGTAGCCTAATCCAGGTTTTCTATTGAAAATCATCTTTCAAATAACCCTATATGCTTTCCAGAAATTCCACATCATTTACGATCATCAATATGTCAACAACATATACTCATCAGAAATTCTATAGTGCTCCCACTCACTTCTTTGGAAATACAAGTTTCTCATAAACTTTGTATAAACCCAAAATCTTTGATCATCCTATCAAAGTGCATATTCCAACTCGAGATGCTTACTCCGGTCCTTAGAAGGATCATTTGGAGCTAGCATACCTTTTAGCATCCTTAGGATCGACAAAACCTTTTTGATTGTATCACATACAACCTTTCCTTACGTAAACTGGTAAGGAAACTCGTCTTGACATCCATCTTCCAGATTTCATAAATGCAGCTAATGCTAACATGATTCCGACGGACTTAAGCATCGCTACGGATGAGAAAATCTCATCGTAGTCAACTCCTTGAACTTGTGAAAAAACTCTTACGCCACAAGTCGAGCTTCATAGAAGGTGACATTACCGTCCACGTCCGTCTTCTTCTTAAAGATCCATTTATTTCAATGGCTTGCCGATCATCGGGCAAGTCCACCAAAGTCCATGCTTTGTTATGATACATGGATCCTATCTCGGATTTCATGGCTTCTAACCATTTGTCGGAATTTTGGGCCCACCATCGCTTCTCCATAGCCCGTAGGTTCATTGTTGTCTAGCAACATGACCTTCAAGACAGGATCACCGTACCACTCTGAAGCAGTCCGCATCCTTGTCACCCTACGAGGTACGGTAGTGACTTGATCTAAAACTTCATGATCACTATCATAAGCTTCGACTTCAATTGGTCTAGGTGCCACAGGGAACAACTTCACATGCCTGCTACACACTTGTTGAAGTGACGGTTCAATAACCTCATCAAGTCTCCATCATCCTCCCACTCAACTTTCCGAGACAAACTTTTCCTCGAGAAAGGACCGATTCAAGAAACAATCCCCATTGCTTTCGGATCTGAATTAGGAGGTATACCCAACCGTTTTGGATGTCCTATGAAGATGCATTTTATCCGCTTTGGGTTCGAGCTTATCAACATGAAACTTTTTCACATAAGCGTCGCAGCCCCAAACCTTTAAGAAATGACAGCTTAGGTTTCTCTAAACCATAGTTCATACGGTGTCATCTCAACGGAATTACGTGGTGCCCTATTAAAGTGAGTGCGGTTGTCTCTAATGCCTAACCCATGAACGATAGTGGTAATTCGATAAAAGACATCATGGTACGCACCATATCCAATAGGGTGCAACTGTGATGTTCGCACACACCATCACACTATGGTGTTCCAGGCGGTATTAATTGTGAAACAATTTCTACGGTGTCTTAATTGCGTGCCAAAGCTCGTAACTCAGATACTCATCTCTATGATCATATCATAGACATTTTATCCTCTTGTCACGATGATCTTTAACTTCACTCTGAAATTACTTGAACCATTCAATAATACAGACTTGTGTTTCATCAAGTAAATACACTCAGTATCTACTTAAATCATCCGTGAAGTAAGAACATAACGATATTCACAGCATGCCTCGACACTCATTGGACTGCACACATCAAAATGTGTTACTTCCAACAAGTTGCTATCTTGTTCCATCTTACTGAAACCGAGGCTTTTCAGTCATCTTGCCCATGTGGTATGATTTGCATATCTCAAGTGATTCAAAATCAAGTGAGTCCAAACGATCCATCCCATGGAGTTTCTTCATGCGTATACACCAATAGGCGTGGTTAGCATGTCTCAAACTTTTCAAAAGCGAGTGAGTCCAAAGATCCATCAACATGGAGCTTCTTCATGCGTTTATACCAATATGACTTTCATGGCGATTGCCACAAGTACGTGGTACTATCATTACTATCTTATATCTTTTGGCATGAAAATGTGTATCACTACGATCGAGATTCAATAAACCATTCTTTTAGGTGTAAGACCATTGAAGGTATTATTCAAATAAATAGAGTAACCATTATTCTCTTTAAATGAATAACCGTATTGCGATAGACATAATCCAATCATGTCAATGCTCAACACAATCACCAAATGACAATTATTCAGGTTTAATACTAATCTTGATGGTAGAGGGAGCGTGCGATGTTTGATCAAATCAAACTTGGAAACACTTCCAACACATATCGTCGACTCACCTTTAGCTAGTCTCCGTTTATTCCGTAGCTCTTTTATTTGAGTTACTAACACTTAGCAACCGAACGGTATCTTAATACCACGGTGCTACTAGGAGTACTAGTAAAGTACACATTAACATAATGTACATCAATATACTTCTATCGACCTTGCCGACCTTCTCATCTACCAAGTATCTAGGGTAATTCTGCTCCGTTGGCTGTTCCCCTCATTCAGAAGCACATAGTCTCGAGTTTGGGTTCAACCTTGGGTTTCTTCACTAGAGCAGCAACTGATTTGCCGTTTCATGAAGTATCCCTTCTTGCCCTTGCCCTTCTTGAAACTAGTGGTTTCACCAACCATCAACAATTGATGCTCCTTCTTGATTTCTACTTTCGCGGTGTCAAACATCGTGAATACCTCAAGGATCATCATATATATCCCTGATATGTTATAGTTCATCACGAAGCTCTAGCAGCTTGGTGGCAATGACTTTGGAGAAACATCACTATCTCATCTGGAAGATCAACTCCCACTCGATTCAAGTGATTGTTGTACTCAGACAATCTGAGCACAAGCTCAACGATTGAGCTTTTCTCCCTTAGTTCGCAGGCTAAGAAAATCATCGGAGGTCTTATACCTTTTGACGTGGGCACAAGCCTGAAATCCCAATTTCGGCCCTCAGAACATCTCATATGTTCCGCGACGTTTCAAAAACGTCTTTGGTGCCTCAATTCTAAGCCGTTTAACATTACCGAACTATCACGTAGTCATCAAAACGTGTGTGTCGGATGTTACGCAACATCCACAGACCACGTTCGAGGTCCAAAGACACGGCGGTGCATTAAGGACATAAGCTTTCTACTGTCCGCATAATCGCTACTTTCAACTTTCAACTATATTTTCTCTAGGAACATATCTAAACAGTGGAACTAAAGCGCGAGCTTCGACATAATTTGCAAAAGGTCTTTTGACTATGTTCAAGATAATTAAGTTCATCTTATGAACTCCCACTCGAGATAGACATCCCTCCGGTCATCTAAGTGATTACATGATCTGAGTCAACTAGGTCGTGTCCGATCATCACGTGAGACGGACTAGTCATCATCGGTGAACATCTTCATGTTGATCGTATCTACTATACGACTCATGCTCGACCTTTCGGTCTCTGTGTTCCGAGGCCATGTTTGTACATGCTAGGCTCGTCAAGTTAACCCTAAGTGTTCTGCGTGTGTAAATCTGTCTTACACCCGTTGTATGTGAACGTAAGAATCCATCACACCCGATCAACACGTGGTGCTTAGAAGCGACGAACTTTAGCAGCGGTGCAGTTAGGGAGAACACTTCTTGAAATTGTTGTAAGGATCATCTTATTTACTACCGTCGTTCTAAGTAAACAAGATGCATAAACATAATAAACATCACATGCAATTATATATAGTAGTGACATGATATGGCCAATATCATATAGCTCCATTGATCTCCATCTTGAGGGCTCCATGATCATCATCGTCACCGCATGACACCATGATCTCCATCATCATGATCTCCATCATCGTGTCTTCATGAAGTTGTCTCGCCAACTATTACTTCTACTACTATGGCTACGGTTAGCAATAAAGTAAAGTAATTACATGGCATTGTTTAATGACACGCAGGTCATACAATAAATAAAGACAACTCCTATGGCTCTGCCGGTTGTCATACTCATCGACATGCAAGTCGTGAATCCTATTACAAGAACATGATCAATCTCATACATCACATATCATTCATCACATTCTACTTGGCCATATCACATCACATAGCATACCCTGCAAAAACAAGTTAGACGTCCTCTAATTGTTGTTGCATGTTTTGCGTGGCTGCTACGGGTTTCTAGCAAGAACATTTCTTACCTACGCAAAACCACAACGTGATATGCCAATTGCTATTTACCCTTCATAAGGACCCTTTTCATCGAATCCGTTCCGACTAAAGTGGGAGGCGGCACCCGCTAGCCACCTTATGCACCAAGTGCATGTCGGTCAGTGGAACACATCTCACGTAAAATGCGTGTAAGGTCGGTCCGGGCCGCTTCATCCCACAATACCGTCGAAACAAGATTGGACTAGTAACGGTAAGCATATTGAACAACGTCAACGCCCACAACTACTTTGTGTTCTACTCGTGCAAAGAATCTACGCAATAGACCTAGCTCATGATGCCACTGTTGGGGAACGTAGCAGAAATTCAAAATTTTCTACGCATCACCAAGATCAATCTATGGAGATTCTAGCAACAACCGGAAGGAGAGTGCATCTACATACCCTTGTAGATCGCTAAGCGGAAGCGTTCAAGAGAACGGGGTTGAAGGAGTCGTACTCGTCGTGATCCAAATCACCGGAGATCCTAGTGCCGAACGGACGGCACCTCCGCGTTCAACACACGTACAGCCGGTGATGTCTCCCATGCCTTGATCCAGCAAGGAGAGAGGGAGAGGTTGAGGAAGACTCCATCCAGCAAAGACAACTGGCAGGCGTGGTGGTGGTGGAGGAGCGTGGCAATCCTGCAGGGCTTCGCCAAGCACCGCGGGAGAGGAGAAGGGAGAGAGGTAGGGCTGCACCAAGAGGGAGAAGTTCTCGTGTGTTAGGTAGCCCCAAAACCTCCACTATATATAGGGGAAAAGGGGAGGGGAGGCGCCCTAGGGTTTCCCCCTAGGGGCGGCTGTGGCAGATGGGGTCTCCCCTTGGGTGACTTGGCCCCCAAGCCAGGAGGTGGGAACCCTAGATGGGGCGCCCAAACCCCCTGGTCACGTGGGAATAGGTGAGGCGCGACAGCCCCTTAGTGGGCTGGTTTGCCCCTTCCCTTGGCCCATGAAGCCCCCAACACTTGCCGGGGCTCCCGAAACACCTTTCGGTCATCTTTGGTCATCACCGGTACCTCCGGAACACTTCCGGACTTCAAAACCCTTCGTCCAATATATCAATCTTTACCTCCGGACCATTCCGGAACTCCTCGTGACGTCAGGGATCTCATCCGGGACTCGAATAACATTCGGTAACCACGTATATCTATTCCTATAACCCTAGCGTCCACCGAACCTTAAGTGTGTAGACCCTACGGGTTCGGGAACCATGCTGAACATGACCGAGGCGTTCTACGGTCAATAACCAACAGCGGGATCTGGATACCCATGTTGGCTCCCACATGTTCCACGATGATCTCATCGGATGAACCACGATGTCGAGGATTCAATCAATCCGTATTCAATTCCCTTTGTCTAGCGGTATTGTACTTGCCCGAGATTCGATCGTCGGTATCCCGATACCTTGTTCAATCTCGTTACCGCAAGTCTCTTTACTCGTTCCGTAACACATCATCCCATGATCAACCCCTTGGTCACATTGTGCACATTATGATGATGTCCTACCGAGTGGGCCCAGAGATACCTCTCCGTTTACGGAGTGACAAATCCAGTCTCGATTCGTTGCCAACCCAAGACACTTTCGGAGATACATAGTGCACCTTTATAGCCACCCGATTACGTTGTGACGTTTGGTACACCCAAAGCATTCCTACGGTATCCGGGAGTTACACAATCTCATGGTCTAATGAAAAGATACTTGACATTAGAAAAGCTTTAGCATACGAACTACGATCTTTGTGCTAGGCTTAGGATTGGGTCTTGTCCATCACATCATTCTTCAAATGATGTGATCCCGTTATCAACGACATCCAATGTCCATGGTCGGGAAACCGTAACCATCATTGATCAACGAGCTAGTCAACTAGAGGCTTACTAGGGACATGGTGTTGTCTATGTACCCACACATGTATCTTAGTTTCCTATCAATACAATTATAGCATAAATAATAAACGATTATCATGAACAAGAAAATATAATAATAACTAATTTATTATTGCCTCTAGGGCATATTTCCAACATAAAGAACCCATTGCAGCAATTGCACCCTTGAGCTGCTGTGGGAGTGACGCCGAAGGAAGTGCAGTTGGAAATTTTGAAGGATTAAAACATACAGAACGAAAACGAAAAGCTAGTCGACCAACCACTAGCAGGGACAAGCCTCCATATCATGATCGAGGCGCAAAAAGCAAGAAGTACAAGCGAGCACCAAACGCAGAAGATGCAAATAGATGTGGTACAAGTAAACGGACTCGGTTTTGCAGTATATATGCCGGAGACGAGGGCACAAGAGCAGCACATGCCCCGTCCGAGGAGATCTTCCTCGGAAGGAAAGGAAAGACGCGAAATGCTCAAACTGTGGTGTTGGTGGGCACAGGAGAAACACATGCAACAAGCCAAAAGTTGTTCTGCATGTGGTGGAGAAAATAGCTGTGGATACAAATTTTCCTTAGTTTGTTTATTTCAACATTCTGTTGTTGAGGTTTCCGCAGCCAAAAATAGAAATTTGTGTAATAAAACCTGTTGAAGATACACTGCTATCTGTTGTACTTGTTAACTTGCCAACATGCTGTACGCTTATGAATGAGGCTACTGTGGTTTAAGTAAAATCACTGTCACGCCTCTATGTGCTCTTCTCACTTTTGAGTATTTGGTATTTTAAATTCTGTTTTGTTCTGTTCTACAACTTTGTCTGCAAAAACAGATTCAGTTTCTCGTTTGTAAAACTAAGTAAATTGGCAATGTGCAGTTGGGCCGTATCGACATTAACTCATTCGTGTCTACACGCAACGGCATGTGGCAACTCAAGTCTGCTGTCTCCGTGCGTTGAAATTCAAACTGCTTGACACTGCTCGACAGAGCGAGTGCGGCTCTTCCGGGCAAACCACACTCATTTGCACTCAACGTCATAGCAAAAGGAAAAGAAAGGGCGCGTGTGTGTGCGTGCGCCAGCAATGAGCAGAACCAGCAGCATCAGTTTTTGGGATCCCAAGATCATATCGCTGGGAGCAGTGAATCAGAGGATGCGGCTATCATGGAGCGGACTCTGTGATTGATGTAAGATGTTCTCACTAGTGTTCATCTCCTTGCTCATCTAAAATGGAAACATAGCAGATCTATATGCTGCTTCGTCCTGCATGCAGGCTTCAGTTCACGGAAGAGCTGACAGTACATCAATGGCTGGTGAAGAATTCGACGACGAACCTGAAGTGCAATCCCGTTTTACAGCCCTGGAAGAGGTCGGCACCTATATATGATCCAGAGAATCGAATCTGCACGGGCGGTGACGACACGTCGGATTCAAGCAGCTACTGTCAGTCAACGCTGAATAGATCTGGTGGCCCGACCAAACCCTTTCACAAACAGAACACCACTTCGTACGCCGTCTGGGACAGTGGTTCATATTGGTGCATGTCGAAAGCGCCGTCATCAACGCGCTGCCGTCGGCCGGCATGTCCCGCAGAACGGCGTCTCTATCCATCATGTATACACATTAAATGTGCTCACGTCCTAGTCCAGGCATACGTCTTGCATCGTGCATCCCGAAACGAACAAACGCATAGCGATACCCGGAGCGCGCGAGCTCGTCCGCGCCAACAAATTTTCGGTCTAACATTTTACTTTAAGCTGTATGGTAAATGAAGATGTTAAACTGTTCAATGATGAGAGCATGGTGTCAAAGGGACCATAATTGCTTTGTTAATTTATTTCTTAGTCGGGATGTTCAGAAATGATCTAAACTTTTAAATAAATTTGATAAATTTACTTTGGTGACTCGAATGTCAATTAACTGACCCAACATGTTTTGTTGATTTGTCTGCATTGATTTATTGTCCCACTTCAGGAGCTATGTTCAAGGTGAATGGACGCTTAACACATGTGGCACCTTGGAATACATTTTGCACCCACTAAATCATCGTAGACGACTATAATTACCATGCTTTTGAAGCCATTTCCGCACATGAACAGGCCCATACATAACAATGGCAATTCAATATGGCCCGGCATCAAATAAATGCTCACCAAAATGAATTCACAAGGAAAACTAAAATACTGGCAAAGATATGTGACAACTTTTCAGACATCATATCACTTCACAAGTACCGCGGCGTCCACAGACTAAAGTTCCAATAATATCATATACTGGCGCTAAACGGTCACGGAGGCGCGTGTCTGCAAGAATTTGCAAAAACTCACTTCACATGCACCAATCCCGCCGGCGGTCACATAGAATGGTATAAATCCGCTAATGTAATAAACGTGTGTACTTCCTTCTTTATAAAATGTACCAACTATGTGCTGCAATAAACTTATGTCTTCTAATTTATGCAACTTGCCTTATTATGACTATACAATTGTACTATTGCACACATAACTTTTACACTAAATGACAGTTGATAAAAAATGACAACTCAAATTTATATATGCGCATCGTATTAAAAGAATCCCTTATCAGCACACAACAAATTTCATCGCAATAGATCAACGAGGCGCGGCGTGCCGCCGCGCGGGAATACAAGGGGAAGAACAACCTCCTGAGGTTGAGGTGTTCTTGTGCTCTGCGAACTTGTGTGGGTGAGATGCCTCTCAATGAGCTATTAGATGCCCTCTTGTGGTGGCTAGTCCTACTTATATAGGCCCTGGTCCTCTCCTCAAATATTGAGCAGGAAGGGAGCCAACAACGGAGGCCAATTTGAAAGGGGACAGCTAGTACAAGCTAT
The DNA here is from genome assembly GCA_021605145.1 of Aegilops bicornis. Lineage (NCBI taxonomy): Eukaryota > Viridiplantae > Streptophyta > Magnoliopsida > Poales > Poaceae > Aegilops > Aegilops bicornis. Next base: position 488,331,552 of record CM038670.1, read on the forward strand.
CCTGACAAAAGCGGTCTTCGCCTGCGAAAGGCTCTGGTGATGACGCCGTCTTGGGCTCCATGGTGACCTCCGTCCTGCTGGCCTGCTGGTCTTGGTCTCGTTGCGATATGGAAACATTTGCACGATGCCTCGGTACTCTGCGCATGCGCTTGCCCCCTTGGCACCAAAGAGGAAACAAGGACGCTGCGCGCGCTGGCGCCCGCCTGGTGTCGATCGTCATGGCTCACGTCACGAGAGCCTCGCGAGGTTTGCCCCGCCTTGATATCTCCGCTCCTCGTGAGCCTGCCTGGAGAGGCCGCTCCTGAGGAGGTCTTGCGTCGTCCGCCTCGCGAGGCTTGGCCCCTCGCAAGGGTCTTGAATGCCTTGTTGATGAAGATGAGCCGTACAGGCCTGCTCGCATAGCCACGCCGTGGGCTGCGGGCAGGCAAGTCTGGGGACCCCCGTTCCCAGAATGCCGACAGTAGCCCCCGGGCCCAAGGTGTGCTCAGGCTTGGCTTCGCTGCGAAGCCAATGGGTCAAGCGCGGAGCGCCGCGGGCCCCAAAAGCCTGCGGCCTTGGTCGACGCGTGGCGGTTGATTGGACGTGGGCGTCTCCACTTCCCCACGCTGCCTCGACAACTGCTCGATTTGACAAGTCCCTGCGACATGCAAGTAAAATCATCATTACCTGTGATCGTGGGAGGCGCCGGTTGGCCTTCTTCCGCTATAAATGGGGAGGGGGCGGAGCCCCCGTCGCCCATCTCTTCTTGGTTCACTTGCTTCTTCCTCCTTGCTTCACCGCCAGCAGCAATGGTGCCCATCCGAAGGTTCTCCGCTGAAGAGAAAGGAAAGGCCCCCCACGATGATCCAGGGCCGCTTCCGACGAAGAAGAGGCCGGTTCACCGCCGCGACGAAGCAGCGATGCAGGTGGTGACGAGGCCTTGGTGCGAGCGGCCTCCTCCAGGGTATCCGCTACCCTTGTATGCCCGAGCCGAGGGCTTAGAAGGGCGGAGCGATGAGCGGCGCCGCCCATGCCGCGCCCGTGGTCGCCGCGCCATGGCGACACGCGCTGTCGCCCCTGGAATCCACGCTTCAGATTCTTCGTGCGAGTTCGTGCTATGGGTGTCGATGCCCCCAAGCTCTTGGATCCGCTTCCCGCGGTTCTTCTCCGACGTGATGCCGCCGAGGGGGCCTCTCGAGCTCTGGCTGCAGCATGCCGACTGCGACGCTCCGGCGACCGGAGCAGAGATCAAAGCGGTCCCCACCGGCAAGATCTTCATGACCCACGGTTGGGGTGAGATCGCGCGGGTTTGCCGTGCGAGAGGCGCCCTCGCGATCCACTTTGAGTACGACGGCGCCTCCACACTCTTCTTCAAGGTCTACGACACGGAGGGCCGCCGCCTGGAGTGTTGCCCTGGAGGGGAGCGCCAGGCTGACGCGCGCTTCGCTCGTGGCTACCCCAGCAGCAGCCCCTGGGAGTCTAGCGATTCTCCTGAGCTTTACGAGACTCCAGAGACGAGAGACGAGCTACGTGCCCCCGAGCTCTCGCTGGGATCGGAGCAGGGCCGCGGCGTCCAGCCGCCGCCGCCGCTGATCTGGATGGGGTCGGCGCAGGCCTCCCGTGGCCCACTGTTGATGATGGCGTCCACCACGGGAGGGTGTAGATAGGATTCCTCTTAGTTCTTGTTTTTTGTTCCTTGCGAAGAATCATGAAGCACCCCGTGGGGGTGTGTAAAGGGTCTGTAATGTTTTCTACGCATATCTTCCATGTTATGAAAATTTGCGAACGCATGTCCTGTTAAGGCTCGGTCTCCCCTTTCCATCCTCGCGATAGCTTGTTTCTCTACGCTGACAGGTCCCGGTCCCTAGGCAGGCTGCAGTGCCGCCGGTATGCTGGTCGCGTGCCGTGGTCAAGGCCGGAGGTGGCGGCCCGAGGTCGAAGAGCCCCCGAGGAGCGATGCTCGGGAGTTCCCCTTAGCGCCCAAGCAGCTATGGTAAAGCGGAAAGGGATGCGGCGTGGCGCGCGAGGGATGCGGCGAGCGTAACGCCTAGGTTCCAACAACTTAGTTGTTCCGAGCTCGTGACTTATCTTGGCAGTTCGGGGTCGATTCTCGGCGCTGCGCCAGACCTGTGTGCAATCATCCGCAACGTAGCTAGGTTAGGCCCGTACGGATCCTCCCCCTTCCAATGCTTTCCTTCGCGTTTCTCGTCCTCGTGTCCCGGCCCTCGAGCGAGCTCAGCTGCCGCTGGTATGCCAGGTCGCGATGCTGTGGTCAAGGCCAGGGGGTGAGGGCTGGAGAGCTAGTAAGAGCTCCTGAGTCGCGATGCTCAGGTGCTCCCCTTTTAACGTGCAAGCGGATTACTTGGAAGAGGTGGGAGCTCGCGGTGCTGCCTGGTGCTATCCTCGTGATATTCCTGCGAGCCAGCACAAGGAGAAACATGGTTTTGCCGTTATGGTTGCCAGCCTGCCGCTGGTTGTTCCGTAAAGAGGTGAAGGCACGAGGGCCTGATGAGGTGACGTGCGCGGGGCGTACCGCAAGCCAGAGCTCGACCGCTTAGGTTTGTCGACGTGGCAGGGACGGACCCATGCACCAACGCCATGCCAGTGTGAGGAGGCCCCGTGGGAGGCGACGATCGAGCCGGTGGTAATCATAGGCAGATTAAGCATGGAAGGCAAATCAGCTTGGGTAAATGCAGAAAGACACATGCCACTGGGTCAGGCCCAAGCGGCTTGGGGATGATGCAGCCCGAGAGGCGCCCCCAGGAAGGTAAGATAAAGACATAAGAAAAGGATACACGCCACAGGGACGAACCCACGCGGCCTTGGAATAATGCAGCCCCAGGGGCGCTCCCAGCTAAACAAACTTGGAAAATCTCACAGTTACGTAGGCGAAGCGAGTTGGTGCCTGAGGCGTCTTTGAAGGGGTAGCTCCTCACGAGCCACCGGGGCCCTGAGCCTCGGGAGGCTCTGGGGGCTCAGGTGGTTCCCTGAGGACCGTCTCCATCTCTGCCAGGACAGCATGGTGCATGGCCTCCTGAGCTACCAAGACACGCCGCAGGTTGCACTGCTAGGCTGACGACACACTCAGCAGGCCGAAAGGCATGCGAACGTAGGCTGTGGTGGACCTCGCATAGCGGCCTGTGAAGGCGGAAAACCTCCTGGGATGCGGCCTGTTGAGCCCTGGAACGTCGATGCAGACGCGCAGCCCGGCATCCTCACCTGGATGGGGAGCTGCGCCTCGTGAGCGGCAGTCCCCGCGCATGGCCCTTGCGTCTTGTAGTTTTTGAGTGGTCTTGGTGATGAACTCCTGAGTGGTGGGCACTCCTTGCCCGTATTCTCCTGAGGGAAACGTGTCGCGAAGCACACCTCCAAATGGTGCCCGAGCGCCTCCCTCATGATGTTGGCAAGGTCTGAGGCCCTCCAAAAGAGAGAGCCTGAGCCCTGCCCGAGGAGGGCGCTGGGCGCGCCTTCCTATGCGATGGAGGGAGGCACCCCTGGAGCGGGCGCTAATCCTCATGAGGTTCCAGCCGCGACGCCACCCTCCTGAGGTCCGGCACGGCGCAACTGCTTCTTCTTCTTGGGGATGGCCTCGGGAGGATCCTCGCCCTTGCTGTCGGGTCGTCGATTGCGGTAGCTTGAAAGGCGCGCTTGAGGGAGCACACTGCATCTCTTTCTTCGCATGGGACTATGATGATCCCGCCACTTCCTGGCATCTTGAGGACGTTGTAGCCGTGGTGGGTTACTGCCATGAACTTGGCCAGGGCTGGATACCCAAGGATGGCGTTGTATGGCAGACAGATGTGTGTGATGTCGAAGTCGATGAACTTGGTGCGGTAGTTCTTGTGTTCCCCGAAGGTGACAGGGAGGCAGACCTGGCCTATCGGTGTGGTGGAACCGTCGGTCACTCCTGAGAAAGGCTTGGTAGGCTGAAGCTGCTCATATGGCACTTGGAGGTTGTCGAACGTGTATTTAAGCGGGACGTTGAGCCTTGAGCCGCCGTCGATGAGGGTCTTGGTAACTTGCACGTTGCTGATGACTGGTGAACAAAGCATCGGGAGGGCGCCAGTGGTGGCTGCGCACTTGAGCTGATCTGCCGAGTTGAAGGTGATGGCGCACTAGGACCACCTGAGCGGGCGTGTGGCCTCGATCTTGGGGAGGACTGCATTCATCTCACAAGCGAATTGTTTGAAGATACGCTGCGAGGCTGGGGCCTGAGCGCCGCCCAAGATGCAGGCGATTGCACGCGGCTCCTGGAAGCCCCCATCCCCTCATCTTGATGGTGATCGTCATTCCTTCTTGGTGGTGGCGGCAGCGGGGGAAGACCGACTATGCCCTGAGGACGATCCTAACGAGGCTGATCCCACCAGGTGCCCTCGCGAGGATGATCCTGCCAGCGGTCCTCACGAGGCCTGTTGCGCCATTCCTGGCGCGGGCCACGGTTGTCCCAGTGTCCGCCTCCACGTCCTCCTCCTCGGCCGTAGCCCCGGTCGCTGCGTTCGGGGCGGCGGCCGAAGCGTCCTTCACGAATGGCTCTGAGCTCTTGACAGTCACTGGTGTTGTGGGTGTTCAGGTTGTGGAAAGCCTTGAAGCAGTCGGCTGTTCTTGGACAACTCGGGCTGGTCTCTGCCTCGCTTGGTGTCCGGCTCCGCTGCGAGCACTGCTGCTTCCTTGCGCTTCACGTCCTTGGCCTTGGCCTTCTTCTCCTCTGCGCCCACAACTGGAAGCTCGAGGAGGGAGAGGCGCACCTCCTCAGCTCTTGCGCACTTGGTCGCCAGGTTGAACAGCTCCTGAGATGTGCATAGCTCTTTGTGGATAGCGAGCTCCTCCTTCATCTTGATGTCGCGGATGCCGTCAGAGAATGCGGAGATGATGGCCTCGTCCGTGACCTTGGGGATCTTGAGGCGAGTGTTGTTGAAGCGTTGGATGTACTTCTGGAGGGTCTCTCCTGGTTGTTGCTTGATGCGGCGTAGGTTACCCGCGGCTGGCGGGTGGTCACAAGTTCCCTGGAAGTTGGCGACGAAGCGGTCGCGCATCTCGTCCCAGGAGGAGATCGAGCCCTGGGGCGGGTTCAGGAGCCACGAATGAGCGCCGTCTTTGAGCGCCATTGGGAACCAGTTCGCCATGACTTTCTCATCGTCGTTGGCCGCCTCGATGCTTAGCTCGTAGAGCTGCAAGAACTCCACGGGGTCAAGGGTGTCGTCGTAGCGAGGAGGCAGATCCGACTTGAACTTGCCTGTCCGGGCGACGCTACGCAGCTCGAGGGTGAAGGCGCGGCAGCCGGCCGTGGTTGTCGGGGCCCGTCTCGGAGGTGGAGCTTGGTCTTGATGAGGCCCGCGTGCTGCCACCGCAGGTAGCGCACGGTCTTGGCGAGGCGGCGCGGGGAGCGCAGGTGCAGCTTCTCGCGGCCGAGGAATTTCTTGGCAGCTTCTCTCTTCGCGCGCGGGCACCGGGCATGGTGGGTCGCGCCGTGGGGCCGCGCGCCTTGGCGCCAAGGCACCGTCTTGGGGCAGAGGTGGTGGAGGCGCTCCATGAGCCACGTTGCCCGTGGCTGGCGGAGGTGAAAGGACCACGGTGTCGCCTAGAGGGGGGGTGAATAGGCGTTTTAAAATATTTTACGGATTTGGCTATATCCTAATGCGGAAATAAACTAAGCGGATACTTTTCAAGCACAAATCCTAAATATACTAGGCTCACTAAGTGCACCAACAACTTAGCATAAACAAGATGAGAACAACGAGGATATGAGTAAGCACAAGTAAGTTACACAAACTTACTCAATGTATATCACGAGATATGGAAATGAATAATATGAGACACCCACAAGTAGGGAATACAAGCTTACACAAATTTTATCACAATATATGGAATTGAATGATACAAGCAAACTCAAGTAAGCATTACAAGCTTACACAAGATATGTTACAAGCTAGCAGTTCACACTAATCACAAGATAGAACAATAGTAGGAAGTATGAATTTCGGACTATAAAGTGTTGGCCTAAATAATCTCTACGATATGGTAACCAACACAATATAATGAGGACAACAAGAATAGTGAATGCGCGGTCAAGTTACCAAGGTAAACCACAAGTAAGGAGTTAGGGTTAAGGATAACCGAAGTCACAGAGACGATGATGTATCCCGATGTTCACTTCCTTGGAGGAAAGCTAGTCACCGTTAGAGAGGTGGATGTTACCACGAAGGCACACCAACGCCACGAAGGCTCACCCTATTCTCCTTGAGATATCACCACGAAGGCGATTCCCAACCACTAGTGGAAGACCTTGAGGTGGCCTCCAAACCTTCACAAACTTTTCGGGGGACAAATCACAAGTTGATTCCTCACCGAGCACTCCTACCGCCTAGGAGTCTCCAACCTCCAAGAGTAACAAGATCAAAGGGAAATGCTCAAGACTTGCTCAAATCACGAATTCCTTTGGTCAAGAGAAGGAGAGGGAGTGGATCTATCACTTGATTGGAATCTCTCACAAGAACTCTCACAAATCTCTTGGGATCTAAGATTTGAGGTAGGAGAAGGAGAGGAGCTTTTCTTCAAGTGTTGGTCAAGATAGTTGTGTTGCTCACCCCTCCACGAAGTGGTGAAGAGATATTTATAGCATGGGCACAAATCTGGCCGTTGGGGGGGAATTCTGCTCAGGAAAGTGTCGGACGTCCGGAGGGTTCCGGACATCCGCAAAAATGTTTCTGTTGTGGAGGAGTCGGACGTCCGGAGGGTTCCGGACGTCCGGTGGCAAAACAGGCACCGGACGTCCGGTGGCAAAACAGGCACCGGACGTCCGGTGGACACCGGACGTCCGACGGCTGTAGCACGCCATCAGACGAATGTATCAGGATATTTGCGAAACAGGTTTGACGGACGTCCGACATTTTCCGGACGTCCGGAGACCGGACGTCCGGAACTTACCGGATTTCCGTCCGTTTGATTCTGGATTGGCGACCGGATTTCCGGACGTTACCGGACGTCCGGCCAAAATAATAGCAGGAACCCCAAAACTAAAACATGCATAACTTTCACATCCGGACTCCGATTTTGATGATCTTGGGCTCGTTTTGAAGCTATGGAAAAGCTCCAAGTCCTCAGATAGAGAACCACCCAAAATAAACCAAAATGGAGGGTTCAAATTATGCAAAGGTTATATCATATATTTTGGGAAACTATTTGGCTTTGGCTTTTCTTTGGTATATAGGATATGAGTGGAATTGTGTATAGAAGATGTTGACTTGAGCAAATCCATCACAAACCCATTTGATCCCCTCTTAATAGTGCGGGATCCCTATAACTCAAGAATCATAAAAATAGCTACACTACATAGCTATCAAGAATCCATTCTTGAGTGTATATGTTTCTTTGGTGGTCATCACTCCACAACACTAACGTCAAAGGAACTAATACCTTTGACACAAGCCGTTCACTTGAGCTTGATGTTGATGTTTCTTCTTGGCTCAAGATGAAGGCAAGACATTGGTGAAGTCTTCAAGTCTCTCCCTCATACACAATGTGGGGAAGCTTTGCTTTGTATTCATCTTCACTTGTCCATCATGTGATCATCCACAAGCTTCAAGCATGTAATCCTTTTGGGATGGTTATCTTGAACTTGCCCTTGTCAACCATGATCACCAACACTTGATGTCGTCCTCTCATAGACACTTGAAATCTCTTTCTTGATGCGAGACCATGAGAATCACCTAACCCTCAAAAACATAGACAACACATAGTATGGGTTAGTACCACGAGTGCAATTTATAATTTCTTATCATACCACAAGATCCTATGTGGTGCATCATTTGTGCTCGTGTGTTGACCATTTAGAGTTCGATCTTTTGAGCTTCATCTTGGTCAACCTATATCTCTACTCCATGTTTAATCTTGGCGTCATGAAGGATATATTGAATTCTTCACTTGAATAGCTTGCTCAATTATGACTCAACACATGAGTCCATTATGATCATATCTTTGAGCCACTCCTAGAATTCATCATTCAAATCATCCTCTTTAAGATCTTGATCCATTATGGCTCAAACCATAGCTCTAAGCATGGAAACCCTTAAGATACTCCAATGAACTCCATTTTGATCATCTCGATGTAATTGTTGCTTCAAAGGAGTTTTCTTCCATTATTCTTCAATCATCTTCCAATGGGACTAATCTTCAAATGTATATCTCAATGCAAACATTAGTCCATAAGGATTGTCATTAATTAATTACCAACACCACACATGGGGACTACATGTACTTTCACGAGGGCGAGGCAGAGAGACGGACGGCGCCGGGGAGCCCCCTGCGGCGCGGACGAGCTCGGCGACGCGGTCGAGCCAGTCCTCGTAGAGGTCGTCGACCGGGCGGTAGCGCAGGAGCTCGTTTGCCATGAGGAGCGCGGCCTGCGCATCCATGGGAGCGTGATACGTCCATTTTGCATCATGCTTTTATATCGATATTTATTGCATTATGGGCTGTTATTACACGTTATGTCACAATACTTATGCCTATTCTCTCTTATTTTACAAGGTTTACATAAGGAGGGAGAATGCAATTTGGAATTACAGAATTTGGAAAAAGGAGCAAATATTAGAGACCTATTCTGCACAACTCCAAAAGTCCTGAAACTCCATGAAAGTCATTTTGGGAAATAATAAAAAATATACAGTGGAAGAAGTTCACCAGAGGGGGCCCCACCTGGCCACGAGGGTGGGGGCGCGCCCTACCCCCCTGGGCGCGCCCCCCTACATAGTGGGCCCCCTGGTGGCCCTCCGATGCCCATCTTCTTGTTGGAAATATGCCCTAGAGGCAATAATAAAAGGATTATTATTATATTTCCTTGTTCATGATAATTGTCTTTTATTCATGCTATAATTGTATTATCCGGAAATCGTAATACACGTGTGAATACATAGACCACAATATGTCCCTAGTGAGCCTCTAGTTGACTAGCTCGTTGATCAATAGATAGTCATGGTTTCTCGACTATGGACATTGGATGTCATTGATAACGGGATCACATCATTAGGAGAATGATGTGATGGACAAGACCCAATCCTAAGCATAGCACAAGATCGTGTAGTTCGCTTTTGCTAGAGCTTTTCCAATGTCAAGTATCTCTTCCTTAGACCATGAGATCGTGTAACTCCCAGATACCGTAGGAGTGCTTTGGGTGTACCAAAGCGTCACAACGAATCGGGTGACTATAAAGGTGCACTACAGGTATCTCCAAAAGTGTCTATTGGGTTGACACGGATCGAGACTGGGATTTGTCACTCCGTGTTACGGAGAGGTATCACTGGGCCCACTCGGTAGTGCATCATCATAATGAGCTAACAGTGACCAAGTGTCTGGACACGGGATCATGCATTACGGTACGAGTAAAGTGACTTACCGGTAGCGAGATTGAGCGAGGTATTGGGATACCGACGATCGAATGTCGGGCAAGTAACATACCGTCGACAAAGGGAATAGTATACGGGTTGCTTGAATCCTCGACATCGTGGTTCATCCGATGAAATCATCGAGGAGTATGTAGGAGCCAACATGGGTATCCAGATCCGCTGTTGGTTATTGACCGGAGAGCCGTCTCGGTCATGTACGCATGTCTCCCGAACCCGTAGGGTCTACACACTTAAGGTTCGATGGCGCTAGGGTTATTAGGAAGACTTGTATGTGATTACCGAATGTTGTTCGGAGTCCGGATGAGATCCGGGACGTCACGAGGAGTTCGGAATGGTCCGGAGGTAAAGATTTATATATGGGAAGTTGTCAAGCGGACACCGGAAAGTTTCGGGTCATATCGATTGTAACAGGGGCCACCGGAGAGGTTCCGGGTCCACCGGAGGGGCCACCCCTCTCGGAGGGCCTCATGGGCCACAAGGGCAGGGAACCAGCCTGGAGGCTGGGCGCCCTTGGGCCCATGCGCCTAGGGGTTGGGGAACCCTAGTGGGCGCCCCTTTGCTTGGGGGCAAGCCCCTCCGTGGTCGCGCCCCTCTAGATCTCATCTAGAGGCCGCCCCTTGCCCTTCCCCTATAAATAGAGGGGTGAGGGAGGGCTGCAACACACTTCCAAGGCGCAGCCCTCCCTCCCAACACCTCTCCTCCTCCGCGTGTGCTTGGCGAAGCCCTTGGAGAACTGTCACTCCGTCACCACCACGCCGTCGTCTGCTGTTGGAGTCTTCTTCCTCAACCTCTCCTTCCCCTTGCTGGATCAAGGAGGAGACGCCGTCTGCTCCGCACGCGTGTGTTGAACGCGGAGGTGCTGTCCGATTCGGCACTTGGTCATCGGTGATTTGAATCACGGCGAGTACGGCTCCATCATCCCGTTCCCTTGAACGCTTAGACGCGATCTACAAGTGGTATGTAGATGCAATCTCTCTCCCATGACTCGTTGCTTAGATGAACTCATAGATGGATCTTGGTGAAACCGTAGGAAAAATTTTAATTTTACGCAGCGTTCCCCAACAGTGGCATCATGAGCTAGGTCTATGCGTAGTTCTCTATTGCACGAGTAGAACACAATTTTGTTGTGGGCGTAGATCTTGTCAACTTGCTTGCCGCTAATAGTCTTTTCTTGCTTCAGCGGTATTGTGGGATGAAGCGGCCCGGACCGACCTTACACGTACGCTTACGTGAGACAGGTTCCACCGACTGACATGCACTAGTTGCATAAGGTGGCTAGCGGGTGTCTGTCTCTCCTACTTTAGTTGGAGCGGATTAGATGAAAAGGGTCCTTATGAAGGGTAAATAGAAGTTGACAAAACCACGTTGTGGTTATTTGTAGGTAAGAAAACGTTCTTGCTAGAACCCAATTGCAGCCACGTAAAAGATGCAACAACAATTAGAGGACGTCTAACTTATTTTTGCAGCAATTGTCATGTGATGTGATATAGCCAGAAGTTGTGATGAATGATGAATGATATATTGTGATGTATGAGATCATGTTCCTGTAATAGGAATCATGACTTGCATGTCGATGAGTATGACAACCGGCAGGAGCCATAGGAGTTGTCTTAATTATTGTATGACCTGCGCGTCATTGATTCAACGCCATGTAAATTACTTTACTTTATTGCTAAACGTGTTAGCCATAGTAGTAGAAGTAATAGTTGGCGAGCAACTTCATGGAGACACGATGATGGAGATCATGGTGTCATGCCGGTGACAAGATGATCATGGAGCCCGAAGATGAAGATCAAAGGAGCTATATGATCTGGCCATATCATGTCACTACTTTATATAATTGCATGTGATGTTTATTATGTTTATGCATCTTGTTTACTTAGAACGACGGTAGTAAATAAGATGATCCCTTAGAATAATTTCAAGAAAGTGTTCCCCCTAACTGTGCACCGTTGCTAAAGTTCGTCGTTTCGAAGCACCATGTGATGATCGGGTGTGATAGATCCTTACGTTCACATACAACGGGTGTAAGACAGTTTTACACATGCATATACACTTAGGGTTAACTTGACGAGCCTAGCATGTACAGGAATGGCCTCGGAACACAAGAGACCGAAAGGTCGAACATGAGTCGTATGGAAGATATGATCAACATGGAGATGTTCACCGACGATGACTAGTCCGTCTCACGTGATGATCGGACACGGCCTAGTCGACTCGGATCATGTAACACTTAGATGACTAGAGGGATGTCAAATCTGAGTGGGAGTTCATTAAATAATTTGATTAGATGAACTTAATTATCATGAACTTAGTCTAAAGTCTTTTGCAAAATATGTCTTGTAGATCAAATGGCCAACGCTCATGTCAACATGAACTTCAACGTTCCTAGAGAAACCAAGCTGAAAGATGATGGCGGCAACTATTCGGATCGGGTCCTAACACGAGGATCATCCTCATAGCAGCCAAGAAACAATATGTCCTAGAAGCACCGCTAGGTGATGCACCCATCGAAGAACCAAGACATTATGAATGCTTGGCAGTCTCGTCTTGATGATTACTCCCTCGTTCGGCGGCATGCTTTACTGACTTAGAACCGGGCTCCAAAAGCGTTTTGAGCAACACGGAGCATATGAGATATTCGAGGAGTTGAAAATGGTTTTCCAAGCTCATGCGGGTCGAGAGATATGAAGTCTCCGACAAGTTCTATAGTTGTAAGATGGAGGAAAACAGTTACAAGTGAGCACATACTCAAAATATGCAGGTTGCACAACACTTTGTCCCAATCTGGACATTAACCTCCGGACGAGGCGGTCATTGACAGAATCCTTGATCGCTCCCACCAAGCTACAAGAGCTTTGTGATGAACTACAATATGCGAGGGATGGTGAAGACCATTCCTGAAGTATTCTCAATCTTTGAAGTCGTGAGCAGAGGTTGAAATCAAGAAAGAACATCAAGTGTTGATGGTCAATAAAACCACTAAGTTAAAAAAGGGCAAGGGTAAGAAGAACTTCAAGAAGGACGGCAAAGATGTTGCCACGCGGTAAGCAAGTTCTTGGGGAAGAAGTCAAAGAATGGACCCAAGCACGAGACAGAGTGCTTTTATTGCAACGAGAAGGGCCAAGGAAGCGGAACTGCCCCAAATACTTAGCGGACAAGAAGGCCGGCAACACTAAAGGTATATTTGATATACATGTAATTGATGTGTACCTTACCGATTACTCGTAGTAACTCACAGGTATTTGATACGGTGCCGTTGCTCATATTTGTAACTCACAGCAGGAGTTGCGGAATAAACGGAGGCTGGCGAAGGGCGAGGTGACGATCTTGGCGTCGGGAATGGTTCCAAGGTTGATGTGATCGCCGTCGACACGCTACCTCTACATTTACCTACGGGATTAGTTTTAAACCTCAATAATTGTTATTTAGTGCCAAGTTTGAGCATGAACATTGTATCGGGATCTCGTTTAATATGAGATGGCTACTCATTTAAATCCGAGAATAATGGTTGTTCTATTTATATGAGAGATATGTTTTATGGTCATGCTCAGATGGTCAATGGTTTATTCTTAATGAATCTCGAGCGTAATATTACACATATTCATAGTGTGAATACCAAAAGATGTAAAGTTGATAACGATAGTCCCACATACTTGTGTAATCGCCGCCTTTGGTCACATTGGTGTCAAGCGCATGAAGAAGCTCCATTCTGATGGACTTTTAGAGTCTCTCGATTATGAATCATTTGACACATGTTTACCATGCCTCATGGGCAAAATGACCAAGACTCCGTTCTCCGGAACAATGGAGCGAGCAACCAACTTATTGGAAATCATACATACCGATGTGTGCGGTCCAATGAGCGTTGTGGCTCGCGGATGATATCGTTATGTTCTCACTCTCACTGATGACTTGAGTAGATATGGGTATGTCTACTTGATGAAACACAAGTCTGAGACCTTTGAAAAGTTCAAGGAATTTCAGAATGAGGTAGAGAATCAACGTGACCGAAAAATAAAGTTCTTACGATCAGATCATGGAGGAGAATATTTAAGTCACGAATTTGGTACACACTTAAGGAAATGTGGAATCGTTTCACAACTCACGCCGCTGGAACACCTCGGTAGAACGGTGTGTCCGAACGTCAGAACGCACTCTATTGGATATGGTCCGATCTATGATGTCTCTTACCGATTTACCGCTATCATTTTGGGGATACGCACTAGAGACAGCTACATTCACTTTAAATAGGGCACCGTCTAAATCCGTTGAGACGACACCGTATGAATTATGGTTTGGGAAGAAACCTAAGCTGTCGTTTCTAAAAGTTTGGGGATGCGATGCTTATGTCAAGAAACTTCAACCTGAAAAGCTCGAACTCAAGTCGGAAAAATGCGTCTTCATAGGATACCCTAAGGAAACCATTGGGTATACCTTCTACCTTAGATCCGAAGGCAAGATCTTTGTTGCCAAGAACGGATCCTTTACGAAAAAGAGTTTCTCTCGAAAGGAGTAAGTGGGAGGAAAGTAGAACTCGATGAAGTACTACCTCTTCAACCGGAAAGTAGTGCAGCTCAGGAAAATGTTCCTGTGGTGCCTACACCTACTGGAGAGGAAATTAATGATGATGATCAAGGTACTTCAAATCAAGTTGCTACTGAACTTCGTAGGTCCACAAGGACACGTTCCACACCAGAGTGGTATGGCAACCCTGCCTGGAAATCATGTTGTTAGACAACGGTGAACCTTCGAACTATGAAAAAGCAATGGCGGGCCCGGATTCCAACAAATGGCTTGAAGCCATGCAATCCGAGATAGGATCGATGTATGAAAACAAAGTATGGACTTTGACAGACTTGCCCGATGATCGTGACGATAGAAAACAAATGGATCTTTAAGAAGAAGACGGACGCGGATGGTAATGTCACCATCTATAAAGCTCGACTTGTCGCTAAGGGTTATCGGCAAGTTCAAGGGATTGACTACAATGAGACTTTCTCTCCCGTGGCGAAGCTTAAGTCCGTCCGAATCATGTTAGCAATTGCCGCATACTATGATTATGAGATATGGCAGATGGACGTCAAAACAGCGTTCCTTAACGGTTATCTTAAGGAAAAGTTGTATATGATGCAGCCGGAAGGTTTTGTCGATCCTAAGAATGCTAACAAAGTATGCAAGCTCCAGCGATCCATTTATGGGCTGGTGCAAGCATCTCGGAGTTGGAACATTCGCTTTGATGAGATGATCAAAGCGTTTGGGTTTATCTTGAGACTTATGGTGAAGCCTGCGTTTACAAGAAAGTGAGTGGGAGCTCTGTAGCATTTCTCATATTATATGTAGATGACATACTTTTGATGGGAAATGATATAGAACTCTTGGACAGCATTAAGGCCTACTTGAATAAAAGTTTTTTCAATGAAGGACCTTGGAGAAGCTGCTTATATATTAGGCATCAAGATCTATAGAGATAGATCGAGACGCCTCATAGGTCTTTCACAAAGCACATACCTTGATAAGATTTTGAAGAAGTTCAAAATGGATCAGTCCAAGAAAGGGTTCTTGCACATGCGCAAGGTGTGAAATTGAGCTCGGCTCAATGCCCGACCACGACAAAAGATAAAGAAGAGATGAGCGTCATCCCCTATGCCTCGGCCATAGGATCTATTATGTATGCCATCTTGTGTACCAGACTGATGTAAACCTTGCCGTAAGTTTGGTAGGAAGGTACCAAAGTAATCCCGGCAAGGAACCCGGACAGCGGTCAAGAATATCCTGAAGTACACGAAAAGGACAAAGGACATGTTTCTCTTTATGGAGGTGACGAAGAGCTCGTCGTAAAGGGTTACGTCGGCGCTAGCTTCGACCACGTATCTGAATGACTCTAAGTCACAAACCGGATACGTGTATATGTTGAATGGTGGAGCGATGGCTGGTGCGGCTGCAAGCGAAGCGTCGTGGCGGGATCTACATGTGAAGCGGAGTACATGGCAGCCTCGGAGGCAGCACATGAAGCAATATGGGTGAAGGAGTTCATCACCGACCTAGGAGTCATACCCAATGCGTCGGGGCCGATCAAACTCTTCTGTGAGAACACTGGAGCTATTGCACTTGCCAAGGAGCCCAGGTTTCACAAGAAGACCAGGCACATCAAGTTGCCGCTTCAACTCCATCCGTGAAAATGTTCAAGATGGAGACATAGAAATTTGCAAAGTGCATACGGATCTGAATGTCGCAGATCCGCTGACTAAACCTCTTCCGGGCAAAACATGATCAACACCGTAACTCTATGGGTGTTCGATTCATCACAATGTAACTAGATTATTGACTCTAGTGCAAGTGGGAGACTGTTGGAAATATGCCCTAGAGGCAATAATAAAAGGATTATTATTATATTTCCTTGTTCATGATAATTGTCTTTTATTCATGCTATAATTGTATTATCCGGAAATCGTAATACACATGTGAATACATAGACCACAATATGTCCCTAGTGAGCCTCTAGTTGACTAGCTCGTTGATCAATAGATAGTCATGGTTTCGACTATGGACATTGGATGTCATTGATAACGGGATCACGTCATTAGGAGAATGATGTGATGGACAAGACCCAATCCTAAGCATAGCACAAGATCGTGTAGTTCGTTTTGCTAGAGCTTTTCCAATGTCAAGTATCTCTTCCTTAGACCATGAGATCGTGTAACTCCCAGATACCATAGGAGTGCTTTGGGTGTACCAAACGTCACAACGTAACTGGGTGACTATAAAGGTGCACTTCTCCAAAAGTGTCTGTTGGGTTGACACGGATAGAGACTGGGATTTGTCACTCCGTGTTACAAAGAGGTATCACTGGGCCCACTCGGTAGTGCAATGAGCTCAAAGTGACCAAGTGTCTGGTCACGGGATCATGCATTACGGTACGAGTAAAGTGACTTGCCGGTAACGAGATTGAATGAGGTATTGGGATACCGACGATCGAATCTCGGCCAAGTAACATACCGTCTGACAAAGGGAATAGTATACGGGTTGCTTGAATCCTCGACATCGTGGTTCATCCGATGAAATCATCGAGGAGTATGTAGGAGCCAACATGGGTATCCAGATCCCGTTGTTGGTTATTGACCGAGAGCCGTCTCGGTCATATACGCATGTCTCCCGAACCCGTAGGGTCTACACACTTAAGGTTCGGTGACGCTAGGGTTATTAGGAAGACTTGTATGTGATTACCGAATGTTGTTCGAGTCCGGATGAGATCCGGACATCACGAGGAGTTCGGAATGGTCCGGAGGTAAAGATTTATATATGGGAAGTTGTCAAGCGGACACCGGAAAGTTTCGGGGTCATATCGGTATTGTCTGGGGCCACCGGAGAGGTTCGAGGGTCCACCCGAGGCCACCCTCTCGGAGGGCCTCATGGGCCACAAGGGGCAGGGAACCAGCCTGGAGGGCTGGGCGCCCCCCTTGGGCCCATGCGCCTAGGGTTGGGGAACCCTAGTGGGGCGCCCCCCTTTTCAGGGGGCAAGCCCCCCTCCACAGCCGCCCCCCCCTCTAGATCTCATCTAGAGGGTCGTGCCCCTTCCCTATAAATAGAGGGGTGAGGGAGGCTGCAACACACTTCCAAGGCGCAGCCCTCCCTCCCCAACACCTCTCCTCCTCGCGTGTGCTTGGCGAAGCCCTTGGAGAATCACTCCATCACCACCACGCCGTCAGGCCGCTGTTGGAGTCTTCTTCCTCAACCTCTCCTTCCCCTTGCTGGATCAAGAAGGAGGAGACGTCGTCCGTTCCTGCACGTGTGTTGAACGCGGAGGTGCTGTCCTGCTCGGCACTTGGTCATCGGTGATTTGAATCACGGCAGTACGACTCCATCATCCCGTTCCCTTGAACGCTTCCGCACGCGATCTACAAGTGGTATGTAGATGCAATCTCTCTCCCATGACTCGTTGCTTAGATGAACTCATAGATGGATCTTGGTGAAACCATAGGAAAAATTTTAATTTTCTGCAACGTTCCCCAACACTTCTGCTATATGAGGTCTTTCGTCGAGGAAAAATCAGAAGCAACCTTTCGGGACGAAACTCCGCCGCCACGAGGCGGAACCTTGGCAGAACCAATCTAGGGCTCCGGCAGAGCTGTTCTGCCGGGGACACTTCCCTCTGGGAGGGGGAAATCATCGCCATCATCATCACCAACGCTCCTCTCATCGGGAGAGGGCAATCTCCATCAACATCTTCACCAGCACCATCTCCTCTCAAAACCCTAGTTCATCTCTTGTATCCAATTCTTGTCCCCAAGTCCGGGATCTGTACTAGTAGGTTGCTAGTAGTGTTGATTACTCCTTGTAGTTGATTCTAGTTGGTTTATTTGGTGGAAGATCATATGTTCAGATCCTATATGCATATTAATACCCCTTTGATTATGAACATGAATATGCTTTGTGAGTAGCTACGTTTGTTCCTGAGGACATGGGAGAAGTCTTGCCATTAGTAGTCATGTGAATTTGGTATTCGTTCGATATTTTGATGAGATGTATGTTGTCTATCCTCTAGTGGTGTTATGTGAACGTCGACTACATAACACTTCACCATTATTTGGGCCTAGAGGAAGGCATTTGGAAGTAATAAGTAGATGATGGGTTGCTAGAGTGACAGAAGCTTAAACCCTAGTTTATGCGTTGCTTCGTAAGGGGCTGATTTGGATCCATATGTTTCATGCTATGGTTAGGTTTAACTTAATAATTTTGTTGTAGTTGCGGATGCTTGCAATAGAGGTTAATCATAAATGGGATGCTTGTACAAGTAAGAACAGAACCCAAGCACCGGTCCACCCACATATCAAATTATCAAAGTACCAAACGCGAATCATATGAACGTGATGAAAACTAGCTTGACGATATTCCCATGTGTCCTCGGAAGCGCTTTTCCTATTATAAGAGTTTGTCCAGGCTTGTCCTTTGCTACAAAAAGGATTGGGTCACCTTGCTGCACTTTATTTACTTTTGTTACTTGTTGCTCGTTACAAATTATACTATCACAAAACTATCTGTTACCACTTATTTCAGTACTTGCGGAGAATACCTTGCTGAAAACCGATTATCATTTCCTTCTGCTCCTTGTTGGGTTCGACACTCTTACTTATCGAAAGGACTACGATAGATCCCCTATACTTGTGGGTCATCAAGACTCTTTTCTGGCGCCGTTGTCGGGGAGTGAAGCGCCTTTGGTAGGTGGAATTTGGTAAGGAAAATTTTATATAGTGTGCTGAAATTTACCTTCACTTGTTACTATGGAAAGTAATCCTCTGAGGGGCTTGTTCGGGTATCTACACCCCGACCAAAGAGAGCAAAGAGTTGCTCCTCAACCTAATGAACCTACTGAAAATGAATATGAAAATGTTCCTTTGAATTTCCTTCGGTATGATGGAAAAACTGCTAGCTAATCCTTTTGTAGGAGATGGAACAAAGCATCCTAATGAGCACCTAATATATGTGGATGAAGTTTGTGGACTATTTAAGCTTGCGGTATATCCGATGATGTTGTTAAGAAGAAGGTCTTCCCTTTATCTTTGAAGGAGATGCATTGACATGGTATAGGCTATGTGATGATACGAGATCATGGGACTCTGGAAGATTGAAATTGGAATTTCATCAAAAGTATTATCCTATGCATCTTGTTCATCGTGATCGCAATTATATATATAATTTCTGGCCTCATGAAGGAGAAAGCATCGCTCAAGCTTGGGGAGGCTTAAATCAATGTTGTATTCATGCCCCAACCATGAGCTCCCAAGAGAAAGCGATTATTCAAAATCTTTATGCTCGGCTTTACGAAAACAATCGCACCATGCTCGATACTTCTTGTCTTTGGCTCTTTTATGATGAAGACTATCGAATTTAAATGTGATTTATTGGATAGAATTAAACGCAAACTCTGAAGATTGGGATCTCGACGAAGGTAAGGAGTCGGTATGACACCTAAGTTTGATTGTGTTAAATCTTTTATGGATACCGATATTTTCCGTAAGTTTAGCACTAAATATGGACTTGACTCCGAAATAGTAGCTTCTTTCTGTGAATCTTTTGCTACTTATGTTGATCTCCCTAAGGAGAAGTGGTTTAAATATCATCCTCCCATAGAAGTAAAAGTAGTTGCACCTATTAAAGTTGAAGAAAAGACTATCACTTATAATGATCCTATTGTTCCTACCTCTTATATCGAGAAACCACCTGTCCCTGTTAGAATAAAGGATCATGCTAAAGCTTCAACTGTTGTTTGTAAAAGTAATATTAGAACTTATACACCTCCTGAGCAAGTTAAAGTAGAACCTAATATTGATATTGTTAAAGATCCCTTGGTGATAATATTGATGGGCATGTTATTCAATTACGTGGTGAGACTGCTAGAATTGCTAAGCCCGGGCGCTAAAGATAAACATAGACCTGTGGTAGGCGTGCACATTATTTCTGTTAAAATAGGAGATCATTGTTATCATGGCTTATGTGATATGGGTGCTAGTGCTAGTGTTATACCTATTACCTTGTATGATGAAATTAAGCATGAAATTGCACATTTGAGATAGAAGATATTGATGTTACAATTAAACTTGCCAATAGAGATACTATATCACCGGTGGGAATTGTTAGAGATGTTGAAGTCTTGTGTGGGAAAACTAAATATCCTGCTGATTTTCTTGTTCTTGATTCCCCACAAGATAGCTTTTGTCCAATTATATTTGGTAGAACCTTCTTGTACAGCGTTAATGCTAAGATAGACTGGGAAAAGAATGTTGTTACTATTGGCTTGGATGATATGGTTCATGAGTTTAATTTCTCTAAATTTAGTAAACAACACAGTGAAGAAGAATTTCCTAGTAAGGATGAAATTATTGGTCTTGCTTCTATTGCCGTACCTCCTAGTGATCCTCTAGAACATTATTTGCTAGACCATGAAAATGATATGTTTATGAATGAAAGAAGGGAAATAGATGAAGTATTCTTTAAACAGGAACCTATTATGAAACACAATCTGCCTGTTGAAATCCTAGGGGATCCTCCTCCACCCAAGGGTGATCCCGTGTTTGAGCTTAAACCGTTTCCTGATAATCTTAAATATGCTTATCTAGATGAAAAGAAAATATATCTTGTTATTATTAGTGCTAACCTTTCAGAGCATGAAGAAGAGAGATTATTGAAAACTCTGAAGAAGCACCGTGCTGCTATTGGATATACTCTTGATGATCTTAAGAGCATTAGTCCCACTCTCTGTTAATATAAAATAAAATTGGAAGAAGATGCCAAACCAGTTCGTGATCATCAACGACGGCTGAATCCTAAGATGAAAGAAGTGGTAAGAAAAGAAATACTAAAGCTTCTGGAGGCAGGTATAATTTATCCCGTTGCTGATAGTCAGTGGGTAAGTCCTGTTCATTGTGTCCCTAAGAAGGGCGGCATTACTGTGGTTCCTAATGATAAAGATGAATTGATCCCACAAAGAATTATTACAGGTTATAGGATGGTAATTGATTTCCGTGAATTAAATAAGGCTACTAAGAAAGATCATTACCCCTTACCTTTTATCGATCAAATGCTAGAAAGATTATGCAAACATACACATTATTGCTTTCTAGATGGTTATTCTGGTTTCTCTCAAATACCTGTGTCGGCTAAGGATCAATCAAAGACTACTTTTACATGTCCTTGGTACTTTTGCTTATAGACGTATGCCTTTTGGTTTATGTAATGCACCTGCTACCTTTCAAAGATGCATGATGGCTATATTCTCTGACTTTTGTGAAAAGATTTGTGAGGTTTTCATGGACGACTTTTCCGTGTATGGATCTTCTTTTGATGATTGCTTGAGCAATCTTGATCGAGTTTTGCAGAGATGTGAAGAAACTAATCTTGTCTTGAATTGGGAAAAGTGCCACTTTATGGTTAATGAAGGTATTGTCTTGGGGCATAAAGTTTATGAAAGAGGTATTGAAGTTGATAAAGCCAAGGTTGATGCTATTGAAAAGATGCCATGTCCCAAGGACATTAAAGGTATAAGAAGTTTCCTTGGTCACGCCGGATTTTATAGGAGGTTCAATTAGGACTTCTCAAAAATTTCTTGGCCTCTGACTAATTTATTACAAAAAGATATACCTGCTACCTCTTGAGCACTGCATTGGATTTCCCCGAGGAGGAGAGGATGATGCAGCAAAGTAGCGTAAGTATTTCCCTCAGTTTTTGAGAACCAAGGTATCAATCCAGTAGGAGCCCACGCACAAGTCCCTCGTACCTGCACAAAACACTAGCTCCTCGCAACCAACGCGATTAGGGGTTGTCAATCCCTTCACGGTCACTTACAAGAGTGAGATCTGATAGAGAGGATAAATAATATTTTTGGTATTTTTGATATAGAGATGCAAAGTGAAAAGTAAAAGGCAAAGTAAAAACAAAGCAAGTATTAAAGTGATGGAGATTGATATGATGAGAATAGACCGGGGCCATAGGTTTCACTAGTGGCTTCTCTCAAGAGCATAAGTATTCTACGGTGGGTGAACAAATTACTTGTTGAGCAATTGATGAATTGAGCATAGTTATGAGTATATCTAGGTATGATCATGTATATAGGCATCACGTCCAAGACAAGTAGACCGAAACGATTACGCATCTACTACTATTACTCCACTCATCGACCGCTATCCAAAGATGCATCTAGAGTATTAAGTTAAAAATAGAGTAACGCCTTAAGCAAGATGACATGATGTAGAGGGATAAATTCATGCAATATGATAAAAAAAACATCTTGTTATCCTCGATGGCAACAATACAATACGTGCCTTGCAACCCTTTACATCCTTTGGGTAAGGACACGGCAAGATTGAACCCAAAGCTAAGCACTTCTCCCATTGCAAGAACTACCAATCTAGTTGGCCAAACCAAGCGGATAATTCAAGAGACTTGCAAAGATAACCAATCATACATAAAAGAATTCAGAGAAGATTCAAATATTATTCATAGATAAACCAGATCATAAACCCACAATTCATCGGTCTCAACAAACACACCGCAAAAAACAAGATTACATCGAATAGATCTCCACGAGAGAGGGGAGAACATTGTATTGAGATCCAAAAAGAGAGAAAAGTCATCTAGCTACTAGCTATGGACCAAGGTGCAAGTAAACTACTCACACTTCATCGGAGGGGCTATGGTGATGATGTAGAAGCCCTCCGTGGTAGATGCCCCTCGTGAGCTCTAACAGGCCCCAAGATGGGATCTCATGGATCTGAGGAAGTTGCGGCGGTGGAATTAGGTTTTGGCTCAGATTCCGATCGTTTGGGGTACGAGGGTATATATAGGAGGAAGGAGTACGTCGGTGGAGCAACAGGGGCCCACGAGGTAGGCGCGCCTGGGGGCGCCCCACCCTCGTGACCGCCTCTTTTGTTCCTTGGAGTAGGGTCCAAGTCCTCGGATCACGTTCGGTGAGAAAATCACGTTCCCCGACGGTTTCATTCCGTTTGGACTCCGTTTGATATTCCGCTTCTTTGAAACACCGAAATAGGCAAAAAAAACATCAATTACGTCTTTGGGCCTCCGGTTAATAGGTTAGTCCCCAAAATAATATAAAAGTGGAAAATAAAGCCTAATATAGTCCAAAACAGTAGATAAAGTAGCATGGAGCAATCAAAAATTATAGATACGTTGGAGACGTATCAGGCATCCCCAAGCTTAATTCATGCTCGTCACCGAGTAGGTAAATGACAAAAATAGAATTTTTGATGCGGAGTGATACTTTGGCATAATTTCAATGTAAATCTTCTTAATTGTGGTATGAATATTCAGATCCTAAAGATTCAAGACAAGAGTTCATATTGACATAAAAATAATAATACTTCAAGCATACTAATCAAAGTAATCATGTCTTCTCAAAATAGCATGGCAAAAGAAAGTTCATCCCTACAAAATCATATAGTTAGGTTATGCTTCATTTTCGTCACACAAAGACGTTCCCAACTTCTATACCCCCGATGACAAGCCAAGCAATTGTTTCATACTTAAATAATCTCAAACTTTTTCAACCTTCATGCAATACATGAGCGTGATCCATGGATATAGCACTATGGGTGGAATAGAATATGGTGATGGGGATTGTGTGGAGAAGACAAAAAAAGGAGAAAGTCTCACATTGACAAGGATAATCAACGGGCTATGGAGATACCCATCAATTGATGTCAACCTGAGGAGTAGGGATTGCCATGCAACGGATGCACTAGAGCTATGAATGCTCAACAAAAGAAAACTAGTGGGTGTGCATCCAACTTGCTTGCTCATGAAGACCTAGGGCGTTTGAGGAAGCCCATCGTAGGAATATACAAGCCAAGTTCTATAATGAAAAATTCCCACTAGTATAAAAAGACAACTTATGAGACTCACTATATGAAAAACATGGTGCTACTTTGAAGCACAAACAAGGTGCTACTTTGAAGCACAAGTGTGGAAAAAGAGATAGTAACATTGCCCCTTTTATTTATTTTCTTTTTTTTGGGCCTTTCTTTTTTTTCTTTTTGGCATTTCTCTTTTTTTATTGGGCAATGCTCTAATAACGATGATCATGACACTTCTATTGATTACAACATAAGGATTACAACTCAAAACTTAGAACAAGATATGACTCTATATGAATGCCTCCGTGGTGTAAGGATGGTGCAATGAATCAAGAGTGACATGTACGAAAAATAATGCATGGTGGCTTTGCCACAAATACGATGTCAACTACATGATCATGCAATGGCAATATGACAAAAGTAAAGTGTGTCATGATGATGATGAACGGAACGGTGGAAAGTTGCATGGCAATATATCTCGGAATGGCTATAGAAATGCCATAATAGGTAGGTATGGTGGCTGTTTTGAGGAAGATATAAGGAGGTTTATGTGTGATAGAGCGTATCATATCACGGGGTTTGGATGCACTGGTGAAGTTTGCACCAACTCTCAAGGTGAGAGAGGGCAATGCACCTGCATCAAGAGGCTAGCAAAGGCGGAAAGGTAAAAGTGTGTATAATCCATGGACTCAACATTAGTCAAAAGAACTCATATACTTATTGTAAAAATTTAGAAGTCATCAAAAATCAAGTACTACGTGCATGCTCCTAGGGGGATAGATTGGTAGGAAAAGACCATTGCTCGTCCCCGACCGCCACTCGTAAGGATGCACAAGCCAGGTACACTTCATGTTTCAAATTTGTTACACAACTTTAACCATACGTGCATGCTACGGGATTTGCTAACTTCAACACAAGCATTCTTTAAATTCATAATCACCCTGCTAGCATGACTTTGATATTATCACCTCCATATCTCAAAACAATTATCAAGCATCAAACTTTTCTTAGTATTCAACGCACTCAAAAAGAAAGTTTCACATATCTTGAATACCAAGTATATTAATATTAAGCAAATTAGCATGCTATTAACGACTCTCAAAATAATCTAAGTGAAGCATGAGAGATCAATAGTTTCTTTAAAACAAATCCACCACCGTGCTCTAAAAGATCTAAGTGAAGCACTAGAGCAAAAATTATCACGCTCAAAAGATATAAGTGAAGCACTATGAGCAAAACTATCAAGCTCAAAAGATATAAGTGAAGCACATAGAGTATTCTAGCAAATTCCAATTTATGTATGGCTCTCTCAAAAGGTGTGTACAGCAAGGATGATTGTGGTAAACTAACAAGCAAAGACGCAAATGATACAAAACGCTCCAAGCAAAACACATATCATGTGGTGAATAAAAATATAACTCCAAGTAAATTACCGATGGAAGTAGACGAAAGAGGGGATGCCTTCCGGGGCATCCCTAATCTTTGACTTTTTGGTGTCCTTGGATTATCTTGGGGGTGCCATGGGCATCCCCAAGCTTAGGCTCTTGCCACTCCTTGTTCCATAATCCATCAAAAGAATTTACCCAAAACTTGAAAACTTCACAACACAAAACTCAATAGAAATCTCGTGAATTCCGTTAGAGAAAGAAAACAAAATACTACTTTAAGGTACTGTAATGAACTCATTCTTTATTTATATTGGTGTTAAACCTACTGTATTCCAACTTCTCTATGGATTATAAACTATTTTACTAGCCATAGATTCATCAAAATAAGCAAACAACACACGATAAACAGAATCTGTCAAAAACAGATCAGTCTGTAGTAATCTATAACTAACGCAAACTTCTGGAACTCCAAAAATTCTACCAAAATTAGAAGAACTAGAAAATTTGTTTATTGATCAGCAGCAATTAGAATCAGTATTTTATCACGTTCTGGTGATTTTTAATAATTCGGGCACTGAGCGCAAAGTTTCTGGAAATTACAGCAAAATCAAATAACTATCATCCAAGAAGATCCAATAGGTCTAGCTTGGCACAACACTAATTAAAACATAAAACCACATCTAAACAGAGGCTAGATGGATTATTTGTTCCTAAATAGAAGAAAAAACAAAAAACTAAAAATAAAATTGGATTGCCTCCCAACAAGCGCTATCGTTTAACGACCCTAGCTAGGCATAAAAGCAAGGATAGATCTAGGTATTGTCATCTTTGGTAGGCAATCCATAAGTGTCTCTCATAATAGATTCATGTGGTAATTTTATTTTCTTTCTAGGAGAGTGTTCCATGCCTTTCTTTAATGGAAATTGGAATCTAATATTCCCTTCCTTCATATCAATAATTGCACCAATCGTTCTAAGAAAATGTCTACCAAGAATAATAGGACATGAAGGATTGCAATCTATATCAAGAACGATAAAATCTACGGGCACATAATTCCTATTTGCAACAATAAGAACATCATTAATTCTTCCCATAGGCTTTTTAATAGTGGAATCCGCAAGATGCAAGTTTAGAGAGCAATCATCAAAGTCACGGAAATCTAGCAAATCACACAAAGTTTTGGGAATAGTAGAGACACTAGCACCCAAATCACACAAGGCATTAAAATCATAATTTTTAATCTTAATTTTAATAGTAGGTTCCCACTCATCATAGATTTTTCTAGGGATAGAGACTTTCAACTCAAGTTTTTCTTCATAATATTGCATCAAGGCATCAATAATGTGTTCGGTAAAGGCCTTATTTTGACTATAAGCATGAGGAGAATTTAGCATGGATTGCACCAAGGAAATACAATCAATTAAAGAGCAATTTTCATAATTAAATTCCATGAGATCCAAAATAGTGGGTTTAGAAACATCTAGGTTTTTATTTCTTTCAATCCCACATTTATCAATTTCATCATCAAGATCTAAAAACTCCGAATACTTAGAACGCCTTCTAGGTAAAGGAAGATCATATTCAGTTTCATCAAGATTCATATTACAAAACAAAGATTTAATGGGGGACACATCAATAACTTTTAGATCTTCATCTTGATTTTCATAGGAATTGGAAGAACACGCTTTAATAAAGGCATCTTTGGAAGCACGCATCCTAGCGGTTCTTTCTTTGCACTCATCAATGGAAATTCTCATAGCTTTGAGAGACTCATTGATATCATGCTTAGGAGGAATAGATCTAAGCTTTAAAGAATCAACCTCAAGAGAAATTCTATCAACGTTCCTAGCCAAATCATCAACTTTAAGCAATTTCTCCTCAAGCAAAGCATTAAAATTCTTTTGTGAATTCATAAACTCTTTAACACTACTCTCAAATTCAGAGGGCATCTTATTAAAATTTCCATAAGAGTTGTTGTAGGAATTTCCATAATTATTAGAAGGATTACTAGGATAAGGCCTAGGATTAAAATTTCCTCTATACGCGTTGTTACCAAAATTATTCCTACCAACAAAATTCACATCCATAGATTCATTATTATTCTCAATCAAAGTAGACAAAGGCATATAATTAGGATCAGAAGAAACACTCTTAGTAGTAAATAATTTCATAAGTTCATCCATCTTTCCACTCAAAACATTAATTTCTTATATCGCATGCACTTTTTTATTAGTAGATCTTTCGGTATGCCATTGAGAATAATTAACCATAATATTATTTAGAAGTTTAGTAGCATCTCCTAGAGTGATTTCCATAAAAGTGCCTCCTGCGGCCGAATCTAAAAGATTTCTAGAAGAAAAATTCAATCTGGCATAAAACTTTTGTATAATCATCCACAAGTTCAAACCATGAGTAGGACAATTACGTATCATTAATTTCATTCTCTCCCAAGCTTGTGCAACATGTTCATGATCAAGTTGCTTAAAATTCATAATATCGTTCCTAAGAGAGATAATCTTAGCGGGAGGAAAATACTTAGAGACAAAAGCATCTTTGCACTTGTTCCAAGAATCAATACTATTTTTAGGCATAGATGGAAACCACGCTTTAGCACAATCTCTAAGCGAAAAAGGAAATAGCTTCAACTTAACGACATCATTATCGACATCTTTTTTCTTTTGCATATCACATAAATCAACGAAGCTATTCAGATGAGTAGCGGCATCTTCACTAGGAAGGCCGGCGAATTCATTTTTCATAACAAGATTCAACAAAGCAGTATTGATTTCACAAGATTCAGTATTGGCAAGAGGAGCAATCGGAGTGCTAAGGAAATCATTATTATTGGTATTGGTGAAATCACACAATTTAGTATTATCTTGCGCCATGGCAACAAGTAATCCAACACACAAGCAAACAGAAAGGCAACGGGAAAAAGGCAAACGAAAAAGAAAGGAGGAGATTGGGAAAGAGAGGGCGAATAAAACGGCAAGGGTGAAGTGGGGGAAAGGAAAACAAGAGGCAAATGGCAAATAATGTAATGCGAGAGATAGGGTTTGTGATGGGTACTTGGTATGTCTTGACTTGCTCTTGCGTGAGCCTCCCCGGCAACGACGCCAGAAATTCTTCTTGCTACCTCTTGAGCACTGCGTTGGATTTCCCGAAGAGGAGAGGATGATGCAGCAAAGCAGCGTAAGTATTTCCCTCAGTTTTTGAGAACCAAGGTATCAATCCAGTAGGAGGCCAATCACAAGTCCCTCGTACCTGCACAAAACACTAGCTCCTCGCAACCAACGCGATTAGGGGTTGTCAATCCCTTCACGGTCACTTACTTAGAGTGAGATCCGATAGAGAGGATAAATAATATTTTTGGTATTTTTGATATAGAGATGCAAAGTGAAAAGTAAAAGGCAAAGTAAAAACAAAGCAAGTATTAAAGTGATGGAGATTGATATGATGAGAATAGACCGGGGCCATAGGTTTCACTAGTGGCTTCTCTCAAGAGCATAAGTATTCTACGATGGGTGAACAAATTCTTGTTGAGAAATTGACAGAATTGAGCATAGTTATGAGTATATCTAGGTATGATCATGTATATAGGCATCACGTCCAAGACAAGTAGACCGAAAGCGATTCTCAAGCATCTACTACTATTACTCCACTCATCGACCGCTATCCAGCATGCATCTAGAGTATTAAGTTAAAAATAGAGTAACGCCTTAAGCAAGATGACATGATGTAGAGGGATAAATTCATGCAATATGATAAAAAAACCATCTTGTTACCCTCGATGGCAACAATACAATACATGCCTTGCAACCCTTTCTGTCACTGGGTAAGGACACCGCAAGATTGAACCCAAAGCTAAGCACTTCTCCCATTGCAAGAACTACCAATCTAGTTGGCCAAACCAAACGGATAATTCGAAGAGACTTGCAAAGATAACCAATCATACATAAAAGAATTCAGAGAAGATTCAAATATTATTCATAGATAAACTGGATAAACCCACAATTCATCGGTCTCAACAAACACACCGTAAAAAGAAGATTACATCAAATAGATCTCCACGAGAGAGGGGGAGAACATTGTATTGAGATCCAAAAAGAGAGAAGAAGCCATCTAGCTACTAGCTATGGACCCGAAGGTCCAAGTAAACTACTCACACTTCATCGGAGGGGCTATTGTGATGATGTAGAAGCCCTCCGTGGTAGATGCCCTTGGTGAGCTCCTAATGTGCTCCAAGATGGGATCTCGTGGATACAGGAAGTTGCGGCGGTGGAATTAGGTTTTTGGCTCCGTATCTGATCATTTAGGGGTACGTAGGCATATATAGGAGGAAGGAGTACGTCGGTGGAGCAACAGGGGGCCCACGAGGCAGGGGGCACGCCCTAGGGGGGGGGGGGCGCCCCCCACCCACGTGACCGCCTCTTTTTTTCCTTGGAGTAGGGACCAAGTCCTCGGATCACGTCCGTGAGAAAATCACGCTTCAAGGTTTCATTCCGCTTGGACTCCGTTTGATATTCCGCTTTCTTCAAACACCGAAATAGGCAAAAAAAAACATCAATTACGGGCTGGGCCTCCGGTTAATAGGTTAGTCCCAAAAATAATATAAAAGTGGAAAATAAAGCCCAATATAGTCCAAAACAGTAGATAAAGTAGCATGGAGCAATAAAAAATTATAGATACGTTGGAGACGTATCAATACCATTTGTCTTTGATGATGATTGTGTAGAAGCATTTGAAATACTTAAGAAAGCATTGATCTCAGCACCTATTGTTCAGCCGCCTGATTGGAATTCTACCCTTTGAAATTATGTGTGATGCTAGTGATTATGCTGTAGGTGTTGTTCTAGGGCAAAGAGTTGATAAGAAATTAAATGTTATCCATTAATCTAGTAAAACTTTAGACAATGCTCAAAGAAACTATGCTACTACTGAAAAAGAATTCTTAGCAGTTGTATTTGCATGTGATAAGTTCAGACCTTATATTGTTGACTCTAAAGTAACTATTCACACTGATCATGCTGCTATTAAATAATTCGATGGAAAAGAAAGATGCTAAACTGGACTTATTAGATGGGTTCTCTTGCTACAAGAATTTGATTTACATATTGTTGATAGAAAGGGAGTCGAGAACCCTGCTATGCATAACTTGTCTAGGTTAGAAAATGTTCTTGATGACCCACTACCTATTGACGATAGCTTTCCGATGAGCAATTAAATGTCATAAATACTTCTCGTAGTACTCGTGGTATCTTGATTATGCCAATTACATTGTTGCTAAATTTATACCACCTAGTTTCACATACCAGCAAAAGAATAAGTTTTTCTATGATTTGAGACATTACTCTTGGGATGACCCACATCTTTATAAAGAAGGAGTAGATGGTGTTATTAGGCGCCAGTACCGAGCATGAACAGAACAGATCCTACATAAGTGTCATTCAAGCTTATGGAGGACACCATTTGGAGATAGAACTGCACATAAGGTATTGCAATCCGGTTTCTATTGGCCTACTCTCTTCAAGGATGCTCATAAGTTTGTCTTGTCTTGTGATGAATATCAAAGAATTGGTAATATTAGTAGACGTCAAAAGATACCTATGAATTATTCACTTTTTATTGAACCATTTGATGTTTGGGTCTTTGATTATATGGGACCTTTTCCTGCCTCTAATGGATATACACATATTTTAGTTGTTGTTGATTACGTTACTAAGTGGGTAGAAGCTATTCCAACTAGTAGTGTCGATCATAACACCTCTATTAGAATGCTTAAAGAAGTTATTTTTCCAAGGTTTGGAGTCCCTAGATATTTAATGACTGATGGTGGTTCACACTTTATTCATGGTGCTTTCCCTAAAATGCTGGCTAAATATGATGTTAATCATAGAATTGCATCTCCTTATCACCCTCAATCTAGTGGTCAAGTATAATTGAGTAATAGAGAGCTCAAATTAATTTTGCAAAAGACTGTCAATAGGTCTAGAAAGAATTGGTCTAAGAAGCTTGATGATGCATTATGGGCTTATAGAACTGCATATAAAAATCCTATGGGTATATCTCCATATAAAATGGTTTATGGAAAAGCATGTCACTTACCTCTCGAACTAGAACATAAGGCTTATTGGGCTATTAAAGAGCTCAAATATGATTTCAAACTTGCCGGTGAGAAGAGGTTATTTGATATTAGCTCACTTGATGAATGGAGAACCCAAGCTTATGAAAATGCCAAGTTATTTAAAGAAAAGTTAAAAGATGGCATGATAAAAAGGATACAAAAGCTGAGTTTAATGTAGGTGATTAAGTATTGCTATACAACTCTCGTTTAAGATTTTTTGCAGGAAAACTTCTCTCTAAATGGGAAGGCCCTTACGTTATCGAGGAGGTCTATCGTTAGGTGCCATAAAAATCAACAACTTCAAGGCACAAATCCAAGGTGGTAAACGGTCAAAGAACCAAACACTATATCTCGGTAATTCTATAAATGTTGAAACCAATGTTATTGAAACCGTAACTCCGGAGGAATACATAAGGGACACTTTCCTAACGCTTGGACTCAAAAGGAATAGGTATGTGGTACGGTAAGTAAACCGACTCCAAAACAATTTTTAAGGCAATATTTCTCCGTTTTGAAATATTTAGAAAAATAGAAAAATAAGTAGCAGTCCGGGAAGGACACGAGGGCCCCATGAGGGTGGAGGGCGCGCCCTACCCCCTGGGCACGCCCCCTACCTCGTGGGCACCTCGTGTGCCTTCCGGACTTCGTTTTCTTGCACGATACGTATTTTGGTCGGTAAAAATTCATTATATATTCTCCCGAAGGTTTTGACTCCCGTATCACGCAATTATCCTTTGTTTTTGTTTCGAGCTGTTTTTCTGACAGATCTAGATTATCATGACGTCCCCAAGTGCCTCCAAGGACAAGTTATTCGAGAAGGTCATCAACCCTTACCTCGCGGGGGTGCTGCGACACCCTCAAACCATTGAGATGCGTGATGGGTTGCTGCACATCCGCGATGAAGAGGGACCCAAGGGGACTGGAAGCGTGGAGACAAGGCTCAAGCAAAGGAGCAACAAGTTTTCAAGTGTCGGGGATGGTGGAACGTGGACTCAACTCCAACCACATGATGATCGCGGAGTTCACTAGCAACCACAAGTTGGATGCCGACAACATCGGGGAGGCCATCTTCAAGCTTCATGAGAAGATCGAGCACCTTCGAGCCCAAATCTATGACCTGCAAAACCAAAACTGTGAGTATGAATATAGATTCAAAAGGATGAGTTTGGCTGCAGATTTGAGGATCCCGGAGACTCGATCATCCTTCTATGATGGTGAGCCCATGCCCTCGGAGATGGACGACAAGCCCGCATCATCAACAACACCTCCACCTTCTTCACCAGCAAAGGGGACATAATCACATGGGTATGGGCACTCCCCTTGGCAACTGCCAAGCTTGGGGGAGGTGCCCCGGCATCGTATCACAACCACATCTCCTATCTTCACCGTTTTTCTTAGTTCGATCCTATTAGTAGTAATTTGATCTAGTAGAATAAAGTTTATGGCATGATCTAGTTTTGAGTTTTTGCTTTATGTTTTCTCTATGTAATCAAGTCTGTGAGCTATATAATAAAGATTAGTGTTGAGTCAAGGGCTTGATTGTCTTGCCATGATCTTGAGTGAATAAAATAAAGAAAAAGAATAAAAAGAAACAAAGAGTTCATATTGATCTTATTGAGAGTAATGACTTCACATAGAAGAGTATGATGATTAAAAGTTGTTGGGAGTTGGCAAACATAGCTTTGGTCACCGTTGCAATTAATAGGAAGTAATAAGGAAAGAGAGGTTTCACATATAGATATACTATTATTGACATCTTTTATGATTGTGAGCACTCATTAAAATATGACATGCTAAAGAGTTGATGTTGGACAAGGAAGACAACGTAATGAGTTATGTTTTCTTATATCTGAGATAAAGTATGTTGTCATGGATCCTCTAACATGTTTAGCTTGCCTTTCCCCTCATGTTAGCTAAATTCTCAAAGCACCAAGTAGAGATACTACTTGTGCTTCCAAAACCCTTAAACCAGTTTTGCCATGAGAGTCCACCATATCTACCTATGGATTGAGTAAGATCCTTCAAGTAAGTTGTAATCGGTGCAAAGCAATAAAAATTTCTCTCTAAATATGTATGACTTATTAGTGTGGGAGAAAATAAGCTTTATACGATCTTGTGATGTGGAAGAAATAAAAGCAACGGACTGCATAATAAAGGTTCATATCACAAGTGGCAATATAAAGTGACGTTCTTTCGCATTAAGATTTTGTGCACCCAACCATAAAAGCTCATGGCAACCTCTGCTTCCCTCTGCGAAGGGCCTATCTTTTATTATTATCCTCTACCTTATGCAAGAGTCATGGTGATCTTCACATTTCCTTTTTACATTTTATCCTTTGGCAAGCACAGGGTGTTGGAAAGATCTGATTGATATATCTAATTAGATGTAGGGGCATGAGTTATTATTGTTGACATTACCCTTGAGGTAAAAGGTTGGGAGGCTAAACTATAAGCCCCTATCTTTCTCTCAGGTCCAATTAAAACTCCGTAACCACAAGTCTCGTGTGAGTGCTAGCAATTATGAAGGACTAAATGATAGTTGAGTATGTGGACTTGCTATTAAGCTCTGACATAGACTCTTTCTGATGTTATGATAAATTGCAATTGCTTCAATGACTGAGATTATAGTTTGTTGGTTTTCAATAAAGTTTATGATTCAGATTCGCATTGTGAATGGATTATTACTTGAGCATAAGAAATCATATGACAATACCTATATATGTTGCTGTTATGAGAATAATCATGATGCCTTCATGTCTGTATTTTATTTTTATCGACACCTCTACCTCTAAACATGAGGACATATTTATCGTTATCGGCTTTCTCTTAAGGACAAGCGAGGTCTAAGCTTGGGGGAGTTGATACGTCCATTTTGCATCATGCTTTTATATTGATATTTATTGCATTATGGGCTATTATTACACATTATGTCACAATACTTATGCCTATTCTCTCTTGTTTTACAAGTTTTACATAAGGAGGGAGAATGCCAATGGAATTCAGAATGGAAAAGAAGCAAATATTAGAGACCTATTCGCACAACTCCAAAAGTCCCGAAACTCCACGAAAGTCATTTTGGGAAATAATAAAAATATCCAATGGAAGAAGTTCACGGAGGGGCCCACCTGCCACGAGGGTGGGGGCGCCTACCCGCCTGGGCGCGCTTCTCACCTCGTGGGCCCCCGGTGGCCCTCCGATGCCCATCTTCCGCTATATGAGGTATTTCACGAGGAAAAAAAATCAAGCAACCTTTCGACGAAACTCCGCCGCCATTTAGGCGGAACCTTGGTGGAACCAATCTAGGGCTCCTAGAGAGCTGTTTTGCTGGGACACTTCTCCTAAGGGGGAAATCATCGCCATCGTCATCACCAATGCTCCTCTCATCGGGAGAGGGCAATCTCCATCAACATCTTCACCAAAGACTATCTCCTCTCAAAACCCTAGTTCATCTCTTGTATCCAATTCTTGTCCCCAAGTCCGGGATTGGTACTAGTAGGTTGCTAATAGTGTTGATTACTCCTTGTAGTTGATGCTAGTTGGTTTATTTGGTGGAAGATCATATGTTCAGATCCTATATGCATATTAATACCCTCCGATTATGAACATGAATATGCTTTGTGAGTAGTTACGCTTTGTTCCTGAGGACATGGGAGAAGTCTTGCTATTAGTAGTCATGTGAATTTGGTATTCGGTCGATACTTTGATGAGATGTATGTTGTCTATGCTCTAGTGGTGTTATGTGAACGTCGACTACATAACACTTCACCATTATTTGGGCCTAGAGGAAGGCATTAGGAAGTAATAAGTAGATGATGGGTTGCTAGAGTGATGTAAGCTTAAACCCTAGTTTATGCGTTGTTTCGCAAGGGCTGATTTGGATCCATATGTTTCATGCTATGATTAGGTTTACCTTAATACTTTTGTTGTAGTTGCGGATGCTTGCAATAGAGGTTAATCATAAGTGGGATGCTTGTTCAAGTAAGAACAACACCCAAGCACCGGTCCACCCACATATCAAATTATCAAGGTACCGAACGCGAATCATATGAACGTGATGAAAACTAGCTTTACGATATTCCTATGTGTCCTCGGGAGCGCTAAGATCTCGAGGGCGAACTCGACGAACTCACAACACAAAGACACAAGATTTATACTGGTTCCGGCCATCGTTGTGGTGTAATATCCTACTCTAGTGTGGTGGTGGTGGATTGCTTCTTGGGCTGATGATGAACAGTACAAGGGGAAGAACAGCCTCCTGAGGTTGAGGTGTTCTTGTGCTCTGCGAACTTGTGTGGGTGAGATGCCTCTCAATGAGCTATCAGATGCCCTCTACCGTGGTGGCTAGTCCTACTTATATAGGCCCTGGTCCTCTCCCTAAATATTGAGCGGGAAGGGAGCCAACAACGGCAGCCAATTTGAAAGGGGACAACCAGTACAAGCTATCCTGACAAAAGTGGTCTTCGCCTGTGAAAAGCTTTGGTGATGACGCCGTCTTGGGCTCCATGGTGACCTCCGTCCTGCTGGCCTGCTGGTCTTGGTCTCGTTGCATTGATATGGAAACCTTTGCCTGATGCCTCGGTACTCAGCGCTGCGCTTGCCCTTGGCACCAAAGAGGAAACAAGGACGCCAAGACGCTAGCGCCCGCCTGGTGTCGATCGTCATGGCTCACGTCATGAGAGCCTCGCGAGGTTTGCCCCGCCTTGATATCTCCGCTCCTCGTGAGCCTGCTTGGAGAGGCCGCTCCTGAGGAGGTCTTGCGCCGTCCGCCTCGTGAGGCTTGGCCCCTCGCGAGGGTCTTGAATGCCTTGTTGATGAAGATAGGCCGTACAGGCCTGCTCGCATAGCTATGCCGTGGGCCACATACAGGCAAGTCTGGGAACCCCGTTCCCAGAATGCCGACAAGTAGTGTTTATGGTGGAGAGGATTGAAGAGAGTGATGCAGAGAGGATTAAATGAACAATCTTCCGGGAGCTCCTATCAGTCGATCTTTGCGGCACATTGGCGGGGCAATGCACAGATAGCCGATGAATTTTTTTCTGAATTCTGAAACAGCAAACCCCCAAACATTTTAAATTTGTTAATTTTTTCTGAAAGGCAGGAACATTTTTTGAAATTATGTTTTTTATATCCCTGAACCGTAATTGAAACATGAATATTTTTTGAATTTGTGAACAAACTTTGAGAAGATAAACTTCTCTTAAATATCTGAACACTTTCTGTTAAATTGAAAATAAACTTGAAGAAAAAAAAGTAATGATAAGAACAAAAACAAAAAGAAAAAAACAAAAAACAAAAACGAGGTCCCGTCCCGGTAATACGAATGCACGGGCCTCTTCCTGGGCCTAGGTCGCAAGGTTGGGTTGAGGCTACAAAAAACCGAGCTCCCTGGGTAGCAGGCCCATTCACGCCAACGGGGGGAGTCGTCAGAAAACCCTAGCGTTCCTCAAAAAAAAAAAAAAAAGTCAGAAAACCCTAGCGCGAGAACCTCTCAGGCGCCCTATATATATAACCAGCGCCGCCGCAACCTCTCCCCGTGTTCCGCTTCGGCAGTAGAAGAATCTCCCCTCTTCCTCTTTTATCGCCGGCGTTTTTGTTTGGATCTCTCTTGTTTGCTGACCGTTGTTTCGTTTTTGGTTTCGCTGGTTCAGCGGCGCGCGGCCGGCTTCGGCGGTGGCCTAGCGCCTTCTGACCACCAGCCACACGCGAACCAGTCGATCATCTGACCGAGCGTCTCTTCGGGTTTTCCACACGGATTCGCTCTTGTCGAGATCTGACACATCTCACAGCCGAATCGTGCTACCGATTTTGGGTTTTCTTCTCCCTGTCGTCCTTCTCTCGTCAGTTGAGCTGGTGATGTGGTGCCAGGGATGACCCCGGTTCCTTGGCCACCTCCCATAGCCAGCGAGACGAAGAGTATTCGATTGGATTTTCTCGGCGGCCGGTATTCCACGGGCTTACGCGGTTCATGTTCACATCCGCGTTCGCTCACGACCTGGCTGCCACATCCGCTTTGCAGCACTTCTTTTGCCCCCCCTTTGTTTGGTTATTTTTTTATATATGTTGGCAACAGAGGAAAAACTATTGTATCTTAACCAGGTGTAAGTCAAGTGGCAGCGGGCTACCCTAATCGGATGAGCTGCCGCGGTTACACGCCTGGAAGATGGACGCGTGCCCTTCGTTACATGCGCCGCGTCTAATCAATCGCGGCTCGTGTACATCAGGGCTTCACATTTTTAAACCTCATCTTCCTACTTCACTTGTAGCACAAGCACAACTCGTCGGACGGAATGGTGATACCTTTGATGCGAGGAGAACTGCCTAGAGTGGCATTGAAACGATTAATATTTCACGAAATCTTTCTTCTGTTTTGTAGCAAGACTGATTGAATGGCTAATATCCATATTGTAACAAATGTGAACATAATACATTTCATGGTGGTTTTGAAGAACCACTCTTGTGCCGCCTTTGTCCCGGAGTTTCAACATTGCGCCGTCAACCTTGGCCTTCACATAGCCATCCTCGTAGGGAGCCAGTGTTCCTTTGGAGGGCTAGGCTGGCGCCACCTCG
Source organism: Aegilops bicornis (assembly GCA_021605145.1). Classification (NCBI taxonomy): domain Eukaryota; kingdom Viridiplantae; phylum Streptophyta; class Magnoliopsida; order Poales; family Poaceae; genus Aegilops; species Aegilops bicornis. Next base: position 488,369,377 of record CM038670.1, read on the forward strand.
GTGGTAACCAGTCCAGAAACCAATTCCGAACATGTTGTGGAGGAAGCATACACGGTGGAGCAGAGAGAGAGGGGCGCGTGTAGCTCTCCCTCCCGCGAGTGATGCAAAAAAATGCCTCTTCCTATGCGCCAGCTCCGAAGCCACTGCCACACCATTCTGAACAACGCCAACCATCCTTTTTTTTTTGGAACTTTAGAGAGCTTTATTAAGGATTATTAAAGAAAGGCATTCGCTAGGCAGTCAGCCAACAGGTTGCTAATCAGGAAGCTAGGAATGCCGAGGAAGAGCGGGCTACTCCCCCCGGCATTGCCAGCATCGTGGTGGATCGCCGTGTCCGTGTTGATCTTGATACATTCATCTTCAGGGGGTCGCCAGCCATGACCCGGCAGTGGTATGAAGCTCTGTTGGGGAATGTTTAGTAGTGCCAGGTCTTAACGAATGCGTCTAACCGAGGCCACTGGATCAATGATCTTCTGGCCATGTGTTCTCCTATTGTGAGACATCTGGAATAATCCCTCTGATTACCCTCCGCCAGAATACTTTGACTTTTGGTACCACTTTGAGCTTACAAAGGCGACTTCACGTCTGTTCTTCATCCAATGATGGCCCTCTACCTGCCCTTCTTCTTGAGCTAAACGCTCGTTTTGGTTCACTAGAGCTCGTTAGGTTGTTTTGACAGAGTAGATGCCGGATCTCTCATGTGCCCAAGCAAGAAAATCCACACCGCCACCTTGACGAAGTGGAATGTTCAGAATTGCCTCCGCATCAGGTGCAATGAAAGTGGTTCGAATAAGATCGCGTTTCCAGGTCCAACTCTCCGAATCGATTAGATCGCTGACTAAGTTTACCGTAGTTGATGCTGGCTTGAGTAACGGCCTCATCGAGATGGTAGGTGGGATCCAGCGGTCCTCCCATACAGATGTAGAGACTCCATTGCCAATGCGTTTGACGAGGCCAGCATTGAGAGCCGCGCGTCCGGCAATGATGGCCCTCCAGATAGCTGATGCAGATTTTGGCAATGTAGCTTGCATGAAATCACAATCCGGGAAGTATCTTCCCTTCATTACTCTGGTACAAAGAGCGTCAGGATTTGTTAGGAACCTCCAGCCGTGCTTCCCAAGAAGCGCTAGATTAAACTGTCGTAGATCCCGAAGGCCCATTCCCCCCTTGATTTTTGGTGTAGCAAGTTTGTCCCAAGAATTTTGCCATGTTCAAGGTTAGATTCTTGCACACTTTTTTGTCAAAAGAAAACAGGACATGCTGAAGGTTGGGATAGCCTGCACAATTGATCTGATCAAAGTTTCCCTCCCTACACATGCAAATAACCGTTCAGACCAGCCCTGCATCTTCCCTCTTGCCCGGTCTCCAATGTGCTCAAAAGTTCCACTTGAGATTCTTCCAATGGCAGTGGGCAAGCCAAGATACCGTTCAGAGAAGGCTTTTGACTGAACGTTCAGTAGTTGTTTCAGACTTCCTCTTAAGGCCGCAGGAGTGTTAGGGCTGCCATAGATTCTGAGGATGTCGTTCAAACGTGCTGCACTTTCTGTAGTCGCCTGGATGAAGATTAAGCTGTCATCTGCGAAAAGTAAATGACTTACCCATGGGGCTCTGGAACCCACGCGTATGCCTCGGTCAATATGATTGCCATAAAACTTCAGCATGGACGAAAACCCTTCGGCGCGGAGTAGAAATAGGTATGGAGATACAGGGCAGCCCTGCCGAAACCCTCTCGAAGGTGTGAAATAGGGCAAGAGCTCTCCGTTGACACGAACGGAGAAACGTACTGATGTGACACACTTCATAATGAGCCTGACCAAATCACTGGCAAAACCAAGTCTCAGTAACATGGCCTCAAGGAAGTGCCACTCAACCCGACCGTGAGCTTTCATCATGTCCAATTTTATTGCACATGAGAATTTTTTTCCTTGCGTCTCCTCATAGTGTGAATGCTTTCAAATGCAACAAGGACATTATCCGTGATTAGACGCCCGGGAACCAAAGCGCTTTGCTCCTCACTTATAATCTCATCCATGCACGGCCTCAACCGGTTAGTGATTGCTTTGACAGTGATCTTATATAGAACTGGGCATAAAGCGATGGGCCGAAACTGTGAGATGCTCTGTGGGTAACGTACCTTAGGGATTAGTGTGATGGAGGTATCGTTTAGCCCTGCAGGTAGCTTGCCACCGTTCAAAAAATCCAGCACAACCGGGATGATGTCGTGTTTCAGAAGATCCCAGTGGCGCTGGTAGAATCCTGCTGTGAATCCGTCTACTCCAGGTGCTTTGGATGGAGCCATTTGGAATAAAGCGTCACACACCTACGAAGCTTCAAACGGTTTGCATAGTAAATCGTTCATAGCCGGCATAACTCGGCTTGGAACATGTGATAACAACTCCTCACTGTTGCTGTATCCTTGAGAAGTATATAGGCCTTGGTAAAACGCAAGGATTTCTGCTTTGTCCTCATCTCTCGAGCCACAAACTGAGCCGTCCGATCGCTGCAAGTTAGCGATCTTGTTAGCGCGTTGACGTTGCTTCGCTTGTGCCTGAAAGTAGGTTGTATTACGGTCGCCTTCGCGTAGCCAAGGCACGCGGGACCGTTGCTTGAACCATATCTCCTCCAGCTTTAACGCTTCTCTGAGCTTAGATATGGTAGATTTTCTTCCTCTGAAGGGCCTCGTCCAACTGACTGGGCTCGCAGTCTATCAAGCCGCTTCTGCAATTGTCGGACTGTCCTTGTCAAGGAGCCAAACTCGCGAACCCCCGAGGGCGATAGTGTGCGTTGGAGAGCCTCGAGGGAGTCCATTATGCCGTGCAGCCCCGGCTGCCTAGCCTGTGCACGCCAAGTCTCAGTAACCAACTGATCATAGTTGTTATGAGTTTGCCAAATGTTCTCATAACGAAAAGATTTCGAAGTATGTGTATTGCCAGTTGGGTGTTGTTGCCGCATATCTGTCTGTACAAAGCAATGGTCAGACTCGACTGAGCAAATATGGCGCACTTTAACATACTCGAACTTGTGCCTAAATTCCTCATTAGCAAACACTCGGTCCAATCGAACTTTTACATTAGAATTTCCAGATTGTCGATTGTCCCACGTGTAGGGCACCCCGGACCAACCTAAATCCTGGAACCCACAGTCGTCGGCCACCTCTCAAAATGCTCTCATTTGCCATTCCGGCCTAGCTATCCGACTGAAATGCTCATCCCTATGGAGGGTTTCATTAAAGTCACCCATACACAGCCACTCCTCATGTGCGACACCGTGTAGGGTACGAAGGAACCGCCAGCTGTGATGCCTATTCTTAGCTCTTGGCGCTCCATAGAACCCGGTGAGTCGCCAACTCTCCGTAGTATCAGTAGCATCACGCACCACAACATCAATGTGGACCGAGCTAGTTTTTGAGTTCAACCAAACATCTTGGGACCAGAAGAGACCGATGCCTCCACTTAGTCCTGCACTGTCAACAGCGAAACAGCCAGCCAAACCTAGCGTCTGTTGTAGTCTTTCAACACGCTTCCCTCTGATCTTCGTTTCCATAACAAACACCAGAGCGGGCCCTTCTTGCTTCACAACGCTGCGAAGCTCTCGAACTGCCTCGGGGTTCCCAAGCCCCCGGCAGTTCCAGCTCAAGCATCTCATTGGGACGGGCAGGGCTGCTGCGCAGCCTCTGCCTGGTTGTCAGAGTTTGTGGGTGTGGGTTTCTTTTTCTAAGGAACTCGAACAATGTCATCGTCCTCAAGATCTCCTACTTCATCCTTAGACAAAATCATACTTGCATCCCCCCCCCCTCCGCATCATTTGTTGCATGGTTTGTCAGGAGCGGCATCTCAACTCGGTGATAGACTTGGGTTGGGGGCCCTCCCTTGCGTTTTGAGGCGGGGTTGCGCTTTACTGGGGAGTTCACCTCGACACCTCCATCACCAGCATCGCTAGAATTTTATCGTAGTATTCTTGCTCGGTTTAGCTTGATGGGGTTTTGAAGAACCCTCAGATGAGGCAGCCCTCCTCTTTTCTTCAGGTGGCCGAAGGCCTTTACCGAACGACAAGTCGCCATTCTCATCTCTTGTACCAGGAGTCGGGCAGACCAGATCGGAGTGGCCTAGCAGGCCACACGAAAAGCAAAAGTGAGGTATGTTTTCGTACTGAATCTCATAGGGATCAGTAGAACATCGCCTTGCAGAATTGATTAAGATCCATCTTCTTAGCGGTTTGGACACATCCAGAGTAACACGGGCTCGCAAGTAGCCTCCTCCATGATCAAAGTGGATCGAGCTGGCTTCCTTATCAATCTTTTTCGCTATAGCTTTGCACCATCAATTGATAATCCCCAAGTGTAGGGAATCATCGTAGCAATTTCCAAAGGTGGAAGTGATAAGTATGGAATGTCGAACCCACAAGGAGCTAAAGGTAAGACCAATATTCTCTCAAGTCCTATCTGCCACTGATACGACTCTACGTACACCGGATGTTTGCTTCCAACTAGAAACGAGAAATAAAACTATGTTGTGGGTACGAAGAGGATAACTTTGCATGATATCGGAGAGCTAAAATATAAAAGTAGTTGCTGTTATCATAAAATTAGAATATACTGCTAAATATTATAAATAGCAAGTGTGGAATAATGATGTATCGATGTGCGAAATTGTCCTAAGCAATTGTTAACAAGACCGATAGTCGTCATTGCAATTTCATATGAGGGAGAGGCATAAGCTAACATACTTTCTCTTCTTGGATCATATCACTTATGATTGGAACTCTAGCAAGCATCCGCAACTAATAAAGCTCATTAAGGTAAAACCCAACCATAGCATTGAAGCATCAAGTCCCCTTTATCCCATACGCAACAACCCCCTTACTCGGGTTTATGCTTCTATCACTCAAGCAACCCACTATAAGCGAATCATGAACGTATTGCAACACCCTACAGCGGGAATCCCTCACGCTTGCACAACACGGAGGGCACGATGGGACAGCACCAAAATAAAACATGTTAAAAATAATTCTGTAATTAGGGGAAAATCTCCCCTTGCCCAAACCGTCGTTACGGTTTGTCCCGCAACCGACGCCTCCCTTCGATCTCCTGGAACCGACGCCTCCTCGAGGGATCGTCGTGTCTCTTCGGGAGATATAAAAGGGGACATGTAACCATCGTTGAAAGGATTCGATCATTCTGATTCAAACACGTTATCAGCCCGTAGAACAACCAGCGAGAGCAAAAAGACAACAGAGAAAGGAGAAGAGAGGAAGCACTCGCCGCCGGTGAGATGACAGGCCTTGTCTCCTTCTTCCTCCGTCTGATCCGCGAGGACGGTCGCCGCTACCGCCTCATTACCCTTCGCCGCCATGGAGTTGGTGGCCACCGCTGCTTCCGTCACGCCGGATGCAAGCCATCCGACGGTTCGGCCGAGCGCCGCTGACGCGTGCCGCTGGCAGCCACCGCGCCACCGGATGCGCCCGTCGCGGTGCTCACTAAGCCTCGACACGGTCCCGTGCTCCGGACGCGCCATCGCGGTGCTCCTCGCGCTGCGGGCTGCCGCCCATGGGGTACGCACCTTGGCTGGTGGCTGCCCGAGCGCCCCATGATGCACGGGCCGCTAACGCGCCGCTTCGCCCACCGGGTCTCCGCCCACCACCTCCTCCGCAGCCGCATGGATCCCGCCACAACGCCGACGCCGATGCCGTGGTTGCCGCCCGAGCCTCCGCTTCGCCGCTACGCCTGCACTGGCGCGCGCTGTCAGGAACGAGGAGGAGGCGCCGCCTTCTCTCCGCGCCGACCGGTGCCTTCGAGTCGCCCGCCTTTGAGTCGGCATGGAGGGCGCCGCCGCCCGCCGGCACGCGTCTCAATAGGAGAGCCGCTGGCTCGAGTAGTTGCTGAGCGGGCGCGCGCCGCCTCTTGGGCGAAGCCGTCGCAGCTCTCGGCCGCCGCCGGACGCCGCCCGAGCTCATGGGCTCCGGCGAACCTCGACTTTCACCGCTACTCCACTGCGCCCGCCTCCACCGTCCGTCTCCTCTTGTATGAAGAGACCTCGCCGGTGTCGCGTCGCCGACACCAAGATGCGAGGAGGCGCCGCGCTCGCCCCAATCACCGGCGATCGGTCTCCTGCTCCTCCTAGCGAGCGCAGTGGTGGTGGGGGATCGAGCGTGGTGTGCGGGTCGGCCTTATCTCAGAATCGCCCACCTCTCGCCTTATGTGGTGTGGGTGGTCTGGGCTGGCCTCGATCGGCGGTGGTCTTCAAGTTTTTTCTTTCTCTGCTTTTATTAGTCTAGTACTAATTATTGTAAATGGTGCAGTTTTAGACTCTGCTTAGTACTGTTTAGTACCTAGTTTGATCACATTACATACTAGTCCAGTTCTAGATTAAATCGACTAGGACTTGTGTAATTATTAGTGTGTTTATATTATGTAATGGATTGATAATATAAATAAAGTACCGGATTTCATCTGGGAAGAATGACATGTTCCATGTGTTTACCATATCTCACTTTTATCGAACATGTCTTTGCGATTGAGATCTTCTCTCGCATATCAAACTTATGAATTTTTGAATGTTTCTCCCTCATCTTATTTGGAATCACAAGGTAATGAGTTGTGATCTACTGCTCATTTGCAGACTATCCGCTTCATCGTGAGGTCTACGTTTTGTCATTCTCGACAAACGATTACCTTCAACGTGTATTCCTTATATCTGAATTGTAGCATACACAAGGTAATGGCGATATAGCCTAATACTGTGAGATCTAAGTGATCTTCAAAGTGTTATGTTTACACAATTGAGGTTGAGAATTTTTCAAGTTTTACACTTGAGCATCAAATTTTTGCGTTCTTATTACGTAACCATGATGGTTTTAATTTACCACCGTAAATTAATTATATGCAGTTCATCATGTAGGCAAAGATGATCGCCAAAGAGTTTGAGGAGCTTGCCCTCAATGGCCACAATTACCCTACATGGGCTATGGACATCAAGATCAGTCTTGCGTCCCGTGGGATAGCGGCGTGCAATACAACCCCAGCCGACTCCTCTCCCGGATGGGGCCACGCCACGACAGTATCAGAACAGAATTATGCTGCCTTATTCATCATAAGGCACCATATTCATCCAGATCTCAAGTCCGAGTATTTACAGGAGGAATCTCCTAGTACTGCTTACGGCCCTCAAAACGAGGTATGAACAATGTAAGGCGATGAGTCTGCCAGAAGCACTTCATGATTGGACTCATCTTCGCCTTCGTGGATTTCAAGTCCATCAGTGAGTACAATCATGCTGTTCATAAGATATGTTCCAAACTGCGCTTTTGTGAGAAGGAACCTACTGAGGGGGAGAAGATAGAGAAAACTTTGTCTACTATGCTCCCTTCAGATAGGATCCTCCAACAGCAATACCGTGCTCGTAACTACACTGTCTATTCCGAGCTCATTCACATGTTACTTCAGGATGAAAAGCATGATGAGCTATTCGCTAAGAATGGCTCTCAGCGCCCAGTTGGGGCACAACCTTTACACAAGTCCATCTGAATGTTGCAAATATACAAAAGTTTAATGGTACCTTTCGGGTAAACAAACCAATTTCGAGCATAAGCGAAAGCGTAATGGGAACAGGAGATCTAGATACCTGTGCAAGGGAAAAGGCACTTCAAAGCCCAGTTTGATAAATCTAAGCTTTGCAACAAGTGTGGATGCCACACGCATTCTAATCGAAAAAGTGCACAATGCCCAAGCATCCGGTTATGCTGTACCAAAGAATCACAGTGGACATAAAGCACCTCAAGGGAAAAGGTTTGAAGCCAACTTCAACCTTCATCCGGATAGCGCAAAAGGAGCTGGTGGTTCGCACGATGTTCCTCTGGACCGAGCAACGCCGTGGTTCCTTATTCCGCCTGAGGCTACCGGCTGAAATGGAGAACACGTTGATTGAGTACACTGCAAACAACGTGTTTGGCGACTTTCGACTAGTCCCTCAATCTCCTTAGTGATCTACTTAATTATGTCCATTTGTGATGATTGTAATAAGAACATAAGTTTATTGTTGTCTTTATATTGTATTGTATCAGACATTTGATATAATAAAGATTGTATTCTATATATTACTATGAGTTTTTCTTATTTAAAATTCTTTTGTTTTATATAGTTTTCACGGGGCAATCCGATGGAAGAGGAATTATGCCTTGTGGACAAGTGGTGCCACAAACTCCATACCGAGGAAGATGAAATATTTCCAAACTCGAAAAAGATAAATGGAGATATTCTAACTATCGCTGGACGCGACATCGTGATTGTTGGTACCGACGCGTGCCATATTCACCCTCCCAAGTGGTACATATGTGACAATTGAGGATGCTTTTTGTATCCCAATTTTGCACGCATTACTGATCGATTATCGAGATATCTCGTAAAAATGGTTTTCATATTGAAACCCATGAAGACAACAAAGAGGAGTACCTACTCTTTACTAAAGATGACGGATATGGCAAAAAGGTACATGAGAAAATTCCTTCTCTATCGTCTGGTTTGTACTATACGTACATCAAACCCGTGGAACATGTTGCATACAAAGTAACTTTTCAGAATGTTAACGCATTCCAAACCTGGCATGATCACCTAGGCCATCCTGGAATAGGGATGATGAGGAAAATTACTAGCAATTCCATTGGTCATAATTTGCTTGAGTCAAAATTTCCTCAATCTTACGATTTTGTGTGCACATCTTGTGCCACGGAAAGCTAATTTTGAGGCCCTCACACCTCAAAATACAAGCTGAACCACTTCAGTTCCTTGAACGTATTCAAGGAGACATTTGTGGTCCCATTCAGCCATTATCTGGACATTTCCGGTATTTCATGGTTACTGATTGACGCATCTACACGATGGTCACATGTGTGTCTTCTATCCACACGAAACCATGCATTTGCCAAGATAATGAGGCAAGTCATTGTTGCAAGCCCATTATCCCGAAAAGTCGAATTAAGTCAATTCGAATGGACAATGCCGCAGAATTCTCCTCACGTGCTTTCAATGATTATTGCATGGCTTTGGGGATTGAAGTTCAAAGACTGCTCCATATGTCCATACACAAAATGGTTTGGCGAAGCATTGATTAAGAGGATCAAACTCATTGCAAGACCTTTGTTGACGAATTGCAATTTGCCAACCTCTTGTTGGGGTCACGCTATTTTACACGCTGCCGACTTGATACAATTGAGGCCAACTGCATATCACGCTTCTTCCCTCTCGAATTGGTACGTGGAAATCCTCCAAGCATTTCCCATCTGCGTAAGTTCGGATGTGCTGCATACATCTCGATCTCACCACCACAGCGGACATCTATGGGCCCACACAGGAAGTTGGGGATCTATATGGGGTACAAATCGCCGTCCGATTATCAAGTACACGGAACCCCGACCGGGATCTGCTCACGACCCGTCACGCTGATTGCATATTTAATGAGGAACATTTTCCCAAGATTAGGGGAGATTTCAAGTACCAGAAAGAATGCCCGGAAATTGATTGGAATGCTCATTCCATTTCATCCTCTGATCCACGTACCCAAGAGACCGAACTTCAAGTTCGGAAGATCATTAATTTGCAACATCTTGCAAATAATCTGCCAGATTCGTTTACTGATTTGAAAGGTGTTACAAAATCCTTAAACCCAGCCAGAAACGCACCGGAAAGAGTGGAGGTACCAACAAAAACCACTCAACTCCCTATTCCTAAAAAGAGGGGAGTAGTACGGTCTTCGAATCGGAGCATGCTTCTAGCAAGCAAAGAAAGGAAATCGAGGAGAAAACCTCGAGTCAAGAAATGCAGTCAACTCAACATTGACAAACACCGATGGGTAGTATACACCCAAAGGAAGGGCAACCTCCACAACCCAGCCCAGCAGTGCACAAACCGATCGGGACATCGAACGCCTGCACTTCGGTCGTATTGGGAAATCATGAAGAGTCATTAGGGTGCAGGAAATTTCCGTCCAACTATGTTGATTCTCGAGAATTATTTGACCGTAAGACTACGATTGTCGACATATATTTTCTTGACAAGATTGCAGATACCCTTCTCACCGATCATGATCCAATGTCTATCGTTGAGTGCCAAAAGCGCCCGACCGGCCTAAATGGAAGGATGCAATCCAAGCAGAAATTGCCTCACTTAACAAAAGAAAGGTATTCACTGAAGCAATACCTACACCTCCCAGTGTTTTCCCTGTGGGATTCAAATAGGTTTTTCTCCGAAAACGGAATGAGAACAATGAGGTGGTGAGATATAAAGCAAGGCTCATAGCACAAGGTTTCACGCAAAAAACCGGCATTGATTTCACCAAAACATATTCTCCAGTAATGAGTGCAACCACTTTCCGATATCTTATATCCTTGGCAGTGCAAAATCGTCTATCTATGCAGTTGATGGACGTCGTGACCGCATACCTTTATGGGTCACTAGATTCGACATATATATGAAGGTTCTGATGGAATCCTGTCCCGAATAAAAATGCAAAACGCAACATGTATTGTGTCAAGCTGAATAAGTCATTATATGGCTTAAGGCGGTCGGGGACGGATGTGGTACAACCGACTCAGTGAGTTCTTTCTTCGTAAAGGTTACTCCAATAGTGCTGATTGCCCATGTGTTTTCATCAAGAAGTCCTCTATAGGATTTTGCATCATTTCGTGTATGTTGATGATCTCAACATCATCGGCAAAGACACCGAACATTGATGAAGCACGCAATCACCTAAAGATGGAATTTGAGATGAAGGATTTGGGTAAAACCAAATTTTGCTTAGGTATTCAACTTGAGCATCTTCCTTCAGGAATCATGGTACACCAATCTGCCTATATCCGTAAAATGTTGGAGAAATTCAATATGGACAAATCCTATCCATCTAAAACTCCCATGGTGGTTCGATCTCTAGACGAGAGAAAGATCCGTTCAGACCAAGGGATGATGGAGAAGAGGTGTTGGGACCTGAAGTTCCATACCTTAGTGCTTTGTTGGAGCGCTTATGTATCTTGCAAATTGCACAAGACACGATATTGCATTTGCGGTGAATCTACTTGCTAGACATAGCGCAGCTCCCACCAAACGTCATTGGTCTGGAGTGAAGAATATCTTTCGATATCTCCAAGGCACAAAGGATCTTGGCCTATTTTTCCAGTTCCAGAACAATCAGGACTATGATGTATTTGGGTATGCAGATGCCGGCTATTTGTCTGATCCCCATAACGCCAGATCTCGACCGCTTTGTGTTCCTACATGGTGGTACTGCTATATCATGGAAGTCTTGAAATGCAGACTGTGGCAACATCTACCAATCATTACGAAATAATTTCATTATTTGAAGCAACATGCGAATGTGTATGGTCAGCAGAATGATAAACCACATACAACAGTCATGTGGAATGGGTTCGATAAAATCACCTACCATTATCTATGAAGATAATGCAGCTTGTGTTGCAGATGCAAACAGGATACATCAAGAGTAATATCACCAAGCATATTTCTCCTAAATGGTTCTTTCCCCATAATCTTCGTAAAAGCGGGAAATAAGCATTCGCAGAAGTCAAATCATGCGACAACCTTGCTGATTTATTTACCAAGTCTCTACCAAATTCTACATTCCAGAAATGTGTTCATGGAATTGGTATGCGAAGACTTAGGGACTTGCAGTGTCAGGGGAGTCTCTTCTTGAGATATCCTTATTTTAATGACATCATATTATGCTATCTTTCTTTGTGAGTATATTTTTCAGGACCTCATCAAAGATTTTATGAAGAATTTTTGAAGGAGAATCTTTTGAGATGATAGAGCTTCTCGGACAATCGTGAAGATGATCTACATGGTCAAGCGTAGATTAGGGGGAGTGTTAAAAATAATTACGTAACTAGGGAAAATCTCCCTTGCCCAAACCGTCGTTGCGGTTTGTCCCAAGAATCGACGCCTCCCTTCGATCTCCTGGAACCGACGCCTCCTCGAGGGATCGTCGTGTCTCTTCGGGAGATATAAAAGGGGACATGTAACCATCGTTGAAAGGATTCGATCATTTTGATTCAAACAAAACATACAACTCTTACCAATCTAGATCATCAATCAACCCAAAGACAAAGGATATCTACTCAAAACATCATAGGATGGCAACACATCATTGGATCATAATATGTGGCATAAAGCACCATGTTCAAGTAGGGATTACAGCGGGGTGCGGGAGAGTGGACCACGTAAAAGAGATGAGGATGGTGATGATGGTGGTGATGTTGATGAAGACGATCACCGTGGCGATGATTCCCCTCCCGATGGCACTCCGGCGCCACCAAGAGAGAGGAGGAGAGGTTCTCCCCCTTGTGCTTCCTCCACCATGGTCTCCCCCCTGAATGGGGAGAGGTTCTCCCTCTGGTCCTTGGCCTTCATGGAGATGATGGCCCCTCCGGGATCCGCCTCCATGGCCTCCGATGATGATGGCCCCCTCCGGCAGGGTGCCAGAGAGGGCCTAGATTGATTTCTCGTGGCTACAGAGGCTTGCGGCGGTGGAACTTCCGATCTAGGTTATTTTCTGGGGTTTCTGTATTTATAGGAATTTTTGGCGTTGGCTTCACGTCAGGGGGTCTCCGAGTCGTCCACGAGGCAGGGGCCCACGCCCAGGGGAGGTGAGCGCGCCCCCCACTGATACGTCTCCAACGTATCTATAATTTTTGATTGCTCCATGCTACTTTATCTACTATTTTGGACTATTATGGGCTTTATTTTTCCACTTTTATATTATTTTTGGGACTAACCCGGAGGCCCAGCCCAGAATTGTTGTTTTTTGCCTATTTCAGTGTTTCGAAGAAACGGAATATCAAACGGAGTCCAAACGGAATGAAACCTTCAGGAACGTGATTTTCCAACCGAACGTGATCCAGGAGACTTGAACCCTACTCCAAGAAGTGCCAGAGGCGGTCACGAGGGTGGAGGCGCCTGGCGCGCCTCTACCTCAGGGCCCCGACGCCTCCACCGACGCATTCTTCCTCCTATATATACCTACGTATCCCGAAACGATCGTAACAGAGCCAAAACCTAATTCCACCGCCACAACTTCCTGTATCCACGAGATCCCATCTTGGGGCCTGTTCCGGAGCTCCGCGGGAGGGGGCATCCACCACGGAGGGCTTCTACATCAACACCATATTGGATCTCAATACAATGTTCTTCCCCCTCTCTCGTGGAGATCTATTCGATGTAATCTTCTTTTTGCGGTGTGTTTGTTGAGACCGATGAATTTTGGGTTTATGATCCAGCTTATCTATGAATAATATTTGATTCTTCTCTGAATTCTTTTATGTATGATTGAGTTATCTTTGCAAGTCTCTTCGAATTATCCGTTTGGTTTGGCCAGCTAGATTGGTAGTTCTTGCAATGGGAGAAGTGCTTAGCTTTGGGTTCAATCTTGCGGTGTCCTTACCCAAAGGATGTAAAGGGTTGTAAGGCACGTATTGTATTGTTGCCATCGAGGATAACAAGATGGGGTATTTATCATATTGCATGAATTTATTCCTCTACATCATGTCATCTTACTTAAGGCGTTACTCTTGTTTTTAACTTAATACTCTAGATGCATCTTTGGATAGCGGTCGATGAGTGGAGTAATAGTAGTAGATCTGAGAATCGTTTCGGTCTACTTGTCTCGTGACGTGATGCCTATATACATGATCATACCTAGATAACATCATAACTATGCTCAATTACATCAATTGCTCAACAGTAATTTGTTCACCCACCGTAGAAAATCTATGCTCTTGAGAGAAGCCACTAGTGAAACCTATGGCCTCCGGGTCTATTCTCATCATATCAATCTCTATCACTTTATTTACTTGCTTTGCTTTACTTTGCTTTTACTTATCACTTTGCATCTTTATACCGAAAATACCAAAAATATTATCTCTATCAGATCTCACTCTCGTAAGTGACCGTGAAGGGATTGACAACCCCTAATCGCGTTGGTTGCGAGTAGCTATCGTTTTGTGCAGGTACGAGGGACTTGTGCGTGGCCTCCTACTGGATTGATACCTTGGTTCTCAAAAACTGAGGGAAATACTTACGCTACTGTGCTGCATCATCCTCTCCTCTTTGGGGAAAACCAACACAAGCTCAAGACGTAGCACCCACCCTCGTGGACAGCCCGAGACTCTTCTGGCGCAACTCTTTTGCTCTAGGGGCTTCTTTTGGTCCATAAAAAATCAACAAAAGTTGGCACGTCAACTAGACTCCGTTTGGTATTCCTTTTCTGTAAAACTCAAAAACAAGGAAAAAACAATAACTGGCACTGGGCTCTAGGTTAAAAGGTTAGTCCCAAAAATCATATAAATGCATATAAAACATCTAAGATGGATAATATAATAGCATGAATACTTCATAAATTATAGATACGTTGGAGACGTATCAGCATCCCCAAGCTTAATCCCTGCTCGTCCTTGAGTAGGTAAATAATAAAAGAAATAATTTATGAAGTGTGAATGCTAGCAGGTGCACAAGTTTGATCAATGATAATTTCAATCACCTTTTCTAGCATAATTATATGTCATAACAGTAGCTCATCTCATAAAACTTTTCATGATCAAGTAACAAGCTATTCACATGTTAAAGTATAGATCATAAACTTTCTTGAAAACTAACAAACATTGCTCTTAGTCATCAAACAATTGCAATTCATCTTATTTTCAGGAAGGGTCTATGTCAGAGCTTTGATTTAGCAAACTCCACATACTCAACTATCATTTAATCTTTTGCAATTGCTAACACTCACGTGATATTTATGGGTTCAAAGTTTTAATCGGACACAGAGAAAGATACGGGCTTATAGATTCGCCTCCCAACCTTTTACCTCAAGGGTAATGTCAACAATAATAGTTCATGATAACTTACATCCAATTGGATATATATATCGGGATCTTTCCAACACAATGTGCTTGCCAAAGGATAGAATGTAAGAAGAAAAGGTGAAGATCACCAGGACTCTTGCATAAGGTAGAAGATAAAAGTAAAAGATAGGCCCTTCGAAGAGGGAAGCAGAGGTTGTCATGTGCTTTTAAGGTTTGATGCACAAAATCTTAATGCAAAGAACGTCACTTTATATTGCCTCTTGTAATAAAGACCTTTATTATGCAGTCCGTCGCTTTTATTTCTTCCCTATCACAAGTTCGTATAAAGCTTATTTTCTTCGCACTAATAGATCATACATATTTAGAGAGCAATTTCTATTGCATGCACCGATGACAACTTATTTGAAGGATCTTACTCAATCCATAGGTAGGTATGATGGACTCTCATGGCAAACTGGTTTAAGGGATGTTCGGAAGCACAAGTAGTATCTCTACTTGGTGCAAAGAATTTGGCTAGCATGAGAGGGAAAGGCAAGCTCAACATATTGGATGATCCAAGACAATATAACGTTTCGGATATAGGAAAACATAACCCATTAAGTTGTCTTCCTTGTCCAACATCAACTCTTTAGCATGTCATATTTCAATGAGTGCTCACAAGTACAAAAGATGTCCAAGATAGTATATTTATATGTGAAATCTCTCTTCCTTAAATATTCTTTCATGAATTGTTCAAGTGACCAATTCTGGGTTTGCTAACCTTCAATAAATTTACTACCTATACTTATTCTATGTGAAGCCATTACTCCCCATGGTATAAGCATAAGAAACATATATAAATTCAGATTTATGGCATTCAATTCATTCAACCATTTACTCATAGGATATACGTGAAGCACGTGAGTAAATGACAAACTACTCCAAAAAGATACAAGTGAAGAACACTGAGTAGTCAAATAATTAACTAGCCATGGGAGGATTCTTTTTCATTCAAGATTTCAGACCCAATGATTTTATTCAAACAGCAAGTAAAATTGAAAATACGCTCCAAGCAAAACACATATCATGTGATGAATAAAAATATAGCTCCGAGTAAGGTATACCGATAGTTTTGATGACGAAAGAGGGGATGCCTTCCGGGGCATCCCCAAGCTTAGGCGCTTGGGTCTTCCTTGATTATTACCTTGGGGTGCCTTGGGCATCCCCAAGCTTAGGGTCTTTCCACTCCTTATTCTCCTCATATCGATATCTCACCCAAAGCTTGAAAACTTCAATCACACAAAACTTAATGAAACTTCGTGAGATAGGTTAGTATGGTAAAGAGTAAACCATTCACTTTGGTACTGTCAAAGACAATGTTCATAATTGTTCCCACACAATGTCTACTGTACCATATCATTTCTACAATTTATATTGAGAAATATAAGCCATAGAAACTAGAAAACAAGCAAACTATGCAATGAAAACAGAATCTATCAGAAACGGAACAATCTGTAATGATCTGAACATCAACCATACTTCTGCTACTCCAAAAATTATGAAATAAATTGGTGGACGTGAGGAATTTGTCTATTAATCTTCTGAAAAAAGAATCAACTCAAAACACTCTTCTCTAAAAAATGGTAGCTAATCTCGTGAGCGCAAAGTTTCTGTTTTTATAGCAGGATCACATTAACTCTCACCCAAGTCTTCCCAAAGGTCTTACTTGGCACTTTATTGAAACAAAAGCTATAAAGCATGATTACTACAGTAGCTTAATCATGTAAACACACAAAAACTGAAAGGGTAAATATTGGGTTGTCTCCCAACAAGCGCTTTTCTTTAATGCCTTTTAGCTAGGCATGATGATTTCAATGATGCTCACATAAAAGAAAAGAATTGAAACATAAAGAGAGCATCACGAAGAATATGACTAGCACATTTGAATCTAACCCACTTACTATGCCTAGGGATTTTGTGAGCACGTAATTTATAGGAACAAGAACCAACTAGCATAGGAAGGTAAAACAAGTATAACTTCAAAACTTTAAGCACATAGAGAGGAAACTTGATATTATTGCAACTCCTACAATCATATATTCCTCCCTCATAATAATTTTCAGTAGCATCATGAATGAATTCAACAATATAACCATCACATGAAGCATTCTTTTCATGATCTACAAGCATAGAAAATTTTCTACTTTCCACATAAGCAAAATTCTTCACAATCGGAATAGCGGGATCACTAGTTCCTAAAGTTGACACTCTTCCAAACCCACTTTAGATGATAGTATTATTCATACTCCAAAATATATAAGTGGAGTTCATGGAGCATTCTACAAATAATATAGACTAACCAATATCCAAGCTCAAAATATATAAGTGAAGCACACGAAGCATTCTATAAATCAATGAAGGGCTATCTCATATTAGCTTTGTTCTTAAAGGGAAAACAAAAACACAAAGGACACAAATCATGTGAACAAAACAAAAACCAAGGTATACCAATATTTGTTGAAGAAGAAAGATGGGATGCCAACCGGGGCATCCCCAAACTTAGATGCTTGAGTATCCTTTGAAATATTTACTTGGGGTGCCTTGGGCATCCCCAAGCTTGAACTCTTGCCTCTCTTTATTCTTCTCATATTGGTAGTTCCTCGATCTTCGAACACTCATCCACACAAAACTTTAACAAAAACTTTGTGAGATCCGTTAGTGTAATAAAGCAAACTACCACTTTAAGGTACTGTAATGAACTTATTCTTTATTTATATTGGTTTTAAACCTACTGTATTCCAACTTCTCTATGGTTTATACCCCCCGATACTAGCCATAGATTCGTCAAAATAAGCAAACAACACGCGAAAAACAGAATATGTCAAAAACAGGAAAGTCTGTAGTAATCTGGAAGTTTAGTAAACTTCTGCAACTCCAAAAATTATGAAATAAATTTGACAATTTGAAAAAATTGTACATAAGTAATTTACAAAAAATTTCAGACCCATTTGACCTTTCAGTAAAAAATGTAAAATCATGCACTACAGCCAAAGTTTCTGTTTTTGTTCTGCACATAGTAAATAGGCAATCTAATCATCCTAAAACCAAAGCTTGACACATTATTTTTATAATACAATGGATATAGACAAGAGGATAGAAACTTTCATGAAAAATTCTACCTTGTTTCCGTGAGCATGTACACAAGCGCTCAAGGTCGACCCTCACTTCTTCAATGCATAACTTTCCAATCACTTCTCTTTTTGAAAAACTTTTTAGGCAAGGAAGGCAAGTAAATTTTTTTTCATTCTTAATTTTTTTTTGTATGTTTCACCCACAACTAAACAGAAACAAAAAGGAAAAACAAAATCTACTTAGTGAAGAAAGCAAACAAGCACACACGAGAATATCAACCCCACGCTATTGCTGCAAGGCAACGGCGCCAGAAAAGAGCTTGATAATCCCCAAGTGTAGGGAATCATCGTAGCAATTTTCAAAGGTGAAAGTAATAAGTATGGAGTGTCGAACCCACAAGGAGGTAAAGGTAAGACCAATATTCTCCGACGCCCCCTCGAGGTGTTGATGTGAAGCGTGTTGCGATGAAGAACCTTCCCTGCCACCATCCACTTCTCCGGCGCCCCCTCGACGCGGTCATCTAGCACCAAAGGCGTCGCCTCCTCCTCCGAGATGTCTAGTTTCCCAAGTTGTTCCTCGAGGCGTGCCCTAGCAGTCCACGGCGATAGTGTCTCTGCCGCCGCTCCGCTACTGCTTCCGGACGGTGTCGCCATCCTCCGGCGGAGATCCGGTGCGCCCCGCTGATCCGATCTGCGGGCGCCGTCAGTGCCGCCAAACCCTAGTCGCCAGAGCGTTTTTAGGGTTTTAGGAAAAAGTTATGCGCAGGCCCAAAGAGTTGCCACCAACGCCAACCATCCTTTGCGAGTACTAGCTGCCAAAAACGATGTCCCCGAGATACCTGTATCATATTTTTCTTGTCCACTTTTGCATTGTTATTTAAGATCAGCAGATGATCATCGTCCTTGTACTGAATTATAGAACCTTGCATTGCAGTAATGCACGATCATCGATATTGGACAAGACTCGCATTTTAGTTTTAGAGGGAAGTGCATATTTCAATCTTGAACTTTTACCCTAGTCTAATTTACAGCACCGAACTCCAATACTGTCTAAATCACAACCCCCAACTCTCAAAACCAGATTCAACCCTTCTCTCTCTGTTGACCGGTTTTGACTCGTTGACTAGTGAACAGTAAACTAAAACAAATCCGAATATTTTTTGCATGGAAGATGTATCAATGCGTGAGGTCTATGCCAATTTTCATCGCGCTCGGACATCTGAGTAGCTCTTAGTAAAAAAAAATCAGCCTCAACAATGCATGAACAGTTAAATGTTTCACAGACCCCATATTTGTCTTTTTTGCTAAGTGCTACTCAAATATCCAAACAAGCTAAAAAACTATAACTTTTTTGAACTTACTGGTCACCAGATGAAAAAAATAAAAATATTTTTTATTTACTGTTCACATAGTGAACGGGTCAAAAGCGGTCAACTTGGTCAAAACCAGTCAAGAGGTAGAGAAGGGTTCAATCCTTAACGGTTTTGAGAGTTGGCGGTTGTAATTTAGATGGTACTGAAGTTTGGGGTTGTAAATTAGACTAGGGCAAGAATTCGCTAATTTTTTAAAAATAATACATTTTTTTAATAAAATTTGAAAAATAATACATGATTTTGAAAAATTACATAAATAATACGGCGTCGGCTTGCTGTAAGCCGATTGGAGCCAGTCGGCCGCGGGGTAGCCGATTAGGTTCTAGTCGGCTTACGGGAGGCCGACTGGGTCCAGTCAGCTTACGGAACGCTGGTAGGAACTAATCGGCATACTGGAAGCCGATAGGTGCATGGTCCATGCAACATACGTAGACTGAGTTGTGCTAATCCCGTTTGATAAGCTTGCTAGCTAGCCTCTGCCCAATCGATCCACTTGCTAGGGTGCTTGTGGTATACGTGCACGTTTGGCCGTATACGCTCAACCGACCGGAAAGCAACGATCAACCAAAGGTTGTTTACGTGCGTGTCTTGTGAAGATTGTTCCGGCCAGAAGTAGTAGTAAGTACTAGTTCACGTCCAGGGAAAGGTTGATTGTTAGCTCGAGTGCTAGCGTTTACACTTGCGGGTGGTCGATAATGAGTTAGCTTTGCTTTGTTCGCCGTGGTCGTTGTGGTCGTTCATCGCCGCCGTTGGAAAGTACTCAACGTCAGAGGGACCTGCGCCATCAATTGGCACAGGCCCGACCTTGACACCGCAGCCGTCGACTACGCATGTATAAGCTACAGCCGAGTACTTTCCGGCCGGTCGAGCGTATACGGCCAAACGTATTGCTAGTGTAAAAGCTAGCCCTCTCATCGATTAGTATACAACAGCTGCATGCACACACAGAACTAGCTAGATCGATTAGTACATCAGCTGCATGCACACACGCACAGTAAAGCTAGCTAGCAAATCAGCTCATGCACTTATCGGCTTCGCGGAGGCCGACTGCATGCGGCCGAGGCACTAATCGGCTTACTGGTGGCCGACTGGCCTACTCGGCTTACCCGTAGCTGATTGGGCTCTACTCGGCTTGCCGCTGGTCGACAGAAGCCAATCGGCTTCCCCAAAACCGACGCTGTATTATTTTTGAAATAAATCTAAACGGCTTAATATTTCTCAAATTTACTAAATTAAGTGTAATATTTTAAAAAAATTAGCCAAGAATTCAGGGTTGAAATATGCACTTCTCTCTTCATCAAATGACAACACATGTCTATGTTTAGGAAACTTAATCATATTTAATTAACGAGCTAGTCTAGTAGAGGCTTACTAGGGAGACGATGTTTTGTTTATTAAGTTTTCGGTTAATACAATTTTAGTATGAATGATAAACATTTATTATGGTATGAGGAAATATAAAATAACAACTTTATTATTGCCTCTAGACATATTTCCTTCAGAGGTGACGAGACAAAACGACAACGGACTCATCTGACGCTTAATGCACGATAGCCGACGCTTAATCCAGCGGGTGTGCTACACTTGCGCATGTCGATGCATGGTTTGATCCATGCCATCATGCAAGAATCGGCTGGACAACGTCGTCCGTGTAGCAACACTCCATACAACTTGGAGTAAACTGCTGACATTTCCTTTACAGAGATGATTGAGTTCATTTGACTGTGGAATTATGAAGATAATATGGGTTCAATTAAGGGGCACACAAATTTATGATATCTGTGGTTGTGCTTTGTGTGAGTAAGTAGGTATGTAAACAACTGACAGTAAAGCAGCATACCTTTGAAGGACACGCATGGCACATGAGATGACAGACAGAAAGGGCACACAAGATGATGATGCTTCGACCACAAACAAGTCGGTCATGAAGTTGCCGATGCTCGGAACGTTGCTGCAGATGAAATCACCAATGTTGGCATTGTTCACCACTGCATCATCTGCCAGTCAGTCAGCAAACACACCTCACAAGGTTCAGAGACTCGTATATGTAAGTTGCCTAGCCCAGCCGTGCTCTGCTCTACTTTGCATCAAGGGATAGGATGGATGAGTTCGAGTTCATGGTAGATACTTACTTTCAAATACCTTGGCAACTAAAGCGTTGAGGAGTTCGTAGGTGCGGTCTTCCACAGAGCCCAAGATCTTGAAAGAGTCTACAGGAATGATGACACAACTTGGTCGTCGCAGCTCGGCATCGAAGGCGTCGGCAGGTACAGGTGGCAGCAGCACGTAAGTGACACGGGACAATGTAGCCAGATCTCTGGCAAACCACCCTGTAAGCAAAAACACAATCAGACACTCAAATACAACTGAATGAACACTTGAACAAATGAATAATTTTGTTTGCTAAACACTGACAGTAGCACTGCACGGCTAGACTGAGATTACCAATAGTGTCGAACATCTGCTCCATGGGGACAACGCTCTCAGTGGAGACTAGTCCATGTGAAGGGCGGAGGCCGAAGATGCTGCAGTAGGTGGCGGGCACCCTGACGTTGTCGCTGGTGTTGGTGCCGAGGGCGAAGTCAGCGAGGCTGGAGGTGACGGCGGTGGCCGAGCCGAGCCGCCAGGGACGCGACCAGGAGCGTAGGGGTTGGAGGGAGTGTCGCAGTGCGCGTTCTCGCCGTTGATGCTGTAGGCCATCTCGTCCATCACGGTCTTGCCCACGCCCACGGCGCCGATGATGAGCGCGTGCGTCCGGGCCCAGTTCGGGGTCCCGAACCCAGTGACGCGGCCTGCGATGTCTAGGCTGCAATCGACCAGTCAGTCAGTCAGTGAGATTGCTGAATATCGATGTGATCGAGGGAGGAAGGGAGCGAGCGGGGTCACAGTACATCTCCTTTGATGGCGAAGGTGAGGTCGTGCATGGGGAGCTGGTGGTGGTGGTCAGAGGAAGGAGGCGGCAGCCATGACCCAATCCGCCACCTGACGATGCTAGATGAGGCCACCGACCGCGTTCCCAATGACACCACCAGCGTCCCCAACTCTTGGTCATGACTCACGACGCGGTCAACCTCCACCATCACTATGTCGACGCCCGTCTCGCGCAGTCGCGCTCCAACCATGCCGCCACACACATCCACCGACCCACCAGTGTCGCCCCCGGTCACCCGCTCTATATCTCGATTTCGATATGGAGAAAGAAAAAGGGTGAGAGATGAACGATCCCATGGGATAGAGGCATCCGGCCTCCTGATGCTTGCCGCCGTTGTCGTCCCATTGCTGCTCCGCGTGGCTCTCCCCTGCTGCTGCTGCTATCAGGAATAGGGGGAGGTATAGTAGGACTGGGGCAGCGGCGGAATCGATCACGTGAGGAACGAGTGGGGTGGGCTGATTTTCCGCGAGTTCGTTTTGGTAGGAAATCGGAGGAAGGATCAAGGTAGGCTATCTTTATTTTTATCTTTACTTATTAAGAGCATCTCTAACGGCCGCGCTAAGCGTCGTGCGAAAAAACCTGTTTCTTGCCAAGGCTGGTTTAAGCCTTGGCCCAAAGAATGGCTTATAATGCAATACAGACGCTACGCTCCAAATGAGCGTAAAAATCTGGCCACACCGACAAACCACATATACATTTCAAAAAAAAAGAGCAAAAATGATCAAATAAACAAAATAAATCAACAATAAATAGTTCAATTTCGTTACCATTACAACTCAAACAAATAGTTTATCGTTCAGTACAACAAATAATGCAATAAACACAACAAATAGTTCATGAACAATACAATATCGAATGCAGAAATCATCATGCTCTTTATCGTCCATACCATGCCCACCACTCTTCAATCAGATCATTACGAAGTTCATTGTGCGTTGTGGACGCGAAGGGCATGATAGGAGGCAATAAAACGGGCTACCCTTTTCAAATTTCTCCGTCAGACTCGCACGGGATGTCCCAAGAGTTCATACTGTGAGTAGTCTAAATCTTGGCCACGCTCATTCTCGATGATCATGTTGTGCATGATCATGTTGTAGGCGTTTTGTCTAACACCTTGCGGGTGTGGCTGGTGGCCTTCGAAGCCGTTCATCTGACGACGAGGCGGCCTTGGGCGGACTAGGAGGATGGGCGAGCTGGCGGGGGATGGGCCGGGAAGCGCTGAACGGTCGCCGGGAGGCGGCGGCGGCGCGGTCGGATAGGGTGGAAGTGGGAGGAAGTGCGAGAGCGAGCGCTCGAGTATGCCGCGCGCTGCAGCCGGTGCCCGAAATACACCGCGCGGGGCAGTGTTTCCGACAGCCTAACTTCGGTATAAGCGACGCGCCGTTTTTCTGGTATTGGAAGCGGCCATGCGTTCTTGTAAAAGCAACGAATTCTTTGCTGCGGCTAGTTTAAGCGGCTGTTGGAGATGCTCTAATAAACCAGCGATTGCTTCCGGTCATACGTCGCCGGCTGTTTTGCAAAAAAGTCCCCCTGTTTCTGAGAAATTGACCCGCAGTTCTACTTAAAGTGTGGATAAAGTTGCAATTTTACAAAGAAACCCCTCTAATCTTGGGCCCGAATCGGACCGCGCCGCCGCCCGCAGCTCCCTCCTGCGCGAGCTCCCCTCGCGCCCACAAGCCGCCTCGCCGGCGACCCCACACCTCCGCCACGCCCCGCCGCCGGCGACCTTCCCCGCTGGATCTCCGGTCGCTCCGCCACCTCGCCTTCTCCCTTCTCCTCCTTCTCGATCTCCTCTCACCTTTCTTCCTCTTTCTCGCTGGACAGGACCTCCATGGCGCCGCTGGACCTCAATCTCGCTGGATCTGGCCGCCTCCACGCCAAATCCGCCGGAAATGGATCCACCCCGGCCAGATCCGCCAGGATCCGACCGGGCCCCACCGTCGTCGCCACCGGAGCGCCGCCCCGCTCGACCTGCAGCGCCACCTTCCACCGGCAGCCCCCAGTCTCGGTCGCCACACGATCATGCGGATGATGCTCGACGTGTCCCTGTAAATGTTGGCTACTGCCGCTCCCCGCCCCTGTTTAATTAAGCCAACGCTTGAAATTTTGGTTCAGACTGACATGCTCTTCAATCCTTGCTAATTTGTGGTTTTGAGACCCACCCAAGCAAGGTCTGCGCTCATGAGGAGAACCTGCTGTTCCTGGAGGCCTGGCAGACAGTCGATCCCGCTACTACCACAAGTCCGCTTTGTGACGAGCTGGTCAACACGCGGGAGGAGACATATATGATTCCACTTGTGCAAAGTCTGCATGTACTGCTATCCATATTGCCCCATAGCAATACAATTTATCTACTGCCTCAATAGGTCACTTCTGCAAGTCATAACGTGCCACTTAATATTTTAGAAAGTACAACCGATTTTAGTAAGTGGATCAAATGCAATTGTCATGCACCTCCTTTGGTTGAATCTGAATTCTGTTAGAAACATGGCAAACCACCTAAATATGCCATTGATCTGTACAAAACTGAGAGATTTTGTGTTTTTATAGTTCTTTTGTGCTCTGACCGAATTTGCTTATCTGACATTTTTTCAGATGTTGCAACCTTGGGCGATCGGTTCTTTGGATTCTTGAAACCAATGCCTTTTCTGAAGTAAGTTTGGCATGCAAGGTGCCCTCATGGTTTATTTTCAAGATGGCGCTGGGGTCTCGGGGACGTGCCGGACGGCGACGCGTTCCTGCACCTTGGGGATGGCTTTGGGTCGAATTCTCCTCCATGCAATCTTGTGCTCCTTTGGTATGTGTGGCTTCGCCCATCTTCCTCATATTTTCTTCTGCTGACTGCTGTAGCCTTACTATGCATCCTGGAGCGACACCATGTATTCCAGAGCTGCTACATGAACACAATGAAACACCTGACCTTCAAAGAAAATGATACAGCTGGCCAATTTGGTTTGGAGTGTGCAGGAGGCTTTCAGATGTTTTTCTATGTTACATACCCCACGTTAGCCAACAAAATAAGTCGATATTCTGTATGGATATAGGATTTGCATATTTTTTACTGTTTCTAGCGAATACAGACTAAGTCTCTGATTATCTGCAGGGTGTTTCTAATCTTTCTGCCTTCTAGCGTAAATAGAGGTATGGTGCCTAGAATTCAACTATTTATCCCATGTAGTATAATTGACATTTAAGTTATACAACCTTTCCAGATTTCTCAATATCATGCCTAGAGCTTATAATCCTTTCTTTGAAGATCCATAGCCAGACTTTGAAACTGTTGCACATACATAAATTAAACTAGCTGCCTGTAGTACGAGTATATATAGATTTGTATGTATGTGGTTACTTTGTTCTGTGGCAAAAGGGTATACTCATGCTCTGCTATGTCAGATTGAGGAGAAATAATTATTTTGTTCAACCATCTTATTTTTTCCTAGGTAATGACTCATGCTCTACTATGTCAGATTGAGTGACTCCTGCATATGATGACTGAAGAATTTTTTCAATTTTCCAACCTGAATTAGCTATAGAATTTGGGGAAAGAGGAGTCCAGGCTCTGATGAACACACTGTCTTTCCCAGGTAACTAATAGTTGGCACCTCTACATTTACATTATATCAGGCCAGTGCCACAAAGTCCCTGTATGCGTCTGCCTGCCTACATTGATGGGCGATCCGGTCACAAAAAAATGGATAAAAAATATACATCAGTTTGTCAAAATACATGTTGGTTATCTTACGGACGATTATAGCTATTACCAGAGTACAAGCAAATATGTTACAATTTTTCCTTGAAGGAAACTTGTATTATGATTATTACGTTTTGATCTTGGAGCTATGGTCGACTTTAGTAGATGGTTACTTCAGTCTGCACCAGTGAAATATTTTCTAATTACATGTCTGAGCACCATCGGGATAACCTGATTACTGTGTCACAAGCTTGCTATTTCTATCTGTGCAAATTCTGTGGTTATTTCAGTGTTTTGCATGATGCATAAGTTTTTTCACAACAGAAAGAAGTGGATGTACAACTTGATTCTGCTTTATTATTTAGTACCAGTTGACTTTGTAAATCCCAGTTTCTCCAGTATTGTAACTGTCAAATCGTCAAGTTAACCTGATTTTTCTCTTTGGACAGCTTGCAATTTGTAATATTATGATTTTCCTTTTGCAGAAACCACTTCAACTAGCCCAGGACTGTGTCTATTAGTCCTCCAGTATTTGTTGAGATGAGATAACACATTGTATGACAGGTAACAAGCAACTGAAGCAAGAAGATTTTTTAAATTTCTTGGAAAGTATAACCACCTTAACCCAGGATGCATGATGAAGGATCCAATATGTCAGGACCAATGAGGGAATTGCAGTATGTCAGAACCAATGAGAGAATTGTAGAGCTTCATATTAAGTTTATTTTAGCTGCTTGCCCGCTTCAAGTGTCTAGATTACAGGAAACATGTTTCTTTAAGTGACAAACCTGGATACCAATTTATTCAAACTATTATATTTCTTATAGAAGTAATGCAATATATTCTCTCTCTCTCTTGTGCCTATTTTGAAATACCGTTGTGGGTCTGTACGTTGCATCTCATATTGCAAGGATAACACATTGTATGCATACTCTCTCTCTTAACTGTAACAAGGATGGAGCAGGAAAGAGTGATGCACCGTCTAATATGGATATTGTACATGTATGAGCTACGGGTCACTATTGTTTATCATATGGATTGTAGATGTAGCAACACTGAAATTTATAACATATCCTCAAATTTCTTCATTTTAGCATTTATGATATACTAGAGCCAGCAAAAAAATAGAATAAAAAGGTTCATTACAGAAATATTATAATTGATGATTGTGTGTCAAATGGCAGTGATTTTATATCTATGTGTGGGAGCTTGATGAAAGATTACATGCAGAGTATAGAAGTGAAAACCAACATTTTTCTAGATGAGCTATTACTAGAGGAGATATATATTTCTAGCTAAAGTTAACATTGCTAAAATATTCCACTGGGTGGCAACTCCGGGGCAAGAAGCATACATGTAAGCCTATTCGGAAATGTCTAGAAATGTTGAAGCTTCAGCGCCGTGCTCTAGCTTTCGTGGAACTTCCACACCGTTTCGGATGTGATGGTCAGCTTCTGTTGGTTGAGGGGTTCGTCATGAACATAGAATAGGCCGACGATGGGGAGGTAGTCTATACCAGGGAAGATGGCGGTGCCGAGGTTTCGGAAATGTCTAGAAATGTTGACGCTTCAGTGCCGCGCTCCAGCTTCCGTGGAAGGGCCACACCGTCTGGGACGTGATGGTCAGCTTCTATTGGTTGCGGGGTTTGTCATGAACATAGCATAGGCCGACGATGGGGAGGTTGTCTATACCGAGGAAGATGGCGATGTTGGGGAGGAGGCCAATGGTGTGGAAGACTGAGACGGCAGGGAGGAAGTCGACGGGAGGCAATGGCGGGGCAACACATGAATAGAATGAGCTGGAGGGATGGCGGTCGGCCCTGGCGGGCTTGTGAGAAGGGAACAATGACGACGTCGTGGCTAGCGCTTCGACCAAGTTCATTTCGCAACTAAGTGTTACACAACTTGGTGATGGCTTTGTCGTCGAAAATATATTAAGCTCTGTGATTTTGACTTCACCAAATTGTATGAGAGGCCTTCGATCCGCGTAGTTGGTGAAGCATAGAGTTGAAGGAGATCCGAACAATCCCTAAACTAAAAATCTGCTCTTGGACATCAACATAGAAATTGAAACAAGACTGATTCATGTGCCTACCCTATCAATGGTTGAATAATTCTTTTGGAGGGTTTAGTGTCACCTCATGATACTATCCATGCATTATCAATGGTTGAATAATATTTTGTAGGTTTTAGTGTCATCTCATGATACTATCCATGCATTCCATCCTCAAGAAGTTATCCATGTAGCTTAATCATTGTTTGATTCATTCAACTGCATTGTCGCCCGTGGCAACGCACAGGCACATTTACTAGTCTTTGTAAACTATTGATGGAGATCGATCCATCATTCGGTGGAACAAAACGAACAAAACCAAACCAAACGAATGACGTACTCATGTACCATCACCGCCGCATACTTGGAATTATTGATAGATTGATTCGTAGTAATCATACAAGATCAGTTTAGATAGATTGATTGACACGCCAGGAAAAGATCTATTTTGAATATAGATTGATTGATTTTTTTCCTCTCCCCGCCCAAACAATGAAGGAAAGCGTGGTCAGAGAAAGATCTGCTTTGAATATACTTCCTCCGTTCCCAAATATAAGTCTTTCTAGAGATTCCAACAAGTGACTACATACGGAGCAAAATGAGTGAATCTACACTCTAAAATATGTCCACATACATCCATATATTATATTCCATTTGAAATGTCTAAAAAGATTTATATTTAGGAACGTAGGGAGTAGTTGATAGATTGATTAGATTAGATAGATACACTAGGAAAGCATGGGTTTTTTTGTGGTGTTTTTTCTCCGTGGTTTTATGTCCACCAGTTTTGCAGGGGAGAGAAAAAAAATCAGTGGGGTGGGATAGATTGGTGGAGGCATGGTTCGATGGGTGTGGGGGGTGACGAGACGAAGCTACAACGGACTCATACATTAGGAGTAGAGATTGATTTGTAGTAATCATATAAGATCAGTTTAGATAGATATATTGATTGACATGCCAGGGAAAAATCTGTTTTGAATATAGATTGATTGATTTTGTCCTCTCCCTGCCCAAATAGGGCTGCAAGAAAAGCTCGAGGCTCGTGAGCCGCTCAAGATCGACTCGTATTTTAGCTCGACTCGAAAAGAAATTAGCTGAGTATTAACACTTTATGTAGCTTGATCGAGAAACGAGCCGGTCTTGAGCTAGCATTGGCTCGCTCAATTTTAGCTCGATAGCTCGATTATTGCTACGTCTTGAGCTTGCGTTGGTTTTCCCCGAAGAGGAGAGGATGATGCAGCACAGTAGCGTAAGTATTTTTCTCAGTTTTTGAGAACCAAGGTATCAATCCAGTAGGAGGTCACGCACAAGTCCCTCGTACCTGCACAAAACGATGGCTATTCGCAACCAACGCGATTAGGGGTTGTCAATCCCTTCAGGGTCACTTACGAGAGTGAGATCTAATATAGATAATATTTTTGGTATTTTTGGTATAAAGATATCACGCCCAATATGCGACCCTATCCAAAAGGAACTCGACGGTCCCACCAAGGATAGACCCGCATATTGAAACGCTTTTGCAAGGTGGATATCATTACATCAACATTACATAATAGGTAGGGATACATACATAAGGCACAAATGCCACAAGAATACATCAACATCATATACAAGAGATCAACATCCGACTACAGATGAAACATAAACAGAAACTCAAACAATATCCACCCTGCTAGCCCAGGCTGCCGACCTGGAACCTATCCCCTGATCGAAGAAGAAGCAGAAGAAGAACTCCAAAACAAGCATGCATCGCTCTCACGTCATGATCATCGCAAGCCTGCATCAAGAATCGGTGTTGTAGTAATCTGTGAGCCACGAGGACTCAAAGCAATCCCATTACCATGGGTATCAAGACTAGCAAAGCTTAATGGGAAAGGAAGGGATAAAGTGGTGAGGTTGCAGCAGCGGCTAAGCATATATGGTGGCTAACATACGCAAATGAGAGCGAGAAGAGAAACAAAGGAACGGTCGTGAAGCTAGCAATGATCAAGAAGTGATCCTGAACTCCTACTTACGTCAGACATAACCCAGAAACCGTGTTCTCCTCTCGATCAACCCCGAAAAGAGACACTCACGGTACACACACGGTTGGTGTATTTTAGAAGAGTTTGCTTCAAGTTTACTACAACCGGATATTAACAAATTCCCATCTGCCACATAACCGCTGGCACGGCTCTCGAAAGTTTATACCTGCAGGGTGTCCCAACTTAGCCCATGATAAGCTCTCGCGATCAACGAAGGATATTCCTTCTCCCGGAAGACCCGATCAGTCTCGGGATCCGGCTACAAGACATTTCGACAAAGAATAAAACAAGACCAACAAAGCCGCCCGATGTGCCGCCAACCCCGATCGGAGCTGCAAATATCTCGTTCTCCGGCAACACCGGATGAACACTACGTACGGCAACCGACGATACCCCAAGTTGCCTAGGGGCGGCACCGCAAGTGGCTCTGGTTTGGACCAACACTTAGACAAGCATTGGCCCGGGGGGCTGAATAAAGATGACCCTTGGGTTAATTACTCCCAAGGGAAAGTAGGTGGTGGTGAGGCAAATGGTAAAACCAATATTGGGCCTTCTTTGGAGGAGTCTTATTCAAAGCGAACTGTCAAGGGGGTCCCATAAATCACCCGACCGCGTTAGGGACGCAAAATCCGGGAACATAATACCGATATGACGGAAACTAGGGCGGCAAGAGTGGAACAAAACACCGGGCATAAGGCCGAGCCTTCCACCCTTTACCAAGTATATAGATGCATTAATAATATAAGATATATTGTGATATCCCAACAAGTAAACATGTTCCAACAAGGAACAACATCTCCATGTTCCAACAAGGAACAAACTTCATCTTCACCTGCAACTAACAACGCTATAAGAGGGGCTGAGCAAAGCGGTAACATAGCCAAACAACGGTTTGCTAGGAAGGGTGCAAAAGGTTAGAGGTCGACATGGCAATTTGGGATGGCTTGATAAACAGGTAATAGGTAGCGCAGCATAGCGATAGAACGAAGCAACTAGCATAGCAATGATAGTAGTGAGATCCAAGGTGACGGTCATCTTGCCTGAAATCCCGCAAGGAAGAAGAACGAGTCCATGAAGAAGACGAACGGATGAAGCCGAACCAAGCGTAGACGAACGAATCCTCACGATCGCAACGAAACAGGAACTAACAAGAAGAAGCACACAACATAGTAAACACACCACACATGAACATGACAAGATGCACAACAAACATGATGCATGACAAATCTAGATGAGGCTACTCATGGCAAGAGATGATGCATACAAGAGCAACACATCAAAGCAAGTTTAAATGAGGCCGGAAGCAACATAGAACAATTCCGGTAAGTCCTCATATGCAAGTTTCGAAATTGGTCCAGATCTGAATAACTTTATGTTAAAGTTGTTAAACAGCAAGTTAAAATGCACCATGATGATCTACACGAAATTCTAGTCAAGTTACATATAAAGTTCATTAAATTCGGAGCTACGGCCTAGAAGATATGAGCAAAACAAGTTAAACATGGCATTGATGCAAAATGCATACAAACCTCAAGCAAACACCTCAAAACATGGATGCAACATGATAATATGAAGCTACATGCAATTCTAAGCAAGTTTCATATAGAGCACACTCAAAACGGAGCAACGGTGCAACACATACACTATAGTTATAGCAACAATCTGTCCATAACAGCAAGTAGGCATATTGCAAGCATCAAAACAGCATGCTACAGGACCTCAACAACAAAACAAAAGGCATGGGCATGATGTACAGGTAAAGTATGACAAAACATGAACACTGAACTATCTCCAGAAATCACTAGAAGATGCACAAAAACACATGGCAAGATTGCAAATAATATCAGTTTCAGACTTTAGCAGAAATAACATCAGGTTGCAATGTTTAGAGCTATCTAACAACATGCTACAGGAACTTAACATGGCAAACAAAGGCATGGCATGATACTACTAAATTCATAGAACAAAAGTCCTTTACTGACCATAAGCCAAAAAGGATCAGAAAATATGATGGCACCCATGTAAACATAGCAAGTTATATTACAGATTCATACATGGCAAGAACAACAATAAGTGGGCATGTTGGTGAGCTTGAACCACTCACCACAGAGCAATACATGGCATGGCAAGGCAATTTACAGTAAGAAGACATAGCATATAAGCTATACATGGCAAGAACAACATCATAGCATACACGGATCAACTACAACAACCTTGGCAAAATTGAATAACATGTAAACAACCTGCCAGGAAATATTTTATAGCAAAAGTAGAGCTCGATTGACTCAACCTATGGCACGCCATAATTTTAAACAAGGGCATGGATGGATAGAGCAAGACATGTATAACAAAACATCCTTACTGAAGTATCTCAAAATAAGCATGGATCTCTCGGTAGCATCAAGTTAACATGGCATAAAAATATCAGCAAAACAGGGGCTGAAATCAGCAACATCATGAAGCCTAGTTTGCATGGTTGTGCTAGTCACCACAGAGATCACAAAAATACATGGCATACACCCCTATAAATATGGCATGGCATATTACAAAACACATGTAGGACTCAAGTCCATAGGGTGCACACATCTATCATGGCAAAAATGACAAAAGTGCATGTTCTGATACGAATCAGAAACTAACATCACATAGCACTCTTATAACAGCATTTCGGGCATCAAGATGAGCTCAAATGAAAATGATACAATGAGATGAAATGATTTACTCGTCGAGGCGAACAATTTGACATATTGCAAGCCCAAAACGGAGCTACGTATGCAGAGTTATGGCATGATGTATATGGCATAAAAATGTCAAAACACTCGGGACTTAGCAGAATTTGGAGGGGGGGAAAGTCAACCTCATGGCACGGACTTCAAAGCAGGGCCGGATCTCGAGGATGGCCGGCGGATCTGGCCGGAGCTCGGCCGGAGGGGGTCGGAGGAGATGCGGCTGGCCGGGCGAGGGAGCGGCGCCACGGGCGCAGCCCCATGGTGGCGGGGCTGGCTGGCCCGGCCGGAGGGCCGGGCAAGCATGAGGGGCGCCATGGGAGCGAGGCGGGCGGACGCGAGGCTCCGGCCGGGCGAGGCGGCGGGAGGCGGCACGGCCGGGCGTTGAGCCGGGCGGATGCCATGGGGCTGGGGATCAAGTGGCTCGGGTTGGGGTGGCGGGCGCCGGGCTGTGGCAGCTCCTGGTAGGGCGGGGCGGCGGCGTTGACGGGCGGACACGTCTGGCAAGCGGACGTGTCCGGCGAGAGTGAGGAAGGAGCTAGGGTTTTGGACCAAATTTCAAGGGTGCACATATTTATAGGTAGAGGGAGCTAGGAGAGTCCAAATGAGGTGCGGTTTCGCCCACACGATCGTGATCGCACGGCCGAGAGCATGGAGGGAGTTTGCTGGGTTTTGGGCCACTTTGGAAGGGTGTTGGGCTGCAAACAAAGAGGCCTTTACTTGCTACCAGTTAACTGCTGAGAGTATCAAACGACCTCCAAATGGCACGAAACTTGACAGCGGTTCACGGTGCTATACCAAGGCCGCTTGACAAACCTCGGTCCATTCCGAGAAAGTTTAATACCCGCACAAGAAAAGAGGTAAAAGGGGGCGCCGGGAGACATAGGAGTGCCGGATTGCAAAACGGACAACGGGGAAAATGCTCGGATGCATGAAACGAACACGTATGCAAATGCGATGCACATGACGACATGATATGAAATGCAGATGATGACATGGCAAAGTGCAACATGCAAGCACATGACATGGCAACGACGGCAAATAACTGGCGGACACCTGGCGCATCGAATCCGGGGCGTTACAAAAGATGCAAAGTGATAAGTAAAAGCAAAGTAAAGCAAAGCAAGTAAATAAAGTGATAGATATTGATATGATGAGAATAGACCCGGGGGCCATAGGTTTCACTAGTGGCTTCTCTCAAGAGCATAGATATTCTACGGTGGGTGAACAAATTACTGTTGAGCAATTGACAGAATTGAGCATAGATATGAGGTTATCTAGGTATGATCATGTATATAGGCATCACGTCCGAGACAAGTAGACCGAAACGATTCTGCATCTACTACTATTACTCCACTCATCGACCGCTATCCAAAGATGCATCTAGAGTATTAAGTTAAAACAGAGTAACGCCTTAAGTAAGATGACATGATGTAGAGGAATAAATTCATGCAATATGATAAATACCCCATCTTGTTATCCTCGATGGCAACAATACAATACGTGCCTTGCAACCCTTTACATCACTGGGTAAGGACACCGCAAGATTGAACCCAAAGCTAAGCACTTCTCCCATTGCAAGAACTACCAATCTAGTTGGCCAAACCAAACGGATAATTCAAGAGACTTGCAAAGATAACTCAATCATACATAAAAGAATTCAGAGAAGAATCAAATATTATTCATAGATAAGCTGGATCATAAACCCACAATTCATCGGTCTCAACAAACACACCGCAAAAAGAAGATTACATCGAATAGATCTCCACGAGAGAGCGGGAGAACATTGTATTGAGATTCAAAAAGAGAGAAGAAGCCATCTAGCTACTAGCTATGGACCAAGGTCCAAGTAAACTACTCACACTTCATCGGAGAGGCTATGGTGTTGATGTAGAAGCCCTCCGTGGTGGATGCCCCTCCCATGGAGCTCTGAACAGGCCCCAAGATGGGATCTCGTGGATACAGGAAGTTGCGGCGGTGGAATTAGGTTTTTGGCTCCTGTTATGATCGTTTGGGGATACGTAGGCATATATAGGAGGAAGGAGTACGTCGGTGGAGCGTCAGGGGGCCCATGAGGTAGGGGGCGCGCCCAGGGGGGCGCACCCTCCACCCTCGTGACCGCCTCTGGCACTTCTTGGAGTAGGGTCCAAGTCTCCTGGATCACGTTCGGTTGGAAAATCACGTTCCCGAAGGTTTCATTCCGTTTGGACTCCGTTTGATATTCCGTTTCTTCGAAACACTGAAATAGGCAAAAAACAGCAATTCTGGGCTGGGCCTCCGGTTAATAAGTTAGTCCCAAAAATAATACAAAAGTGGAAAATAAAGCCCATTATAGTCCAAAACATTAGATAAAGTAGCATGGAGCAATCAAAAATTATAGATACATTGGAGACGTATCAGGCATCCCCAAGCTTAATTCCTGCTCGTCCTCGAGTAGGTAAATGATAAAAGAGAATTTTTGATGCGGAGTGATACTTTGGCATAATTTCAATGTAAATCTTCTTAATCATGGTATGAATATTCAGATCCGAAAGATTCAAGACAAAAGTTCATATTGACATAAAAATAATAATACTTCAAGCATACTAACTAAGCAATTATGTCTTCTCAAAATAACATGGCCAAAGAAAGTTATCCCTACAAAATCATATGGTCTGGCTATGCTCCATCTTCCCCACACAAAGTATTTAAATTATGCACAACCCCGATGACAAGCCAAGCAATTGTTTCATACTTTAACATTTTCAAAACTTTTTCAATCTTCACGCAATACATGAGCGTGAGCCATGGATATAGCACTATATGTGGAATAGAATGTGGTTGTGGAGAAGACAAAAGAGGGAAGATAGTCTCACATCAACTAGGCGTATCAATGGGCTATGGAGATGCCCATCAATAGATATCAATGTGAGTGAGTAGGGATTGCCATAGCGGATGCACTAGAGCTATAAGTATATGAAAGCTCAAACAAAAGAAACTAAGTGGGTGTGCATCCAACTCGCTTGCTCACGAAGACCTAGGGCCTTTGAGGAAGCCCATCATTGGAATATACAAGCCAAGTTCTATAATGAAAATTTCCCACTAGTATATGAAAGTGACAAAATGAGAGACTCTCTATCATGAAGATCAAGGTGCTACTTTGAAGCACAAGTGTGGTAAAAGGATAGTAACATTGTCCCTTCTCTCTTTTTCTCTCATTTTTTTATTTGGGCCTTTTCTCTTTTTTTATTTTTGGCCTCTTTTTTTTTGTTGGTTGTCCGGAGTCTCATCCCGACTTATGGGGGAATCATAGTCTCCATCATCCTTTCCTCACTTGGGACAATGTTCTAATAATTATGATCATCATACTTTTATTTTTCTTACAACTCAACAATTATAACTCGATACTTAGAACAAAATATGACTCTATATGAATGCCTCCGGCGGTGTACCGGGATATGCAATGATTCATGAGTGACATGTATGAAAAAATTATGAACGGTGGCTTTGCCACAAATACAATGTCAACTACATGATCATGCTAAGCAATATGATAATGATGGAGCGTGTCATAATAAACGGAACGGTGGAAAGTTGCATGGCAATATATCTCGGAATGGCTATGGAAATGCCATGATAGGTAGGTATGGTGGTTGTTTTGAGGAAGGTATATGGTGGGTGTATGATAGCGGCAAAAAGTGCGCGGTATTAGAGAGGCTAGCAATGGTGGAAGGATGGGAAAAAGTGTGTATGATCCATGGACTCAACATTAGTCATAAAGAACTCATATACTTATTGCAAAAATCTAGAAGTTATCAAAGCAAAGTATTACGCGTGCTCCTAGGGGCATAGATTGGTAGGAAAAGACCATCGCCGTCCCCGACCGCCACTCATAAGGAAGACAATCAATAAATAAATCATGCTCCAAGTTCATCACATAACGGTTCACCATACGTGCATGCTACAAGAATCACAAACTTCAACACAAGTATTCTTTAAATTCACAACTACTCAATTAGCATGACTCTAATATCACCATCTTCATATCTCAAAACGGTTATCAAGCATCAAACTTATCTTAGTATTCAACGCACTCAAAAGAAAGTTTCACATATCTTGAATACCAAGTATATTAACATTAAGCAAATTTCCATGCTATTAACGACTCTCAAAATAATCTAAGTGAAGCATGAGAGATCAAGTTTCTTTAAAACAAATCCACCACTGTGCTCTAAAAAAATCTAAGTGAAGCACTAGAGCAAAAATTATCACGCTCAAAAGATATAAGTGAAGCACTATGAGCAAAAACTATCAAGCTCAAAAGATATAAGTGAAGCACATAGAGTATTCTATCAAATTCCAATTCATGTATGGCTCTCTCAAAAGGTGTGTACAGCGAGGATGATTGTGGTAAACTAACAAGCAAAAACGCAAATAATACAAGACGCTCCAAGCAAAACACATATCATGTGGTGAATAAAAATATAGCTCCAAGTAAGTTACCGATGGAAGTGGACGAAAGAGGGGAGGCCTTCCGGGGCATCCCCAAGCTTTGACTTTTTGGTGTCCTTGGATTATCTTGGGGTGCCATGGGCATCCCCAAGCTTAGGCTCTTGCCACTCCTTGTTCCATAATCCATCAAAAGAATTCACCCAAAACTTGAAAACTTCACAACACAAAACTCAATAGAAATCTCGTGAGCTCCGTTAGAGAAAGAAAACAAAAGACTACTTTAAGGTACTGTAATTAAATCATTATTTATTTATATTGGTGTTAAACCTACTGTATTCCAACTTCTCTATGGATCATAAACTATTTTACTAGCCATAGATTCATCAAAATAAGCAAACAACACACGCAAAACAGAATCTGTCAAAAACAGAACAGTCTGTAGTAATCTGTTAATAACGCAAACTTCTGGAACCCAAAAAATTCTACCAAAATTAGACGACCTGGAAAATTTGTTTATTGATCATAAGCAATTGGAATCAATATTTTATCACGTTCTGGTGATTTTGAACAATTCGGGCACTGAGCGCAAAGTTTCTGGAAATTACAGCAAGATCAAATAACTATCACCCAAGAAGATCTAATAGGTTTAACTTGGCACAAACACTAATTAAAAGATAAAACCACATCTAAACAGAGGATAGATGGATTATTTATTCCTAAACAGAAGCAAAAACAAAAACACAAAATAAAATTGGGTTGCCTCCCAACAAGCGCTATCGTTTAACGCCCCTAGCTAGGCATAAAAGCAAGGATAGATTTAGGTATTGCCATCTTTGGTAGGCAATCCATAAGTGGCTCTCATGATAGATTCATACGGTAATTTTATTTTCTTTCTAGGAAAGTGTTCCATACCCTTCTTTAAGGGAAATTGGAATCTAATGTTTCCTTCCTTCATATCAATAATTGCACCAATCGTTCTAAGGAAAGGTCTACCAAGAATAATAGGACATGAAGGATTGCAATCTATATCAAGAACGATAAAATCTACGGGCACATAATTCCTATTTGCAACAATAAGAACATCATTAATTCTTCCCATAGGCTTTTTAATAGTGGAATCCGCAAGATGTAAGTTCAGAGAGCAATCATCGAAATCACGGAAATCTAGCAAATCGCATAAAGTTTTGGGAATAGTAGAGACACTAGCACCCAAATCACACAAAGCATGAAACTCATAATATTTAATTTTAATTTTAACGGTAGGTTCCCACTCATCATAGAGTTTTCTAGGGATAGAAACTTTCAACTCAAGTTTTTCTTCATAAATTGCATCAAGGCATCAACAATGTGTTTGGTAAAGGCCTTATTTTGACTATAAGCATGAGGAGAATCTAGCACGGATTGCAACAAGGAAATACAATCAATTAAAGAGCAATTTTCATAATTAAATTCCTTGATATCCAAAATAGTGGGTTTAGCAACATCTAGATTTTTATTTATTTCAATCCCACTTTTATCAATTTCATCATCGTGATCTAAAAACTCCGAATTCTTAGAACGTCTTCTAGGTAAAGGAAGATCATATTCAGTTTCATCAAGATTCATATTGCAAAACAAAGATTTAATAGGGGACACATCAATAACTTTTAGATCTTCATCTTGATTTTCATAGGAATTGGAAGAACATGCTTTAATAAAGGCATCTTTGGAAGCACGCATCCTAGCGGTTCTTTCCTTGCACTCATCAATGGAAATACTCATGGCTTTGAGAGACTCATTGATATCATGCTTAGGAGGAATAGATCTAAGCTTTAAAGAATCAATTTCAAGAGAAATTCTATCAACGTTCCTAGCCAAATCATCAACTTTAAGCAATTTCTCTTCAAGCAAAGCATTAAAATTCTTTTGTGAATTCATAAACTCTTTAACACTACTCTCAAATTCAGAGGGCATCTTATTAAAATTTCCATAAGAGTTGTTGTAGGAATTTCCATAATTATTAGGAGGATTACTAGGATAAGGCCTAGGATTAAAATTCCATGTATACGCGTTATTTCCAAAACTATTCCTACCAACAAAATTCACATCCATAGATTCATTATTATTCTCAAGCAAAGTAGATAAAGGCATATCATTAGGATCAAGAGGAGTATTTTTAGGAGCAAACATCTTCATAAGTTCATCCATCTTTTCACTCAAAACATTGATTTCTTCTATAGCATGCACTTTTTTACTAGAAGATCTTTCGGTGTGCCATTGAGAATAATTAGCCATAATATTATCAAGCAATTTGGTAGCATCTCCTAATGTAATTTGAAACAATACAGAGGCTAGCCAACTCGCTCCCAGGAAGCTCCCTCGATTTGCATCTTCGTTAGCCATCGGATCTGCCCTTCTGGCGTGTCCCGGCCGTTGGATCTTCACCTCGCTGTAACCAGATTTTTCACCTCGCGGTCGTTTTGACTGGCCAATGACGAGTGGGCTCGCGCCTCGTGTTCATTGGCTGGGTTGGCCGTTTCCGCGTGAATGACACTTTGCCCAATCTGGTCCGCGCGCTACGCACCCAATCTCGCCAGACACCACCGCCGCAGACAACCCTAGCTCCCACATTCCCTCAATCCACTGCCCTCCCTCCTCCCGCTCGTCACGGGGCATCGCCGCCGCTTACTCCTCCTCCCCACTGTTCTGCTTCCCCACCTCGACTTCCCTCTCTCCGTTGTTTATCCTGTCGTCGTGGCGCTGGTTCCAGATCTGGCGCAAGTTAGGCCCGGTGGTGGGGCGAAGGTGCAGTGGAGGCGGGCGACCAGGACAAGCAGCCGTCGGCCCGTCGCGGGTGAGGCTCCAAGAGGGAAGAGGCGGGGACAGGAGGCTCGAGGGAAGAGGGAAGAGGGATGAGGCGGGGACAGGTGAAGGAGCATGCTGGTCCTCGTGGAGGCGACGCCGCCGGCCAGGGGCCATTCGCCGTCGCCGGCCTCACTCGCCTCGTCTATTCTCTCGTCACCAACTCGACAATGGAGGATGGGACAAGCATGCCAGTGGAGCCCCACCACAGGTGGTGAGATTTTTCTCTGCTATCTTCTTACTCCGGGGTGTGCCCTGTAAGAACTCACCCACACCAGCCAAGGTAGGCTTCCACCTTCTTTCTCACGTTCGTGGTCCAGGCGACCGAGGCGAGCCAGCCCGCTCGAGTTTTCCAAGGTGAAACTACTTGAGGTTTCAGCGCACATTCTTAGATTTTTCCTTCCGTGATGGCTTGATGTAGGAGGATCCATGATGTGTGTGAGGTAGAGGTGGATCATTGGAGGTGAAGCAGGTCTCCTTGATTTGTGCTTCATCTGAGGTGAGTTGTTTTGGTGATTCTCGATCTACTCTATCATTTCTGAGTTAATTTTAAGTTGTCGAGGTTATATTTACGTGTTTTTAGTTTCACATGATTGTCATTTACGTAAAAATATCACCGCAGATTTAGGTAAATTTGGGTATTGGTATATTTTACTATGTCAAACTTTCATTTTCAGTTTCACGGGGTACTTAAGCAATGGTTGCACCCCGCCACATCACATACCAGGTGAGATTAACGGGGACAATGTTAGTTGAGTTTCGACGAGAGTTAAACAAATAGTTCACTAACATTGATAATGATTGGGTAATTCCATTCTGTAAGTTGCTCTGCCGTTGAAAGCTATGATGTGGAAATTATAGCTTGGTTCATATAGTTGCTCTCATTATGCTTTTCTTCATTTGAACTCTTTGATAGATGCTCAGATTATAAGAAAGAGAATTTTATAAGTCAGGCATCGATTGCTCACCTTTGAAGGTTACAGATTCAAGTGCTGGGCTTTAAGAATGAAGCAAATCCCAATCTAGAAACATGTTAGTCTATCTTGATGCGATTGTACTTCTTGAACCATTTGTGCACCTATATTTTTCACCATGGCAATTGAATGTGCAGGTGTCGTGCATCATATATTTGTCACCAGAAACGAATGTGCAAAGCGACAGCCATTTGATTAGTGTTATATCCAACTAAGGTATCCTTCCACCAAATGACCACATCTGAATTTGTTTAACTGCAATCCGATGCAATAGAGTTCTGTATTGTTCTCATAGTCCATCCATTATATTTTTGGCTTTCAAGGCTAGCTGACTGCAGTTTGATTATCGATTCATCTATGGCAGCACAGACAGGTAAAAATGTTCTTTTTTCTTGTTTTACAGTTTTAGGTCAAAGTTCTCTTTTACCTTAACTTTTCAATTGTACTCTGCTTTGTAGGTTTTGATCATACCGATTTAGTGACTTACTACAGTTTGATTGCCAATTCATATTTTATTCTTTTATATTATGCAGCTTCCTCTGTGTACTCTTGGGATAAATTCCATGAACTATGTATCTTGTTTAAATGGCTAGGATTTGAGATTGTTTGAATCCATCATGACACAATGTTCTGACCATCAACTAGGGTGCTCAATGCGCAATAGATAGCTTTTGGTTGTCACCATTAGGACATAAAAGTACTAGATTTTGAGGTTTTTAATAGCTCAAATATGCCAACTGCAGAGCAACATGGCAGTTACAATGGTTCCATGTCCTAATTAGTTATTTTATTTCGTTTTGCAGGCTTATTATCTTGGAGGTTGCTTCTTATTTTTACAATAGATCAATTTTCTTTGTTTCCTTTCTAGCTACCTCTGCTGCATTTGTTTTATATATATACTAAATGCTTTAAATATCCTATCTGTTGTCATGATCCTTGCTTCAGTGATCATGTTGATTTTCCAGATTTGGTCGGGTGTTGTGTTTTTTGGGCCCTTGTGCGCTTTGATCGATGTGCTCTGGCTCTATGACTGTGATGATGCACAGGCAATGGCAACATGGGTGGCACGAGAGGAAGGATGGGAATCAGCTACTTGCATTCACATGGAGGAGGCAATGTCGATGCGATGGCACAGCAGAGGAGGCTGGACTCATTGTGGAGCTTCTTGAGGCAGCAGGACGTCGGCGAGAGCATCGCTGCCGGCAACGGCTCGAGTGACCTCTTGAGGATCTTCTCCATGAGCACCTGTGACGACACCAACTCCAACATCATCTTCTCGGCGCACAAGAAGAAGGCGAGAGGTGCTCGGCGATAGCGATGTCGGCATGGTCACCGGCTTCAAAGAACATCGACTCCCTGTAGGACAAACATCACATATATACTTCACATCCATCCAGACTCTCCCGCCTGCCAATTGTTTAATGCTACACTTCTACTAACACCTTGGTCCAGATTCAGTTAGCCCTCTCGAGCTGGACATGCCCAGCATGGACGACTACCTGCAGCTGCAGCAGGACTCCGCCGACTGTGTTGCCCACAAAAATGGTAGTTATCAATAACTCAGACCTTAGTTACTTCAGATTTCAGAATTGCAAAAGTGGTAACTCAAAAAAACTTAAACGTTGGCTATACCTTCTGTCGTTATCATGATACTGCAATACTTCATAGTTGATTCTCTTCGAATCCTTCTCTAACAAGGTTATGGTAGTAATTTGGACAAAAGTTGCTATGATTTTTTGATTCTCAGTTTATTCTACCATGGATTCCCTCTGGTATGTGCATGTTTCAGAACTGAATATACACATAGGAGAAACTTGAGAGCCAATATTAGTGCTAAAGGATTACTCTGATTGCTGATCTATGCTGTCGCGGCAACACATGCCAATACACATTCAAGAGACCAGCTTCCCCAAGGTCCCGCATCGTCTACTCAGGTTAATTCTCGGTCTACAACCTCCAAAACCTGCAGTTCTATTTTTAAAAATTCTTAAGCCCATTACTCTAAGCGTCAACCTGTCGCTTCGCTTATGCTTCATGCTTTCCTGAACATTGATTTCTATCAAACTTGTTTT
Source organism: Aegilops bicornis (assembly GCA_021605145.1). Classification (NCBI taxonomy): domain Eukaryota; kingdom Viridiplantae; phylum Streptophyta; class Magnoliopsida; order Poales; family Poaceae; genus Aegilops; species Aegilops bicornis. The sequence continues at coordinate 488,412,462 of CM038670.1, forward strand.
TTAAGTTTTCATGCTGATTACTGATTGTGGGAGCTGAATTGTGCTCCGGTGGAAGTGTTAGAGTGTAGCATTTTTGTAAGCATAATCTATATCCATTCCTATTGGGAACATACCCATGTAGGTTTTTGTAAGAATCTTGTAGGAGCATGCTACTAGGACTTATGCAGATTGGCTATTCTAGACATTGGCATGAGAATGGTCTGCATTTTATATATGGTCTTAGTGCGTCTAAAAAAAGCACGTGTTAAATAATCACAAGACAACGGTTTCTAACCAATAGAAAGTTACTCCCGTTGGTATATATGAGGCAATGTCTAATATTTTTTAGAATAATGGTTTTATTAATTGGATGATTATCACTTTCATGGTGCGCCTACTTTCAGATATGTAAAATCCAGGACTCTATGTAATGTGCCTTCAATATCTATTCAACAGTTGAATAGCAACATCAAATCATTCTCTCGAACTTATTATATCATGCTCTCAAACTTCTTGACATTTAATTTCAATTAAACAAATCTTGTCCATAGCGAAAAATATATTTTATAGAAAAATAGCCCTTTATTCTGTTTATTATCTCTAGCTACTTCTACTGTAGTCCTTGCTTAATACTGATGTTTGTCTCGTGATTGATTCAGGATATTCTGTGGCCCAAGCCCGACAGAATAATGCCCCGTCTAATTTCAGCAGTGGGCATGACAGCCTCAAACTTCTCTCTTCAATATTGAAGAAGCGGCTTACTTGGATCAATGGGCACGCACTTAGAAAAATAGTTAAAGAGTACGAGATATTCCTAGAGTAAATAAAGGGCATGGTGTGCTCATAAGTTGACAGAAGCAAAATGTTATTTATTATGCTCCTGTTGTATCCTCGGACATTTGCTTCCACCTACCAATACCCCAGTATTGAATATCTACTTGCTCACCATCGTACAGAAACTGATGTTAGTATTTGTGCATACTCTTTGTCTTAAGTGCGCTTTCTTTTAAAAAACATGCCTTTATATTACCCAAATAACATAACAAATTATGCATCCTCAAGTATATATTTTAAGAGATGAGTCTTATTTTTTCATATAAATGGGTTACAAATTGTATGGATTCAAATTGGACTCTGTCATTTGGTGCAACTAAATCTATGCATGCAGATAAATCCGAGGTAATAGGAAGGTAGAAATCTCACCAGTTTCACAGTCGCAGAGTTTCACTAGGTAGCATACGTGCCTTTCAAATACCCGTGCCTCCATATGCGTGAAAAGTTATTCTTTTCATCCACATGCAAAATAAAAGTTTAATAGAAACACTGCTAAAAAACCCTCCTTAGCAGGTTTATAGATGTCGTAAAAATATATTCTTTTTCATACATAAACTCAAAATTCTTAGCGTGCGCATTTCCCAGACAAATGAATACTAAAAAAATAAACGTAGTTACAACACGGGATGATTTCAACTTGGGCTTTCTGCTACCAAAATAGAATGTGCATATGCATCCAGTTGTGAACAACAAAACACCATTTTTTTCTGCCAAGGAAAATTAGATTTATTGCTACATGTGCTTGACCACAGCTAAACCAACTAAACATAGATTTAATTTTAGATAGGGCTTTCTCCTACCAAACTAAGATGTGTGTTTACATTGTTTGTCCCTACTAAAGGAAACTAAATAATGCCTTTTTTATCGCAAGCATTTGACATCCACAACTAAACCACAATTTTGCATCGCCGAGTTGTGGTTATGCTTGAAAATACCTTTTTAACTGAGCTTGAAAATTCTTATGTGCAGTGAAATTATATCTAACACTTTGTAAAGAACAAATGAAACACTTTTCAAATAACTCTTCGTCTAAATCGACACCTTGTGCCATTTGACATGATAGTCATAAATGGTTGCTAAAGAGTTTGAATTGGTAAAGTGGTTGCATCCGCTGTTTCAAGTCTGGACTATTCCTCCGTGCTAAAACCTAATTTAATTTTCAAAACACTTCATGTTTGAAATGGACATTGTGCTATGTGGCGTAATGGGCCATTTGTGTTACCATGCATGCCGAATAATCCGAAATAATAGGAAAGAAAAAATAACACCAGTTGAGTACGCTTCTCCCGCCCAAAGGAGGAACCGAGGAAGAAAAGAAATACACAGGCACGATGGATGCAGGCGTTGCCGCTTCATATTCTACTCTGGACGGGCCACACAAAGCATTGTTCCTAGACCGGGCTAGGTATCCGGACGGCCCACACAAAGAATTGTTCCTGGACCAGGCTATAGGTAGCATATGGGCCTTTCAAATACCCATGCCTCCATATGCACAACACGGAGAGGGTTTTTCTTTTCGTGCACATGGAAAATAAAAGTTTAGTGCAAACACTACTAAGAAAATACATCCTTAACTGGTCTATATATATTATGCAAACTTGATTTATTTTCAAACTTAGATTTCTCAGCATGATAACTATATTTTCAACTAAAAAATGCTTCATTAGCTGGTCTATGCATGTTATAGAAATAAGATTTGTTTTTTCAAACTCAGATTTCTTAGCGTCATAAACATATTATCAATATAGTATGACTTAACACATAGGCTTTCTACTACCAATATCGAATATGTCCTTGCAAAATGAAACTATTTTCATTGACAACATGGCTTTAGCGGGTCTCTGCGCCATTTGGCGCAACGGGTCAACTAGTTTCCATAAAAGTGCCTCCCGTGGCCGAATCTAAAATATTTCTAGAAGCAAAACTCAATCCGGCATAGAAATTTTGTATGATCATCCATAAATTCAAACCATGAGTAGGGCAATTGCGAAGCATTAATTTCATTCTTTCCCAAGATTGGGCAACATGCTCATGATCAAGTTGTTTAAAATTCATGATATCTTTCCTAAGAGTGATAATCTTAGCGGGGAGAAAAATACTTAGAGATAAAAGCATCTTTGCACTTGTTCCAAGAATCAATACTATTTTTAGGTAACGATGAAAACCAAACTTTAGCACGATCTCTATGTGAAAACGGAAATAACTTCAATTTGACAATATTGTTATCCGTATCTTTCTTCTTTTGCATATCACGCAAATCAACAAAAATATTCAATTGAGTAGCGGCATCTTCACTAGGAAGGCCGGCGAATTGTTCTTTCATAACAAGATTCAGCAAAGCGGTATTGATTTCACAAGACTCATCATTATTGAGAGGAGCAATCGGAGTACTAAGGAAATCATTATTATTGGTATTCGAGAAATCACACAATTTAGTATTATCTTGCGCCATGGCAACAAGTAATCCAACACACAAGCAAACAGAAAGGCAACGGGAAAAAGGCAAACGAAAAAGAAAGGAGGAGATTGGGAAAGAGAGGACGAATAAAACGGCAAGGGTGAAGTGGGGGAAAGGAAAACAAGAGGCAAATGGCAAATAATGTAATGCGAGAGATAGGGTTTGTGATGCGTACTTGGTATGGTTGCATTGCTTGCGTGAGCCTCCCCGGCAACGGCGCCAGAAATCCTTCTTGCTACGTCTTGAGCTTGCGTTGGTTTTCCCCGAAGAGGAGAGGATGATGCAGCACAGCAGCATAAGTATTTCCCTCAGTTTTTGAGAACCAAGGTATCAATCCAAGAGGAGGCCACGACAAGTCCCTCGTACCTGCACAAAACGATAGCTACTCGCAACCAACGCGATTAGGGGTTGTCAATCCCTTCACGGTCACTTACGAGAGTGAGATCTGATAGAGATAATATTTTTGGTATTTTTGGTATAAAGATGCAAAGTGATAAGTAAAAGCAAAGTAAAGCAAAGCAAGTAAATAAAGTGATAGAGATTGATATGATGAGAATAGACCCGGGGGCCATAGGTTTCAGTAGTGGCTTCTCTCAAGAGCATAGATTTTCTACGGTGGGTGAACAAATTACTGTTGAGCAATTGACAGAACTGAGCATAGTTATGAGGTTATCTAGGTATGATCATGTATATAGGCACGGTGGGTGAACAAATTACTGTTGAGCAATTGACAGAATTGAGCATAGTTATGAGGTTATCTAGGTATGATCATGTATATAGGCATCACGTCCGAGAAATTAGACCGAAACGATTCTACATCTACTACTATTACTCCACTCATCGACCGCTATCCAGCATGCATCTAGAGTATTAAGTTAAAAACAGAGTAACGCCTTAAGTAAGATGACATGATGTAGAGGAATAAATTCATGCAATATGATAAATACCCCATCTTGTTATCCTCGATGGCAACAATACAATACGTGCCTTGCAACCCTTTACATCCTTTGGGTAAGGACACCGCAAGATTGAACCCAAAGCTAAGCACTTCTCCCATTGCAAGAACTACCAATCTAGTTGGCCAAACCAAACGGATAATTCGAAGAGACTTGCAAAGATAACTCAATCATACACAAAAGAATTCAAAGAAGAATCAAATATTATTCATAGATAAGCTGGATCATAAACCCACAATTCATCGGTCTCAACAAACACACCGCAAAAAGAAGATTACATTGAATAGATCTCCACGAGAGAGGGGGAGAACATTGTATTGAGATCCAAAAGGAGAGAAGAAGCGATCTAGCTACTAACTATGGACCCGAAGGTCTGAAGTAAACTACTCACACTTCATCGGAGAGGCTATGGTGTTGATGTAGAAGCCCACCATGGTGAATGCCCCGTCCGGCGAAGCTCCGGAACAGGCCCCAAGATGGGATCTCGTGGATACAGGAAGTTGCGGCGGTGGAATTAGGTTTTTGGCTCCTGTTCTGATCGTTTGGGGATACGTAGGTATATATAGGAGGAAGGAGTACGTCGGTGGAGCGTTAGGGGGCCCACGAGGTAGGGGGCGCGCCCTCCACCCTCGTGACCGCCTCTGGCACTTCTTGGAGTAGGGTCCAAGTCTCCTGGATCACGTTCGGTTGGAAAATCACGTTCCCGAAGGTTTCATTCCTTTTGGACTCCGTTTGATATTCCGTTTCTTCGAAATACTGAAAAAGGCAAAAAACAGCAATTCTGGGCTGGGCCTCCGGTTAATAGGTTAGTCCCAAAAATAATATAAAAGTGGAAAATAAAGCCCATTATAGTCCAAAACAGTAGATAAAGTAGCATGGAGCAATAAAAAATTATAGATACGTTGGAGACGTATCAATTATCATATAAGTATATTACATAACCTTCATATCTATTGCCAAGAATTAGGATCATTCATTTCCATATATGTTTTGTACGATTTTTTCTTCTGCACTTTACCTACTAGCAAACATGGAAATTAAGCATGGAGAAAATTTATTCTCATCACGTGGCCAACCGTGTGTTCAATATCTTGTTATTTTGGTCAAAGTTGGAGAGATGGCGCGCCTTGGTCCCCTTCTATCAAAGATCTCTTGTTATTAAATACTAGTCTTCAGTCGAGAAAGAGTAAGTCAAATTTATAGTGATTTTTATGTTGTGTTGTGGCCTATCTTGCTTTAAAATTTTGCCTTAAAATGATTTTAAAAATCATCTTATTTAACTCGAAACTAGCTCGAGATCGACTCGAGATCGTTACAAGCTGAGGACGAGACCCTTTCTGTAGCTTGACCTTGAGCTTCGCACATTTTGAGCTCGCTCGAATTTTATTATGAATTGAGCTGGGCCTAGGCCAACTCGCTCGAACTCGACTCGTTTGCAGCCCTACGCCCAAACAATGGAGGAAAGCGTGGTCAGGGAAAGATCTGTTTTAAATATAGATTGATAGATTGATTAGATTAGATAGATACATTATGAAAGCGTGGTGAGGGGTATATTAGGAAAGCATGGGTCTTTTGTGGTGTTTTTCTCCCTGGTTTTATGTCCACCGGTTTTGCAGGAGAGAGAAAAAAAATCGGTGGGGTGGGATCGATTGGTGGAGGTATCGTTAGATGGGTGTGAGGGGTGACGAGATGAAAGGACAACGGATTGCCTTCGTTCTGGTTAATCATTGTTACTAGAAGAACGCCTGTGCGTTGCAACGGGGCCACATTAACTTTAAAAGTTCAATATCAATTATGTTAATATTACATTGAATATTATCATACATACTAAGTGACATTGACGACCGTTTTTACCATCAAATTCTCACACACACCCTCTCCCTCCCTCTTCCTCGCTCTCTCTCCCCCTCTCCCTCACTCGGGAGGTGGGATGAAAATAAACCCGGAACGGAGACTACCAACTGAGACATTAGGAGTAGAGATCATTTAGTTGATAAGAATAAATAGAAAACGGTGTTAAAAAGGAGAAATAGACTAGAATACATTGAAAAACCAAAAGGACGATGTAAAGGGGGATTCGCCCCGGGTGTAAGTGCATATTTATCCATTAGGTGTTTTGGTGATTGATGACAATACTTTTGCGGACTAATCGTGTGCCTTTGAGTTTCTCAGACATTTCTTCACTAGGTACAAGACGGTTTGGTGCCCCTCGAAGACTATTGAAGACGGCGTTTCTCTACGTTTCTTTTTGGTGGATTTGAGTCGTAGGAAAGCCGTACTATTAAGAGGGGGTCCGCGTCGGAAAGGTTTGGGTGGAATCATCACGTACACGTTCCCTTCCTTGTCTCCACCTTTCCCTTGCACTATGGAGCATTCCCCGTTTATCCTCGTTGTGATTGCCTTGGCTGCTGTGGCTGCGCTTGCAGTAGTACTGCTCCCTGGAGCGGTAGTACCGCAGGCACCTGCGGTAGTATTGTTGCCCTGGCGCGGTAGTACCACGGGAGCCCACGGTAGTACCGCTCCTCTGGAGCCGTACTACTGTGGCCCCCAGGCCAAGTACCGCTGCGTTGCGGTAGTAGGGGCGGATGTAATTTTTTACATGCGCGCCTCGCAGTAATGCCGCATACGCCCACCTGTAGTACCATGCGCGTCGATCCAGCAGCCACGCGGTAGTATCGCTCTCCGGTAGTACCGCGTCGGGTTTTACCGGCTGTTTTCCGGAAGTAGGCGGATGTATTTTTATTCATCCGCGCCTTCCCCGGCTAGAGCGTTACGCCTTGCGGTAGTACCGCAAGGAGGGACCGGAAGTACCGCGCCCGGTAGTACTGCCCTGTCGAGCTCGATGTAGCCCCGCAGCGGTAGTACTGCAGTGGCCCACGGTAGTACCGGTGGCCTTGCAGTAATCGCGCCCGAGCGGTAGTACTGCGTGTCGCGGGCTGGTTAAGTGGATAGTGGTTGGATTTCGTCCACCACTATATAAGGGTAAATCTCCTACCTCTAGTTGACCACCTCTTCCAACCCTAAGCTCCATTGTTGCTCCTAAGCTCCATTTTCGCCGATCTCACTCCTAGCCAATCAAACTTGTTGATTTGCTCGGAAGTGGTTGAGAAGGCCCCGATCTACAATTCCACCAAGAGAAATTTGATTCCCCCCACTAATCCCTTGCGGATCTTGTTACTCTTGGGTGTTTGAGCACCCTAGACGGTTGAGGTCACCGCGGAGCCATAGTCCATTGTGGTGAAGCTACGTGGTGTTGTTGGGAGCCTCCAATTAAGTTGTGGAGATTGCCCCAACCTTGTTTGTAAAGGTTCGATCGCCGCCTTCAAGGGCACCAATAGTGGAATCACGACATCTCGCATTGTGTGAGGGCGTGAGGAGAATCTGATGGCCCTAGTGGCTTCTTGGGGAGCATTGTGCCTCCACACCGCTCTAACGGAGACGTACTTCCCCTCAAAAGGAAGGAACTTCGGTAACACATCCTCGTCTCCACCGGCTCCACTCTTGGTTATATCATCCCTTTACTTGTGCAAGCTTATTTGTGTTTCATTCATTGCTTGCTTGTGTGCTTGTGATTGTTGCATCATATAGGTTGCCCACCTAGTTGCATATCTAGACAACTTACTTTGATGCAAAGTTTAATTTGGTAAAGAAAAGCTAAAAATTGTTAGTTGCCTATTCACCCCCTCTAGTCAACTATATCGATCCTTTCAATTGGTATCAGAGCCTCGTCTCTTTTTAAGGACTTTACCGTCCGAAGAGTATGGTTGACGTCGAAGACGATGTGGGAGAGCACTCCAGTGCGAATCCGATATCGTCTACGGGAGATGGGGGTAACTCGATCTCACGTGAGGAGTTCAATGTGGCATTGGACACATTGAAAACCTCCATGACGACCGAGGTCAAAGACATGTTTAAGGAATTCTTAGAAGGGCTTAAACTTTCCACCGCGTCCGTGAAAGTGGGAAATCCCGCCAACACGGAGACGGATGCTAACCCCGACAAGGGGGAAGCTACTAGTGAGAAAGCCCCCTCGTCTAGTGGTAAGAATGGCACCGGCATCTTTGCCCATGTGCAACCTCCACCCGTTTATGGTGGACCGATTCCTTCTACTCATTTGAATCATGTCGGTCCTCCCCCCAAGATTGATAAAAAGGAGGATTTTGATTCTTGGGTCTATCGTTTTAAGCGTCATTTAAATCATGTGAACACTAACCTTTGGAGAATCATTGAAGAAGGTTTTTATCCGCAAGATCGAAGCAACTTCACTCCTAGAGAAGCCGTAGATGATCAATTTAACGAGAATGCTCTCTTCATCATCCAAGAAGCAATCCTTCCGAAGACCTCCGCATCTCGGCCCTACTCATTGGCCAAAGATGCTTGGCTCAAAGTGGTTTCCCTCTATCGGGGAAGCGCAAGCATTCAACGGTCCAATTATGAAGTGGTTCAAGATGAAGCCGATGAGTTTGCAATGAAAGAAGATGAAGAACCTCGTGAACTTTATCGGAGAGTCACCAAACTCGCTATCTCTCTTCGGGATCATGGAAGTAAGGACACTGATGACAATTGGATCAAGCGCAAATTTCTCAAGGCAATGATGACCTACCACAAAGCCATGTCCTCCGTCATCCGTCAAAGGCCGGACTTTCACACCTTGTCCTCAAGTGATGTGTTGGATGAGTTTGTGGCTATGAGCATATTGGACAAGACCGCCGACAATGCGGTGCTTCGCTCCCAAAGAGCAAAGAAGCCCAACCTTGCTTTGAAGGCCAAGGTGTGTGTCGAAGAAGAAGAAGAGGAGAGCAACCTCAAAGATACGAAGTATGCCTATCATGAACACATGGCCCTTGCTTCAAGGCAATTTTGGAGCAAGAAGAACTCAAGGCCCAACTTCAACAAGAGCAGCTCAAGTGGAACAAAGGGCAAGCAACGAGTGAGGACTTGCTTCAATTGTGGCAATGTGAGTCATTTTGTTGAGGAGTGCCCGTATGAGAAGAGGGAAGACAATGGTGGCAAGCTCATCCGTAAGGACAAGGCCAAGTCTTTCCCCAACAAGAGCAACTTCACCAAGAAGACTCCTCACAAGGCTTTGGTGGTACAAGAAGAGTACAATGAGGGTGACGATGATGATGAAGATGGTGAGTCGATTGCCATGGCCTCCGTTGCCATTGCGACGACTCCTCGGGTGTCTCTCTTCGACTCACCCAATGAGAGCATCACCGCCAAGTGCCTCATGGCTAAAGCCACCAACAAGGTAACCCCCAACATCAAAACTACCATCATCAATCATTCTTCTTCGACGGATTGCATTGATGAACATGAGGGAACTAATGTGGAGGAGAATGGGTTTGAGGCCTTTATGGGTAAACTCAAGGGAAAATCCAAGAAGCACTTTGTTGCTCTCTTGGAACAACTTGGTGAAGCCAATGACATGATCGAGGCTCACGAAGAAACCATCTCTAAGATGGAGGGGCATAGTCGTGACTATGCCGATGAGATTTCGGATCTTTCCAATGCTCTTGAGGAAGAGCGTGGTCTTCGTTTGGCTCTTGAGGAGTCATACAACAATGATCATGCTAAATTAAAGAAAGATCTTGATCATGCTCTCGTTGTGTCTCGTGTGCTAAGCTCCGAGAAGGCAAAGCTTGGGGTTGATCTTGCTAGACTCAACGAGGAGTTTGACATTCTCGACAAGGCTCACAAAGTCTTGAAGGGTGTTCATGCTAGCCTCAAAGAGTCTCATGATCAACTCCAAGTGAAGCTAACCAAGGAGAAAGCCACTTTTCCTCATATGGTGTTGATTGATAATGCAAATGCTACTAACCCTTGTTGTGAGCATGTGCATCTTGTTGAGGAGAATGCTAAGTTGAAGGAGCAACTTGAGAAAGGCCTTTTCACATGCATACAAGGTGAGAAGAACCACAACGACCTTTTGAGTAATCAAAAGGAAGTTGTAGCCAAGGAGGGGATTGGGTTCGCACCCAAGCCCAAGAACAAGAAGAAGAATGGCAAGACCAAACGACCCCCTCCTCTCAAGCAAACTTTTGTGAGGGAGGGAGAGGGTGCTTACAAGGAGAAGAAGAACAATGCAAAGGGTGGCGATGCCAAGAAGGGCAATGCCACCCCTCCCAACAAAGCCGGCGATTTTAATCCCTCTTATGTGTTATGTCGTGCTAGTGATGGGCACGTTTATGCCAAATTTGTTGGTTCTCCTCATGAGTACATTGAATGGTCTATTTGGGTTCCTAAGACCCTTGTTACTAACATCAAAGGACCCATTACAAAATGGGTACCTAAAACCAAGCATTGATCTCTTGTAGGTGTTTGCTTCCGGTGGAGGATCATGGTTGTTCGATAGTGGAGCTAAAAATCATATGACCGGAAGCAAGGACTTGGTGGTGGACGTGCACAAGATTCCTTCTATGCCCACCAATGTCGAGTGGATTGATGCCTCGTTTTCTAAGGTATTGGGACTCGGCAAGGTTGTCATTTCTCATGATCTCACGATCGAGAAGGTCATGCTTGTTGAGTCCCTTGCATACAATTTACTTTCCGTTCGTCAACTTGCAATCATGGGTTTTGCCACTTTATTTGATATTGATACCGTGGCCCTCTTGTGGAGCAAGACACTTAAAGTAGCCTTTGTTGAGCATGTCGAGAGCGGTCTCTATGTGATTAACTTTTTGGAGGTACCCGCTAAGACCGCGACATGCCTAATGGCTAAAGTTGATGTGGGATGGCTTTGGCATTGCCTTTTAGCCCATGTCAATATGAGATCTTTGCAAAGTCTTCTCAAGGGCGACCATGTCCGTGGACTAACGAATGTTAGTTTTGCTAAAGATCGTGCTTGTAGTGCTTGTATCGAAGGAAAGCTACATGAAAAGGCTCACCCTCCCACGACTATCATCTACTCGAAGAGGCCTTTGGAGCTCCTTCACTTGGATCTCTTTGGGCCTCCATCCTTTGATAGTCTTGGGGTAGGAAGTATTGCTTGGTGATTGTGGATGACTACTCAAGATATACTTGGGTGTATTTCTTCAAGAGGAAGAGCGAGACCCAACAAACCATCATTGACTTTGAAAATGAAGCACAACGTCAACACAATGCAAAGATCTTGACAACAAGAAGTGACAACGGCACCGAGTTCAAGAACTACATCTTGGATGAGTTTCTTAGTGATGAGGGGATCAAGCATCAATATTCTGCACCATACACTCAACAAAACGGTGTCGCGGAGAGGAAGAACCGGACGTTGATGGATGCGGCAAGGACCATGATGGCGGAGTTCAAGTCTCCATACAATTTTTGGGCCGAAGCCATCAACACCGCATGTCATGCATCCAATCGGCTCTACCTCCGCAAGGGCTTGAACAAGACTCCATATGAGATACTCACCGGTAACAAGCCCAACCTCAAGTACTTTCGGTGTTCGGGTGTAAGTGTTTCATTCTCAAGAAAGGTGTTCGGTTGTCTAAGTTTGAAGCTAGAGCTTATGAGGGCATATTTGTTGGTTATGCTACAAACTCCCATGCTTACCGTGTCCTCAATAAATCCACGAGACTTATTGAGGAGACGTGTAACATGGAGTTTGATGAGAATAACGGCTCCCAAGTGGAGCAAAGTGGCACTTGTGATGTAGGTGATGAAATTCCTCCTCAAGCCATAAGAAGAATGGGTGTTGGCTTTATCCTACCCGTTGAGGAACCCCTTGTGGTCAAGGAGAAGGACAATGCTCCACTCAAGTGGAGCCATCACCAACCCAAGGCCCACACGCTCGACGAACAAAGTGAAGGCCCTCAACCTCATGAACAAGACCAAGGGCAAGATCATGCTCAAGACGATGTTGACACTCCAAGTGATGTCCAAGGTCAAGTTCTCTCCCCGAGCAAGTTCAAGATCAAGAACATGCTCAAGACGGCGCTCAAGATGATCAAGTGACCGCTCCTCAACTCACCCCCGAGGAGGAATTAGAGCGTCAGATCGCCAAGATTGCTTCCAAGCTCACCACCAAGGGTCATCTCATGAAGAATGTACTTGGAAGCATTGAAAAGGGGGTAAGCACTCGTAGACAATTGGCAAACTATTGTAAACATCACGCGTTTGTTTCGTGTGTTGAACCCCAAAAGGTATATGAGGCACTCAAAGATCCGGATTGGCTTAATGCCATAAATGAAGAACTCAACAACTTCGAGTACAACAAGGTGTGGAGGTTGGTGCCAAGGCCAACGAGGAACCACAATGTCATTGGGACCAAGTGGATTTTCAAGAACAAACAAGATGCTCATGGAACCATCATTCGCAACAAGGCAAGATTGGTGGCACAAGGTTACTCCCAAGTCGAGGGTATCGACTATGGTGAAACCTTTGCTCCCGTTGCTCGTCTTGAATCCATTCTTTTGTTGATTGCTTATGCTTCTCATCACAACTTTAAGTTGCAACAAATGGATGTGAAGAGTGCCTTTCTTAATGGTCCTATTAATGAGTTGGTTTACGTCAAACAACCCCCGGGTTCGAGGATCCCTACTTTCCCGATCATGTGTACCAACTCGATAAGGCACTCTATGGCCTTAAACAAGCCCCACGTGTGGTATGACCACCTTCCCGAGTTGCTACAAGATCGTGGGTTTGAAGTTGGGCTCATCGATCCCACTCTTTTTACTAAGAAGGTCAATGGGGAGTTGTTTGTGTGCCAACTATATGTTGATGACATTATTTTTGGTTCCCCTAACAAAGCTTTCAATGATGAAATTGCCGCACTAATGACCTCAAAGTTCAAGATGTCTTCCATGGGAGAGTTGAAGTTCTTTCTAGGTTTCGAAGTGAAGCAAAGAAGAGAAGGCACCTTCATCAACCAAGCCAAATACACTCAAGACATGCTCAAGAGATTCAAGCTAAGCGATGTCAAGCTGGCTTCCACTCCAATGCCCTCTAAGTGTCAACTTTGACATCGATCCCAATGGTAAAGCGGTGGATCAAAAGGTATATCGCTCCATGATTGGATCCTTGCTTTATCTTTGTGCATCTAGACCGGATATCATGTTGAGTGTGGGAATTTGTGCACGGTTTCAAGCCGCACCTAAGGAAAGCCACTATGTGGCGGTCAAGTTTAATCTTTCGATATTTGGCTCATACCCCAAACTTTGGCCTATTGTACCCGTGAGGAGCAAACATCAAGCTTGAAGGATATTCGGATTCTGATTGGGCGGGAGACAAAGTGGATAGGGAGTCCACTTCCGGAGGGTACCAATTCCTTGCTTGCTCTTTGGTAAGTTGGTCTTCCAAAAAGCAAAGTTGTGTGTCTCTCTCGTCCACCGAAGCAGAGTATGTAGCGGCCGGTAGTTGTTGTGCACAACTCTTATGGATGAGGCAAACTTTGAAGGATTACTGTGTCATTAATGAAAGTGCCATCAAGATTTCTCTCAACCCGGTGCAACACTTCAAGACGAAGCATATTGAGATTCGGTATCACTTCATCCGGGATCACATTAGGCGAGGGGAGATCAAGCTCAAATACGTCAACACTCATGATAACCTTGCAGATATCTTCACGAAGCCTTTGGATGAAGCAAGATTTCGCGAGTTAAGGCATGAGCTAAATATCATTGATTCGAGCAATGTGGCTTGAACCCTTGCACACCCCACCATACTCAACTTTTATCTTGTTTAGGTGTAGGCATGGACATAGGGGGAGTGTTGTTCTCTCAATGAACTCTCCCTCCCCCCATTATGCATAAATCGATCAACTCTTTCACATTAGCCATTTTTTATGGTACTTGTGCTTCAAAAGACGAGTTTTGGTCATGGGCCCAAGGATAGTTCTTCGCGGTGCCATACCAATTGACTCAAACATAGGTGGCTCCGGCCACCGCCCTCGCTTTGGAGAGGTGGTGTCGCGTGGTTGTTTCTTGTTGTCAGTTCCCGTTCTGCCTTTGTGTTGTGCGTGTTATTGTGGTGTCTCTTGTGCTCAAAGTTTCTTTGCGAAGACCCCTTTTTCGCGTGTTTGAAACCAGCTTCTTCCTGAGTTCGCGGTACTACCGCTGCATGCGACTGTACTACCACTTTGAGAGGGCACGGTACTACCGCACCTGCGCGGTAGTAATTTTTTTACTGCCGCCCAGGAGAGCGGTACTACCGCGATGATATGCGGTACTACCGTGCCGTCGCAGACGCGTGGGGGATAAGGACGGGCAGGGGGAGTTCTAACTCCCCCATACCCATTCGTTAGTTTCCCCACTTCGTCTCTCTCTCTCGCTCAAGAACGAGGGCCGGGGTCCCTCGCCGGATCTCCGCCTCCAGCTGCTCTTCTGTGATTCCGTCCGGTGGGATCGTTCCCCACCACGTGCTCTTGCCATGGAACAAGGTCTTTCCCCAAATCCCTCTCTCTTTTGGTTGTTTTCCTTGCCTTTAGGATTTTGGGGAGATGCATGTGTTCTTGATATTTCAGGCTAAATCTTTGCAAGAGTAGGATGTAGGAGGGTAGTGGAGTGTAGGAACTATACTTGCTATGCTGTCTTGTGATAGATCTGATCAACCGTAGTACCGCTGCGTGATTTCGCGGTCCTTCTCGATTCAAAATCTGATTCGGATCTCACGCAGTGCGGTACTACCGCCCACATGTGTGGTACTACCGCTTGTCCGATTACTCATTTGGTCGGTGCGGGTACTACCGCATTTGAGCGGGCGGCACTAAAATCTTACTACCGCTCCCGGACATGGTACTACCATGATAGCCCACAGTACTATCATGACTTTGGGGCAAGATTAAAATTTTAGTACCGCAAAGCACTGGCGATACTACCGTTCGGTCCAATCTTTCTCATGGCATTTAGCATGTATGCTTCCTAAGTGGTTCTTTTGTTTTGTTGTGGTCTTTGCATTGATCCTTCTTGGTTTTTGTGGGTGTTTTGCGGCGTTGTGTCTCGTGGTGGCTCTCGCCATTCCAATCGATCGCAACATCGGATCCAAGCGGTTGCGCAATCCAGGTGAAGCCGCAGAGGGCTCCAGTGCCCCCAAGCGCAATGTCAAGACCACCGCCAACAAGGACAAGGAACCCGCTAAGAACATGGACGAGATTCCCTCCGCTGAGTATGTCCGTCTCAGGCAGTTGAACCCGTATGTGAACCCTCGTGCTGTTCTCAGAGGCTGTGAGTTGTTCTGGTCCAAGATGCAGACTCCCTTTTACCTGGATGTCATCAAGAACAAGCGAGAATACCTACGTGGAGGTCAAGTGGATTGACATGCATCACATGAGGAAGGAACAAGATCGTGAGTACTTTGGAGAGGCTCGGACTTGGTGGAGCAGTTTGGCATTGAGCATGTGATCTCCTTCCATCTGGACTTTGACCCTGAGCTGGTTTGTCAGTTCTTTGCCTCTGTGTACTTTCATCCTGGGGAGGAGCGGCGGATGACGTGGATGACCAACGGTCGTAAGCTGACCGCTACCTCGAAGGAGTTCATGGACTTGTTGCATGTTCCAGATGACGGACTTGACACTCCTGTTGGTGTTCGTCCCCATGCCAATTCTGAGTCTGCTAACAAGGATAAGCTCCAGCCGTACTTTGTTGAGAAGGTGCTCGCTAGTGGCAAGTCAGCTTGGGTGCTGAACCCCTTTCTGGATATCATGTATCGCATCTTCCGCAATTCTCTGTTCCCGTGCATTGGCGACAAGGATAAGGTTCATGCATTTATGGTGGATATGATGCTCATGTGCGAGGATGCCCAGGTGTCTCAGACTCAGCCTCTTGATGTCTCACACATCATGTGGCATGAGCTTCGGTTTGCGGTGTTCAACCGCAAGGTTCCCATCTACGGGTCGTACCTGTTTCTGCTGATCTCCAAGACTTGGGAGAAGATGTACCCTGGAGAGGAGTTCCTTGCACCAGACTGGATTAGGCAAGATCCCATATGTCTTCGTGTCAAGCCCAACTAGGCCAACACTACCACTCGTGCTGATGCGTCTGCTGCTAGGAGGCATGTTGGTGAGGAGGAGACTGGAGCTGAGGATGTTGCTGAGGACCATGCCACTAGGTCTTCCCAGAGTTCCTCTATGCCCTCGTGGGCCAAGAAGCTGAAGGACAAAATGAAGACTCTCTTCTGCATGCAAGCTAAGGGGCGACTGGGACTCCACGTTGCCTCCAAGGAGGCTCGCCGCCGTGACTTGCACATCCTGAAGGTCTTTGGTGAGGCTTATTCCAGCGGGTCAGAGAGGCACATCACTCCAGAGGCTGAGTGGATGGCGAAGCAGGGCTACAAGTGGACTGATTCTGACGAGGACTTCGAGGAGGACATCCGTGGCACCGAGTCTGAGGAGGAGCGCTGGGATGATTTCTCCGCTTGAGCCATCCCGAGTGTGTAGGTGTCCTCTCTGCCTTTTTGGCATCTCGATGCCAAAGGGGGAGAGAGTGTAGGGATTTGCTCGTGTGTCGTCGTGTTTCGTGTGTTTGGTTGCTTTGGTTTGGTTTGAGACTTATCCTTCATATGGTGTAAGACATATGCACTTTATCCTATCTTAGCAAGCTTATGTTATATTGTGCTACCTATGTTTTATGCTCGTTAGTAGTTGTTTAGCCTTATCATTGCTAGATATGCCTTGTGAGGGAGTCCTGGACTAGGGGGTGTCCGGATAGCCGAACTATCATCTTTGGTCGGACTCCTAGACTATGAAGATACAAGATTGAAGACTTCGTCCCGTGTCCGGATGGGACTTTCCTTGGCGTGGAAGGCAAGCTTGGCGATACGGATATGTAGATCTCCTACCATTGTAACCGACTCTATGTAACCCTAACCTATCCGGTGTCTATATAAACCGGAGGGTTTTAGTGCAGAGGACGAACAACAATCATACCATAGGCTAGCTTCTAGGGTTTAGCCTCTACGATCTCGTGGTAGATCTACTCTTGTACTACCCATATCATCAATATTAATCAAGCAGGAGTAGGGTATTACCTCCGAGGGCCCGAACCTGGGTAAAAACATCGTGTCCCTTGTCTCCTGTTACCATCCACCTAGACGCACAGTTCGGGACCCCCTACCCGAGATCCGCCGGTTTTGACACCGATATTGGTGCTTTCATTGAGAGTTCCTCTGTGTCGTCACCTATAGGCCCGATGGCTCCTTCGATCATCAACAACGACGCGGTCCAGGGTGAGAATTTTCTCCCCGGACAGATCTTCGTATTCGGCGGCTTTGCACTGCGGGCCAATTCGCTTGGCCATCTGGAGCAGATTGAAAGCTACGCCCCTGGCCATCAGGTCGATTTGGAAAGCTTGAACTATACGGCCGATATCCGCGGAGACTTGATCTTCGATGGATTCGAGCCGCAGCCAAGCGCCAGATCTTGTCTCGATGGGCACGATCTAGCTCTGCCGCCGAACAGTGTCCTGGAGGCCGCACCAGTGCCCGCTCCGACCCTTAATCCGGAGCCGGATTCCCCGATCGAGGACGAGTGGTTGGACACCGCCTCAAGGGCTACGATCTCAATGGCGATTGAGCTGAACTCTATCCCTGTCCTTTGCGAAGACCGTGACTCCAAGGTGCCGGACTCCTCTCCGGACTCCGACCCCCCCGCGCCCCTGCCAATCGAATCCGATTGGGCGCCGGTCATGGAGTTCATCGTCAGCGGACATCTTTCAGCACTCGCCCTTTGGCGACATCCTGAATTCACTAAAGTCTCTCTCTTTATCCAGAGAGCCCTGGCCGGTCTACGGCCAGGAAGGTTGGGATGCGGACAACGAAGAAATTCAAAACCCACCCACCACCCACTTTGTAGCCACTGTCGATGATTTAACCGACATGCTCGACTTCGACTCCGAAGACATCGACGGTATGGACGACTATGTCGGAGACGACCAAGAACCAGCGCCTACAGGGCACTGGAAGGCCACCTCGTCATACGACATATACATGGTGGACATCCCAAAAGATGGAAAACAACGATGGAACAACGGAGGATGACCCCTCCAAGAAGCAACCGAAGCGACGACGTCAGCGGCGCCCCTCTAAATCCCGCCACAGCAAAAACGGTGATTCCGGCACGGGGGATAATAAAACCCGGACAGCGCCGAAGACAACCCCCTCCAGCAGGACTCAGCGCAGGAGGAGGGAGAAGCAAGTCCGCACGACAGTGCGGCAGAAAGAGAGGTAGAGGACGATAATCATGCGCCTCCCTCCGAAGATGAGGCAAGCCTCAATGACGATTTAATTGTCGTGCACGAGGATCCCAACAGAGCTGCGTTTCAAACGCAGGCTTATAGCCACGGCAAGCAGCCTCAAGAAAAAGCAGCAATACTTAGAGCTAACCAGGACACGCTAGGCGATGATGGACCGAAGTCCTTGCAGCCGAAGAGTATGAACTCGAACACCCCTCCAAAAGCTACCCCAAACGCAGGCAGTTGCCTCGATCAGAGGAAGAAGCACCCCAAGTCACCAGCGCATGATGAGGCCGACCGGCCACCCCGTGGCCGCGACAGAGAGGCCTCTAGACCCTCCATTCAAGCCGCACCCCGACGCCGCTCAAAAAGTACCAAGGCACGGGAAAAAGCGCTGGACTTGCGAGATATATTGGAGGATAAGGCAAAACATACAAGGTCGATCTACGGATCGCGTGGGCGCATAACGACTCGGGATGATTACCGTCACGCCGGATACAGAAACTCCGGCCGGGCCGAACACAATGGACAAAGCTCATTTGAGCTGCGTCGTGATATAGCCCAATACAGAGGCGCCGCACACCCACTATGCTTCACAGATGAAGTAATGGATCATCAAATCCCCGAGGGCTTCAAACCCGTAAACATCGAATCATACGATGGTACCACAGATCCTGCGGTGCGGATCGAGGACTATCTCCTCCATATCCACATGGCCCGCGGTGATGATCTACACGCCATCAAATACCTCCCCTCAAGCTTAAAGGACCAGCTCGGCATTGGCTTAACAAATTTCCCAAACAGAATCAATTGGTTGTTGGGAGGACACGGAAGCCGCATTCCTTGATAACTTCCAGGTACATATGTGCGACCACCGGACGCCGATGACCTTAGCCATATAACTCAAAGAGCTGTAAGAATCGCCGGACAATTCTCGACACGGTTCCTAACAAAGAAAAATCAAATCGTTGATCGTCCGGATGCAAGAGGCCCTTGCAGCCTTCAAACATAACATCCATGACGAGTGGCTTGCCCGGCACCTAGGACAGGAAAAGCCGAAATCCATGGCAGCCCTCACAACACTCATGACCCGCTTTTATGCGGGAGAGGACAAGCTGGCTAGCTCGTAGTAACAACTTGACCAAAAACCCCGGTAGTTCGGATACCAAGGACAGCAATGGCAGGTCGCGTCAAGAATAAGAACAAGCGTCGCATTAACGGGCGACAATGATGAAGATACGACGGTCAATGCCGATTCAGAGGCTCTAAACCCGGTCGGCGGAAGAAGTCATTCAAAAGAAATACCTGAGGCCCGGCCCAACTTGGACCGAATACTCAATCGCTTGTGCCAAATACATGGCACCCCGAAATCAGCCAATCACACCAACAAGGATTGTTGGGTGTTCAAGCAAGGTGCAAGCTAAGTGCCGAACTCAATGACAAAGGGCTGCATAGCGATGACGAGGAAGAGCCCCGATCACGAACAATAGAGGATGAAGGGTTTCCCCACAAGTGCGGACGGTGAACATGATATACGCAACCCATATACCCAAAGGGAGGCGGAAGCGTGCGCTAAGGGACGATACGCGGTGGAGCCAGTCGCCCCGAAGTTCAACCCATGGTCTTCCTGCCCGATCACCTTTGATCGAAGGGACCACCCCACTAGCATCCGTCACGGCGGTTTCGCCGCATTGGTTCTTGACCCAATCATTGACGGATTTCACCTCACTAGAGTCCTGATGGACGGCGGCAGCAGCCTGAACCTGCTTTATCAAGATATAGTGCGCAAAATGGGCATAGTCCCCTCAAGGATTAAACCTACAAAGACGACCTTTAAAGGCGTCATACCGGGTGTAGAGGCCAATTGTACGGGCTCAGTTACACTCGAAGTGGTCTTCGGATCCCTGGATAACTTCCGAAGCGAAGAGTTAATCTTCGACATAGTCCCGTTCCGCAGTGGCTATCACGCGATCGCCGGACGAACCGCATTTGCAAAGTTCAATGCGGTGCCGCGACCACGCATACCTCAAGCTCAAGATGCCAGGCCCTCGAGGAGTAATCACGGTCAATGGAAACACCGAACGCCTCTCCGAACGGAGGAGCACACGGCCCTCGCGGCGGAGGTGCAAAGCAGCCTCTCACAGCAATTCTCGAGTCCGGCCACTAAACGTCCGGACACTGCCAAGCGCGCCCGGAGTAACCTACAACAAGACCGCCTGGCACGATTCAAGCACGCGTAGCAATCCGGCCCCAACCCCAGCCCTCGCGAAATTGCGAAGCGGTGATACGCGTGCATAACTACGCCCGAGATACCATGGGCATAAGGGGAGGGCACGACCACGCAAGACGCCAAGAATGCGGCTCGACCGCACTGTGGGCTCCGATTGTGTCATTCTTTTCTTTTTCTTTTTCTTACTTTCAGGACTCCGTTCTCGGAAGTCTGTCCGACACTAGAATTGCCGAACTAACGATGCAACAGCCGGGGAAGCGTAAAGCTACGCCGAGTGTTCAGGTGGTCTCTACTATGAGCATTATACCTGTTTTACATACCATCCCACAGCTTACCCCTGGAGGGGGACATGTTAAATAGTTCCATCCCTTGCTTATCGCACAATTTGTATCGTTCTGCTTTTATTCGCAGTTTCCTTTTAATAACCAATACATAGCTTTTGCCTATTATTGCATTTTTTATCTATATATATATATGTTCATTTCATGACATGTTGCACCCGTACACTTTGGTACGGCCAATACACCAGGGGCTTAAGTACCCCAAAATTATGGTGTGATAAGTCCGAACACTTTCACAAGTACGGCACCCCGAACTTATAGCATTATATGAATTGGCTCAATCATGTCTTGGGTCAATAGTTGGGTTTGCCCGGCTCCCATGTTTTGGTACCTTACGTTCCGTTATATCGGCTAAGGTAGCACCGGAGAACCACCGCGATTGTGCCCGGTTGAGCTGGGTTGAGCACCTCAAAGGAGAAAACTAAAATCGACTGTCATGATAGGGCGAGAGCCGGGTTGCTCGAGAGGTTTTTTCGGGTCCCTAAAGACTTATGCCGCTTAGAGCGAGGAACCAGAATTGTCTCGCCAAGGCGTGGATAGCGCCTCAAATCAGTCTTGAATACTAGGTGCTTCACGAAATTTAAAATTATAGAATTCTATGGCTAAGTGAGAGTGTTCAAGCATTATAAGTCCGGTTGTCTTGTCCGCTATGCTGAGCGCCTCCTCGATGGACCCAAGAATGGAAACAAGATCGCTCAAGTTTATCGAACACCCCAAAGACTTTCGTGGCATGGGGGCTGAAGCCAATGACTTGCCATCTCTCAATTTGATAAACGGCCGCATGAAGGTAATATTTTAAATTAATAAGCGTTGCTTAGCGCACATGAACAAGTTTTCACAGACAGGATAACAAATGCGAGTCTATTAAAAAATTACATCTTTGGAGCACTCATCCGCTATCTGGCGGGCACCCTTCAGAGGCCCTCATAGTACATTTCGGCATGCGATGCTCCTTGCCCTTCGGTGGCCGTCGTCACAAGCTTCTCCGCATCCAAATTGCCCCAAAGTGCACTTTAGCACGGGCAAGGGCCCGACGGGCACCTTCAATGCGCAGAGCGCTTGATGACTTCAATCCTTGGACATGCGTCCACCACCGCCGCAGACTAGCCCAAAATAGCCCCTGTGCATGGCTTCCAATGGCCACACCAAACTATGAGGCCCTTCATGGCCTGTTCGGCGACCTTAGGAGCTCGACCACCGCCTACCGGTCGCTTAGGGGCACCGGATGTCCGGCCTCAAAGATCACCGAGACCAGAACACCTTTTTCGTCGAGCTCCCTCCTTGGCGCGCAGAGAACGGCAAGATCGCATACACGACGGGCAAATCTGCGAATGCTCCCGGAGAGCTCGAATCCGGGTAAGTACAAGGTAATTGACTTTTTACATTCTTGCTCGCATAAAGAATGCCTTACCCGCCATGATCTTCTTTATTTCCTCAATCTCCGGAGGGCTTTTGGGCCTCGGCCTTAGCAGCTTTGGCACTCTCAAGAGCCGAGGCAAGCTCGGACTCTCGGGTCTTGAGTCACGCTCCAAACCCTCGTGTTTTTTCACGAGAGCACAGGAGCTCTTGCACCTCCGCCAGTGCGCCTCCCCTTCTCTCGCTCGGTGCACTCATGGCCGCTTTGTTTCGACCCACGAAACACCGCTTCCTTCGTGGTCGCCACCTCGTTCGTGGCCTGCAGTACCCATGTTACTCCTGTTATTTTTGCAACCAAACCTTTCTATAAGGTATTTCTTTAATAAGGTATTACTTACCTTCCTTGTCCTCGAGCTGCTTCTTGGCAAGGCCGAGCTCGTTCTCGGACCGCTCGAGGCTGCTTCAATGCATTGACCTCCGCAGCCAAGGCGGGCAGAGGTCGGCCAGCAGCTGCATTCCCATATTGACATACTTATGTTAGACTCCTCACAGATATCTTTTTAGATCCTTAGTCCGGCTTTTCTTTCCGAACACCGAACTAAGCATCAGGGGCTACTGTCTATGCGGTAATATTTTGACATATTCTAAACTTACCTCAAAGCCTGTTAGAAGGTTGGTACAGGCTTCGGTCAGCCCGCTCTTGGCAGACTGAACTTTCTGGATCACCACACTCATAACAATGCGGTGCTCCTCCTTGATGGAGGCGCTGTTAAGCGCCTCCAGTAAGCTATCCGGTGCCTCCGGTTGGACGGAAGACACCGGCGTCTTACCCTTCCTACGAAGGGACCGCTTGGGACTCGGAACCGGCTGAAGGTTCTCAGATGGAATCCGGACGAGGGTCGGGCTTAGAGCCTCGGGGTCTCGCCCCACACGCCTGGAGTCCGGGAGGTTGCCTTGCAGGCGCCTCCTGCGCCACCTCCTCTTGACCAGGCCCCCTTGGGGCCCCACCTCGGCATCGTCTGCAGCGTGAGGTGAGGAGGCGGCTGAAGTGAAGTACTCTCCATTTCCGGCGAACTCGGGGACCCGCCGACGGCGGCGAGCTTCGCCTTGGGCGGGCTGCATGATTGTTCGGCATTAGAGAACACTATGCAATGATAAAAAGCCATGGGTATCCTGGACACTTACGATCTCGCCAGGGCTTGGCCCTTGTTGGCCACTCCTCCTCGTCGTTGTCGACGTTGGTGGAGAAGTCCGAGGAAGGGTCCTTCCTTCTTAGACCCTCCGGCCTCCCAGTTGGGGCGGCCTTCCTTTTCTCTCCTCTTCACTGGGAGAGGCTTCTTTTCCTCCTCCTCGTTCTCGGAGAAGATTACGCTTGAATCCGACAAGACTGGCGTCGGGAGCTCCTTCGAGTTCCGTGGCCTCCTTCTTGGCCTTCTTCTCCGCACCACATGGGGTACCGGAGCCAGCAGCCCCATCAATCAAAGGCGTCCGTTGGGTCTTCCGCAAAAGGAGCCGGACAGTTAATCTGTCCGGACGTCTTCACCGATCTGCCAAAGGTTAGGGAGTTTTAGATCCCACATAGAGTCAATCTATGAAAAAGAGTCCCGTAAAGGGTAAAATAACTTACCTCGCCGGCTTGACATCGCGAAATGTATCCGCGATCTTCAAGAGCGGATGAGGGAGCCTCGGCGCCTTGAACAAAGACCTTCTGGGCATCTTCGTGCGTAGTGTCAAGAGCCTTTTTAGAGTTGAGTGTTGTGCCGGATCGAACTCCCACAATTTGAAGGCCCGTTGTTGGCATGGGAGAATCCGGCGGATGAGCATCACTGGATTACGTTGACAAGCCCGAGATTCTTGTCCACTGTGTTTTGGACGCATGTTTGGAGTCCGGATAGCTCGTCCGAATTCCCCACGCCAGCCCGTCTCTTTCCATGATGAGAGCCGTGTGGGAAGCCAGATCTGAACTCGGGGCCGCCGCCCATTTGGGGTCGCAGCGGCTCGGTGATATAGAACCACCCGATTGCCACCTTTATTGTCTCCACGAAGGAGCCCTCGAGCCATAGGACATTGGGCATCCCGCCCACCATAGCGCCTCAAGACTACTCCGTCGACCGCCCACTATCTTCGGCTTGACGCTAAAGGTCTTCAACCATAAACCAAAGTGGGGTTGGATGCAGAGGAAGGTTTCGCATACACGACGATAAACGTCGAGATATTGAGGATGAAGTTTGGGGCGGATCGTGGAAATCCAGGCCATAGTAGAACATGAGCCCCAGGACAAATGGGTGAAGTGGAAAACCTAGTCCATGGAGGAAGTGGGTGAGGAACACCACCCTACGATGGGGCCTGGGAGTGGGATGAGCTGCCTCGTCGGGTAGCCGACACGCGATGTCGCCGGACAAGTATCCGCCTCCCACAGCTTTGTGATGTGCCCCTCCGTGACGGAGGAGGCCATCCACCGACTCCGCCTCGGACATAGTTGGAGAAGGTTGAGGTGGGGTGTGCGGACTTGGGCGCTGGAGCTCGAGTCTTGGAAATGGATGAGCAAAGGAGGAGGAAGGCGAGGGTGTAAAAGGTGGATCCTTATCCCTTATATGGACGGACGAAGCTATGCGTCCCCACCACTGGAAAAACTTGCTTATCTCCCAAGCGCCGTAATCAATGGCGCGGATGGGTTACCCACGTCCGTATTGATGAGAATCCCGGAATAAGGGGCATGATCTATGCTTTGATAAGACGTGCCACGAAACCGCCGCTAAACGCGGCCATGTGGAACGGTAAAAACGATTCATATAAAGGCCCGGGCGTGGTGTGATGTCACGCCGCGGAATACGCCAATGTATCGGTGCAAAAGTTATTTTTCTACGGTGGTATGTGGAACTTGTTTTGCAGAGCGGACACTATCCTTGTGTTCAAAACCTACTATGAAGTATTCGGAGGAGGAACCCGCCGCAATGCCGAAGACAATCAACGCGCGGACTCATCGTCATTGAAGCCTGGTTCGGGGCCACCGAGGAGTCCCGGATTAGGGGTGTCCGGATAGCGAACTATAACCGTTGGCGGACTCCTAGACTATGAAGATACAAGATTGAAGACTTCGTCCCGTGTCCGGATGGGACTTTCCTTGGCGTGGAAGGCAAGCTTGGCGATACGGATATGTGGATCTCCTACCATTGTAACCGACTGTGTAACCCTAACCTATCCAGGTGTCTATATAAACCAGAGGGTTTTAGTCCAGAGGACTAACAACAATCATACCATAGGCTAGCTTTTAGGGTTTAGCCTCTACGATCTCGTGGTAGATCTACTCTTGTACTACCCATATCATCAATATTAATCAAGCAGAGTAGGGTATTACCTCCATCGAGAGGGCCCGAACACAGGTAAAACATCGTGTCCCTTGTCTCCTGTTACCATCCGCCTAGACGCACAGTTCGGGACCCCCTACCCGAGATCCGCCGGTTTTGACACCGACACCTTGTCTCTAAAATATAGGGGGAGTGTTGATCCTAATTGTGTGCTATGTAGTCCAAAGCATTCATCTAGTTTGCACACATCTAGGGGGAGCCCGTCTATATTTTAGAGAGGAGGGGTTTGCTTTTGTTATAGTTTATTTCCCTTTACAAGAATTCAGATTGTCATCAATCCACCAAAAGGGGAGATTGTAAGTGCATATTTATCCCTTAGGTGTTTTGGTGATTGATGACAATGTTTTTATGGACTAATCGTGGTGCCTTTGAGTTTCTCGGACATTTCTTCACTAGGTACAAGACGGTTTGGTGCCCCTCGAAGACTATTGAAGACGGCGTTTCTCTACATTTCTTTTGCTGGATTTGAGTCGAGGAAAGCCGTACTATTAAGAGGGGTCCGCGTCGGAAAGGTTTGGGTGGAATCATCACGTACATCGTTCCCTTCCTTGTCTCCACCTTTCCCTTGCACTATGGAGCATTCCCGTTTATCCTCGTTGTGATTGCCTTGGCTGCTTTGTGGCTGCGCTATGCGGTAATCGCTCCACAGGCGGTAGTACCGCAGCTCCCAGTAGTACCGTTGCTGTTCTGGCGGCGGTAATGCTGCGAGCCTGGTAGTACCGCCTCCGGAGCCGTACTCTGTGGCCCCAGTGACAAGTACCGCCATGCGTTGCGGTAGTAGGCGGATGTAATTTTTTACATCCGCGCCTCCTGATAATACCGCGCCCTGCGCATGGTAGTACCACGCAGCGGTCGATCCGGCAGCCCACGCGGTAGTATCGCTTGCTCTCCGGTAGTACTGGCGTCGGGTTTTTGCACTGTTTTCTAAGCGGAAGTAGGCACGGATGTATTTTTATTCATCCGCGCCTTCCCGACTAGGCGTTTCGCCATGCGGTAGTACCGCAAGGAGGGATGATAGTACCGCGCCGGCGGTAGTACCGCCTAGCTCGGTGTATCCCCGTCAGCTGCGGTAGTACCGCAGTGGCCTGACGGTAGTACCGCTACTCGAGCTGTAGTACTGCTGCGTGTCGCGGGCTGGTTAAGTGGATAACGGTTGGATTTCGGCCCACCACTATATAAGGGTCGTCTCCTACCTCTAGTTGACCACCTCTTCCAACCCTAAGCTCCATTGTTGCTCCTAAGCTCCATTTTCGCCGATCTCACTCCCTAGCCAATCAAACTTGTTGATTTGCTCGGAAGTGGTTGAGAAGGCCCGATCTACACTTCCACCAAGAGAAATTTGATTCCCCCACTAATCCCTTGCGGATCTTGTTACCCTTGGGTGTTTGAGCACCCTAGACAGTTGAGGTCACTGCAGAGCCATAGTCCATTGTGGTGAAGCTGCGTGGTGTCGTTGGGAGCCTCCAATTAAGTTGTGGAGATTGCCCCAACCTTGTTTGTAAAGGTTCGGTCGCCGCCTTCAAGGGCACCAATAGTGGAATCACAGCATCTCGCATTGTGTGAGGGCGTGAGGAGAATACGGTGGCCCTAGTGGCTTCTTGGGGAGCATTGTGCATCCACACCGCTCTAACGGAGACGTACTTCCCCTCAAAAGGAAGGAACTTCGCTAACACATCCTCGTCTCCACCGGCTCCACTCTTGGTTATCTCATCCCTTTACTTGTGCAAGCTTATTTGTGTTTCATTCATTGCTTGCTTGTGTGCTTGTGATTGTTGCATCATATAGGTTGCCCACCTAGTTGCATATCTAGACAACTTACTTTGATGCAAAGTTTAATTTGGTAAAGAAAAGCTAAAAATTATTAGTTGCCTATTCACCCCCTCTAGTCAACTATATCGATCCTTTCACCGGGTCTTGCCACCGAACCGGCTCAAATGGGTCCGATCCTCGTGACGGTCGTCTTCTCCTGTTCTCGAGGCAGCGTCACATAGAGCCGGGCTCCCGCCCGACCACCTCGCTGGCATCGAAGGGGAATGGATAAGGGTGACGCCGTGCCTTCCCCGCCCCCATGGCCTCACTTCTCCTCGACGCCCCCTAAATGATGAGGGGGTAATTCCATATGATGGTTATCAGAACAATGAAATCATGATATTGTTTGGTAACGTGATATCAGTACCTGCCCGTTTGTGACGTGTCTGATTAGGAAAGTTTGCAAATGTTAAGAAACTATTTATTGTGAGGAAAGTTGTGACGTGTCTGTTATTTGTTTCCTAAAACAAATTTCACTAATAAGAGAAATTGATTGATTTAGATAAGTTAGGAAAGTTAGATTAAAATGTATTATTTGTTTTCTAAAAATATGTTATTTGTTTTCTAAGACAAATTGAACCAATAAAAGGAATCGATTGATTTGCATAATTTAAGGAAGTTAGATAAAAATGTATTATTGATCTGTTATTTATTTCCTAAGACAAATTGAACCAATAAAAGGAATCAATTGATTTGCATAATTTAAGAAAGTTAGATCCGTGATTTGTTATACATTAGGAAAGTTCTGGTTGTAATAAAGAATGGAGAGAAAAATAAACCGATGGACCAGGGTGGGAGGGGGTGGTGGGAGGAGAGACAAAAAAACTCAGCGAAAATAAACCGCGGACCAGGGTTGGAGGGGTGGTGGGAGGAGAGACGAAAAAACCCAGCAAAAATAAACCGCGAAGACGATTCACCAACTCAGTCATTAGAAATAGAGATACGAAGAAATGAAGCACGAAGTTCCTGAACAATGAAAAAAGAAATAACTAACACATCAATGTGTATATAGCGACTTCAACAAATAACACATCAATATCTTTAATAAATACCGGCATTCCGCAACAACTTGAGCTAGTACAGTTATAAAGCTAAGAAACACGGTAAATTTCGTGGCCCTAATATGGGGACAGATCTGAGAACGACTCGACGCATCTCCACAATGTAACTAGGATGCGGCCACCTTATTAACGGAGGCTACATACCACCGCAGCGAGCTCGGCGTCGTCACGGCTCCTTTCTCGGCCCGACATCTTCGAATTCACCTCACTCTTGATCTTGTCCGCCTCCTCCTGCTTCTCCCGCTTGTAGTCGATGCACGCCCGGTGGCCGAGCCAGCCGGCGACGTAGCCGATCGGCACAGACAACGCGAAGTGCGCCAACACCAACAGCTGCAGGTTTAAACCGCGCACCAAGAGGTCGATGCAGCTGGCCGCTTTTAGAACGAAAGCTAATCGATCGGGTTGAGAAGCACCGGCTGTTCGCTGGCATATGTGCAGATCTTAAATATCCCTTTACCTGCAGGATCGATGCGTGCGGGACGCAAAGACCTATTACCACTTGCGTCGCAAGTAATTCACCATTATTGATCCGTGTAGAGTCTTCTTTTTCAGTTAAATCCATTTTTTTAATTGAGGTATGGCTCGCTGATTGGATCATATAATACGCATTCTGATCGGAAAATGAATGGATGAACTCGAACATATATAAACCCACTTCAGAAGAGCACATTTTTAAATGTAAAAAGATTCTGAAAAACGTTGCAGTACATCTCCACGTTCTATGCACACGCAGAAGTTTCGAGGGAAAACAATTTTTTTTCCATATGCAAAAATGACAAAATATATGTATCGTGAAATGCAATTTATAAGCACTGAATTGAGAGGGGCGATTTGGTTCCCGAGCTCATCTACACCGACCATGAACAGTAAAGTCAAATAAAGTATTAGAAAAAAATATTCCAATTTTTCTGGATGATAGATGTTTCAGTGCGTAAGGTTCGTGCCAAATTTCAGCTCATTTGAACATCTGAGTAGCTCTCAAATTTTTTTTATCCAAACAGTACACTGTTTCACATATTTCATTTTTTTTTTGAAAGCTACTCGAATGTCCAAAGGAGCTGAAATTTTGCACGGACCTCGCGCACTGAAACATTTACCATGTTTTTTTGTATTTTATTGATGCCATTGTTCACAGAGTTCATATGAGCATGGGCTCAGAAATGGATATTCACACGGAATTTACCTTTTTCGAAAGCAAAAATAAAAGACATCTTTTTGCAAAATTTGGTGGCACACTTGAAATCTCGTTTTGAAACTTTTAACATTTTAAAACACACTTAAAATGCATTTAAAAAAAATAGATTCATGTGTACCCGAGACAGATGTGCCTAATCTCATGTGACACTTTGTCCTGGCAGGTCTTTGTCGAATCATCTATCTCCATCTCCCCAAAGAAAACATAATAATAATTTCCTAAAAAAGTTAATAATAATAACAGTTTTGCTAAAACTCGGCTTTCAGTTTGCTTTCGGTTTGAGGGAATTCGAACATCTGGATTGGTCCACGGATCGATGGTATCATATTTGATTGTGTACGTCCAGACGTATATGTGCGCTTTGAGAGTGGGTTAAAAATGTTCTATATTGTTATGTACTTTCGATCTAAAATAAGCGTTTTTGTTTTGAACTAAAGTTGCGACACTTATTATGAATTTAAAATGAGTACATAAAGTAAAGATAGAGATGGCAAATCTAGAAGACATTTTTTCTTAGAAATGATTAGAGGCAAAATAACTGGCGCAAACATGATCAGATTCCCCCCTCGAAGGTCGAAGGGTTGGCGTTCTGCTCCCAACCGAGAAAACCTCGCCGTTTCTCCAAGCACTTCTAAACCCCTGCTCTCGTAGCTAGGGTTTGAGTCTGCTGCTCGCGCAGCCACCCCATGGCTACCACGCCGGCGCTCCACGACGCGCTGCTCGACTTTACTTCGCGGGAGAACTGGGACAAGTTCTTTGCCCTCCGCGGCGATGGCGACAGCTTCGAGTGGTACGCGGAGTGGCCGCAAATCAAGGCCCCGCTCCTGTCGCTCCTCCTTGGGGAAGAGGGGACGGAGATCCTTGTCCCGGGGTGCGGGAGCTCGTCGCTCTCGGAGAAGCTGTACGACCTGGGGTTCCGCCGCATCACCAACGTCGACTTCTCCCGTATCATCGTGGCCGACATGCTCCGCCGGCACGCCCGTGTGCGCCCTCAGATGCGTTGGCGCGTCATGGACATGACCAGCATGCAGGTACGGCCTCCTGCGTCCATGAATTGCGGTTGCACCGTGCCAATTTAGAATTGGTCTGTTCATTTGTGCTGGATTTAGTTGGAGTACAGTAATGAGGTTTGCAATGCTCGATTGGACCTGATGTTGTAATGGAACACAATTTTAGCCACTGAATGAAGAACAGATACACCTTAGTTTTCTGTTATGAACATCAGTACCATAACTAGAATTAGATTTCCTGCCTATAGAACCGGTTGGTTTAGGTTCCATGGACGAGTATCAATGTGTTGTCAGTGCATAGTCTTGTAACTGAACTGATATGTTGTCTCTCTGAGATAGCTTCCAGAAGATACTTATGGTTTTAGCTAAAAACAAAATGGAAATATTTACCCTGTTGTTATTCAGAATGACCTTGGTATTACATCAGCTGGGCAACATTTGTGATTCCACTTAACATGTGAACTGAAGTCACTAGTGCTGTTTCCAAGTATGCTTTTATTAAATTTCAATTGCTTTATGCTTCTCATTTTCCGTGCCGTTTGTAAGGATTTTTGTCGGCTTATATGCTTTATTTGTTTAGCAACCTGTAACAAACATTTTTGTGGAAACCGCCTTACATCCCAAATTGGCAGTTTCCAGATGGTTCGTTTGATTTCATACTTGATAAGGGAGGATTGGATGCTCTTATGGAGCCGGAGGTTGGCACAAAACTGGGGATGAAATATCTAGACGAGGTATTTCGGTTTTGATTTTGTTTAAATTTACTCCCATTTACTTGCTGTAATCTACTCCTCCGTCCCAAAATGTAAGACGTTTTTGATACCATGATAGTGTCAAAAGGCGTCTTACATTTTGGGACGGAGGGAGTAGTAGGCTTGATGGAAATATTATTTTCTTCATGTCATGCCTGACTAAGCAGGCACCTTTTTCAGGCCAAGAGGGTTTTGAAGTCAGGCGGGAAATTTGCGTGCTTTACCCTAGCAGAATCCCATGTTTTAGGTGAACTTCAATCACTTACTGACAACAGGATGTTTCGCAGTTGCCACCTTGTACCTTCTCCATATTTTTTTGGCTTTTAACTTGACATATGCATATGCGTGATTTTGAATTTGACATTGTTCACTTCTTTTACTGTGTTACTCTGTGAGTGACCATTGGGTTTTAAGCTCTGTATTAGTACTAATAAAAAGGTCATGAGATTTTGAAAATGCCTTTACCAGCAAATCTATGATATTATTACAATGTATGATGTATCTGCAGCCAATATAGATACTTCTGAAGATATTGTCACTCAAATTTCAAGAAGTTCCACGAATTGTAAAATACCAATTACAAAATAACAGATGGACTATTTTCTATGTAATCAACCAGTTAATATTGAAACCTTGTTTAGACTCTTTTTTCTACTTTCTCTTGTAGACCTACTTTTGTCTGAGTTCAGGTTTGGATGGGATATGACTATTCAAGCTATAGCTAGTGAACCCTCTAGCAAGTCTGCCTTCCAGACCTTCATGGTGGTCATGGTAAAAGGGAAGATGGGTGTTGTACACACAATAAAATCACTAGTGGACCAGTCTGCTGAATACTGTAACATGCAACAGGTACTGTTATGTTCGTCTGGTATAGTCCCTCTGCTCCATAATGTAGTGCTTATAGATATTTTGAGAAGTCAAACTTTGACCAAGTTTATAGAGAAAACTATTTATATCTACAATACCAAATATATATAAATATGAGACTACTTATAATGAATCGATATATGCTTGGCATTCTAGATGAAATGTTTTTCTCCAAAAACTTGGTCAAAGTTTGTGAGGTTTGACTTCTCAAAAAATCTATATGCACTACATTATGGAATGGAGGGAGTAAATATTATGAAATATAAATAATTAAGTTCTTGTCAGGACTTACATTTTACTCGATGTTCTATGTTGGTGCTACAGGCAAATGCTGTAATTCATGCTCTGCAAAATGAGAACAAAATCCGGGAGTCACACAATTCTGGTGTTGATATACTTTTCTCGTTGCGAGATCTTCAGCTGGGTGCTATTGGAGATCTAAAGGTTATTGTCCCAGGACGAAGGAGGCAGTTAATTCTCGGTGAACAAGGAAGCTCATTGTATTGCTACAAAGCTGTTTTAATGGATGCCAAGAATCAAAACGAGACATTTGTATACCACTGTGGAGTTTTTATTGTGCCTAAGGTCTGTTATATATTGTCAATTCGCACCTGTGCCCTTGCAGTATTTTTTATTACTATTACTGTTTAACTGAATCCCTTAGCCAATCATTGCCTCTATCTTGCAATAAACCTTCAAAAACTGAGACACAGTAGAAATTTAAAATTTCTTGATCAAGATTTACGTGGGTCTATTTGCAGCTTTGGGACTATTTTGTTTTCTTACTGATTTAATCCTTTAATCTATGCATTTTATGCCAATCTTACTGTCAATGTGATCTTCATTGATGTGTTAGTTTTGTGTCCATATTCTTATTATCGCCTGAAAGCGTGCTATGGTGGTACACACGAAGTTGCCTTAAATTGGAGTCCACATGATACACAAAGTTGCCTCAGACTAGAGTATACATGGACTATCATCATGTCGATGCCATACCATTCTATTTCCCCCTCTATTGTCACTGTAAAATATTGTTGAGGAATTCGTTAACTGCTAGCTGCTCGGATGGCTGGCGAGTAGGGGATTAATAGGCTAATCGGCCATTTAACCAATTAATCGGCTGATTTATCAGTTTATCAGCTATTCGGTGACCCTACGAGTAGGGATTAATCGACAAGTTAACGGGTTAATCGGATGATTTCTTGAACAGAGGTAAATTCTGATTGCTCGAGATAAGAATTTGTTGTACAAATATGTCAACGAACTCAAATTTTACTGTGGATGTGATGTGGATGCTGTAATTGTGTATTGGTCTTTAAATCCCAAGAGAAAGCTTAAAAGAGAGAAGAAATGGGGACATATAGTGAATGCTTCTTTGTGCAATTCGACAGAAACTTAGGATTCTGGAAGAGTTACAGAGTGCACAACAATAATAGTGCAACTAATGACTACTGAAGCAAGTTACTCCCTCCATTCCATAATGTGGTGCATATAGATTTTTTCAAAAGTCAAACTTTTCAAACTTTGACCATGTTTAGAAACTATTTACAATTAGAATACCAAATGGATGTCATTGGATACATTGTGAGTTAAATTTTAATATTGTTTATGTTTGGTATTGTAGATATAGATAGTTTTCACTTGGTCAAAGTCTGCTAAGTTTGACTTTTCTTAAAATCTATATGCACTACATTATGGAATGGAGGGAGTATTGTTTATGTAGAAGAACTAACTTCCATCTTGAGGACAGTTTTTTCAGCCTGGGAAGTGGATAAGTCAGCAGTCTAAGCATGCATATTCAGTGTTTGAATGAGATTAATGCTGTCGTTCTTATCATACTGCAATCATGAATCTGCTGGATTAAATGCAGCTATTTGTTGGAGCTACAGATGCTAATGTATATGTTGTTTTATTTGAGGGACTGCCTTATGCTTGTGTGTTGGTCTGTCAACCAATTAACCCATGATTTTGGGGGTGGACCCCATCCCCCATATTTCTGTATCCCTGTGCTTATGAGGGTCGAGGTGGTTGACAGACTAACCCATTAAATTTCTCAAACAAAGTATGTGGATAGGTTTGATGAATGGTCCACTCCAGTCCTGTTCCATTTTAATTTCAAACTAACTGATACTGATTTATAAAATTCTAGCCCTCTTAAACTTTTTAGGAGTTATTAGTTTTCTAACGTTTAGTGGCATGGAGAACTTTGTGGATTTTGTGTGATCTTCAATGTTCATTCTTGATGTAAGTTTTACGATTTATCTCCTCACATGAGGAATCTTATTGTTTTAATAGACCTTAAGTAATGAGCAATCAGGACTGGGGATAGATCACTGAGACAAACTTCACTTAGTGGATTGGCCTCACAATTATATGGGACTAACCCCTGCTTTATTAGGATCTTATTCATGCCAATTTTTTTTTCATGTATTGGGAATTAAGAATTTTCCATCTGTAATATTCTTAATTTGGTTCAAGTTCAGTAGTAGTCCACAGATGACGGATATGCACACCCAGCAACGCTTTGCTGAATATTTTTTAATTTCCTTATCATCATTTCCTGCTTTATTAGTACCAATATTCAAGGATGAAAGGAGGCAAGGCGATGGCCCCTGATTGTATCCCCATTGAGGTGTGGAAAGGCCTCGGGGACATAGCGATAGTATGGCTAACCAAGCTTTTCAACCTCATTTTTCGGGCAAACAAGATGCCAGAAGAATGGAGACGGAGTATATTAGTACCAATCTTCAAGAACAAGGGGGATGTTCAGAGTTGTACTAATTACCGTGGAATTAAGCTGATGAGCCATACAATGAAGCTATGGGAGAGAGTCATTGAGCACCGCTTAAGAAGAATGACAAGCGTGACCAAAAATCAGTTTGGTTTCATGCCTAGGAGGTCGACCATGGAAGCCATTTTCTTGGTACGACAACTTATGGAGAGATACAGGGAGCAAAAGAAGGACTTGCATATGGTGTTCATTGACTTGGAGAAGG
This sequence comes from Aegilops bicornis, assembly GCA_021605145.1. Classification (NCBI taxonomy): domain Eukaryota; kingdom Viridiplantae; phylum Streptophyta; class Magnoliopsida; order Poales; family Poaceae; genus Aegilops; species Aegilops bicornis. Next base: position 488,447,818 of record CM038670.1, read on the forward strand.
CCTATGATAAGATACCGCGGAATGTCATGTGGCGGGCCTTGGAGAAACACAAAGTCCCAGCAAAGTACATTACCCTCATCAAGGACATGTACAATAATGCTGTGACAAGTGTTCGAACAAGTGATATCGACACTGATGACTTCCCGATTAAGATAGGACTCCATCAGCGGTCAGCTTTGAGCCCTTATCTTTTTGCCCTGGTGATGGATGAGGTCACAAGGGATATACAAGGAGATATCCCATGGTGTATGCTCTTTGCGGATGATGTGGTGCTAGTGGACGATAGTCGGACGGGGGTAAATAGGAAGTTAGAGTTATGGAGACAAACCTTGGAATCGAAAGGGCTTAGGCTTAGTAGAACTAAAACCGAGTACATGATGTGCGGTTTCAGTACTACTAGGTGTGAGGAGGAGGTTAGCCTTGATGGGCAGGTGGTACCTCAGAAGGACACCTTTCGATATTTGGGGTCAATGCTGCAGGAGGATGGGGGTATTGATGAAGATGTAAACCATCGGACGAAAGCCGGATGGATGAAGTGGCGCCAAGCTTCTGGCATTCTCTGTGACGGGAGTGCCACAAAAGCTAAAAGGCAAGTTCTACAGGACGGTTGTTCGACCAGCAATGTTGTATGACGCTGAGTGTTCGCCGACTAAAAGGCGGCATGTTCAACAGTTAGGTGTGGCGGAGATGCGTATGTTGAGATGGATGTGTGGCCACGCGAGGAAGGATAGAGTCCGGAATGATGATATGCGAGATAGAGTTGGGGTAGCACCAATTGAAGAGAAGCTCGTCCAACATCGTCTGAGATGGTTTGTGCATATTCAACGCAGGCCTCCAGAAGCTCCAGTGCATAGCGGGCGGCTAAAGCGTGCGGAGAATGTCAAGAGAGGTCGGGGTAGACTGAATTTGACATGGGAGGAGTCCGTTAAGAGAGACCTGAAGGATTGGAGTATCACCAAAGAACTAGCTATGGACAGGGGTGCGTGGAAGCTTGCTATCCATGTGCCAGAGCCATGAGTTGGTCGCGAGATCTTATGGGTTTCACCTCTAGCCTACCCCAACTTGTTTGGGGCTAAAGGCTTTGTTGTTGTTGTTGTTGTTGTTGTATCATCATTTCCTGCTTTATCTCTGTAATGGAACCTATAAATATGCTGGCATCGATCCCATTTCAATTAATTAAATTTCTGTTACCCTAGTATGGTTTTTAATATAGTTGATCCCTCATTCTAAGTCAATGATTTATGGCTGTCGCTGTTTTTCCACCGCAACAAAATGGAAGTTTTTTATCTGTGAGAGTGGCCTGTGTTGGTCAACTAATCTTAACAACTAGGCTTTGCTTAACCAAAGTAGCTTTCATTCGATGTTCACCGCATGTTTCAATATTGTACCCAAGAAAATAGAAAAGTACTCAAATAGTTCATCACTTCTGTCCATTCGTGATTGCTAACGAAAATACCTTCTTTCAGGCACGAGCTCAGGAATGGTTATTTGCTTCAGAGGAAGGGCAGTGGCTTGTTGTTGAAAGTGCAAAGGCTGCTCGTCTAATCATGGTATGCAGACTGCGTGTTTATCTCTTTGCTATCTAGGATATGTTGCTTCATTTTCATGGCTTATATTTGTGCTGTGCTAGGTATTCCTCGATAGCAGACATGCAAGTGCTGACATTGATGTTGTTAAGGTGATGTTTCTCATTATTGTGTGATTGCTAAAGGCCCCTATTTTTATGTCAGGTCGTAACATAATATTTTTGCTATTCGCAGAAGGATTTATCTCCTCTTGTTATGGATCTAGAACCTGAATATCCTGAAGAGACAGACCCTATGCCGTATGTCTCAGTGCTTCCTTTGTTAAATTCTGTCAGTACTTTCTACTACAAGTAGGCTTTATCGTGTGCAGAAAATAATTAATACATCAAATAACTAAGCCAAACTTTGCATTATGTATCCGGGAGAAAGAGTGTCCTGTCATTGGCCCATAGAAAATTGATTTTATTTTAATAATATTATTCTAATGCCAAATAAATTTGATGTGTTTATTCTGCTCGTCACCCTATTTAGGAAAAGATATATCATCATCATTATTATCCCAGCCTTTTTGCTTATGACAACCCACACCAATTGCATCCCTTAATTACAGGCACACCCTCTTCTTTTGCTCAACCGTGTGCATTCTAGCAACCGTAGGTTAAATTAATTATATATTTGTCAATGCTCAAAAATAACACGGAGTAAATGATGTGGTTGTCCCTGTTCTGGTTTTTAATTTTTTATCAGTTAGGTAACTCTCTGTATTAATTATATTGTAGTTGCAGATGTGCATTATGATGCAGTCTCTCAATTACCTTCGTCTTTGTTCTGAACATTGACCTGAAATTCAGTAAAATCTGCATTATCACTGTGCACTATTATGTTTGGAAATAGCTAGACGATTGTTGTTACATTTGGTAGTAATATGTGCAAGCAAACTTTTAAGTGTGTGGTCCGTCTACAATTAATGCACTGACACATGACAACCGAATATCCTATTGTGCATTGATCACTACTCAGCTTATCGTATTTGTCTCTTTTCTAACTATTTATCATATGACCTTTTTCAATTGGCTTTGTTCTAACTGTTTTTGTTACTTCGGGGGTGCTGGTGCATCAAACCTATGCAGATTCATGATGGCTAGTGATGGCGTGAAACAAAGAGATATTCTGCAGGAGGTATTGTTAATGTCCAAAAAAAATTCCACCTTGAAAAAAACTGTCTAATTTTATCAGGAAATCTAGTCCAGTGGCAATGATTCTTGCCCTTTCTTCTTAGGGTCAACATTACCAAATTAGCCTAAGTTTGGTGGAAAGGTCTATCTTGGACAGTTGAACCCCCAACTACACAATATACCAAGTATTTGTTTACCCTCAGTTTCATAACCTGACCATCTTGAGTCCTAACACGGTTTTGAGGGTTATGTCATTGCTGTGATGTATGATGTGGATGGTTTGGCCAAAGTGGCGCAAAGATGGCTGACAGTGTAGATTTTATAATGGTTCCACTTTAATTTCATCCTAGAAACTAATTTTGAGTTCAGAGAATGGCTGAACAACTGAAAAACTGTAGGAAAATTTGACGATCAATTTTGATAGGCCTAATCAGATAATTTTTCTTCAGAAACCCGCGTTTGGAGGTGGGTGAGTGTCCTGTCTTGTCTAGTTTGATTTTTTTTGTAAGCTGAACTTTTGGATTAAATCATTGGAAATCATATAATAATCCATATTGTCGTATGTGCCACTTTCACAAAACCGGCATATGCCTTGACATCACATTGGCATTTGAGTTATTTGGTATTGACACTTGAAGGTCTCGGATACCTGGTTTAAATGGCGGGGTGGGGGTTCAACTCGGACATGTACCAGTTACCAAATTTCATGGTCCGAATTGGATTTGTTTCTCGATAAATTTCATGGTCCAAATTGGATTTGTTTCTTGATAAATTGTTTTTACCTAATGATTGTACTGTTCTAATATTCTCTCATCAAGTTCATTACTGCTAGACTGAACAGTCAAAACCACTTCAACTCATCCAACTGATGTTCAACTGCAGCCTTTTCCTTTATAGATTCATGGGCACATAGTGAATGTCTTAATATGATTATAATTGTCAAATAAATTGGTGCAAGCATACAATTCCATGTGGGGTTTAGACCTTTGAAGTTGAAGTATGTCACTTGAGCAAACTGTTTCAAGCTGTGAGCTGATAAGATATAATGTTTCGCATTTAACCAGAAGTCCAGGACCAGTTTAGCTGCTTCTCATTCTAAAGCTTTTTAGTCCTAGTGTTGTCGTCTAACTTCTAGTTTTGAACATCTTGTTCAGTTGTTGCTTGATAAGAAGCTTTGCTTTCACCTTTATTCGTCTGCTTGTCATATTGTCTTCTGGACTACTTTGGTTGCACTTTACCATTGATGATCAGTATTCCTGCGCTGGACTCTCACTGATCATAGTATCTCACATTGTTATGAACTTCAGTTCATAGGCGTAAATACTGGCTGAAGAGAGGCCGGATGGCAAAACTTGAGGGGACTGGGATGCATGAAGAGAAATTTCATTGGTACTTGTACCAAGGTTGAGTAGGGAATTAATAGGAAAATAGCTCCTTTTTTTTGCGAAAAAATAGCTCTATTTTTAGCAATTACTAATTGATACCCCAAATAAGTGGATTGTATCCTAGGAAAACTCATCAGATGTTTTGGAAACTAGAAGGCTGACGACGAACTCTCGCACATATTTGTCAAGGAGACCACTGCCTTGATGCTGTATAAAACAGTGCCATGCAGTCGTGCACAGGATCAGTATTGTAGCTCCAGGATTCAGAAGGCCTTACCTCATCAATCGAGGTTTCCTAAACATCTGATTAGTTTACCAGGCTATGGATGGTTATTTGGAATGTCACTTGGTTTTCTTAAGATATGGTTGGTTCACTGCTATTACATCCTCTTTGTGAGGACGAGCATGGTAAGAGTGTCACATGCAAACCAAAAATGATGAATTAGTCAGCTTGAATTCATTCCTATTGTCCCTCCCTTCAAGCTGTTATCGCATGGTAACTACTATCAGAAACCTGTCAAAAAAAGAACTACTCCTAGAAACCAGGGTTTATGCTACCCTCTCCAAAAAGTTGAACAGACATGCTTCCTTCCATAGATGGTATCTTATATACAAGATATGTATATAGTGCTTGGTGTGTTGTTCAATTTTTTTCGGTGATGTTATCCATCTTCCTAGGACACTGGATCGAGTAAACTATCTGAGAATGAGATTGTTATCATTTGGCTGGATTAAATTAACTGTCAGATATTTGTAAACTTGTGTAATTGCTTGGGAGGATCCATCTAATGAGTTTTCTTGGAGTATATATCCTAAGAACCAGATGCTGGTTCCCTGGAAACATACTTTAGGTTCCCTGTCTTGACTATTCCTGCACTGAATCAGAAAGCTGTGTGGATATCATCTGTTTGTGGATGGCATGATTCAGCTTGGGGTTTTGAGTGAGTGTCTCTGCCTCCTATGAAGAATCAACCTCGTCCTAGCTGGCTTTGGAGAGTTTGACATGTATTTGATTCTGTATAGATAGGACCGTAATAGTAAGGGAGGCAGCTGGAACTGGACTAATACGTCTATATGCTTTTACTTGAATTTTCAAAGCCACATGATTCTCTAATTTGCTGTAATGTCGGGTCACACACATCCAATATCTCGGCTAACCTCCTTGTGTGCATTTGAAGGTAACATCAGAAATAACAGGTCCTATGGTTGTGGAAGATGTTCTTTATGAAAATGTTGATGGAGATCAAAGCTGCATGTCTGAAAAAATGTTCCGACGACTTATTTTTAAAAGAAGTTCTGGCTTAGTGCAATCTGAAGCATTGTTAATCAGAGAATCACCAAGTGACGAGAAGGACAGTAAGACCAAGAACTCATCTGCATCATCAAAAAAGAAGAGCCAGAAAAAGGGACTCACTGGTATATTCCTATTTAATGTTAACCTCCAATGTTACTGCTATGTTGTGGTTGTTTGCTTTCCTGTTGGCAGGAATAATCCATGCCCTTGATGGCTTTGGTTTGAGCTTACTTTTTTCGGCATTAGGCCTCTTGGCGTCATGGCTATGTATTCTGATAGTTTTGTTGCGGTATTTTGATTTTCTTAACATGTACAATAGGTTTCCAATCAAAACACTTCTATTTGTTGATAACCTTTTTGCATTTTAAATACAGTTAATTTCTAGATTAATGAAGAGAGCATTTCATGCATGGCATTGTTCAGTATGAGTTATGCTCTGAATTCTTTCCAGTTGCTGTAACTATTTTTGTTCCACATGTTTACTTTGAGAATATTTGTTTAGTTATTCATCTGATACTAAATGATGCATGTTGATCTTCCCTCACTCTGGGTACTTGCGGAGAGTTGTAATATTTTTTTGACAAAGTAATTCTAAACCTTTCAAAAATGGCAGGACTCTGAATTCTTATGATTTTACTCCATTCTATTTTCTCTTATAATGCTTGTTAATCCTACTCGTTCTCAACTGAAATGCAAGCATTGATGTATCTATCCTCTCCTTTTTTCTGTCAACGAGAGAAAAAAACTGACCGGTTCTCCAGCATTCTCTTTTGCTGTTGGAACCAGGGTTCAAAATCCTGGTAGTAAAAGGCCCACAGGTATCTGTTTTTCCTAGAGGTTGCCTGGGAAACAAATCCTGAATTGCAAACATTTTTGTCAGATTTTTTATTCAAATAAGTGAAATAAGTGAAAATTGTTTTTGGGTTTCACCTCTAACCTACCCCATCTTGTTTGGGACTAAAGGCTTTGTTGTTGTTGTTGTTGCAAACTGCCCAGGAAAAACTAGTTTCTGCTGTAACTGGCTGGAATTGATACTGTCTGTGATATTGGACTGTTTGTGAATCTAGAATTTCAAACCCTGGTTGGATAACTGTTGTTACCTCAATTTTATATTTCTACACCTACTGACGTTATTGGTCTTCACCTATGCAATAAGACAATCAAAATTAGGACTTTACTTCTTATCTTACTTTAAGCCCAGAATTGGTTGGTCTTTTATAATATGTAGGATCCAAGGACAGTCTCAGGGTCGACCATAGCTATCTTGGTAGCTCTTATCACAGTAGTATCATATGTGGGCTTTCTTTAGTTGCATCTGCTCTGAGTGCTGCGGCATCATCTGGAGAAAGGGTAAGTAATATGATATCATTATATGCTGAATGCCTGAACCTCTGCAATACCCTTAGTTATTAATTTTCCGTTAAAGCACTAAGTTCAATTTGTGATACTAGGTATCCTGCAATTTATTTTGTAGGTCAGTACCACTATTGTAGGCCTTGGGGCCGGGAGTTTACCAATGTTTCTTCATGGATGCCTCCCTCATCTTAATATTGAGGTAAAGAGAAATATTTCCTATTCTTGGTCGACTGATTGGACTGGGTGATCATACTTCCCAAAATTTACAGGTTGTTGAGTTGGACCCCATGATGGAGGAGGTAGCAACGAAATATTTTGGCTTTTCAATGGATGAGCAATTGAAGGTGTATTTTGAACTATGCGAAATAAGTATACGTTACATTTCAGTCACTTTCTTTTCTTTGAAAACATACACAGTGTTCTTAGTGCTGTTCTTATTATTTATATGACCATAAAAGCTTAGCAAGGTCTATTGCAACTGTTTAATGTGTTAAATGATTCTGATCATAATATATTATATTCGTCTCTATGATGATTTTTGGAAGCAACATTTCCCTATGAATAAAGAATGATGGATGCTCTTTTCTCTTGTACTCAAAGTAATGTAATACTGCATTCCTCCTCTAGGAATTCATGTTTAGGAGCTTAGTAGTACGTGTAATCCCTATTGTAACTAAGCATGATAATGAGCTATTTGTAGCATTGAGCCTCATTACATTTTCCCCCTTCCCTTGCATTAGGTGCATTTGGGGGATGGAATCAAATTCATTGAAGAAAATGCCCATTCTGAACCAAATGGCGAAGACAGTGATGCGGTTAGAATTCTTATTGTTGATGTTGATTCATCTGATCTAAGGTGCAGTCCCTCAACTTTTCTTTGTTGTCATCCATCGTTCAGTTGCTGTTCTTTTTGCCAAACAGTTCACATCAATAGACTCTAACTTGGAAGTCTTGGTTACAGTTCTGGGTTGTCTTGCCCCCCAGCAAACTTTGTCGAAGATGCTTTCCTTATGTCAGCAAAAAAGTTCCTTTCAGCTGGGGGCCTCCTCATCATCAATCTAGTCGCGCGATCATCTGCAGTCAGCGAAATGGTCATTTCACGATTGAAAGCGGTAAGAAGGGTATAGGGCACGCATGTGTTCCTAACTGCATAGGTGTAAGTACAGCCATTATTAGATCTAACAATTTTCTATTTATCTAGGTCTTTGAAAACCTATACTCACTGCAACTCGAAGAAGATGTGAACGAAGTCCTGTTTGCATCCCCAAGCAAAAGATACCTGGAAATCGATCACCTTGATGAGGCTGCAACTAAACTGAAGGCTATGCTGAAATTCCCGGTGGATGTGGAATCAGATATGAAGAATTTGCAGAGGCTGCAGTAGTATAGGCATCTGTGCTTGTGAGGCACTATCCATTACTCCTGGCACTCAGATATGAAGAATCTGCAGAGTATGCAGTAGCCGGTAGGTGTAGGCTTCTGTATTGCAGAGAATGCAGTATATGTGGAATCTAGCTTTTCCAAGCATGATGAATTTAATTTTGTTTTCTTTATTATATACCCCAAAGGTGTCTCCCTTAATTTGGGATGAAAGAAGTGCTCGTATCTTCCGTGATGTTTCAGCCATAGTAACCAACTCTAGAATTGAATGCTCTGTGATTTTTTTTGGGGGATTGTCCTTGCAAAGGTGGGCGGCAGATTTAAGACACCACCACACATGCCTAGAGGATACCGCTAGAGGATCTGTTTGTGAGAATTATGTGTATGCAGAGCATGAGAAGAGTGCAATTCGGATCTCTAGGAGTGCTTTCCATACCTTTTTCGTTGAGAAGTTGGAGTAGGTTACAAAAAACTGAGCCTTGTATACCGAGTTGGTAGAATATCCCACCTTTTGGTCAAGGCAGTTTGACTCTCGTGGAGTAAAGCAGTTGGCCACGAGCTTGCATACAAAATGTCGGCAATCCTATGGATGAGCATGACGGGTTGATAATCGCCGGCTCCAACGGACTCAACCATTTGGAGACAAAGGATGACGTTGACGGAGTTAATGACTCGGTTATGAAGACGAGAGAAATGAATCCAGATATTGCCACGTCAAACTAAAAGTCACTCAGGTCGTCGTCATGCTATCATGGATCTAGATGTATTTTTTTATTTTCTGTTGTTCTTTGTATATATTACCTTAACAATTGATGAAAATTATCTTCGTAAAAAAGAAACTAAAACCCGGGTGACAGTAATATTATTCTTTTTGTGGGAAGGGAACATAATTTTTTAGAGCATCTCCAACAACAAATGCCGCACTCCAGAGGTGTATATTCTTATTCTGCTTGGATTTAGTATTATTAGTCATATCGTACCGACCTTTTCAAGAAAACCAGTCTTCGAGTATCTAGGCATGGTTTATGCCATGATAAATATAGGTGTTCTTGGATTTCCAGTTTGGGCTCATCATATGTTTACTGTGGGCTTAGACGTTGATACGCGTGCCTACTTTACCGCAGCTACCATGATCATAGATGGTGTGGGTAAATTCAATCGATATATCTTGTTTCCCCTTTCCGAGGCAAATATCGGGGAAATCAGTGACTCATTGTTAGAAAGAGGGCTGAGCTATAAAATCTATAAAATGGAGCTCAACCGATCTACAGAGAATGCAATAGCGAAAAGAATTCCACTCTATCTCAGATTTTTGTATCCTTTTCAAGGGCCAACCCTAGGCCAAGGTGAGCGCATCCGTATGGGCCTAGCGCGCTAAAAAACTTTTACAATGCTGAAATAGTGTTTTCGCTCGCTGGGCAGGTGTTCTGCTTTAGCAGAAGCGCTATATTTCTCGTCGCAGGTAGCATTCCAGCAGACGCGCTAAAATTGCAGAGCGCGCCTAGCACAAAGAACATTTCTCACTTAATATAGAACCAAAAAGATCAAACACACAAAAAATAAATCAACAATAAATAGTTCAATTATCATTACAACTCAAACAAATAGTTTATCTTTCAATACAACAAATAGTTCAACAATACAACATCAAACTAATTTTGTCGCCCATTCCATGCACACCACTCGTTGATTAGATTCTTTTGAAGATTATCATGCGTTTCGGCACGTCGAATGATATGATAGGAGGCAATAAATTGGGCCACCCTCGCAGCCCCCTCCGCACTCGCACAGGACGTCCCAACAACTCATACTGAGAGTAGTCTAAATCTTGCCCACACTCATTCTCGATGATCATGTCATGCATGATCACACAAATGTTCATGATGTACCAAAGGATCTTTTGATCCCAAAATCTAGCCGGTCCTCTAACAATAATAAATTGGGCTTGCAAAATCACCAAAACTCTCTCCACATCTTTCCTAGTTGCCGCCTGAGCATTGTGAAGATCAAGATTTTTCTTACCTTGCGGTGTCGTCAAGAACCTCACAAATGTTTGCCACCTTGGGTAGATGCCATCCGCAAGATAGTATCCATAGTTGTATAGTTGTATGTATGACCATTTGCTACAAACTCCACCGGTGTAGTTTCACCATTTGCAATCTTATTCATGAGTGGTGATAGTTTAAGAACATTGATGTCATTCAAAGATCCAGGCATTCCGAAAAAAGCATGCCAAATCCAAGTCTCCTGACTGGCCACCGCTTCAAGGATTATAGTGGAACTTTTTTTCTGGCCGTGGAATTGTCCATGCCATGCCTTAGGACAGTTCTTCCAACTCCAATGCATGCAATCTAGCCAAGCATACATGAGAACCCGTGAGCTTTGTTCATCTCGAAAAGCCTTGCTGTCTTCAAAGATTGAGAGCTCTCAAATATTCCGGATCAAACACTTGTACAATTCCGACTGCGAAGCGCTTGACATACATGATGGCTTGACTCTCACCCATGGCCAAGTGGTCATCAACGAGACCCGCCGGAATACCGTATGCCAACATGCGCAAAGCGGCAGTCACCTTTTGAAAGGTGCTATTCCCGAGTTCTACGATGACATTCCTCCTTTGTTGAAAAACCCGGTCATGACTCGCCAGTTTCTCCGCAATGCGTTTGAACAACTCGATGCTCATCCTAAAACGACGCCGAAAGTAGGACTCGGGGTATGTGGCATTCTCCGCAAAATAATTCCTCATCAATCTGTTGTGGGCATTGATCCTATCCCTCCACAATTTCTGACGACCGATAACCGAACCACCGTGCTTCAGCTTTTTATTGACGTGCATAGCTTAGGATCATTGCGATGTCCTCCTCCTCTTGAATATCAAATTCTCCGTCGGAAGAATCGTAGGACGAACTCATCTGCAATATTGAATTTAAACTAGTTTACTACAAACAACATGCACCAAATTCATCTACAAATATAAAGTTGAAGCAATACATACGTTGCAAGCGTTTTGTCAAACACCTTGTGGGCGCCGAGCTGCAAATGGCCGCCAGGCGCTGTTTGTCGGAGGAACGGTGCGCTCGATGGACGGCGACAAGGAGAGAAAGTGGAGGAAGCGGCGGCGGCGCGTGGGGATAGGCGGGAGAAGCCGACTGGTCGCCGGAGCGAATGGGAAGGTGCGGGCGGCGGCACCAGTGCCTGGAGGTTTTAGATCTGGCGGTTGGTGAGAGTCGCGCGCCCGATTGCCATATCCAGTGCGCGGGAGCGGGCGCAACAAATACAACGCGCGTGATGCCGTTTTCCTCCGCGTGCTAAACTTGGTCGCACGTGCGCCAATGATGACGAGTCCACCAAAAGGTTGAACTCCGAATTCTCATCCCCAAAGCCAAGCTTCAATCCACCACCTTCAGCAAGGACACGACACAACGCGCGACGACATAGTCTGATCAAAGATCTTGTGTTTCCACCCGAGTGCATAAACTCGTCACTGAAGCCGTCTGAACCATCCGCCCTTAACCGTCCACCGACGCCTCGATAGCCGGATACCTCTGGAGGAGACAACGGAAGACAAAGATGTCCCATACCGCCTGCCTCCCGCTACTGTCGCACCACCTTCGATCCGACAGCAACAGGATAAACATGACACCTCCGCCAGAGCCACCATGCATCACCTGCCGATAGCAGGCATGACTTGCTGTCTCCATATAAGACGTCGTGCGTAGCATCCGCCGACAGCGCATCCACCGGTGGCTTCACGTGCCGGCGGCAGGCACCGTCTCACAACTCCGAAAGAGGCACATGTGTCACCTATCGAGCCGCATCGAACACGATCTGTTGTTGATGGAAGGGACGTCCCATACCGCCACCAGGCTCAGAAGGCCGTCACCACCTCGAGATCCAGACTCTGAATCGCCCACACGATCCTGAAGTCCGCCGCCGTTGATGAAGAGGGGACGCCGCCCCGATTCCCGGCGCTAGAGGGAACACCCACCGTCGCACCAACCGTTGTCGTCGCCCATACAACAACAACCGCCATCGTGATGCATCACGCGCCGTCGACGCCGGAGGAAGCTCCGGCCGCCAAGCGTGTCCTGCGATGTCCCTGGGTAAGGGATCCCAATATCCGCCGCCACCGGCGCCCGCCACGAGGACCCACCATCTGGCCCGTCATCCCCGACGGAGGGGCCGCCGCCGCCACCATGTTCGGATCCGGGCCGGAGTCGCCGCCACGTCCGCCAAGACCGAATCCGGGCCGGACGCCGCCGCTGCCACCGATCACGCCCAGCAGCACCTCCATCCTCTGGCCATCTCACCCTGCATCACCACAAACGCCTCCAGCAGGAGCCACCGCGCCGCCATGGATCGAGGAAGAGGCCGCACCTCTGCGGATCTGGCGCCCTCGCCATCGTACAGTACGGGAAGGAGGAGGAGTCCTCCGCCGCCGTCGTCGAACGCACGGGCTCTGCTCGGCATTGTCCCCCGGCGGCGGCGGAGGGGAAGGAGGGATGGGTTCGAGGCGGTTGGGGGCTAGGGTTGCCCCCCCTGATCGCCCTGGAGGGGCGAACGACGAGGGGTTACGGTGGGAGTAGCGTAGTGTCTAAAGTATCCATGTATGATGAATTGGTTCCTTTTTTTTAGAAAAGGAGGAAGACCCCCTGCCTCTGCATTGCATCTGGGCGATGCATACAGCCATTTTATTAATTATTAACACAAGACCTTACAAAGTCATACAACAATAAGACTAAAGCCACTGTCTAAGCAACATCTGTCGCTACACCTATTCCAGTTGATGAAGGGGCGCAGATAGTCTGAGCCACAGACCTCGCATCCAAACCTAATATCTAAGAGCTGAGGTCCCAACACTACAAGAAATATGTCAACTTGTGACCTTGACTATTGGTCACTGAAAGGTCATTGTTTTTCGACCTTTTTGTGACCAAAAAGACAAGGTCAAAAGCTGGCGGTCGTTAACTGACTATAGCGACCTTCTCTGTGAGAAGGTCATAGACGTTTACGACCAAAATATGCCTACTATTTCGTTTTGGTCACTAGCAACCTCCCCATGCCACGTAGGCATCCAGCATGGCAAGCTGATGTGGCACAAGATTCAGCCCGGTCCAATTCGGTGTTTATATGGGTCGAGCCCATTAATTCGGCCTTTTTAATATTTATTTTTCCTATTAATTTTTGCTAGCTACATGGGCTGGCCCAGCAATTCGGCCTTTTTATTTCATGGGTCATGGCCTTTTTATACAACAGTTTTAGTTTTTTTATAAAATGGGTCCACTAGTCAAACAGGCCCCACTTGTCAGGTTCTGATAAGTGGGTCCTAGCTATTAGGCCCAGATTCTTCATATTTCAATTTGACAATAAGAAAATAACCACTAGTCAAATTGGCAAGAAAAAAACACACATGATACTTCAAATAAAAATAGCCAGATTCAATACAAGCTCTACAAATGACACGTCCTATAAGCTGTGGCATATACAAGCTTATTTACAAGCTCTACAAATGACACGTCCTACAAGCTGTAGCATTTACAAGTTCTACAAGTTACACGTAATACAAGCTTAGTTGATACAAGCTCTACAACTATGGGAATCAGTTACAAGCTCTACAAGTGTTTTCTTCTTCTACATGTAGCTCCTTCAATAGCGATCAAATGCGGACTCACTTGAGAGTCGATCGGGCCTTCCACGGACGCCCTGTTACATGAATCAGCTGATAAAAATTAGAAAAACCGGAGCCAATATATTATGAACATTCCATTCAAAAAAGGAGTAAAGGACATTCTTTGTTGCATCACGTTATAAAGGAGCAGTACAAACCACAACTTTACTCGACACACATACACATACACACATGAATATTAAGCTCAGTTCCATCAACTATATCATGGTTTAACGGTGGCCTCGGCATCATCAAACCACCATGCTTATGATCATAATCTAAGCATATCATCAAACAAAACCTACACAGATAAAGATCACAAAGACATCAAGCCACAAAGCGCACAAATACTGCATGAGATTCAACGCAACAGCAATGGGGTACCACAACATCATGAAAAACCTAAGCATACTAGAGAAAATAGATAGTTGGTGCTAGAGGGACTGGTGAATTACCTCAATGGTGTACTTGATGGGTGATGATGGTCCTTCTCAAGTAGTTGTCGTCCACAGTTAAGAGGTTTCATACATCTGTCTACAACAATCAACAAACCGTAAATCAGGCGAATACTTCAATCTCATAAGAAGTTTGAAAAAGACTAGCAGATGTAAATATGTGGACTACTTCTAAAATGGTACATATAGCACATGCCCAAACAAATATGTGATTTCAAGGTCCCACTGAATATTACAACAGTTAACGACAAGTGAAATTATTGTGATGTGCAAAATTTACAAGAATACTCCAATTGAATATTACTGAAACTTAATGAGAAGTTAACTAAGCTTTTCGGTTTCAGAATATACAAGTCAGAAAATAAGCTTGCAAGCAAGTTTATGTAAGTAATGCACACTAGAGTACAATACTTCTATGGATTTCTGCAAATAATTCATGATTTTCTAACTAATCCAAGATGTCCATTTAATTAACTGGAAAAGTAAGTTAAATCTTGCTGAATCTTGTTAAATACTCCAAGCAAAATTACTCCACACATGTACAGTTCAACCTTGTTAAATACTCTTAAGAAAAATTACTGGATTGCTGGAGTACTACAAGTTAAATGTGTTGCACATGTCTCAAGGAACCAGCAGCGCTGCTTGCCCCCTTGGTCCAGCTCCTTGCTATGCAGGAGGACCGAGACTCGGATGCAGACAATACAAAACAATACATTACAAAACAATACAAAAGTAGGAAGCCAAACATCTAAGCAAACATGATTGGCGGGAATGCAACATCATGCATGTGCCGATCGCCTTGCAGCAACCCTACTACAATGACATGGCTTTGGTAAAGGGACATTCTTTGGTAACTCATCACAAAGTTACGATGAAGTAAACCCGAAATAAAAGCTCGAGGATGGATGGGCAAAAGGTCATGGGCTTCAATAATCATGCTAGCCTTTTCAGATGGTTTAAAGTAGGGAAAGGCAGAACCGGTAAGTTTCTTTGGAGCAGAATCGACATTATTTTCAGCCTGCACCCAAACAAGAAATGTACAGAATATACTAGCGGCAATCTTATCACCATTAATAGTACAATAAACTCAGATCTTATAGATCAAATTGAACACTATATATGCATAATATTTATAGCTAAGATTTATCTTTGGACTGTATTTGGACACTAAATATGCAGAATATTTTAGATTACCAACAATAAAAGTTCATGATCACAACCAGGAATGTACAGTTTCTGGCAATCAGTTAAAACAAGGGAAGAATCTATATATCACATTCAAGGAACTAAGTTGATATTATCAGCATCCAAAATCCTTTGAAAAGCCTACATGTGAAACTAGAAGAAGCACAACGGTCCAATGTGCCTAGGGGTCAGGGAGGATGATGATGAGAGAGCGCAGCGGCATCCATGGCGTCGGAGCCAAACATGCCTCCATGGCCATAGTCAACTCCCTCTTCTACCGCTTTCAACAAGAACTTGTGATCCCTGTAATGTACCGCTGTTAAATAAAGCAACATATAAGCATATGGAAGAAAGCCTTTTGAGCAGCTCTCCAATTACATAGAACAACAAATGTAGCAAAGGGCCCATGATGGTCGATATGCCTTGCCATGTTGTGTGGTGAGTAAGAACTAGAGAGAGGAAATGGTAATTAGTACCTTCACGATGCCCGTGAAACGCAGAAGCAACTACGATAGTCCCATCCGTGGTCTCCACAATCGCAAAAGAACGAAGAAGATGGTTACCGAGGCACCCAAGTTACTTCATAATCTGCACAGGATTTACCCAAAATGTAGCGCCTATGTAGAAGAAACTATGAAATGTGTAGAAGAATCATCACATGAACAAACAAACAAGACCCTCATGAACTTGGAAGGCTGTGAACACTAACAGGACGCACGACATACCTTGGAAGACTGACTGCGTGTAACCTGTGAAGAATACAAATAACACAGCGGCATAATACCAATCCTACACACTTCACTTCTATGCTGGTAGGAATAGGATAGCATACAAGAATTAGTACATCCTGAATCACGATTGGATGTGACAGAGATGCAAAAAATATACAGAGTAGTTGATTCCTAAGCATGATAACATATAAACATATCAAGGCACACTGTCAGTTACTATGACTGACATTTTTGTCAACAGACGCTAGAAACAAGTCAACGTGTTGGTCACACATTAGCACATGAAGCTACCAACCGAACGAATCTTTTGCTTCTAGAAACACTGCTCATCACAAGATATAGAATGCAGATAGAACTCGCTCAGCACAAACCACATTGTACAATCTTTTAACTCGTTTCAAAGAAAACTAGAGAGTATAGTCTACAACTCTGTTCAGGTAAAACTACAGAGTACTAAACTCTACACCAGTTCCGACCCTGTCGGCTGTTCCTTGCTCTGAAACTCTGAAACTCTGTCACTTTTATGCTAGTACTATAAAGTAGTACTCCACAACGTCTGCATTTCGATCGGTATTGCTGTATGATGGCCAAGTACCCCAACGGATGCAAAATGCAACCTGTTCCGACTACACAAAGTTCAGCTACACCGGTAGGCACTTGACACCCCCTAACTACGTCAGAAGCCCCGCTCTACAGTTCAATTGAAACTAACTCACGTGCGCAAGAAACAAAAATACCTTGCATGCATTTATGCTTTGGCTTCAGGGGACCGCAACTACGCAAAGACGAGGAGGGTGTCAACCGCTGTCGCACCGGAGGCACCATCAAGAAATAGCCTCCAGCTCTAACCTACGGAAGAGATCCATCGAGCACTAACCAACTCTTGACCTCGGCATCACTATCTAGTGCATATCATGAACAGATCCGACGCTGCAAGCGAGAACGAACCAAGGATAAAGGCGGGAGGAGATGGATCTCATCTATTACCCGGAGAGACGCCACGCCGGCCGCCGGTCCGGTCGCGGCCGGAGCCGAGGGAGCCGATGGCGTTGTCCCGCCCCGGTGGCCGGAGACCCTAGACGAAGCACGCGTCGCGCCGGATCCGGCCAGATTGATGGAGCGCCGTGCTCGCCGGGCGAAAGGTGAAAGCCGTGGTTGTTGGCGGGCGACGCCTCTATCTCCGGCGAAGTCGAGGCGCGGTGGAGAGCAGGGCCGATCGAGATCACAAAGGGAGGGAGAGGGTTGGGGTGGCGGGCATGGGTGCGTGAAATTTGAGGGGTAAGGAGATGGATCCATGAGGTCCGGCCGCCATGGCTTTCCGATCCGCACGACCGTCGTAGTGGTTTTGGATCTGAGGGAAGGGGAAAGGATGTCGATGGCGGCGGCGGCGTATGGATCAGGGAGAGAGAGGAGGGTAAGTCGAGCGGGGGACGAGTGGTGTGCGGGGGACGAGTGGTGTCTTGAGGGGAGAGTGGGTGGGTGTGGGTGGGTGAGAGGGTGGACGTTGGATCCATCCGCCGTGGACGGCTCAGATTTCATAGAGCGGGGCGATCCGCGTGAGAGATCCTGATTGGTTTGATATTTTTGTCATTTAAAATAGTTTTTAAGTGCTAAAACATAGTAAAATGTGAAGCAACTACCCGTATTATTTTGCAAAATGGCACCACTAAAATTTTCACTCAAATTATACCACATTTTATGAATGATCACCAACTTTAATGCATTTCCAATCTTTCTACCTATTTTGGCCATTTAAATGGGTTCCTTCCGAATCACCGACTGGGTCAAATTTGAACTACACCTACTTCATATCTTGCTCGTTATTTTTTACATAAATCATTTTAAGATACACAAGTATATATTTCATCAGAGATGCGCCAATAGTTTTGCAAGATTCCACACATAGATACAAATGGTCAAGCCCGCCGTTTTCCATTTTTCGAGTGCCCAAAAGGAGGTTTTTTTGTGAAGGACCTCCCAAATAATTGTTGCAAAATTGGACCAAATAAATTTTCTAAAATACTATGCCATATTTAATGCACAATTGACCAAATGGTTGGGTGTCAAAAGATTCGATCCACCTACGGTGAAAAAGACAAATTTCGCACGATTCAAGCAGAAGCGGGTCAAATTTGAACTGCAATGCCACATAGTTTGCTTTTTAATTTTTTCTAAAATCATTTTAGATACAAAAGTATCTATTTTATCAGAGAATCACCAAAAAATCCAAGATTCAACAACTAGCTAGGAACGGTCATTCCAAGCTTTTGACCGCATTTTGAAACGGGCATAAAAAATTCAAAAAAAATCAAAAAATTGGAAAACCTTCGCATTGTGTCACTATATGTGACCAAGTTTCCAGAAAAAATAATGAACTTGTAATACGAAAATTTATTTAAAAAAGTGTTCTTAGAAATGAGGTGGCATGCGTGAAGATTCATGGCTTTCAAGCCAAATGATCAATCTTATGGCCACATTCATGGCATAGTTTGTTCAAATGACCTCATATTGTGCACAAGGGTGCATCTTGGAATTCCAAACAATGTTGCCTAAGGGAGTTTTCACTTTCATTGCACAAAAGAGCCATTTTCCATTTTTCGAGTGCCTGAAATGAGGTTTTTTTGTGAAGGACCTCCCAAATAATTGTTGCAAAATTGGACCAAATTAATTTTCTAAAATACTAGGCCATATTTAATGCACAATTGACCAAATGGTTGGGTGTCAAAAGATTCGATCCACCTCTGGTGAAAAAGACAAATTTCACCGATTCAAAGAGAAGCGGGTCAAATTATTTCAAGAATCGCCACATACTTTGCTTTTTATTTTTCTAAAAATAATTTTAGGTACAAAAGTATCTATTTTATCAGAGAAACACCAAAAAAATTCCAAGATTCAATAACTAGCTAGGAACGGTCATTCCCGTTTTCAAGCATTTTGAAAGCGTATAAAAAATTCAAAAAATCAAAAATTGGAAAACCTTCGCATTGTGTCATTATATGTGACCAAGTTTCCAGGAAAAATAATAAACTTGTAATACAGAAATTTATTTAAAAAGTGTTCTCGTAAATGAGTCATGCGTGAAGATTCATGGCTTTCAAGCCAAATGATCAATCTTATGGCCACATTCATGGCATAGTTTGTTCAAATGACCTCATATTGTGCACAAGGGTGCATCTTGGAATTCCAAACAATGTTGCCTAAGGGAGTTTTCACTTTCATTGCACAAAAGAGCCATTTTCCATTTTTCGAGTGCCTGAAATGAGGTTTTTTTGTGAAGGACCTCCCAAATAATTGTTGCAAAATTGGACCAAATCAATTTTCTAAAATACTAGGCCATATTTAATGCACAATTGAAAAAATGGTTGGGTGTCAAAGTTTTGATCCACCTCACGGTGTAAAAGACAAATTTCCGCCGATTCAAGAGGGAAGTGTGTCAAATTTGAACCGCAAGCTGCCTCATAGTTTGCTATTTATTTTTTCCAAAAATAATTTCTAGTTACATAAGTACCTATTTAATCATAAATACATGGTTTGGTGGTGATACGTCAAGGTTTGGACGGTGGTCGAGGGCCCCAACTCTAGAGTGCGTAAACTCGCATGCCGCCACGTGGTCACCGCGTGACTGTGGCGTTTCCATGTGTTATGGGTGGCCTAGGCATGTCTAGTGGGTTGGGAACTCCCCAGGTAGGTGCTAAGAAGAAAATTACAACATAAGATTCTCACGAGGAGACCGATCGATGCTCAAACATGAATTAGCAGCCAAGTGTTTGATTAGCGGTACGAGAAATGTACATGGCTAATGGGCGTGAGTTTTGGCTGAGGATGATCAGTTACTAAGAAGACCGTCTTCACAAATTTTCATCTCAAAAGGAGGAGCCTAGGTGGTACTTGCTTTGCAAACTACCACACTGGACATAAATACGAATGTTGAAGCTCGGCTCAAAATAATGAATGGATTGAGCTGGCATTTGGTGGAGGATGGTTATTTGGGCATAGAAAAGCACTGTAGAAAATGGGTACTATTTGGACATGCCAAAGTGGTACTTCTTTCACAAACTGTTGTTCTGAACAGAATAGGAAAATGAATATTTTTGAATTATTTTTGAACTAGGCAAGGAAGGTTTTTACATATTTGACGAATATATGACCCAAAGAATTTATGAGATTTTTTTGATAATTTTGGGAATGACAGAAATATAGGTTGCTTCACAACCTAGGGCAAAAACTGCCACATGGACATGACACATAGGCAAAACTGATGAGGTGGCGCCTAGTCATAGCAACCCACCACAATTTACAAGGCTATGACCATCTATATTGGTCGTTAACAACTAGAAATAAGGCAGCGGACTAGCGTTGTTTGCTTTATGACCATTTCATGTAAGGAAATTACGACATTTTTGACCAAAATGGTCGCAATGGTTTAGGGTTTGGAGCCCCCCGAACAGCTTTTGACCAATTGGTCTGAAATGGTCATAGATCTATGACCATTTCTTCCAGGGTCACTGACAGAAGGTCACTAGTTGACATATTTCTTGTAGTGCAACCAGGACGCCTGCCGGGTATGTGCACCCACCAGTCCGACGTGCTCCTCAACCAGTACGCCTGCCGGGTATGAGGCCGCCGCAGCCATCTGCCACCAATCCATCTTCAGAGCTGTACTGCTGCATGAACCTTGCCCGGTCTATCTGCCGCCGACGCCACCACGACACTAGACAACGTCGACCTCCTGCGCCAGTCCATCATCGCACATCAGACGTCTAATCTCCAGAGCGCCATGCCATCGAGGTTCCTAGGACGTACCCAGGGTCGAAAGAAGCGTGGCATACCTCATGACAGCTGACTTGGGTGGATACTATGGTATGGACATGTACGGTCGTTCAAAGCTTGGAAATACGGTCAACATACACCAGTTTGGTCCGGGTCTAGACTGAACGAAGAAAACAAAATACTACTATGTGCAAACCCTTGTGCTCGACCAACTAGCTAGTCATCGTATAACTCATCTAAACAAAGCTGCCGATAACCATTTTGTCCTCTGGGAGAAACGCACGCGCACACACTATAGAATCTTCCGCCCTGCTGGCTGCTGCGACTATATACGTAGTATGAATGAACGAATACTGTTTAAGCCATGATCAGAAGGTCGACCGCGGATGGCGAATAAAAGCCGGGGAGCATGTGGATGCGCCGCTGCTGGCGACTTTGACTTTGACTGTGTACGTCCGTCCGTCCGTACGAAATTATGTAGGGCGTGTGATCATGCACGCATGCCAACTGTGATCAAGTCATCAAGGCATGTAATCATGAAAGAAACACCACCGACGGGCGATGGAGTCGTTTCCCAACATCACAAACCATGCAACGAGTGATGCGTTTCGAATTGAGCACTGTGGAAATCTATCAGTACAGTGGCAACTTCAAGCGATAATTGCATCATAATCAGTTATTGTTTGCATCATTATGTGGGTCTTTTCATGTGTTAACTCAAGTTTATTCTAAAGATCTCGATGAGAAATAAGAAAAAAAATTCAATCCAAATGATACTACTAGCATACTGGGGAGGCAGATCCTCTCAATGACAAATATCAAGCAAAGTAGTTTAATGCTTCCACCGTTCACAAATACTACCTCTCTCTCAGTTTACAAGGCATGCGCGTGCCCCTAGGTCGTCAATTTGACCAACCTAATATAAGTCATATATTACAAAAAATATATCAACATAAACTTTGAAGTTTCTACTTTCAAAAGGTATAGTTTTTGTATTATATAGTTTATATTAGGGTGATAAAATTGACAACCTAGGTATAAGCGCAAGACTTGTAAACTGAAACGGAGATAGTATAAGATGTTTTGAATATTTTAATATGGCCTACGCACGGACTGAAACGAGTGAACAAACATCTTAATACGTATCTATATACATCCGGTTCACCAAAAAAGTTAGAACATCTCATATTTGTGAGGGGGGGGGGGGGGGTGGTATCTTTTTTTTGTGTTAGATATTTTCTAAGTTTTATTTCTTGGCACACGACCTTCACAACAATTTCAATTGGCAACCCATTTAGCATGAATATGGTACGTAACATCTGCTTAGTACCGCCTGAAGTGAATAGGTTTAACATGGGCTGCTATTCGAGACTCATTGGGCAAGTTTGTGGCAGCTAGCAACAATCACATGCTTACATAGGAGTTTGCCTATTTTGCCTTCTATGACTGTGTTTAAGGAGTATCTAATGGAAGAGTTGTGCCTAGTCCGTTGATTCTCAATGTTTTTGCAAAGCAGCCAATTAAGGAGACTGCAACAAACCTGCGATGAAGATATGATATGGTCCCTGTTGTGTAGTTTGCTCATCCATATGCATTGTGATATTTAATATTTACAGGTGGTTTTGTTTTGCCGATACCTAGACTATTGCCATGTAGGTGTTGCCAACAAGATGTGTTTGTGAAGGAGGATGGATGTCGCCTCGTCCATGTCAGAGTCATATGCAGCCCCTTACTTCATAGGGCGTGGATGTGTGTATGTTTTTTTTGCCTCATCGGTGCCCAACAACGGTGTGTCGGACCTCACAGGGTTGGGACATGTCAAAAGGGTGGTGACTCGGTCTCCTCAGCACCAGACATATAAAGAAACACCAGAGCCTCTCAATGAGAAATAACATCGAGCTAAATCTGGCTGATTCTTTTAGGGAAATACAATCTAACCTTTTCATTGTGTTAGTGATTTTTGTTCATATTTTATATCTTGGCATACTGCCTTCACAACAATTTCAGTCGGGAACTCATTTAGCATGAATATGATACATGACATCTGCTTAGTAGTGCCTTTATCTGTTTAACATAGTTGCTCTGCACAAACTTAAATACTTATTATGAAAAAGGCATGAATAAGAAACCAGTTGTCCCTATTAGTTTATATGAAGGATCATGCTGGAATAGGATTTGTGGCTCTTGGGTGCCACACCCCCATATAATATTGAACTAAAAAATCAGAAAATTTAGCAAAAAAATCCTGAAATATTGGGATATCAAATCTTGGTGCCCATTCTACTCCCATGTTTAGTTTCATTAAGATCCATCCAAACC